>JAJTUH010000013.1:603-600603 GCA_036971555.1 Drechslerella coelobrocha | reverse complement strand
TGGCGGCGGAGATCATGATGGCCACTCCGCTCCCTCTGCTGGCAATGCAACCAAGTTCTTCCAGGTTATGTATTACCAAAGCACTCCGAATCTGCTCTACTTTGTCTACGCCGATATGAATATCAACCCATTAGCTACCATCGGAGCTCAGTCTTATCCGACTGCCGTTCAATATCCCACTACAGGGGAAATGGCCCATGCTACCATGCGTTGGGGGCCAAAGCTTGCCTGTCTAAAGTTAGATACTATTTCCAACACTATCTCCTTGCCCGAGCAGGAAAGGTGTGTCTATTAGGCATATTGGCGCTTTATATATACAGGCATCATAGTTGGCGAAGATGGTCAAAGTTCCCGTAGGAAATTCGCTGTCGTAAATTTAGCAGCTGCTTCACGGTGAAAGCGGAAGGTGTTAGATCTGGATATTTAAACACTCGCTGATTCTGTATTTTTATTTTCCCCCCACAAATTTTTTCTTTGCGTTTATAATAATGTATATAAATGTACCGAAATAGGCAGCTTTGAAAAGTGCGCCGCGATCAAAATGCTATAGAGTGAATGGCAATAGCCTGTCGCGCGTAAAATTCATTTCATTTCCTAAGGCTGCGGAAATAAGCATCCGAGCCGTCAAATTCGCCTTGGCCATGAAAGCGGAAACACCCGATTCCCTAGCGAGTAGCTACTGGGGTTCTGAGTTTTTTTTCTCTCCTTATTATATCTCCCCGTCCCCTGTACTTTCCAATTCTGATTTCCGCCATCAATAAACATATGTGTTTGTACAGAATCCCAGCCTCAATATGGAAGGTGTCTATGGAAATCCATACGCTTGCGCATTGCCCATGCAAAATACTTGGAAACCGTCGCTACCATGTTCATGATACAGGCGTCTTACATCTCAGCTCAGACACTGCGTCTTTAGGACCAATTCGTTTCCATGCAGTTTTTTTCCGATATATTTCTATTGCAAATTCCAAAATATGTCCAAGCCCTTGGCAAAGGTTCCCGACGCGATGCATGTATCATTGACACCCGCCCAAACCCGTATACATCTGTAATGTTCTACACTTTCAAATATACAACACCAAGCAACAAGTTAATCTCTTAGAGTCACACTGTCTGCAAGGAACGCCTCGCCTCAGTAACGCCCCCCCTTTTACCAACGATCTAGTCGCAATCGATCCATGGATCCAATGGCAGGGCGGTTTCACCCCGGCCCGACAATATCTACCATGGCGGTATACGCGGGATGCATAAACTCTGTTTTCCAGCACATACAAGGTCATTATATGGGCGAGATACATTCGCCTACCGGCCAGGTGACAGTTTGCAACTAGGCAGCTACCAACTTTGCAAAATTTTATATGGATTGATAAATGAGCATGCACGCTCTGAACACACGCACATATGATTTCTGCGGTATAATGAATAGGAAATATATCGCTCGATGTCTCCTATCCCACAAGGAGAAGGTACATGGTAATATTGCTACGGAGATTCAATATGCATCTACATCATATGATAGTCAAAGCCTGTAAAAAGCTCTTTCTAAATATTTAGTGAACTCTGTAAATTCAACATCATCATGGAGATATGTATATACGGAACACTTAGGTTCCGTGTAAGAGAACTCTAATTGGAGGCTTATGGGAGTATTTATAGCCACCGGACATCCTGCCAGTCTGAAGAGTAGAGGTATAACCGCAGCATATACTTAAGGTGAAAGCTAGCTAGCAGGTGCACAGTGGTATTATACTCATTTATCAAGAAGGGACTAACTATTCTCAAGTCTTAGGCCTTCGAATACCCCTAGACACAGCCATCGACTGAATTGAAGCCACTAACTACTAAAATTTCAATATGATTGTCGGGAAATTTGCCCTAACGGCGGCTTTCGGAGCCATCGCGCTAGGAGCTGCACTCCCAAACCCTAAAAATGAGATTTCAGCAGGTAAAATACCAAGCTATCTTTGTTCACGACAAAGGTATAAAATTCTTGACAGGTATCACAGCCCTAACAATTAGACTAGGGACTGGTCCAGAAATAGTCAACAACGGCCAAGAATGCAACCTGCAGCCTCCAAGCCTCAAAGGACATGACGATGAAGTCGGTCGCAAGCGCTGTTGGCAAAACGGACGCACGTCCGGCCAGACCATTCCAGATGACTACTCCTACAGCACCGACGGTGCATGGGGGAAAGTTGTCCTAGACAACCTTCCATTCCCAGTAACGCTCTACAATAAGTCATCCTATAGTATTTGGTTGTCCATGGATGGTTACTTTACTATCGAAGAACCCAAACCGGAAAACATGGTATCTTCTATAAACCAAAAACTTCCTATCGATCCTAACAAGTGCGGGGACAAGAGCTGTCTTCCCAAGCTCGCCATAACCCCATATTGGCGAGACCTCTGGATTCCCCCCAAGACATGGGGTCTAGCCGCGGGCTATGTTTGGCATTCTACGATTAGGGGTGATCATTATCATTTCGGTTGGACTCTGTGCGAGAAAGGCCTCGAATCTAAATGCAGCGGGACCAGCAAGGAAACTAAGCGGGTCCAGGTTATCCACCGTAAAGACGAGCCAAATATCGTCTATTTTATTTACATTGATTTCACTTTCAACCATGAAGCCACCATTGGAGGTCAGAATTACCCAGACTTCGCTCAATACTCGTTCGATCAGCCGATGGGCCACAACGGAGATGTTAGCTGTCTCATGTTGAACACCGCTACAAACACAATTTCCGTACCCCCACCTGTAAGGTGCGCATATTAGAGTCGGCGGGCGGAGCATTTGGCGAGAGTAGCTAGGGAAAGTAAATAATCACCTGTGTGTTAGCTTGACAAAATATTCACCATGGATGTCGAAGCCAGAGTCCGCTGTCTCCAAGCAAATTTTTACCATCTTTTATGACCGTTTTAGTTTATCGCGAACAAATCAGATGAAAAGTCGTATTGTATCGTAAAACAACCCGCACAAGGGCCTTTTGCATTGTTATACGATAATTTATATTTCGCAGAATGAATTCAAGACCAAACTGCCACACAATATCCCAATCCAATACCCCTGTCATTTAGCCTTGGCAATGGCTTTTCTCTACCAAATTACCTTGGTAATTAGCTCCTTTGCTTGCGATAACCCCTGTAAATTTAAGTCCTTCCGTGAAATTCACCCTTGAAATACTACTACTACTACAACGCGCCGAGTTTCTGACGAACGACATTTATTAGATTCGACTTTTGGGTTGCAATTATTTTGAGCTCCTGTCGTCGCGTAAAATCACAATCTTCTGCATGTAGAAACTAATACCCTTAGTTGCATCAAGAAAGCATGGTAGTGCAGTGTTCTGATATTTATCAAAGTCAAGCTACGAAACGATACAGGCCTCACATCATATGATCATAGCTCTCAACTGAACTACGCCATCTCGTCCCATTGCCCGCCGTATCATAGTTTCGCAGTCTCGACACTGTTTACTATATCGTTGTTAGTGTATTGGGTCCTTATTTTTCGATGCGAACTATAGGGAATTGGATAAAAGGCTGAAATTTGTCCTCTCCAGCGCAATAGTAAGTAAAGGGGGGCAGCACATCGACCACCTGTATATTACGCCTTAAATTTCAGTAACATGAAAAATAAAGGCCTTATATCGCACAGAGATTTTGAGCGTTATCGATCATTCCTCAGCTCGCCTAAGTGGATTTTCTGTCACTCTAGTCACTCGTTCCATGATTGGCCACGACCCGAGCCTAGACCTATTGCGCGATTTCCTTTCTCGTAATTAGTGGATCTTGTGCAGGCTTGAGAACACGAAAATAGGTCTACTGAACATACAAACATTCAAAAAACGTGGAGTGAATCCCTGTATACAGATCAGATACTAGATAGATATTACACTGGCGTCAAAGCAGGTTTCGACCAATAGTTTCAAAAAAAGGGGGGGCTGGTCTCAATTGAGGCACAGGACTATCAGGTGTGCCTTCTTGATTCACAATCTGCTCCTAGCGTCTAGACAAGGCTACTAATTATCATGTAGCGCCAAATGATGCCTGAAAGTAATCCGCAACAAACGCACAGAACACTTGAAGTACGTAGCACTTAGACGCAAACACTGCATCGATAAAAATTCCAAGGCGCAAGGCTACCTCACTAATAAATAAGGTAAGTACTACTACTAGTGAAATTTTGGGGAATAAAAGCCCTTAAAAAACTGGGTCACTCACATCATACCCCGCTCATCGTGATTCTCGCTTCTCCTTCTTCTCATGAGCTCAGTTCACAAGCAGTCAAATTCCGCAGGAGCCTACAAACTACCAACGGATTCCGTTTACAGCATATTCACTTTCGCCGGGTTTAAGGTTATCTTTACTCGGGCGCAGCAAAGTCGAGAAATTACTAAACAGCTTTGGATTCTGCGGAAAGATTCGAATGGCCAAGAAAAAGAAATCTAATACAGTGCGAAGAATCTCTGGGGCAAATCAAGAGCCTGAGGCCAGTATGTAGAAACCATTCTCCGTTCTACAATTATTGGTCAGTAACATTAATTTTTATTGGTCTGAAGGCATTTTCGACCTCAGGCCTCCTACACCATCAGACGGCTCACAGTTGGAGCCTCCAGAAGTAACCTCACCTATTGGAGCTAGCGAAAAGGCTGAAAGCCTCAGCGCAGAATCTCCTACGCTCGTTCCATCGCTGTGTGCAGATATTATCTCTGACGCAGAAGAAATACCCGAACCGGAAATACAATCTACTCCAGTTACCTCTACAGAACCGAAAAAGGATATTGCAACTAGCCCAGCTTTACCGCAGATGTCCTTCTGGGGAGATCTTGGGAAGAAATGGGGAGAGGCTACTAAGACGGCTAGAGAAGCAGAAGAGTCCAGAAGTTCTCTAAATTCGGATACCATATGCTTAAGGACTGCGCCTTATAGCTCCTTTCGGCACGGCGAAGCTGAGGTAGACGAGAAAACAGTTGCAGTTGTCAGATTGGCGGAGGCTTCAGTGCCGACCCCGCCCTCTGCCACCCAACAAGTCTCCAGTCAGAGGGCGTCAATGGATGAAGCTCCTAGAGAACCCGTGCAGGATTCCGAAAAGCATTCCCTTCCTCCGGTCGACTATTCAGATTCACTATGGCTAGCGAAGCTCATATCAACAGGTTCAAGTACATCACAATACATCGAAAAGATGTACCAGCAGCCTCCGGTATGCGCTATATCAGAAAATCTTGTAGCTACCAAGCAGAACTCCAAAGTCATAAAGCATCATTTCGCCATCCAGTACGATTGCATAATCAAACTGAGATACGAAGGCTCGCTCTTCAACTATTTCGTTTCGAGAGATGTTCTCCGCCAAATGTCACAAGCTTTCAAATTCGGGGTGGGTAAGAAAGATAAGGCCTATGCGACGAGTAGGGAAATGGTCTTCTCCGTTGATGCTGTGGGAAGCCCTAGAGCCTTTCACCAAATTCTCCAAATAATACACGGTAGGGCAGATAAAAGCCTTTTCAACATCGACTTCCAAAATCTTATAGAGATTGCAATACTTTGCGAAAGGTATCGATTCCAAACCGCTTTACTAGCATGGTCACATATCTGGCTTGAGCGACATGCAAAAAATGTACTCAAGCCAGGTAGGGAAGATTGGCTCTTCATCTGCCAATGTTTGGCATCTGATGCTAGCCCCTACACAAATTGTTCGGACCTAGAATCGACCTTAATCCGGGAATGCAGTACAATCAGCGAATGTGGTACCTATGTTCTACGCCACGGGCGTGAAATAAAGATAGCTCTTTGGCCAAAACCATGCTTGGGTAAGTGCATTTTTGACGGCGACCTTAACTATACAAAAAGTGCCATCATACACAAGATCTCATAATTCTACTTTTTTTTTAGATCGTATTCTACTCAAACGGCAAGAAGAAGTCAAAATACTTACCGAACGTTTGAGAACTTTTCTTGAAACGAATCTGGCACATACTTTCGTCCAAAGAGACCTCTGCGATAACTCCTTATGCTTCAGTATCGCGTATGGGTCGCTATTTCTATCTGTCAAGAACGCAGGCCTCGAGCGCCTTTTGAATGTTAATGCAGAATGGCATGGGTCTGTGCACGAGCTTTCGGAAAAGATTCGCAGTATCTCATTTGATACTTTGAGAAGCGTTCAACCAGATCATAGCTGTAAGCTCAGCTTGCGCCCAAGGGCAATCAATTGAGCATGAAGCCCCCACCTCCCACAGACATTACCATCACATGTCCTTTTGAGTTTTCACGACACACTCTCCGCAGAATGCTCGGATATACTAGGATACGGCTCGACTCATAAGTAGAAGAAAGCCAGCGTTAATAATCGTACGACAAGTCAACCAAATTGATGAAGCAATATAATCGAACAGCCAATTTGTATACACATGTGATAAGAGCCTAATAATTTGCCAGGGTAAACCCATAGCTTGTATTTGTAACATAAATTCTTTGGCGGTTGTGAACGTGTACTAGTCATGACCATGCACTTGGCCTGACCAGGTTCGTACATGCATGCTAGAAAATCCCAAGGTTAACGTTAACCACGTAACGCAGGTAAAGCCTTTGCTTCTTTTTAGTCCCAGCTAATCTTGGTATCATAGGTTCCACCAAAATCTCCATCATACATCAAAATAGTGCCATAGTAGACTTCACGGAATGCTCATCCCCAGCCTTAAGATGTCGACGTGGGGGTCCGCCAGCAACACGACGGGCAGACACCACAAATAATGTAGGAAGTCGAAGGTCTCCACACCAAGCCCAAGGAGACAAACAACAAACCACAGAAACAAAAATCAAGAAAACGATCAGCCTTGAGCGCGCCGGCGGTCGTGAGCACTCGATCTCGAGATATCATTGGCAGCCGCCCAAGCAGCAGGGCTGAAGTATTACCCCGCCCAGTCGTCTGTTTTCAGCGTGCTCGATCGATTCGATACTCGTATTCCTTCGCCATCCGTACATCCCTCATAATCTTCACACCCACCCTCGATATTATAGCTCTATCAGTCTTCGTATACCCCAGAAAAATAGAATACCCGGAATGGTTATACATCGCGTATCTACTGCTATATCCCGACCAATCATCTTTCATCGTTAATATTAACCGCCAGCCGTATTTCACCTATTCTTTGCGCCGCATATCAGATCCTAGGAACACAATGGCGACGATATACAGATGTAGGATACCGTCCTGTAGACGGCAGGGGTTTCAAGCAAATTTTAAATACTGTGAAAAATGCGATAAATATTTCTGCTCAAGGGGGGATTGCTGGGACAGATCAGGCATCGACCATCAGGAAAGAAGCCATCTTCCTGCGAGTCCTGCGACTATGGAGGCTATCAACATGGCAAAGAGTGTATTCGAACCAAACATCGAGCGCGAGCGAAACACCATAGATCAAAGTCACTGGTTTGGCGTTGTTCGAGATGAAGACTCCCAATACTTTTATCTCCACTGGGCAGGGAGAGTGGCCGACCTTTCAAGGGAAACCGAAGCTCCGCTTGAAAGATACCCTAGCCTCGTATCGTTTCTTGGACAGACTCAGAGTGGTAAATCGACGATTATCAGGGCCCTAATGCTTCGGAACTCACGATACCATTCACCTCTACTACCTCTCCCTGGGGAAGAGAGTCTAGGGAGAGCAGCTACCGAACAGGTAGGCAACAGTATCCTCGTCTTTATGCTTATTCCTGACGAAATTACAATCTAATGCCCTCTTATTATGGAATCCACTAGGTTCATCTCTTCCCTGACCTCCAGACCTTTCACGACGTCACTGATAAACACCCTATCTTCTTTGCTGACTGCGAGGGTTTCGGCGCCGATTCCAGGCCCGACTATTCGATTAAGCCTCGTCAGGTCCGCGGCCGAGGTCCAAGGGGAGCTGAACAAGAGTTAACGGCGGTTTTACCCAGATGCAAGATCAAATGGGGAGATCGAGAGCCAGATAAATTGATCCCGAGTAGACGCTATTTTGTTGAGAATTTATACCCGCGACTTCTTTATTCATTTTCCGATATCGTTTGTTATATATCTTGTACAACGTCGTAAGTCCCCATTTGCCTACTCGATTCTAGCGCGCGCTAGAACTTGACAATTTTGGTGCAGTAGCCCATGGCTAACTCGATTGACGAAAACCATTGTTACACTTTGATGCAGAACCAATAACAACATTGCTGAAGAAATGATCAAGTGGGCGGCTGTTGGCATCTACAAGTCTAAAATACCTTTCAAACCTACCGCAATAATCATAATCAACAAAACAACTGGAGATAATCTCGAGCGAAGTTTCAGCCGATGGAGACACGACATGAGTAATCCAGCCCATTTAGAAAGCTTCCCGTACCTCAAACGGATATGCGCAACCCTAAACAAACCGGGCACTCCAGCAGACAGGCTCGTAAATAGCATTTACGACCTACTCCTGTTCTTCTATTCAAAAGTAGAATTTGTGGGCATAAGCGCCCGTGACCTTCACGACGCATCCAAGTTCTCGCGCCAAATCGAAAGCTTATACCGGAAAATCAAAAACAGCAGGGTCAGAGCGTTCGAGGCCAGAAACGACGTCAGGCTGCTCCTGAACTTCCAGATGTTTGATTCAATGACGCAACAGGGCATGAAACACTTTTGCGAAAACGCGGACGAGCCATTCGATTTACCACGTGCTGTATTTGAAGAGCGACCAATCTCTCAGGACTTCGAAGGACAGGTCCTCAAATTAATGGTTCAATGGCAAAAGGAATTCCAAGTAGGGGTGGATAAAATGCTCACAGAGGTTGCGCCGTTGATTGGATCTTGCATTGTCTTCAATGCCTGCCAAAGCGAACACGTAGGTATGGCGCATCGACTATCATCCACTTTCGATTTGCAACACGAACTCATTTGCATACCATCTTTTCGTAGGCGATTGGGATGAAACATTCCTCGCGTACTGGGCATACTGCAAAGCCGCCTTTTCTGAATACCTCAAAGTCCACTGGCCTTGTGCTTATAGCGGACCAAATTGGCAGAAATGCGTCAAAGAAGGGCAAGCGTAAGTGCAATTAACGAATCTCCCAACCAGTTGGTCAAACTCAGTAACGTTCGGCCGCAGCTAAGATTTCAATATATATAATATAGTCTTCATGGCGAAAGACACGTTGAGCCAGGTTATTTCGGCGATTTCTTCAATTTCGCTCGGAAAAGCCTGATTGGAGGCCTTGTGCTTGGCCCAAACATTGAAACTGACGCCGACGGTCGAAAGCTGTTCAAAAACGCCATCCACCGGTATTTCCTAGAGGCAAAGCAAAGCCTCCAAGCTAAAATTGCCAGGAGGGCGACTTTACACAAGGATGCATCAGTTCATACACATCCAGAGATGATACAGAAATTCTATTATGCCCGCTTATTCCGCAATACGACTAAATCTTCATCGATGGGGATTTGCTACTCTTGCCTTTTATCCACACCTACGCACCTTCTCAATTGCAGACATGTCATCTGCGAAGCATGTGTCATGCGATTTGGCAAGCAGGATCCATCTAGAGGGGACGTTATGATTGTTGGAGTTTGCCCGTTATGCCCAACGGTTCGCGATACTCACATTCATATACACCCGCCAAGGGCAGGATATCGCATTCTTACACTAGATGGGTAGGATATCATGATAACCCTACAAAATTACAGGCACATGACACTAATACTCGAATTATCTGAAAGCGGTGGTATGCGCAGTCTGGTCCAGGCGATAATCCTAAACGATCTAGAGAGTCGGATGGTTCACATACCAGTCTCGGAGCTCTTCGATCTCATCGTCGGAACTTCTTCAGGTATGTCCTTAAATCCCCAAGCTCAATAAATTGGGTTACAAGATCAATAACAGTAAATAGGAGCTATGTTGGCCCTAGCACTGAGCACAAAGAACATGAAGCCTAGCAAGATAGTATCAACATTGCTCAAAAGGCCCGAACGCCTGTTCCCTGAATTTTCAAGATCAAGCTTTGCCCGCAAAGCTTTGGCCTCCATGCACCCCTATGACACACAGAAGGACAGAAACTCGGAAGATCTAGAAAGCTATCTGCGGAAATTCTTCGGTGCGGACCAGAAGTTATTGTCATCGTTATCGACTCCCGAGCCAGCAGAGCCAGGAAAAGATAATTACAACAGGTTAAAGGTTGCAGTGACGTATTTTGACGAATCAGACCAGACGCACGGCGTTTTCTCAAACTACCACAGAACCCAAGCCCAAGCCGTCCGGGTGAACAAAAATAATGAGCCAGCTGAAGGTACACGCATCCGAACCAGGCTCTTAATCCTACTACCCAACTAACTTGACTCTCAAACTATATAGTCGAAATCGAATGTTTTCGAAGCCAGAAAATCCGTCAGGAAATTAAAGTCTGGCAAGCGTAAGTATACCCGCTACGTGCCAATGCCACAGACAACCCCGCTTACAAGCAATGTGAAAACACAGAGCCCGCGCAGCGATGGCGTTGCCCAATGTATTCGGCCGTTTTGTCTGGGACGAAGGAGGCAAGAGGCATGAATTCCACGACGGCGGGATAGCTGGTTTTAACAACCCTGCGAAGCTTGCCGAACAGGAAATGAGAGCTTTGGCGCATTTCTCGTCCACACCGCCCCTCGATATGCTCCTATCCATCGGGACGGGTCGCCTCTCAAAGAGCGTACACGATATGGCAGACGATCGAAGGCTACGGAGGCTTGGTCTTTATAGATGGTTCAGGCCAGCTGCAGACAGGATTCTAGATCCAGTCATGGCGCCCATGCATTGCGAGCGTGCGTGGGAAGAATTAATAGACCAAGCGGAGCAGTCAGCCTGGGGCAACCTCGCCGAGGGCTACTTTCGCTTAAACTGGAAGATTCCGTCCACTACGCAAGCCCCGGAGCTTTTTGACCCGGACGAGATCTACGACTTGCACGACAAAGTAGACGAATATATGAGAGACCCAAAATACGTTACAAACGCAAACATCGTTAAACACAAGTTGATAGCATCTCTGTTCTACTTTGACGACGTTGAGATAAGATCAGAAGACCAAGAAGGGTTCATTCTGGAAGGGTTTCTCTTATGCAGGCTGCAACCTGATACACGGACAATGAGGTCGCTTATAAAGTATCTACGAGATACGCGTTCAGTCTTTTCTGTGGAGCAGCAGGGAAACATCGTAGCAGACATCCAACTCGATCCGCAGCAGGGACTCGACCAATTCCGGATGAAGCTCAGCATATCGCCACTCCACCCGGAGTCACTCGTCACCATTCTACTAAAAACAAAATCCTGGAAGTCAATGATCAGCGGGTTCCCTCGACGCCTCAAAGCTTCGCACTTTGAAAAACTAATCATCAACGGTACGTAGACATGACGCTATGTTCTATCGAACGCTCTTAACGTCTAATACAATTTCTGGTTATTTCTAGAATGGCGAAGCAAGATATTCCCAGACAGATCCAGCCGGAGATCTCTCCTGGTGGGAACCGACTTAGCCCAGGCCCAGGCTCAGGCAACCGTAGAGATTGGACCATCTCACCGTCATCACAGTTATCGTAGAGCACGGAGCACTAGCCAGAGCCGGGAATCCAGGGTACACGAGCTGGCTTAAGTGGTTACCATTCGTCTTTAACCTGGTGGAAACGGACAAGTATGCGTATAGCAGCAGGTAATTAGTCTCAAAAATCAAGCATTCATTGGAGCACTGACTAAGCCGCCAGTTGCTGAAATTTATAGCGTCCATCGAATATCAACTTCTCAAATGCGCCCACAACGCTTTCTCCTGTTGCAATATTAACACCGTCAAATATTCGCGAAACGAGGCACCTAACGCGAAGGGACAAATTGTCAGGATAATATAAATAGCCCCATGAATGAAGGACCTACCTCCGTCAGCAGCTAGAGTTTCTCCTTTGATACGTTTATCCTATTTTAGGACTTTACCTTCGGTTTTACTCGAGCATTATTACCTACACGACGTTTTCAAAACAAGTATCAATATGCATGGTACCTGTACTATAACTATAGCCGCCTGATCTAATACAATAATGATAAAGTCTTTCAACAGCATTCACAAAAGTGATATATAGCTCTCTGCAAGAAACTTAAGCCTGTGTATATACAAAAATCCACTCCCAAACAACCAAAATGTGCTCCCAAAAACGCCATCAGATGCAAATACTATCTCCGCGGGTTCACATCCTGCGGCTTCGCACCAAGCACCCACCCCAACCCACTCGCCAGCCCGCTCGTCACCATCCCACTGATCACATCCCGCTTCCGCACCCTCTCCCCGTTCGGTCCCCGCTCATACTCCCCACTGCCCCTCTCGCTCCCCTCATCCGTCGCAGAGCCAGATACACCCTGCGTGTCCGCATGCAGCGGGAACGCTGACGACCGCAGCGTCCTCGCCAGACTCCCCGCGCCTGAAGCCACGCTCAAAATGCTCATCGGCCCTCTACTCAGGATCCCACCTTCACTGCCACCACCTCCAGTGATCCCGGGAATACCAAGTCCAGCCCACCCGCGGTACTTTCCAGCATGCGCGCGCTCCTCCACTGCTTCCCTCGCCAGCAGCACCTCCAACTCCTCCTCACACCCGCGCCAGCTGCGCAGCACATCCCCCATAGCCTCCGCGGGACAAATCACCAGCGCCTGCGAAAGCAGTTCCATCCGCTTCTGCACACGCTCTATCGCAACAGATGTCATACCGCTAGCATCGCCACCGTCCTCATCGATTAGCATCCCGGGAGAGCGGTATCTACCCGCTTGCAGCGCCGCCTGCCACGCCGTATCCTGCGTCCCATACACCGCGCCTTTACCCTTCCCTTTACCCTTCCCACTGTCACCACCCCGACCACCCTGTCGGCTCTTCTGCAGCTGCGGCACCAGTTTATTAACAACGTAGCTAAACGCCGTCTCAAAGTCGTCCTCAGCCAGCGCAGCCTCCACACACATCCCCGTGACCCGACTCTTCAGCCCATCCCCGCCGCCGCCGCCGCCGCCACCACGTCCATCACCGGGTCCATCACCCTTGGACACCCCATAGACTAAATCCGCAGCAATCTTGAGCAGCGAGTCGAGTTGCAGGTACGCTTTAGGATTCGCCTGCAACACCCGTGCGATCAGCTCCGGCGGGTCCGGGTACAGTCGTATCTGGACAGGTTTGAGCGGCGTCCCCGGCGTCAGCGTGAGAGAGTACTCTGACAAGGTATGCGTAGCAGTCAGCAGCGCAGCCAGTCGGCGTAGCGGCGGATTCGTCGATTGCTGCGGGTACAGAATCGCCAGACTATGTGTATATAGAAAAAAATGTAACAATTCACCTCTCGAATCAGTATCGACCGTAAATTTCATCTACCATATGGGATGGATGGATAGTGCGAGAAAACGAAATGAAATAAAGGGTAATGTAGAGAATGGATATAAAGAGAGATAGTATCATGACGTACGCGTTAGAGGCGTTCTTCATACCGCCCCGCGTGCGGTTGCCGTTCGTCGAGCGGTCGTAGAACTCGAGCACGGCATGGACGACAGCCTTCTCGACCACCTCTGGCGCCAGCGGTGACTGACCTTTCCGGCCTTTAGCCGACACATACGTCGTCGTAACCGCTGCGAACTCTATCCATCCGTCGACCGACTAAATTAGCATCACATCCGAGATATATCAGAAGGTTCCCGTTGTAGGATACGTACTAGCGCCGGCAAGCATGTCCCTCAGGACTTCGACTTCGACATCCTCCCTCCCCAGAAGCCCAAAGACCCCGCTCTCTCTCCTCAGATACTCGCACGCAGCGCGCACCTCCACATAGGCGGTCTCAGCACGTCTCTCATCGCCGCGCAAAGCCCTCCTCAACAGGCCCATCTGGTCCTCCCGCGAGCCGCTGAACCGCATGCGCATCGCCTCGCGCACCGTCACACGTAGTGGGAACAGCGCAAACATACGCACCGATACAACCAGCATCTCCAACAGTCGCAGCGCTGCAGGCGTCGCCGTAACCAGCTCCCCGCCTTCTTCTTCCTCCTCTCCACCTACCCCCGCAACCGTCAACGTAAAGGCATCCCTCACGCTGCCCTTCCCTTCCATAAACCGATGCACAAGCGTATCCACTTCCTGCCCATCCACCGCCTCAAGCTCCAGCCGCGCCCGCCCGGCAACCCGATGCACCACATCCTGCAGTTGCTGCACCGTCTCCTCGTCCGTCTCGCGGCAGGCATAGCACGCCGTCATCGCCGCGCGCGGGTACCCCTCTTCATACCCCTCTTCTTCAGGCCCTTCCCACTCCCTCACCACCCTCCAGACAACGCCAAACTGGCCCCCGCGCGCTCGATCCACCAGCCACTCAAAAACGTACGGCCACCCGCTTGCGTTCCCCTGCCGATAACGAAGGTAATCCCCAAGCACCGCAAGCCCCTCGCGCACCTTCTGCTCAGCAGCAGCCGCATCCGCATTCGCAGCTGCACCGGCGACAGCAACATTGAGCACAAGCCGTACCCCATCTCGGAGAGTCATCCCTTCAAACTCCTCCAGCGTGCACCTCAACGTACCCCGCTCATCCGCACTCACACTCACACTCACACTCACACTCGCGCTCATACTCGCATCCAAATTCACAACCGAACTCGCATTCGAAAACGATCCGGGAATCGAAATTGAACCCGCCCTCGAGCGGTAGGGATAAGCGTAGCCGTCGGCGTAGGTATGCATGTACACCAACCGCCTGAGCACAGAGACACTCCCCACATACCATCGATACACTGCCGGCGACCGCTCGATGAACCGTGCCACCAGCTCGTCCGCGAGTTCTACCGCGCCGGTCTCCCGATCGATAGCGTACGCGCGCGCGCGCAGCCACTCCTCCAGCATTTCTTCTTCCTTCTCTCCAGGGTGTATTCCCGTGTCCGTAGCCGTATCCGAATCCGCACGTGCATAAAACTCTTCAGGAAATCCAACCCCTCGCAGCGTCAACCTCGCCGATGCCTCGCTCACCCCGTCTACAAACGACGTATCCACCCCTCTTCCTCCTCTTCCTCCTTCTGTCTCTTCTCCAGCACTTGCACCGGTACTCTGTAGTGCAACCACCTCCCCCACGAACCGAGCGTAGACGTCCACCGGCACAGTCTCCGGCAAAAACCGCAGTATCACAGCCAACACGGCCTGCGGAGCGAGTATACCCATTCGTAGGCGTTCGCTCCCATTCCCATCTTGCCCTTCCTCCTCCTCCTTCTTCGTGTAGAACAACCGCCGTACGGAAGCAACGTCCGAAGCAGCGGCAAAGTGCGCCGCAAGGAGAACCGCGCGCGCAGGCGAGAGGTCTGCTGCCGGTGTCGACGCTGTAGTCATCGTCCGTGTGCGTGTGTGTCTGCGTGCCTATATGTATCGTACGTGGACTGCTGTCGCCAGAGGAGACGTGGACCGAACTGGCTATGAGAATAACGTAGCCGTGATCGTAATTAGCTGCAGATGCAGATTGCTAGCTATAACCGTAGGTGTGCTCCAGCTTGTGTTCGTTTGTAAATTGTCGTGATAGTCCTACTTGGTATGCGTGCTTACAGCAAGCTAGCACTGTAGATTTTTACTTTGTTTCCGTCAGTAGATGTTTAGTCTATGGACGTCTGTTCGATAACTGGATAGCTATGTATAGACAGATAGACGAAAGAATGTACATACATACGTGAGTAGGTAATGATGGAGAACGATTAGATCGGTGGGTAACGTAAACTGTCTTACTGTCGTGAAGGACACCAATCACCGCACCCTGGCCGGCATCATGGCTAACTTTGTCGAGGTCAAGAGTGCAAATGTAATCCGCAGCGCGGCGTCCTTTGAAGGTTCGAAGCTTGAGCAACGTAAAAGCTGCAGAGGCCAGCTTGGGCGCAGCGCAACACACACTCCACTACAGTGACGTTAGATATCACGTGATTGTACCTCAACCACAGAAGCACACTCTTTCCTAATTTTCACGTCCACGCGAACTAAACAGAGTGTCCAGTTTTACATTTACAGTCTACTGTCTACTGTCTACGAGGGAGAGAAATTGTTTTCATGTCAAGTCTGGGTATTTTTATTATAGTAATGGTTGTACATGAGGTCGAGGAGGTGGGGTTAACGAGAAATATTCCATCAAGTCATAAGTCTATTCGTGAACAAAAAACCCATGGAACTTTTAGCTTTCTCAGATTAAGGAAAACGGCGTGATATGGGAGCTTGGCGTCTTCATGAGAACCCATGAGTTTAGAAACATGAAAAAAGAAAAAAAAGGGAGAAGATAAATTCAATGCAACATGAAGATCGTAAAAAGGGATGAAGCTTTTATTTGATTTCATGACACGGAATTTACTTCTTGCCGGCCTTGGCGGCAGACTTGGTGACCTTGCCAGCCTTGTCGGACTATAGAGGATGTTACGTTAGCAATGCATCGGGAGGAGGAGGAGGAGGAAGAGACAACATACCTTTTCGACGCTCTTGATGACACCGACAGCGACGGTTTGACGCATGTCACGGACAGCGAAACGACCAAGAGGAGGATAATCAGTGAAGGACTCAACGCACATCGGCTTGGATGGAACCATCTTGACGATGGCGGCATCACCAGACTTGACAAACTTGGGGCTGGCCTCAACCGACTTGCCGGTACGACGATCGATCTTCTCGAGGAGCTCAGCAAACTTGCAAGCAATGTGGGCTGTGTGGCAATCCAAGACTGGAGCGTAACCGGCACCAACTTGACCAGGGTGGTTCAGAACGATGACCTGAGCGTTGAAGGATTCAGCGCCCTTGGGGGGGTCGTTCTTGGAGTCACCGCAGACATTGCCACGACGGATTTCCTTGACGGAGACGTTCTTGACGTTGAAACCAACGTTGTCTCCAGGAACACCCTCGGTGAGCTGCTCGTGATGCATTTCGACGGACTTGACTTCAGTGGTGACACCAGCGGGGGCGAAGGTGACGACCATACCGGCCTTGATGATACCAGTCTCGACACGACCGACTGGAACTGTGCCGATACCACCAATCTTGTACACGTCCTGGAGTGGGAGACGCAGGGGCTTGTCGGTAGGACGGGTAGGGGGGTCGATGGCGTCGATGGCCTCCAAGAGAGTCTTGCCGCTGGACTTGCCGGTCTGCTTGGTCTCCTTCTCCCAACCCTTGTACCAGGGGCAGTTGCTGGAGACGTCAATCATGTTGTCACCGTTGAAGCCCGAGATGGGGACGAATGGAACACTCTTGGGGTTGTATCCAACTGTTTGCAAGTTAGCACAAAGCAATATTGATACTCCATGGAATATTCAAGACATACCCTTCTTGATGAAGTTGGAGACTTCCTTGACGATTTCGTTGTAACGGTCTTGAGACCACTTGTTGGTGTCCATCTTGTTGAGGGCAACAATGAGCTGCTTGACACCGAGGGTGAAAGCCAAGAGAGCGTGTTCACGGGTCTGGCCATCCTTGGAGATACCGGCCTCGAATTCACCAGGGCCGGAGGCGATGATGAGGATAGCACAATCGGCCTGGGAGGTACCAGTGATCATGTTCTTGATGAAGTCACGATGTCCGGGAGCATCTGCACGGGTTACACCATATTAGCATCACGATCCATCGTCGACCAATGTTTCTTTCAACGTCATCTTGTCTTATCTGCGATAACGTTGAGGTGGGGCTAGCGAATGTGTTGTTCGCCTGAACCAATAATTTTTTTTTTTTTACCCAAATGCAGCCCCGCACCAAAACTTTTTGTGTGCGCAGAGGCCACATCGAGAAAAAAAAAAATTATAGATACAAGCCCCACCTTCGTCATCACCGCCATGAAAAAAAAGAATTCAATGGCAGACAACAAAGGCAATGAAGACATGGAGAGAGAAGGGTAGAGATATGCTTACCAATGACGGTCACGTAGTACTTGGGAGTCTCGAACTTCCAGAGAGCGATATCAATGGTGATACCACGCTCACGTTCGGCCTTGAGCTTGTCCAAGACCCAGGCGTACTTGAAGGAACCTTTGCCCATTTCGGCGGCTTCCTTCTCGAACTTTTCAATGGTACGCTTGTCGATACCACCGCACTTGTAGATCAAGTGGCCGGTGGTCGTGGACTTGCCACTGCAAGCAGTCAGCATCAGAGATGGGAGAGTTAGGAGCTTTTGTCTATAGCTTACCTGTCGACGTGTCCAATGACAACGACGTTGATATGAGTCTTTTCCTTACTGAAGAGCTAGTTAGCATCTCGTGTTTCTCTAGAGGGGTTCTCGCCATCTTCAGAGGGAGCGTAGCGTAGTAGATCAGAGCATCTCTGACGATGGGAAGAGCGAATAAAGATGAAGCCGAAGCTGACGATGATACATACCCCATTGTGACTGGTTTTGCACACTCGCGTGTATAAGAAAGGTTATAGAAGTTAAAGGGAGCAAGCAGATGAACGTTAGTAGCAGACTTTGTTCGGTATGCTTTAGACAAGGAGAGAAGAAAAGAAGAGAAGAAAGAGGAGAAGAGGAGAAAAGATGGATGAGTGCGTGTGCTATTTATTTGGCAAGCAGCCCCTCCCAGAAAATTTCTGCTGTCCACAAAAAAAAAAAAACTTTTTTTTCTTTCCTTTTGTTTTTTGGTGGGCAGCTGGATCAGCAAGCAAGCAACTAACTACGAACTAACTAACTTCCGTGGCCTGCTGGAAAAAGACGACCCCTCGATGACTCCCATTGGCCGCTGTTCTGGCGAGAAATTTCTTTATGCCATTGTGGTTTTTTCTCGCTCTCGCTCTCGCTCTCTCTTGTACTCACTGCTCACTCGGGCTAGCAGGGCTGGCTGGTTTGGTTCTGCCTGCGCGCTTTCTTTTTTCTGCATGACCCTTGGAAGAAGGCAAGGCAAGGTCGGTGAGTCCACAGCGGGGCTCTCCAGCAGCTTCATTCCACTCCGAGCTCGATGCTATCGGACGAACACTGACAAGATCATAGCTCCGGTCCTGCTATCTGTTACCTGACTTCCTTGAATACCTAAAAGCACAGTCTTGAAATGCGCTCACGAACGATCGAATACATCCAGTGTATCATGTATACATATGTCCCCAAAAAAAGTCAAAGCTACAGCTGCCAGCTAGCTCGAGCTCACGAGCTGCTCGCTTGCTCCCCTCTGATAACGCCCACCGACATAAAGTCCAATCAGGAATGTCCATGCACCGCGTGATATCAACTTAAATACTTAATACATCGGCCCTCCAAGACGAATGTCATGCAGGCGCACGACCAGCTAGCTTGTTGGCCGCTGCAGCTTAGCTCCTCGTGCAGGGAAGATAGCTAGCTCGAGCATATGTATAGAATCTCGCAGGAATTCCGCCCGCCATGTAACCACAAGGTTCTGTTCGCCACTTCCTTCTTTCCTCCCTCCCTCCCATTCCTTGACGTTCAAACTTGATAACCTCAATGATTCTGTTGGAAAAGGGGCAATCAGAATATCGTAAAGCACGAGTCGCGACCTGAATTGGTCTGTCCTCGTATCAAGACCCGCCGGCGCTGTCCCGTCTCGTCCTGTTTCGCCACTTTTAATATAATTTTTTCATGGTGGGGCATCCCGGACACGAAAATTTTCAACCCCGCAGCTCGTATTAGCCCACCCTTCCAACATCCAACAACACAATGACCCCGAAAGACTCACCCTCACCGCTCCCTCTGCAATCCATCACGGCGCTTCCAGTCGACTCAATCGACTCAAGGTAGCACGTTACTATATCACTTGGTGCAACCATCGATAAAACCTCTCGATCCTCTGTATCTCCTATCCACATCCACCATAAACAAGCCTTTCTCCCGTCATGACTCACGAGCCTTATCGCGGCAAGCAATCCCGCTTACCGTCGGGCTGCCCTGCGTCGGTCCAACCATCCGATATATCCAGCCAGCCTTTAAAATTATGACGCACATCCAGATCATACCAAAATATACAACGGCTTACACCCATGCCCCGTAAGCCAGAAAGACAGTCAGATTAAAAATTCACTCTCAAATAATGAATGTATTCCAAGTATATAGAACCATATACCCAGCTAGCTAGCTACCTACGCTACACTGCGCTACACTACACTATATATCCACCGCTTACAATACTGTCCTATACCACGCACAGTCACATTCCGAGACTGCATCCCATCCCATCTTATCCACCTCTTGCATAACAAATGAAAAAACAAAGGCCACGCCTGCATATATTAAGATAAATAAATGCACACGCACAGCCGGCTAGCTAGCCCCCCCAAATAGTTGTAGATGTAACATGTGTAGAGATCTCTCCAGCTTCAAATCGCACAAATGAAAGGCTATATGGAAAAGAAAAAAGGGAATAATAATGATGATAATGATNGAAAAACAAAATGGTATATAAGAGCACCAGCCGAGCCAAATATTACGCACACATCTAATGAACGACAAGAATGATATCAGATAAATATCGAAAAAAATTTATACAGAAAATAGTAATATAAAAAATATATGAAATAGTAAAAATCAGATGGCACAAAAAGACGAAGAAAAAAAGACACACAAGGGAACGAGCCATGCATAATCAGTCAATCAGCTTTTATAAAGCACCAACTGTTGGACGGTGTAGCAATATTGGTATCCTGTCCAAAAATATCAAAAAGGATAAAAAGACAAAAAAAGTAAACAAAAAAGGAATGATATCGAGGAAAGAAATTCGTCATAATCCCATTATAATAGACCTTTTCCTTATCACCTCCGAGTGGTATTCAGTATTCGGTCTCTTCCCAACCCTAACCCGGTATCCACTCGTCCGGTATACCCACTGCCAAGAAGGTTTGTTCGCGTCCGTACGCTGCCCACTCGGCTGCTAATGCTCGTCGCCCGGCTACGTCCCCCGGCGATGCTACCACCACTTCCACCAGTCACACTCATCGGTGGCGAGTATGACATCTCCTGCTCACCAGGGTTGGGGGCACCGACACCTGCGGCACGCAGATACTCTGTCCGCCGTCGGCTAATATCAATTGGTTGCGATGCACTACCAATGCCCGTACCCGTCGTAATCGCAGTACCGATGTTTGGGTCCACCACCCCACGCTCGCGATCTAGGTATGATCTTCGCTGCGGTGCCATGCCTAGTCCCATATTTTGCTGTGGTGTAATCGTCGTCGCTGTGCTATAGTTCCGTCGGTGCTGCAAGGCACTGGCAGATAGGAGGCTTGAGTTGATGTCCTGGCTATTCATTTGCATTTGCATTTGCTGCGCACGTTGTTCTCTCAGCGTTAGGGTTCGCTGGAGTGGTGTCGATTCGTACGTCTGTGAGGGATAAGTCGCGCGCAGGGGGGACACTTGTGGCTGCATTCCGTTGATATTAGAGGCGCGTGAGGGGGATCGGATGGACAGTGCCGGTGGCATCTCAAGTTCCTCCTCAGGTTCCATCATGCCGT
Source organism: Drechslerella coelobrocha (assembly GCA_036971555.1). Taxonomy (NCBI): domain Eukaryota; kingdom Fungi; phylum Ascomycota; class Orbiliomycetes; order Orbiliales; family Orbiliaceae; genus Drechslerella; species Drechslerella coelobrocha. The sequence goes on along the minus strand of JAJTUH010000013.1, from coordinate 579,190 downwards.
TGCGCGCGTTCCGAAGCGACATGGAGTTTCGATGTGAAAGACGGTTGGCGCCAGGTTGCGGCGATGGCGATGCTTCCTGACGAGAGATGTACTGTGGCGAGGGGGCTCCAAGGAGACTAGCCCTGCGAGCCTCGAAGCGAGCATGCGCTCTGGCAGCAGAGTTGGGTGTAACGGTAGCCTCACGGTCAATCTTGTGGCCAATAGCGCTGGGGCTGCGATAGTCAAAGGCAGTCACCGCTCGTTCAATCGGATCTTCAGCTCGCATAGGGAATACAGATGGAGGTAACTGCTGCTGTTGGATCTGCGGCGTCTGGATCTGAGGTTGCTGCGGAATGGCTACAGCTGTTTGCGATTGGCCCTCTGCAGATGGCTCGAACGGCATCCTCCCATCCGCTAGTGAAATGCACAGCTCAGTCAAGCTGCGGCACACGTTATCTACCTTTCTCCGGATCTGTCTGTCAGTAATCAGTTGTTTTTCTGGGCTGTTGAGAGCAGCATTTATCGACATTGTCGACTGTCCTGTGCTCCCCACGGCTTCAGCCAGATTCAAAGTGTCGTTCGCCAGCGCGTCGAGGGCCTTTATAATATGTTCTGGTAGCACCGTTTTGGTCTTCGCCAGGGCTGCGTACAGCACCGGGTGGATTGTAGGTGGTGGTCCATTCGCCGGTGCCACCATTGGGGCGGTGGCCGACGCTGCGTTTGCGTCAATAATTTGTTGGTTCTGATGTCGAGGCGAGCTCGACACGGTAGTAGCGGCAGTGGTTCCTGTGCGCGGCCGGTCACCCGATGAGTTTGATATCCCCGAGCCTATGCCGCTCAATGAAGACGACGCAGGAGGCAAAGTACCCGTTAATTCTAGTCTCTTAATCCGCATCTTGAGCTCGTCGAGCTCATCCCACACTGTTCCCGACGATATCGTCGACTGAGCATCGTCATTAATCCCCAACCTCGCTTGCGCTGCGTTCTGCGCCCGGTCACTCTCGATCAAAGTGCTGATGGGACTCCTTAATACACTAGCCGTTTGAGCCCGAGGCAGCGAAGGCGTATCACTCGGTGCACCGCTAGCCCGCGTCACAGTCGTACGCGGTACCTCAGAAACGCTGCGAGCATGGCCGTTCTGCGCCTCCCGTTGTCGTCGTAGAAATGATGCTCTGTGGCCGAGTCCATGGTCGGTATCCGGGATGCTTGGCTCCCCAGGCGTCTGATATGAAGGACCCTGAGACAACTCTACACCCCCAAATGAATCGTCGGAAACGGTTGTCGATGCTGTGCTCCTTTGCGGACGGGATGATGCGGTATATTCATGAGCCAGCCCGGATGTTCGGCCGCTATTCACCGAGTACTGCAACATTCGGGAGCGCCGTCTTTCCTGACGAGCCTGAGCATCAAGAAGTGCCTGGCTCCGGGGTGTGCTCGAGCGCGCCAGGTTAAGAAACGGGTCCTCGGTCACCTGTGACCCGGGTGTCCGTACAGCTGATGGTTCTGGTGAGCCGGTGAAGCTGCCAACTTCATCTTGCGCGGCACGTTGGATATCTCTGATCGTTGGTTCATCGTCCTCTACCCTGGCGTGATACTCGCTCGAAAGTCCATTGTTCAAAACGCCCCCATTTGTCCGTGTGAATTGGTCGGACTCATATGTAGCCATGATGTCCGTCCTGGTGGGTGGCGCCAGGTACTGATCGTCAATTTCGATTGAGGCCAACGCTGCACTGTTCTCTTCCAGCGGAGGAGGATATTTGAAGTCTTCGGCCTCGTCTTCTACTGAAGGCCGTGGAGGGGGCGGCTGCGGGGCCGGTGGAGGGGGTGGGATAGCAGGTGGTGGAGGGATGTTTGCAGTCGGAGGAAGTTGTCGGTACGCAAGTGATGGCGGTGGTGCATCGACGGTCGCTATACCATTTGAGCTGAAGCGAGCGGGTGCCCTGGCTCTTCGAGGTGGTGGTTGAGACAATTGAATCGACGCGTTCTTGTCTAATTCTGCCTGAATGTGCGGAGGAATACCGGCTGAGGCTGCCTCCGGGGGAGCGGGAGCGGATGGAAGGTGTGTGGAAGATGAAGATGAAGATGTATATGAATGATCGGGGACGGTCGGTGGTAGTGGCGGGGAAATAGGGCTAGGACTGGTGTTAGCGCGACTGGTTAATGAACCCGAGTCGGCAGCAGTTCGGCGTGTGGGTTTGGAAACAGAGGTTGCAGGAGCCTTCGCTAGAGGTGACACAGCTGGCGTAGCAACTGCCGTTGCGGTTCGTGACGTCCGGGACTGGCTAAGAGCGGAGGTTCTCGACGCAGAATCCGGTCCTCTTCGACTCGTTACCCTCGGTTCGTCACTTGATCGCCTCGAGTGCCTTGCAGCGCCGTAAGAGGACGACGATGAAGGGTCGGGTAAGGGGTTGGCGGAAGTTCTTGCCCGGTTAATCAGGTCCACAGAACCGGCGGAATGCCTTTTACTAGGAGCGGCAGAAGGAGTGAAAGCGGAAACGATTGTGGTGGAGCTGGAAACGGAATTGCTTGGGCTCAAAGGAGAAACAGGCCCTGATTGAGATGTGATCGAGGAATGCCGCTTGGAGGAGGTGAGCCGTCGCCGCGCGGGCTGGGACTGGGGCTGGGACTGGTTAGTGGCGCTTGTGTTTGTAGAAGAGTTTGATGTGACCGAGCCTTTAGAAATCAGGCGCTGTTGGGATGTCGTGAAAGAAGAAGAGGAAGAAGTCGTCGTCGAAGTCGTAGCCGCTGGTGTCGCTCTTGTTGTGGTCGTCGCTGTTGTCGTTGCCGCTGTGGAGGTTGTCGGTTGGGCGGAAGAAGAGGTTGTAAAAGTTCTGTTATTTCGGGTGGCTGTAACACCGCTCACGCTGTGGTAAGGAGTGCTGTTTGACCGCTGATGCCCTCCTCCCCGTTTCCCTGCAACCGCTGCCATTTTTCTTCTTTTTTTGTCTTTATTCCCCTTGTATTATAGTCTCGTTTGACAGAAAGTTAGTGAGTGACGGGCGGCCCTTTCCCATTATCCCACCTACGGGCTACATGCACCTATGTAGCAAGTCGTCCTTATCCCTTCCTTTCACGCTAGACTTGATGAATATCCCAGTTGGCACACGAACTGTGTCCAAAGAAAGCCCCCAATCGTGCGATTCAGGGATATAGTGACTGTATGAGCTTTTGCGCGAAACGTCCATGCAGGAGGTTCTCTTTGGGGCAGTTTAGGGGTAAACACGCGGATTTTCTGGGGCGACCACAACAATTGTCCGTCAGCCCGTAGCCGTTAGGGAGCGGTCAGTTGTCAGAACGCGACTATGGGGTGCGAATCTGACAACTCTGTCCTTACCTCAAAAGGTACACCTACCAGCATGTGAGGATAGAAAAGGGAGGCGAAAAAGAGGGAGAGTATGCAACTGCTGTTCGCGAGAGTTGTAATGTTGCGAAACCAATGAAAACAATAGTTCAAGACGTCGCGATTGGATACCGTTGTTGTTTCTTTCTCTCTCTCTCTCTCTCTTTCTCATGCCGTAAAAGACGCCGCCTCGACTTTTTGTGGTTCAACTCGCTGGATAGCCGAAATTTCGATGTTTTGCTCAAACACCCTGGACGCTGTCGTTCTGGAAGAATGGCAGCAAACAATTGTTCCACCTACAAAGTGGTCGTCTCCTTCCCAATCTATCCGCGAATTCAACCCCCAAGGATCGATGCGGATATTCAACAGTGAACACCCGTGAAAGTAGATTTGCCCCCTCGGCCGACTTTCCGACCAGCGTTCAATGATTTCGGTAGAAAGCAAGGAGCAAGGATTTGTTGGTGGAGACCAGCTCCCTTGCAGTATTAGCTTGGCGTGTAGACACCCAAATGAAATTGGGTCACTGGGAGATATTGACGCTCGATTCAACGGTTCGAATGAAGATAGCTCCAATCCACCTGGGAAAGGGTCCCTAGTGAGAATTAGACAAATCAGCTCCAAGGTAGCCGCTGTGTAGACGTAATTGATCAACCTACCAAGGTTCTGGGCCCTCGTCGCTAAGCAGGATGAGAGTAGATGTATCCAGCAGGGTCGATCCTGGAACAGTCGTACCTGTAACGTATGACAGCCTTGAAGTTCTTGTCGGAAGGGGCCTTTTGAATGAATTGGTTGGTGGTAGGTGACAGGGTCGATGAGAAGGTTCCAAGGTGAAGTCCCACAGACAGTATAGTTTCGCACAGTCGCAGATTCTCGTGGATGCTTTGGGGTAGGAATCTCAAGCTGAATCAGCTCTGATAAGACATATGTGACTTTCCGCGGGCGGATGGTATTATCAAGAGGCTAGATCCGGCTGCGGAATGCTCCAGGAAGATTAGCTCGTCACGGAGCTGCGTCAACTTCAGATGGAAGTAAAAAAGGTACGGAGGAAGGTCGCGAACGAGGGAGGCAGCATGCCCAAGGAGCCAGGTAACCATCCATGGGCATCCGCCCGTTCGACATCGTCTAGCCTGGACGAAGGAAAGCGCCAGACCTCGCTTATAGCTAGTCTCCTAGTCTGTGGATCACCAATCAGATGAGACCGCAAGCATCAAGTAGCCTAGCCATTTAGTTTATCCAACGGCTATGCGCATGCATCTTGCAACTGCAAAACCGCCTCAGTAAATCTTCTCAGTATTCGCGATAATTCAGAGCGGCAGAATTCATACGTACGCATTGGGACGGCCATCTTGACAACCCCCCAACCGATGATGCAGGAGTAATGCCGCTAGGGACGCTCGGCGTGATAAGTGTGCTGTACAATGCATGATTATCATGCAGTGATATGAATTGAGGTGGAGGAGGAGAAGGAGAAGGAGGGGGTGCAGTGGTGGCGGCCGGGACCTGACAGCCTCGAAGCAATAGCTTGGGCAGACAACAACATCGACAACACATAGCTTGACGAGATGTCGTCGAGGAGCTGCAAGCTGCTGTGCCATCTTCTGCAGTCGGCTGTTATATCCTGGTTAGATCCAGACAAACCGCTGCACTGTCCGATGATTCGCATCGAGTAGCTCTACACGTCTTGATATTAACAGCCAAAGTGGTTCCCCGCGCGAACCACCAGCATATAAGCTAGTAATATATATACTGATCGGGGAACTCCATGCAACTTAGCAGTCGATGACAGCAACGCCCAACCAATCGCAGCCAGATATCCTTATTGGCGATTTGCACGCGATCCAGCAATCGAGCGATAAGCACAGTTCAGAAAGATTGATTATCTACATGCCTCTATCCTTTCATTTCGAGCTTCTTTATTAGCTAGTAGATGCAATTAATTACTTTCTGTAGATCGATATCGAGGCCTTAGCTATTTAGGCGCCGTTGCAATGCTCGTAAATTTGTTATAAAAGTTTTGAAGCTAGCTGAAAGTATAATCCGGATATCCTATTAGCTATTTCTACAAGTATATACGGTTCGAGAGCTCCCTAGGTACTCAGATGTAGACCCTTCCCCTTCACAAATTTATAGCTGCAAAATAAAAGCTCATCCGTATATTCTCTTTTATTTGCTTTCTCCAGCTATTAACGCTATACATCAAAATAAACAGTTCAAATTTATATCTATGGCGTGATAATGTTGCTCTCGTCATCATGCCCTGTTCTAATAATCTTACCACTTGTAATTAACTTTGTCGTCAATTGTCTGGCTCTTGGAGTAGTCGTCTTCAGAACTACCCTCTGTAGCTAGTCGCTCGTATTCAAAGTGTTACTATTCTTACCGCCCATCCGATCTCCGTGGTAACCTAAAATACCGAAAGGCTAGGAAATTTAGAAGAGAGCTAAGAATAATCATCTGTCACTGAACTAATCTGTAACCTCCTTCTTGTATAGTTGTAGTCAATAGAATAGTATTAACCCCGAGACCTTATCTAGTTCGGATTTTCTTAGTACAGCGCTACTTCCACACGAGCTGCTCGCTGCCTGAAGTTTTGAGACCTGACTATCCGATAAGTGTGATTCAATATATAACTGCTACATTGTTTCGGTAGCTAATTATATTTCACAGACGTATCGCGCTTATAAGTAAAGCTACATAGCTCTATAGAAATAGCCATATGCAAGCGATCCAACTCCATCGTTTTCGCAATATACAAATGGTAAATATATCCTATGCCATGTGGATTTCCCTGCTCGGTTTATTTTCATCCTTGTGTATTTTTACCGGTAACTCTAACTTCAAAGTCTCCGCCTCACGTAGCGGATACCACAGCTACTCTGATGGTATACAATCTACGTATTACCAAGTGAACCATTTTATCAGCCATACATTACACGATTCTCGATATGATTAAATAAACGTGTCCACAGACCCCGATTCCCTTATTACAAAACAGTCAAATATGAAGGCGCACGCGTGGGAAATACTAGGAGTCGACTTGATAGAGAAGTGGCGAGGAAGAAACATTGAGGCTAGCAAGTACCGGTTGGCGGAGCGTACATCAAAATCCGAGAAACCAGAAGCTCATCGTGCCCGACTCTTTTTTCTTTATTTTGTTCTCTCTCTTTTTCAAAGACAAAGAAAAAAAGAAAGATGGTTTAATCGAGCATATATAAATTATGTAAATGCATTACTTTCCACTTTTTTTGTTAAAACAGCTTCCACTCTTCTAGGCAGCAATAGATACAAACAGAAAGATATATATTCACGACGCCTATAACCAATAGAAGCTAGAGCGAACAGAATGCTGGTGGTTGTCGTCTCTACGGGCCCCGCAATTTTAATAGATGGTCCCCAGCCACAAGTTTAAGCTGCGTGTGCATATGGACATGTAATTCTTACATCTCTTACGCACGCCGCCTCGTGAGCTCAGCATGATATAAGACACGCATGTGTAGCTCCCGCTCTCCCAAAAATAGATCCCACAATTCAAACATTTCATCTCATCTCATCTCATAAATTTATCAAGATATGTAGTAATATTTTGTGGTATCAAATTTACATCCAGCCACCATGCAACAATTATGCATGCCATCCATTCGCTTAATTTTGAATATTAATTATATAAAAGTTGATAGTTAATGCCGCAAAAACACAAGCATGATGATCTAGGGCATGTCTAACTCTTACCTCTCGACGCTAGGAAGCTTACAGAAAGTTGCCAAAAGCGGCATGTAGACGGCCTACCTGGCGTTCGCGTGGACATACTCCATTTAGATTTGAAGTTTATCATTTGTGTCACACATTTTGTCTGCGTTGTTTCTATAGGTCTGTAATGAGAGAGAATTCTGGTTTACGAGGTTAATAATATACCTCGGTATTTCTTTAAATCCGCTAGGCTGCATATCTGTGTATGTGGGGGACGTAGCTAAAATTGCGTAGACGTCTAGTTTATATTGAGGATAATACGAGGAAGAGAAGAATGTAGAAGCTGCGTAGTTGCCAGGGCTGAGGTTTAATTTTTTTTCTCGCATGCCTGTAATATCTTCAGCTTGTCATACCTGCCGGATATACCCGGGTTTTGCCATTCGAATCTGCAATTTTTGAACACCACAACGCTACAGTGATACATCCAATATAGCAGCCTCCTTGTATAATCTTCTTAAGCTTTTTATGGAATGTAGTCCGCGCACACGCTTTTCAAGGCTGAGAAACCACGTCTGCCTGAAGAAATGCTGTTCTCTGCATATGCGTAGTATACGACGCCAATGATATGGGTACCTACCTGTCCTGATATCAAAGCAACATTGACCTCGACTAGCTACCGATCAGATCCGTAGCTGGAATATATTAATAGGGGCGTCCCGAGGCTGCAGGTACCCCGAAAGCATGCAACACGCATGCATGCCTATTCGGTAGGACGCTTGGGGGGATCCGACGAGGCAAATGAACATTGGTGTATCAAAATCTGCTCCATTGAGCGTCATACCTGCAGGATGGTAACATGTTGACGTTGACATTGTCGGATGCTGACCCTGCCATGCCTCCTCGGGTGGGATACGGGACAGAAAAACACGGATCCTGATACGAGCTACGTGGTAATCGATAGCCCTTTGCTGGAATCAATATATCGATATAGCGCATCGAGGCTCTTTTCGTTCGGGCCCTGTTTTGTCCAATTTACCTTCAAACAAATGGCGTTTTGCGGCCGGGTCTGAGTTGAACCCACCCCATGCCGGCCTACAAAATCATCACATCATTGCTGCCATTGTCACTGCTGTTTGACATGACAACTGCGGGTATTGCATGCGAAAAGGCGAATCAGCCAGCATCTGGTGCCTTTTTGTGTCGTAATTTACCGTGCCGTGGTCCCTACGTCAATCTTAAGCGGAACCTGAAACCTGCATTCAAGGGTTCGGCCGCGCTGCTGTGCTGGCCCCCGAAAATGCAACAAGCCTCGAGCCGAGATCTGGAGAAATCGTGTGAATGTCGAATCAGAGCAGTCCAAACCCTTTGATAACATATATTATTATATATTGCAATCAATATGTGCCTGAGCCACCTGGACCGCGTCAGGGCCGCCGTGGGATGATAACGAGATTCCAATTTACACACCTAATATTCGCTTAGATTTACCGGTTCGAAATCGTGGGCTGGTAAACAGACATTGCTTGTGTCTATTGATGAGTGTCAATAGTTGTTTCTGGTGCAACCGGCCGGAACGCGCCCGTTTCGGACCTGCTTGTGCAGTACATGTCGCACCCGACGTTTCTCCTGCTGAACAGGTGCGAGTACGATCTCACAAACTAGCAGGATTGGGGATTTGACATGCAGCTGAGCTTTCGCTTGGATCTTTTGTAATCAGAGGGAAAGTAAATGCTCGTTGCACTAACGTGCGGTGGGTTGGCAGGCTGAATATCGGGCAGCCGAATGACAAATGAGGTCTTTTTTTTCATTTTCGCCTCGGGCCCTGGAGGACGAATCGTTCCTTCGCACTGGCCAGTCTAATTTCCCGCATCCTTGGGAACGGGACAGATCACCTTGCTCAAATCCGCTAAATTTCTTCTAGCAGTTCTTCCAACGGGGAAGATAAGGTAGGTGTGCAAAAAGTCTGGAAGCGCCGTTCAGCAGTCACGATACCGGCTGTTTGTTTGATGCTCCGAGCATTACCATTTCCGTCCTTTTGTTCGACGGACCGATGGCAAAAGAACGTTGGAGAACAAACAAGCCTGAGCACAGGGAAACAAATTTTTTCGGTCCCCACCAAGCCCCTGATCAAGGGGGGTTGCGAGTGAACAGGACTAGGCCTAATCAAGGGTCTGAAACATGCACTGATCAAGGATTGAAAGGGCTGGTGCAGGAGACTAGCCCTATTATGGCAAAGCTGCGATTCGATTCGAGAAAGATGTTAAAGAAAGAACGAAGAATCAGAATGTGAAGAGGGGGCGACAGGGTAGACCTATTTTTAGATCTGTCGAACCTTTGTGGTGTGCCAACAAGAAAGAAAAAAAAGTGAAAAATACAAAGAAAAAGAAAAGTAAACGTGATCGGGCGGCGTCATTTTGTAGAGCTAGAAGAGACAGGGCATCGTCTCGTGGGTTTGGGGGAAAAGGTTTTTTTTCTGCCGGCGATTTTCTGACTGGTTAGGGTGGCAAGGCCGGACCGGATCATAGTGGACGTGCTCGCAAAACCCGCCGCCGACGACTTTTAATGCGGGAGTTACATGATTGCATTGTGATTGTTCATAGGCCTCTCTATGCTTTGGGGTGTATATTCTGCCGCTATGCAGCTTGCATGCAGCGAAAATGCAAGATGTCACTGGTGAAAAGCGAAAGCGGGTTGAGGAGGGGAAACTCAACTGCTTCGTGATGAAACGAGGAGCAGAAAGACTCGCTGCTCTTTTGGGAGGAGTATCTGCATGCATGCCAGCACAGATGCTCTGATCTGACTGATGATGCTGCCGATGCTGCCGTTTTAGCCTTCGACAATCTCGCTCGTCCATTCTGAGCCCGTCCGCAACGAAGAGAAGAATGCGAGAGAGGAAATAAGATGAATATGCCTCTGGGAGTGATGACCTCGCCGTACGAGAGGCCAGGCGGCTGAACCATGGGCGCCCTGAGATTGTCTCTCTCCCACACCGGTAAGAGGGAAGTTCGTTGGTTTCAAACATTCCCGCGGCGGCCTCTCGTCACGACTGCATCGGGATGGAAGGAAGAAGCCCATCGCTTCAGACTGTGAACTTGGAACCGGAGCCCCGTAGCCCTACAGTACCGGCCGCCAGTCAATCATGCCTTACCAGCGGCTAGCGTCATGCAGCCAGCGACAGACGATAGACAGACTGATGGCCGCCTTGGAGCTTTGAGCGCTCTAGACGGTCAGCAACCGATTGAGACTGAATTTCCATTACGTTTTGTTAGTTTCTGTAGAAGCCAGCCCGGCTTGTCTTTTCGGTTGGTGGAGTGCATGAACTCACCTTCGTCTTTTTTGGTATTTTGCCCATTCGCTGGTTGGTTGCTTTGGACCCGAGCCGGCCAGCCTGTTGGTGGGAGTCTTGGTCAAGGCATAATCGGCCATCCCCCACAATTTTTGCCTGCTGCTTGCCATAAACAAGCCCACACCACCAGCCTAATCAAACCTCTCCCCAATTAATCCTTTCCTAACCCACCTTTCACTTCACCTCGACTTCGACCTCGACTTTCTCCAGCCCACACGACATCGTCATCCCAATCCCTCCCTCCTTCCCTCCTTCTCTCCTCCAAGCGGCCGTCGACATATCATTTTGGGAATAGTAGTTCCTGCCCGCATCATTCGAGTCGACGCCCAATTCCATTTCCGCAAACCGGTTGTTTTCCCTTCCCGTTTCCCTGCAGTTCCACCCACCATATCCTGGTTACACCGGAGTCGTTTTGACACGTCCATTCCGCTACCCCTTCGACCTTTTGTCAGCATCTCCCGACTAAGTTTCGACTGCTGGATAGCATATCACGGCAAGGAAAGAAGAGCTGGATATTTTTGTTTTTTTTATTAAAATTACGAGCGTCGAGGAGTGACGCTGCAATCCCAGGAAAATTGATATTTTGGCTCGGTCTTGCTACGGAGAATTGGCAAATACGACCTTGTTGTATAACTCATTTGCTGGCCGACAGGATCTTGATTCCGGTATAGAGAGAGAAAAAAAAGCAAGAGACGGATACAGCTTCAATTGGGATTCCCTTTCGACTGGAACAGCTATAACGGTTTTCGCCATTATAATTTTTTTCTTCTTTTCTTCTTCCTCTTCCCAGCACCGATATTGAGCTCGCCCTCTCATATTTTCGGTATTCCTAGAATTTTATTACCTTAAGCTGTTGACTGCTGGCCCATCAACGAGATTGCATTCCTTTTTACATTGGAGGGCGACATCCCCATACGTTAAATATTCGGAGTTCTTTTTATTTCAATCGCAGCCACTTCTCAACCTTGGACTTGGAACGACGATATCTCGAAGTTTCAAGAATCGAAGACGAGCTTGGGTCCGCCAATCAAAGGAAGTGGCTTGGGGAACTTCGTCGACACCCTACGCTTGATCAGAAACTGCAGCTGGTCCCTTGCAGCACTTGCCGGCAATACCGTCTTCGTTTCGATTATATCCTTTTTATAGTACGTTGTATTGTGGTTTGCTTCCATCCATTGCTGGTGACCAGGCTCGGGTTCTAATTTACATCGCCGGCAAAGCAGGCTTCGGGGTCATTTGGGACTGGTCAACTGGGCCGACTCGAGATCACGACGACAGCTGCAACACATTTTCCATTTTTACTCTCTGCGCAGGATTCAAGAGTGCGGTTCCAATATTAGAAACCCACGTTGACGGCTTAACTTTCGCCATTTCGGAATAGACGAAGAGTAAGTTAGAAAACCAAACCCTCCAACTAGGTTGACGGAATCGAAGCTTTCGGATCGTTTGTCGAGCTTGGTATTCTGCACCTTGTACTGTTTGAGCAACAACTTTTGTTTTCTTGAATTCATACTGTCTGGAAGCGGCGCAGCGAATCGAAGACTAGCCTCACAACAATCTTACTCTTCATCGCTAGGGTCGGGCATACGTACCTGTTTGCGGCGTGTCCGTTTTGTTTTTCTTTTCTTTTCCTCATTTTCAGCCAGCAATTTCACAGCATTTCACAAGAAATTTTCTCCCTGCGACACCTGGTTTATATACAGGTTTTTTGGTGGGAAAGAAGTCAGAGGTGAGTTTTCTTTGCCGCCGACCAATAAATCGCCGCCGCTTTTGATTGGTTCTATTTTGGGGGTGTGGGATCCAAATTACACTGCACCTCGCGGAGGCTTTGTGGATTTGGGGTGTGGTTGCGCCAATCCGAGGGCTCGCTTTTATTGGGACATACCAGGCTGAGGGGTGGCTTAGAAAATTTGGATCACTCTTCGACTGACTCTGCTCCTTTCCCTACCAGATCCGAGGAGAAAAGCTACCAGAATAAAGACGGAAAAAGGTTCGCGATTTTCAGCTGAAAGGAAACCTTTCCATTGCTGGGACCTTTTNTTTTTCTTTCCTTGTTCCCTGGAGACAAACAGACTCGTTTGAGCAGAAGCCGCAGCTGCCATCTGCAGCTCCACCGCCGCCACCCCACGGCAAACAAACTGTGCGAAAGGCAGCCAGTGGGCTCGCATTTGCACCATTCGAGTTACCGCTTACCCTGCCTGGGCTCTCGGGGTTTCAGCAAATCAAATACCGCGGTGGGCGCTGTCACTAAGCGTCTCGCTTTCACCCTGGTTTCCTTTTACGACGTCTTGGGAGGCTAAACAGGCACATATCCTAAAATAAACCATCGCGAAGAAGTTCCTCGCCAGGCAAATCCTCAGCAAACCGGTACTTCCAGCCCACAACACTCTTAAATCCTCGATCCTTTTATTTTTTTTATTTTATTTTATTGTATTTTTTTTTTGTCGATTCCGTACACTCCGAGCGAGTCTATTGGAGATATTTGCCGTCATCCAGCCATAAGATTCTACGCCAGCAACTCATTGCCCCAAGAAAGAAAAACATCGGACTACGCAATCTCAATCATTTTCTTATTTCTATTTACATACACCTCAGGGGTGTTACAACTTGTACCTCTTGCACAGAACTCCTCCGCAAGGTTACATACCCATTCTTATAATACACACAACATTACGCTACCAGAGTCATCAAGCACTGCGGGGGGCATGACTTGTCACTAAGGTAAACGCCTGGATACCCTCTTCGTCTACCTGCATGCATAGCTCGTACCATAATTTCCACCCTTCTAATTTCCCATTCCCTTTTATGACCATAATCTTCTTTTTCCTGTTAGAACCAGAAACCTGTCTTTGTCCGATTTGGCCATAACATTCGAGCTGCGAAACTTGAGCTTCACTTACCACCAATATGGATGACCTGTTGATGCCCAAATCGAGAGCTAACACTTACATTCGGCGACGCAGATTTTGTTTAGCTTCTATATCATCACCACTGAGTCCTATTCACGAGGCATCGCATGCGTCTGAATCTTCTCCCCGAGTCCGGAAATCTATAGAACGCTCACGTCTGCGACGGAATTTTAAACAACAAGTCCTAATTCGACGAAGAAGACAAGAACATCTACTGGACCTGCCATCTGCATTGTATCTGACGGCAGAGAAAACTTACGACCTCGCGGCAGCTTTGAGCATGGATGTCGAAATGACAGGAGGGGAGACGTTGGGTGGTTTAGGGTTCAATAGTTTAACAAAATCGTTTGTGCCTTCACCAGGTCATTTGCACCCACGGCATCAGAAGCACGACAGCTTATCCTCAACCTCTGCGACATCCTCGACAAATTCATCTCCTACAACTACCGTATCGACCGTTGAATCTTCATCATCAACAGACGAAAAATCGCCAGCCTCATCACCTGACTCTCCACGAAACACAATATCACTTGGAGCCTTTTCAAAACAAAGCATCCCTACGATTAGCTCCAATACACTTTCGCCAATGGCGAGCTCGCCCAACCATCCGTATCGATCATTGTCGCCGATGAAAAAGGCTAGGAATACTAAGAATCTTTCCTTAAATATGTCTGGTAGTTCGAGTAGGCCTGGGACCGCCTCTTCATTCCAGAGCAACTCAAGTTTGAACGACAACAACAGATCCTCATCCGCTCCATCATCGCCCGGATTTATTCTCCCTAGCACGATGCCTCGGAGGCGACCAAGCAATCTCGGCCTTACTATCAAACTGCCCGGCCCTGAAAAGTCGATACAGAAGTCAAACCGGCCGAGCTTGCGCCACCATGTATCCTCACCGTCTCTATTCACCCCCGGAGGCCAAGCCAAGACGCTATCAGGCCGACCATCCAGATTATTTACACCGCCAAATCACTTTTCACCCGTCGAGGCCGTTTCTTCGCAGTCATTTTCGTCGCAGCAAGCACCATCGAGCCCGATAGAAGCTCCTGGACCGATCATAGAAATGGACGAGGAAGATGTTGCCATGATGGAGAATGACGGAGAAGGACCAAAGTCGCCAGCGTATCCAGAAGGGCCTGTTTGTATCTACGAACCTAACATTTATCTGTTCTCGGAACCCAACGCGGACATGGCCAGGAATTTCGATGTAGTTATAAATGTTGCGCGGGAAGTAGTAAACCCTATTAAGAAAGAGAAGGAGGCAAAGGAGAAGTTGATTTCTCCAGCTTTGACGACGGCATCGACGATGGATAGTTTCATGACCGCGTTCGAATCTCCCCAGGGATCGACATCACAAGTATCGACACCGAAACCGACAGACCAAAGAAAAGATCCCGAGTATATTCACATGCCGTGGGACCACAATACACCGATCGTGGGGGACCTGCCAAAGCTCGTCGAACTGCTAAGACGGAAGAGCGGTGAAGGGAAGAAGGTATTGGTACACTGCCAATGCGGTGTGAGCAGATCGGCCAGTTTGATTATTGCCTACGGTTTGTTCATGAACTCGCGGCAAACCGTACAGGAAGCGTACGACTTTGTGAAACAGCGCAGCAAGTGGATTGGACCCAACATGAGCCTTATCTACCAACTTTCCGATTGGAGAGCAAAGCTTACAGCGCAGAGCAACACTGGGAGAGCGGGTAAAGGCTCAATGCGTGGGGGAGCTAATGGCATGTCTCGGCCAAAGCTAGGGCATCCTTCCCGGTCCGCTAATAGCTCGGACCCTACTCCGTACTCCCCTGATCTCGAGGAGCCGATGACTGCACCGTTGCCGTATATTCCGGGCCAGGTCGCACCCCCGAGACCGCCGTCTCCAGATGCAAGGGATTTCCCGATGCAGATGAACATTCAGACTAGAAACGCGGATGGAGGGATAATCACGGGAATAGAGCCGGGACCAATGTCTGCTCCGCCTGGAATGATCAATATTCCGGGAACGGCTTCGGTTACGAACCATGGCGCTGGGTGGGGTTCTGGCGATGCGGGTACAGGATATGTTCCGCCCCCGTTACCACCATCTGCTGCATACCCGCTTGAGCAGGAGAGCGATGTTGTTGGAGATCTAGTCGGCTTCCCGGCTCGGAGAGGTAGCGACCACGCAGATCTGCCTCCGCCCACACCGTCTTTCGCGCCAAAGGGCGGAATGATTTTTGAAAAGCGACAGCTCCGGAATAGGAATAGAAAGATGCTGCAGTCAATGCGTGCTGAAGAGGGAAACACCAACGACAGCAACAACAGCATGCCGCCCCCTAACCTTCCTACGTCGTCACCCCCAAAAACCAATAGCTTAGCGCCCACATCCCACACTCCCTCTCCACCCCGGCGATCACATTCACCACAGCCCGCGATAAAGGCTATACTTCCCAAGTCATCGGGAATACGGAACAAGAAGAACAAGTCCGAGTTAACTCGGGCCATCAGTGAGCAGTCCGGCGTGGCGCGGCGGGCAGAAGCAGCTGCACGTCCTAACCCAGACTTCCATCGCCGGTTTCCAAGCATCATGTCGAGTATCGATGATCCGCCACCAACCCCATCCTTCACGCAACCTCCCAGCACCTTTGGATTCCCGATGCGCAGCCCGACAATTACCGGGAAGCTGCACCCGGAAGCGCATATGGTGATGCGCGGCCGGGGTAATGGCCTATCCGCTAGCTTCCCGGGCCCGACATCACTATCGCCGAATGTCGAAATCGCGAGCCCGATTGACGCACACATGACCGACAGTGACGCTCTCGACGGAATCGGCCTCTTCTCTGACCCGCGGAGCCCCGTGAACCAGCACGATACCTTACCCACAATTCGCAGCATTTTTGATGTTTTATAACTTCCCCAAAAGAAAGATACCATCTGTTTATTTCCTAATTTCCTTGAGCACTACCACTATCGTCATTGGGTCTTTACTTTTCCTTTGTTATTTCCTTGCGGACATGAGATCTTACACAAAACATAAAAATGGGGTTTGCGCGTTCTTTTGGGTCATTTCTGTTTCCCTCTACTTCCACCCTTCGATGTGAATATTCCGCCAAATGCTGGGAGCAGTTTTCTTTTTCCTTTTTTATCAGAGCAACTTGACTTTTTTTCTCTTTTTTTCTAACTGCTTAGGGTACATCACACTTCACTTAGTATTTATATCCACCTCTACGAACCGCCTGGACGCTCGTTCACATAAAGTACCTTCTCCGGTTCCCACGCCGCTCTCTTGTGTCATGATCCGAGCCTATACTGTACCAAACCGCTTCGGATTAGTTACTACCTTCATTTGTTCAACTACCGTATTTGCTTTGCTAGCTCTCTCTCTCTCCTTATTTTTGTTTTGACCTGATGTATTTGCGGGTACATTGCATTGCTTGGAATACTTTTTTTATTCATATCTTATTAAGCTGTAAAACTTGCGCATGTTTGTGTGTACGTGTGATACTATTTTCTTTTTTATTATATTTTGAATCCGTCTTATTAGCGATCTTCAAACAAAATCTCAATCTCTTTTTTTTTTTTCATTCTGACCCCAGAATTCCTTATTCCACTCGCAATCGATATCTAGTGCAGTCACGTGTCTGTCTCTGTCTGCTATGTGAATGAATGAACGAACGAACAAATGAACGAACGAATTGTTAGTTGGTGCTAATGTATATGACTAGGTGCAGTATTCTCACGACCTTCGTCTATCTGTCTGTCCTGTCGTCTTGGTGCATGATATTGATACTGGTCGATGACCTGCTTGTACCACCTTTGGTAATCACACTGGTATACCCTTAAGGCACATGGTAGTCAATTGGGCTAACTGACCTTGTTTCCTCTGAGCACTCAGGACGTAAATAACGGCCCACGAATCACGAATCACGAATCACGAATCACGAATATACTACCGTTGGTGTGATGAATTACCTAACATTAGGTCTTAAGTAGCAGTATATAATTAGCTATATTAGTGCATGTCAACGTAATATAAAATTTTTTAAACGATATTACCAAGTAGTATTCTCTACCGATGATCTGCACGTGCGCGGATTCAACTGCCCAATGTGAACGAACGAACGAGCGAACGAGTCACCTATTTGTACGGGATGCACAGCACGTGCGCTTAATGCGTGTAGTGCTATTAATACACTCGCGTACAGCGCTGTTGGCTGGCAGGCTGGCCAGCCGGCTGGATGATATTACCATACTTGCCAGCTAGTATTCATATACTAGATAGATCTATATTTACATTATGTATAGTTACTTAGTTACTTATTTACTATATTACAGTTAATTATACCACCGAGCTCGAGCATTAGACGGGCGATTTGGACGTGAGATCTGTCGTTTACGCTTACATCCTTCCTGACCGGGCTGGATCGGAGTGCATCATCATATCATATGTGATGCCGCATTGCACAAGCGCAAATAATATACTATCTAGTAACTACGCAGACATAGCTTAGTACGATTCTAGGAGTAGGAAGAAGGTTATGGTTAAGGGTTCTTGTTTGAATGGTATTATTATATTAGCTAAGCTATTAGTATATACCTGTATTATATAAGTAATTGAGATGGTGTTTAGAAAGCCTATCTGGCTAGCACTAGCACAGAATTCTATAATTAAGTACTTAGTATTTATATCCTAGACCGCAAGTATCCGCATGCATGCAATGCAATGCAAACGAAGGCTGAGTGTGTGAGTGAACCAGCCGTGCATGCGAGATGAGGATGAGCGTGGGGAATTAAAACGAGGAACCACCAAAAAAAAAAAAAAAAAGAAAAAAGCACGATCGACTTCCAGGCTCGGTTAGCTAGGAACTAGGCTGATGACATGACATTACGTGACGTGACACGACCTGACCAGCGCTTACCTACTTGACACAGGCTTATTGTCATTGTCAGGCTCACGGGTACACATTATACGTGCTGAAACCGCAAACCTAAACTAACTACTCGACTGCATGGGTGCGCATAATGTTGGAGGATCCAGATCAGGCGCAGCCAGATCGATAGATGGTTGTGGGTATGTAGTATATGATTGATTTAGTATTCAATGTCGCGCTATAACCCAAGGCCTGCGTATTTACGTATGCGCGGACGGATAGAAAGACATATGAAAAGGACCCGACAAGCAGGCAGGGCAGGCAGGCAGGAAGGCATGGGGGGGAAATTTAGCAAAACATGTGGGGTCCAAAGTGGATATCCCTTTGTAAAGCTGGGGAAAAGTTAGGTTAAGTTAAAAAAGCGAAGGACATGGGTGAGATCTTCGGGTACATAACGAGACATGCTTCTTCGCATCGTATGTACGTATGTGTGTGGGGGGGAAAGGGGAGAGAAATTTAAAAGGTGGAGCCCAAGGTAATAGGTTATATTACATATTGGCTTACTAAGTATTTTAGTCCTTCTTTGGTTTCTTTTAAAAAGCTCGAGCGCTCGTTTCCAACTTTGTGTATAAAAAGGTTTAGTCTGGAGCTTTGGTCTTAGAGAATATAGCAATCATTCGGCATTGCATTCTGAACGCGAGTCCGTGGGTCTTGAGTTTCGACTGCAGGGGCAGCAGCAAATGTATGAGTTTATGCAACTGTCTGCTCGTCGAATACATACGTTACCAGCACGTGAGCGTACAGCCTTGGGCCCTTGGACCCCTTATGCATGATTAACAAATTTCGATCACACCGTCCAAGGTACGCAATGATGCCGATGTGATATGAGTCGACGGAAACGAAAACCGATAGACAGGCGGACAGGCGGACAGGCAGGCATCAGCAGTGTGGGAATTCAGGACAAGGGAGCTTGATCGATCAAGGGGCACGATTTGCCGTTCAATTGGCCCGTTGTCCGTATTCAAGGCGACGAAGACGAGACATTGCATTGATCACTGACGAGACAACTAGCAAGCGGACAGGCTAACAGCTAGCAGCTAGCTAAGGAGATGGCATGACCTGCTAGCTGGGTTGATCATACGTGAAGCACGCTGACTTGCCGCTGAATCGTCGTACGTAGGATAGATACCCTGCAGCTGCCGACAAGCTATCTGTCATCGTCGGAGAGAAGAAGAAGAAGGATTCGGACTTGAAACGAGGTGCTCGAGCACTCGCATGCGCATGCTTTGAATACTCGAATGCTTGCGTACCTGGGCAACGAGGCTGGACAGCGAGGACAGGTTTGATGTCCAGGCCGACGTCGGCGGGAGTGGTATTGGCTGAAATCCAGAGCCTGCAGTCTGCAGAGGAGGCGCGCGGGGTACGCATGAGCCGTCGGCCGTCAGACGGAGGGATCCAGAGTGCATACAGATGCAGTGCACAGATGGTGGGGATACTTCAATACTGGTAATTGGATATCGATGAGAACGCGAACGTCCATCATGGCAATTGAAGGGAAACCGGCAAGCTTGCAAGGCTGAAGCGTAACCAGAAGCTAAAGCTGGCCAGGCCAGGCCAGGTAAGGGCGCAAAGGCAAGGCTGGGAAGCGATAGTGCACAAAGACGTCACGCCAGCCCGGGCGCCCACGTCGATGTATAATTTCTTCGTAAGTACTTCTAAGCCAAGCACTAGGGACAAAGTAGGAGATTGTTACGAGCACAGGACAGTTCAAGTGGCAGGAAAATTGGGAACCAAGATTAATCTATTTTGACGTATGCGTAGCCAAACACTGCATAACATTGCATCGAACTGCCATTGGCACCAGGGAAGAAAATCCAGCATCTGCAGCTGGCTGGTGGGGACCGTCGGTTTTTGCATGGACAAACACCGGGAAACCGTATCTCCATCCTCGCACCTGCTCTCGATGAACATTCGTCGTCTCCTTCAATCTCCTTCCTCCCTTCTCTTCGTCGAACATCCATTTTTATCTCCAACGGGATAAACATGAATTGAAGAAAGCAGAAAACAGAAGACGAAAAAAAAACAAAATAGATCCGTCGAAAGGCGCCCCCAAAGGATGGCCCTCCTTGTGACACCCTACAAACGCCGTTTCCTTCCCTTCCTGGGAGAGACGACCTTCACTACGGCCCACGGCGGGCTAGCTCACGCTACGGCAGGCAGGCCATGCATGCGTCCATGCATGCATTTGCAGGCGGGGGACCATGCCATGCCCTGGTCGCTACATACATAAATTAAGCCTGCCTGCCAGCATACGACCTGCACATACAAGACCTCAATCAGACGGTGACTGGTGGATTGGTAAAGGTCTCCCCCACGATCAGAGTTGAAAAAGTAAATTATTATAGGAAAGGTGACGGCGAGGACACGAAGGCGAGCACCGCCATTGGCTCGCGCTTGCAGCTGAACTGCAATGTTTTCTTGTTCTGCTATAACCCCACCTTCCGAAGCTGATGATGTGCTGCTGGGTGTTGGCCGCTGCCCCTCACTTTCAAAAATTTTTTCGCGAGCTCATTTTTTTTTTTTAAATAGAAAAATTGGAGAATAGTGGCGTGTAAGTATGGAGTTAAAGTTGAATTGGAGAATTGGATTGAACGGTGTATGTATGTATGGGTTCCTCGCTTGCAATGTCAGGGAAAGGCAAATTTGTATCATGGTCTATAAAGCACCCCCACTGAAAAGACGAAAAGGGAAAACGCTACAGATAATTGAAGAGAGACCCCAGAAAGAACAAGAAAAACAAAACAAAAAAATATTGTATATGCAGGAAAAGAGCGCTCGAGCCAGAAGAGGGAAATGTATCTGAAAAGCCGCAGACGATCTAATATAGCTTATGGTCGTTCGTGAGAAAAGAGGGGAAGAGCGAAAGAAAAACGTATACAACGAACGCAGAAAGCAAAAAAGCAATGGCGCTGCTCTAGAGTAATAATATGGAAGTTAGCCTGTACCGTCCGTTAGTAACCGATTGGCGGAATGCCATTGAATGCCTTAAACAAAAAAAAAAAAAAAAAGAAGAAGAAGAAGAGAAAGAAGCACATTTATTTGAACAGTCGCTCCACATTTTAGATTTTTGTTTTCATCCATCCTGCTACATGATTCGTGGCCTGGAGAAAGACAGATGGACAGAAACATGCATGATGCAATCCATCGATTGCCAAAGTGAAAGAAATACGACATGGGAAAAAAGAAAAAGGTTGTCTTGTGATTACATTCGATGCACCGAACGGCGCCAGGGGCAATGACATGATTCGAGGAAAAAAAAAAAAAATAAGAAAAAAGGAAAGAGAACAGTCTGTTCCTGTTCGTCGATCAGTAGAAGGCAAAGAAAATTTTTTTCTCCAGTTTACCATTCACGGACAGAGCCATCGGGGCCGAAGAACTCCAGAGCGCGCCAGGCTCGGCAATCCTTCGAAACCTTTCGGATTTCTGCCTCGTCTACTTCAATGCCCAGGCCGACACCGGTTGGTACTTGAACATAGCCATCTTTGACATCAAAGACCTTTGGGTTCTTGATATAATTCAACAGGTCATATGTAGACTTGTGCATCGAATTATAGTGAATTCCAAGGGACATCTCCTGGATGACAAAGTTGGGCGCGGTGGCGTCCAGTTGGAGTGCAGCAGCAAGTGCAATAGGACCCAAGGGACAATGAGGTGCAATACCGACGTCGTAGGCTTCGCACATTGCGGCAATGCGCCGGGCTTCGCTGATCCCACCGCAGTGACTGACATCGGGTTGGAGAATGTCAATGGCAGACGCCTCAAGGAAAGGCTTAACGTCCCAGCGGTGGTAGAGCCTCTCACCAAGCGCAATGGGAATGGTGGTCTGATTAGAGAAATGTTTTATCCCTTCAATGTGTTCTGAGAGAAGCGGCTCCTCCACAAACAGTGGCTGGTGTGGCTCAAGCAACTTCGCGAGCTGCTTCGCCATTGGCTTGTGGACTCGCCCATGAAAGTCAAGGCCAACGTCGAGACCGAGCTTTTTGACAGCTTCCAGGCGTTTGACGGAAGATTGGAGCGCAGCCGGGGAGTCCAGCCACCCCAGGTCCTCTGTAGCATTCATCTTGACAGTCTTGAAGCCCTGAGCCAGGCGATTCTTCCTACATCCCACACCCTCCATGTCAGCAAGACCCCCACGATAAACCACGTCTTCCAAAAACAAAAAGATGGGAATCATACCCCTGTGCTTCAACATCGCTTGGGCGATCCCCCCCAATCCAGGCATAGACAAGACATTTGTCTCGAACCTTTCCACCAAGTAATTGATAGATTGGGACACCCAGCTTGCGTCCTATGGCCGGAGAATGTACCGAATGTCAGCATCTAAACACTTGGACAAGGGTGATATATGGCAGGTCTAACCCTTCAAATCCCACAAGGCAATATCCAGTCCAGCAAGAGCGGACATGAAGACTGCGCCACCGCGGTAAAAGCCCAACCGCCAGGAAGTTTGCCAGATGTGTTCGATTTGACTGCGCAATTGATGAAGAAGAATACCAATTAGTCGATGAAAGCGACAAAAAGCAGTCACACAGGGCCACTGAAGGAGGATCCACTTACTCCGGGTCGGCGCCGACGAATCGAATCTTCAGCTCCTCAAGAGCGCCTTCGACTGCTTCAGTGTGCCCTTCAAGGGTTGCTTCACCCCAACCGTAGTGGCCGTCATCAGAAGAAACTTTGACGAAGAGCCAACGAGGCAAAACACGGAAGTACTCTATCGAGGTTATTTTCGCCATTGTTCTGTGTGATGGTGAAGAAAAGAAGGAACAAGCGGTGACTTGTCGTGCGGAGTGGTGCGGGATGTTGAAGTGGGTGGTGCTAGTTTGACGTGCTTGGCCACTTCGTTTGTTATATTGATTTGTGCTTGCAGGCGAATGGTTGCGAGAGCGAACTACGACAGTCGAACGGAAGAAGATAATTCAAGGTGAGGTGGAGGGAGAGGAGAAGAAGAAAGCCCGAGCAGGCGGCGATTTAAATAGGAACCCGCGGTGTTAGAGGAAGGGGAAAATAAATCAACGGTCAAGAAAACCAACGTGCAAGACGGAAAAATCCAGGCAGGGTTGGTGGTAGTAGTTTAAATGCGGACTTCTGACAAGCCAACAGTACTGTGAACACCAGCGGCGGCGGAACGAAACCCGCATTCAAACGAACACCGGGGCAGGAGCATGTCCGGGCACCAAGTGGAGCAGCGACCAGCCAGTTTAGCGGTGGAATCAGCAGCCAGACGGTATACGGCATACGTATCGAAGGCGCAAGAGCTGAAGACTGCGTCGCCTCTGCTCATACGTGCATCAACAGGGCAGCGATTGGACCGCTCTGGTGGGAACCTGCTGTATCCTGCTTTTTCCCGCTATGGCCCCCGCCGAGGATCAAAGGAAGAGAGACCATTGTTTTCGTCTGAACCCACGGGCGAAATGGAGTCATGGTTGACCGTGGAAACTGTGTCGGAGGGGAGGGAAGTTTCAAGAAAGATACGACCCGAGTGAATTCTCAAGGGATGCCTCCGAATAATTCCAATGGCCAGGGTTTTTATTTTAGCTACTGCTCCAGCAATCGGAAAAACCAGCCAATTCCTCAAATTGGCCTAGAATATACATTATGCCGGAGGATAAAGCTCTTTTGCGTCATGGCGAGACGCTGGCACCTGTTGAGATCTGTGCGAGCTGCAGTATTCCATTGGGCGCTACTTAGTGGAGTCGGGGTCAGTCCGTTTTGCTTTTCCTCCTGAGCTTCTTAGCCCTAGCTCACTTTTTTTTTTTTTTCTTTCTTTCTACTTCGGATCCTGGCCCTTGGACCGGCCAACCTCGATGTACCATGTACTGTCCGTATCTTGCGCGATCGTTTGAACAGCTTGCAAAAACAAAAACGATATTGGCTAAAAGTGAGATAGAGAGCACTCGTCGAAACCGCGGAGCTAATCCAGGTGGGTCTTTCCAAAGCACCCAACGCATGCATGAGGACCCATCCTTTTATACCGGCATATCTTTTGATATTCCTGCTTAGCGAGCGAGCGAGCGGACTCCATATTCGCAAATTGATCGTCAGGATTGAATAGGTACCAGTACTGTGGCCGAATCAGCAACCATCTTATTTCCGGGGCCTGGGCCGGATGCCTGGACGAGAGAAACTCCCCCAACATCAGTGCTATAGGGCCAGCTTGTCTGACCCGCAGCGAAACAGAAAAGAATGTTCGCTGGCCGGCCAGCTACAGAAGCGAAAACGATCTGCCATGTGGCGGGGTTCGGACAGGGATCTCACTCCGGCAGTGACGAGTCTTTGGGACTTCTTAGGAACAAAAATAAGAACTTCTCCCTCACTGCTTCGTGATCATGGGTGGCAGAGAAGATCGCAGGCAGACAATTGGGCATACTAAGTCGGGAAAGCCCCTCCTACTAGATCCGAGAAAGTGCGCGTGGTGACATCAATCACCAAGCTGGATGGGAGAGCCTTTTTTCCTGTTGCCTGCGGGTCCGGCATGTAGAACAAATTTTTTTGTTCATTTCGCCAACCGTAGAAGAGCCGCTAATGGGGATTCGCGATAAGAATCAGTCTTTTTTGGGTTTAGGCTTGAAGTAACTAGCTTCATGCAGCACATCCTTTCGGGGCTTCGTGTCGGTCCAACGTTTTCGTAGTTGCACAACAGCTTCGAGTGAGTCCGGGAGGGCTTTTTCTGCTATGGCTAGTAGCAAGAGCGCGAGGATAGGCTAAGCTTCATCCGGCCAGTTTGATTGAGAGGAGCCTTTCAAGGTTCTGGGTCTACAACCTTGACCGCTGCAGCAGGACCTAGCATGAAAGATATCTGCGTCGTGGTATTTTAGCCTTCAATCTGGCAATTCATCTCGTTGGCGGTTCTGCGCTGAAGCAAAGGAGTCTGTGCTGTCAGCCTGTGCTGTTCTAGAAGACTGGTAACCGAGTCCAAAGACAGATGAAAAAGAAAACTTTCCATGCAGAGAGAGCGAGCTGTGACAGCGTCCCTGCATGCTGTCACATCATGTGATCAGTGCTTTTTTTTGTTTCAAGATGTCCCATTTCAGCTGATAGGGGAGACCTGCTGGTCCAGCACGCGCGCAAAACTCTGATTCCAAAAGAGCGAGCGCGAGGTCAAATATAAACCCAAACAAACGCCTTTATGGGCGTCGGAGTATATACCCGGGCCGATTCCTGACCACTTCTTATGATGTTCTCATGTGTTTCCGTTCGACCCGCCCTGAATCTTAGCCGGTCACACCATGGAGCCGGAGCTCCATCTGCATGCATGCCGGAGCCGAGTCAAGCCACCAGTATTTTTTATTTTTTTTCCTCCTCGAAACAAGCAGTTGAATCAAACTTTAACGCTATCACCCGTTGTCGCCCGTTCAAGTAGGGGCGGTGCGCAGTGGGTCTCCATGTATGTGCATCGTATGCATCATGATTGCGAAACTGCTTAACTTTCTCGACGTTTGAACTATACAAAGGAAGAGAATTTCTGTTAGCAGATGAGCAGACAGGGTAGCAAACTTTGGCCTGTTGAGGTTTCTCTCCCTCCACGGATACATACCGTATGTCAAGTTCCCATTCCCTCTCTTATCGATGCACACATGACCGAGCGGGTACATGCCTCTCCGTTTTGCCCACGAGGAATTGGGGGTTAGCGATATCAGCCGACGCAGTAGACAGCATCGAAGCCAAAGGGCCTGGAGTCTCGATGAATGCAAATAGCCCCGTCCAGGCCGTCGTCCTCCTTCCTTTTGCTGTACTCGGAGACCGGCTTTCCTGATCGGGATTAGTGCATCGCCAGGTGGACGCTGAATCTCCGCATTGGGCAATCGAATTCTTTTTTGGATTTGCCCGCCTCCTCACGCTAAGCCTGTTTGACGAGTAGGGCTAAGTTCAGTGTGTCGGCCCATCAGCCAAATCAAGTGACAGCCAGCCCAGCCCGCCCGCCTGCGAAACAAACCCAACTCCCAGCAAATCATCATCAACCTCCACAATTTGCTCCCGCAAGTTGAAGGTCTGTCGCAGCCAACGCCGACTCTCTTGACCTCTCGCATCTACTGGCGCCCCGGCCTCGCTGGACTGAGTATCGCTATCTCCATCTCGGTCGCCTCCTTCATACTGTGAGGTACCTGCAACCGGCGCTCGAATATCTCCGACAGTTCCAGTTCTAGCTATTCCTTCCACGACCGTCCGTCCCAAGTTCTTGCGCAAGTGGCTAAGCCTGTTCGGCGCTGCTGACAAGGTCAACTGGCGATATAAACCTAGCTTCCTTCCGATAAAAATTATCTGCATATCGCAGGACTGCATCCCTACCATTCCATGCCTCCTGCAGATTCGCCGATCGTAAGTCCAACCAACGACCTGGATGCTATT
Source organism: Drechslerella coelobrocha (assembly GCA_036971555.1). Taxonomy (NCBI): domain Eukaryota; kingdom Fungi; phylum Ascomycota; class Orbiliomycetes; order Orbiliales; family Orbiliaceae; genus Drechslerella; species Drechslerella coelobrocha. The sequence continues at coordinate 552,676 of JAJTUH010000013.1, read as the reverse complement.
TCTTCGTTCTCCTTCGGCCAACCCATGCTCGCAGCGGGACATGGAAGAAAGAAAAGAAAGAAGGAAAGAAGGAAGGAAGGAAGGAAGAAACTTGAGTGGGGGGAATGGATGCATACTTCCACGCATTACAATTCTTCTATGCATGCTCCTATCTTCAAGATAGAAGCAGGAGATTACTTTTTATGCAATCTTCTGCAACCTAATTTTCTTTTCTAATCTTTCCTTCTCCTATGATTCGACGAAGCACCTTGAACGCGGGAAGCGGAAACCAAAAAAAAAAAATAGCTTTCTTCCTGGGCAAAGATGAAATGGACTGACATGTTTGGTGCGCTGGCTTTGCAGGAACTCCCCCCTCTAACCGCTTATCTGGACCTCCTGGAACCCTCTGTGGCCCAACCCCATCACCAAACCGAGGACCAGCATTCCCAGCAGACACAGCATGCCAACATGCAGCCGACGTCGGTAGCGACACCTTCCGAGTCGCGGCCTGCTCGGTCGAGGCGGGATACGCTGCCGGCGAGATCGCGGGTTGTCCGTACCCCTCCCCCGTCATCAATAATTAGCGCAATACCTCCCATGAATTTGGTCGACTTGGATGAAGCTCGGTCAATCGAAAGTGCAGTTGGTCTAGCGCAACGTGCCTTGGAAGAAGCTTCTAGTTTTGCTAGGCATTCCGCCAATCGTAGAAGTCGAGAGCGCCAGAGATATCAAGAAAGTTCGCCGCCACTATCAAGACGATCCACCGACGAACGAAATAACGCGGGCAGCAGCAGCAGTAGCAGCAGTAATAGTAACTCATACGGCTCCAGGCCTACAGTTCTCAGACCTGGAGACCGCCAATCGCTGTATGGGTGGGCTCCACAAAGCGCACAATCCGCAGCTCAGGAAGGTACAAGCTCTTCGCAGGTTACTCAAGGAAACACCACGTCATCTTCATCTTTCGAGGCGCTACTGCGTCGAGACGTTTTACCTCCCCGCGCTCCAAGCCCACCCCGGACAAGGCAAGCGCAGGCGAGTCCCGCCAATGCAGCAACAGGTTCCACACCTCCACCACCTCGTCCCCTCCGTCAATTCACACTGCTTGGGAATCCTGTTTCAGAGCGTACAAATACACAATCGACCAGCTCTTACGTATCACAATTGCCGCCAAGACGATGGCAGGAGTGGTTGGACGCCATGAACGGCTATGACGACGACCGAGATGCAACTTCATCAACGCAACAGCCGCCGCTTCAGTCACAACAGCGAGTTGCACCAGCCAGCCGCACCCGGCCGACCAGCAACGCCCTGCTACGGGAAACCAGAGCCGCTCGCAAACAACCTATCGAGGAAGCTATCAAATATCTAACAAGAATACAGGACAAGGGTTTCCATTGGACGATAGACGAGGCCGAGTGTCTTATCTCTTGCATATACGGGAACAAGGTCCCGGAGAACTGCTTGGACTTCATCACGGATACCAACACGTTGTATGTCGCACCAACCTCTTGGCTGACTGCCGGAAGCGTTTACACTGGTGCACAATACGCGACTCACCAGAAACCACCGCCGAGCGCCGGCTTCCGCACAAACTCGAACCAGTTTCCACCCCCATCATCAGAGCCTCCGAGTCGTCCTGGTGGGGCCGCTGATGGCTCGGTCTCTTCAGCGACTACCGCGACGCCTAACGACCGGAAGGACGGTGAGGAGCACTGGAACGTCACAGTTGTGATTCAGGAGGTCGACCATGTGCGTAACCGAATCTCCGGCTCGATGCGTGCATACGATGTCCCGGATTGGCAATCGGCGACGGGTACCAGCAGCATCAACACATTTTGGGAGGGGGAAATTATTGATTTCCACATGAACGGGCTGGAAACGCTTAACCTGCCGAGCAATCCGCGCATCGACGGCAACTACTGGAAGAAGCTGGACCCATTCGTTGGGTATAGCGATTCGGAGCTCGCACAAAAATTGACAAGCAGAGAATTTTTGGAGGATCTCGCGGAGAATTACGTGTTGATGCGGTGGAAAGGTGAGGATGCCCCTGATATCGATCTGACCATAGTATATGATGCTGATGCTCATTCTACCATTTTCTTGCTTAATAGAAAAATGCTTCGTGGAACCTTCTTCGCAAGAGTCCGGCCTGACGATCACAGGCTTCTACTTTGTTAGTCTAGCGAGACGGACTGGAAACATCGAGGGATACTACTACGACCCTCATAGCGCACCCTACCAGCGACTAGAGCTCACACCTACGCCAATGCGGTACTTTCCCGCCAGCAATTTCAGATAGAGATGCAGTTTTTAGATTTTGACAATCCTATTTTCCGGCAAGCTCGCCCTTCGGAGATTTTTAAACTTGCGCTATAATGGATATATCCATTACCACCTACCTGACTAGGCTCTGCCTTTCTTACCCTCTTTCGGTGCATTGATACTATCCTCGATTTCGCCTTGATATAGGTTCCTGGGCTGCTGATATGACGGTTTTGTTTACCTTTCCAACCAAAAGCGATACGATAACAACTTTTCCTACCCCCACCCCCCCAAACCTTGTTGAGGCCGTCCGGTGGTGGCGGCTCCATTTGTCTATTTCATGCCCTATGTCTTATGTCCTATTTTTATATTTTTCTTCGTTGACCCCTACAATCCACTGTTTTCCTTTATCCAAGCTGCCTGCTCTTTCGTCTCCAAACTCCTTTTCGGCGCGGCCGGTTGCGGTGGCGCTGCCGCGGTATACGTTACTTATACGTTACATTCGCAATCGCAACGGCGTTGCCCCGCTGCTGCCGGTGGTGTTTTGCATGCAGCGCCTTTTAGGCGGTGAATGCGGCGGGGTAACCTGAGTTATACGCTTAACGGGGAGGGATGTGTTTTTTTTACAAAAAAGCGTGGAAAAAATAAGTCCAGTTCTGTTCTTATTTCTTGTATGTTGGCGCTGAGCACCTATGACCTTTCTTCTTCTTCTTCAATTCGCGAATCCGGGGTGGTGAGGATATGAGGTGGTTTGCCTGTCGATATATAGCAACGTTATATGGTAGCAGCGTTCGTTATCATGAATACTTTTTTTTTTTTTCGCCTTCTTCTTTTCCTAACTTCCCTTCCTGGTTCCCTTCGCTGGATGAAGCGCAAGACCAATCTGATCGGATGTGGGGGATGATGTGTTTGTCTTTCGTCCCTGGTTGTTTGGAGGGACGGGTGCTATGCTGGTTGTCGTGAATCGACATGGTGAGGGGCTGACGGTATGCGTATGATGGGGAGAGGCGTTTCAAATATTTGGCGTTTTACGTTACTACTACTATATACTAGTTTATTTATTTTTCAAAAAATTTATTTCATTTATTTTCTGCGTTTATCCTTTTCTTCTTCGAAAAAAAAATTACGATGTGATGAGGATATGACTTTCCATTTTTTTTTGTGTTTAGATACTCTTTTGTATTTATTTTTGTTTATAGACATTTTTTGTTTCTACGATATATATAATTTTAACGAGAATGGCAATGCGGTTTACGAGACGAGAATTATAGTATCAAGCTGGTATATTGTAAATACATTTATATGTATCGGATTAACATGCTACCAGCAATTCTCTATCAAGAGGCTGACTTTTTTTAATTTTTAATTTTTTTTTCCCTTTAAGAAAAAAAAATCTCTTAGAAGTATCAAATCTATATCCAAGGGATTGGCGGCAGCAATCGTATCAGCTTGATATACTCGATACCGGATCTACGGAAGTTCTTTTTTTATGTATAATTCAGTGACAAATACACACTGGGGTCGATTGCCCGTGCACAGGCATTCTACTCTATACAGTACGTTACTAGGTCATGCATGCATGCAGCAAATATAATAGATTACCAGCGCGCGTGGAGCCATGGACAGACGCTAGCTAACGCGCAATAGTCATGGACCATGCACACTGTTCCATTAATTAATTAATTACTTACATACTTAAGTACTTCCTTATACATATACATGCATTGGTCACAAACAAACGGACAGACAGACGGTATCGGCATAAATTGCTATTTTGTATTGTACATGCGCAAAGCAAAGTGAAGGACGCACGCATATCCGAGGTAGAGTGCGTAATCGCAATCGACCGACTTTCTAACGCTAACCGACTAGCTCGCTGTGATATAATATTATCTGAAAAAGGGAAAAGCCATCGTCGCTCGTAGGCATGTGTATAATAGACGTTTATCGTAGACGTAACGTGAACATGAGTCAACACCGACGATATATATCCATCAGTGCTTAATTTTCATTTGGCCACACCCTTCCCACCAGTTCCGGCAGCCGCGATGCCCCCACCCACCGATCCATCGCTGCTTTCCCGTAAGATCGTTGTCGGCATCTGGGTTAAGTGGAGCAGCAGTGCCTTCGTCCTCCTTTAACCTGGGCACCTTATCCAAGGGACCCAATCCGCAAAGCCAGCAGAACTCATCTTTACCTATCGGAGTGGCGCCTTTCCGCGCCTTCCCACCCGCTAGAGATGAAGACGACGACGGTTGAACTGTCTGAATTGGCATGTCGGTGGTAAGTTCGGGGACTGTGAGCCCCATCCCACGGACAACGGCACGCAGACTACCGACTAGGTCGGCGTATTCGCGGATGCATTCTGCTATTTCGCGGTCGTCCTTCGCGAGACTTGTCTTCGAGGGACGTGACAAGGTGTTGGAAGTGTTGGTGTTTTGCGACTTGTAGGTCCTGCGTGCGCGGATGCGCTTGGAGGCGATTAGCCGCCCGGCGACGTGCGCGGTGAGGATTAGTCCTGTGAAGAAGGCTTTGATGCGCGGGTCCGCTGTGGAGGCATTGGAGGCGAGGATGCGCTGTTTGGCTGGATAGGAGAGTGGCTTTAGGCGTGTGAGGAAGGGCAGCGGAGAGAGCAACTGGGTTGTTAGTAGTGGGAGGAGTTCATGTAGTGGTGGCGGCGGGTGTGCGGGGTGTGCGTGGTTTGGGTTTGTGATGCTGGAGGAGAGAGCGAAGGCTGGTTGCTGGGGTGGCGGGCTGGGTACGTGAGGGGTGTATATGAATTGGCCAAAGTCGTCGTCTGTAGCTGCAGGGGGAGGGGGCGCCGTGGGGGAGGCTAGAGATGCGAGGTCTGCGGATGGTGGAGGTGGTGGTTGTGCCTGGATGGAAGGCTTGAGGGGTGGTGACGGGGGTGAATTGGTGAAGGGGCCAAAGGTTGGGTTGGCGCTCGGGAGAGGCTCCTCTGCAAAGTCGCCAAACTCGTCATCTTCGTCGTTAGTGATGGCGTGCTGCTGCGGGGAGGTGGAAAATATAGTGGTGCTGGCCGGCTGAGGCGTGGAGGGCTTGGATACGAATGATGGCGATGATGCCAGGCCCGAGATTATAGCCTCAGAGCTGGCAGCCTGGAGGGCAGGACGGGGTGGCTGGAAGGCTGTCAGATAGTTGGGTTGGAACCCGCCCAATTGTGCCGGCTGAACTGAGGGTGGAGCCGGCTTTGCATCGAATAGACCGAGCAGGTCATCGAAATTCTGGGATCGCGGCCGGCTGGGGGGATGCTGCTGCTGGGCGGCCGCGAGAGGAAGGGGAGCAAATGTGTTGTTGGACGTTGTAGACGGCGCGGAGGCTGTCTGGAAGTCGCCAAAGTCGCCAAACAGGTCGCGCGACATGGCCGACGGACACTACCGGAAGAAGGCGGTGGGGATGATGGGATGGATCTTGCAGCTGGAGATTCCGGCGGGCTCGTGCAGCTCGGCGCCTTGTTTATAATAGTAGGCAAGGCAGGCAGCCGTGATAAGACTGGCTGGAGAATGGGTCTTTTTGTGCCACTTCCGCAAGGCCCCTGGCCAGCGCCTCGTGCTGACACAGACGCAAGGACCTTTGGTAGCTCGTGGGGGGGCGTTCTGGGTTATGCGATTCTCAGATTGTGTTTATCAAGGTCAAGCAAGGCAGTTGCCAGCCTTGGCTTGCGCCACAGTCAGCCCTGATGTCTTTGTTTGAATCGGTTCTCGGGCTGTCAAGTCCTGGGTCTGAACAACCGTCGTCCGTAACGAGAGTGCGAATGAAAATGGTCTGTCAGTCATCTGACAGGTCATATCCTATTGTTTGCACCCAACAGGCCGGACTGGCAGGCTCTAGAGCCGGATTGGACTCTTACATTCGTGGTGCTCTTGAATTGGGAGCTGAGTTGGCCACACGGCTTTCATCCGAAAGCGCGCCAGCCGGCAGCGAGCAAGCACCCTGGTAGGGGGAGGGACCCTGGGATGTTGGATGGATGCTTGGGTCAACAGAATTTCCAACGTGGCGAGAGCTCAACGTCCACTCGAGCTCGAAATTAATCCAGAGTTCAATGCAATGTGAATTTAGGTTTCGGATTCGGCTTCGGTGAAGCACAAACCGAGCAAATTTAACGTTTGGGCCCGCTGCGGTCTGTCTGAGTCTGGCCGCAAGTCAATGCTTAGGCGGATGGATGTGGTAACGGAGGCGGTCTGCTCTGGCTGCATCCGGAGGGCTCCATCCAATATCGGGGTTATTCCATCGGCCTACCGCTGGGCCAGGGAACGCTTCGTCTTCCAGTCGGACCCTGTCGGGCAGCAACGCTAGAAGCAGGGCCTGGAATGCAATCGCTGGCAGAAAATTTTCATGCAGGAATCTGGAATTCGATTGAACTGTGATGATGATGATGATGATGATGAACGGTATCGTCAGTTATTGTGGACAGCCCATGTGTACAGTATGTGATCGAGCACCTGTGCAATCAGGTAGCCAGCCAGCCAGGTAGCCAGCCATACATACCTTCGGGTCATTATCCAGACGCTTTCGAGGCAGCTAGTATTGGATTGGTCGTCGCGGCCCCCTCTCTGCCTGCCATCGGCCGCCTGCTGGAGCCTTTTCGTGGGGTCATCGAATGGCAATCTAAGGCGCACACAGGGAGTGTAGCATGTAGTGGAGTCGGTGTGGTTGCTGCTGCTGCCCGCCTACGTCAGTTGCGTCTGTCAACCCTCAAAACTTCCCCAAACCGCAAAGTTTTTCTTTTCTTTCCAGACTCGACAGCTCCTCCTCCCATCGACATTCATTCGTTCGTTCGTTCATTCAAAGACCTGATCCTATCCTTTCTCCTCTTCCTCCTCTTCTCTCTCCTTCGTCGAGTCCGACCGGCTTCCGTCTTGTCCACCGCCATCATCGGAACCAGTTAGTTCTACACTCTCCAGCGCCCATCTCGGACCACTACCTATTCCTCACGGACGGCAAACACCACCCCAACAAGCAACACCACCACCACCACCACCACCCCGGACGCCCTCCCGCTGACGCTTTCTCTACATTCCCCTCGACGGCTACTTGCGAGGCCTCGATCTGTATCCCTCGTGCGGGTAGAGATCCGTCTGGTCTGACTACACGCTGCCCTACCGTTTACGTTGCGTCGTACATAATGGTCCCCACCGACAAGAGCCAACATGGTAAGCGGTGTGAGCGAATCTGTTTGCATCTTGTTCCCACCCATCCTATTCCGCTTGTTTATGGAGCTCCCCACAGAACGCACCCGACGTCCGCCGCTTCTTCATGCACAGCAGATGGGTCAGATGATGGCTCTCGGTCGTCCGATTCATCGTTCTCGAGCTAGCTCGTTTCCCTAGTTGCTCTTTTACTTCATATCTCTCCGTTGATATGCTAAATACCCTCCCTCCGGGCCCCCATCTGCCCAGCAAGCGGAGAGGTAACATAAAAAAAATATTTGGTTTATAGATTTAAGCTTAAGCTAAGCTAACATGGGGCGCTTTGTCAATGCTGCAGGGGCCGATTCCTCTCCTTCCTCCTCTTCTTCGTCGTCTGTCCGAACAACGACGTATCCCGTCCACAAGAGCACCAGCCTCATAAACCTGCCCTCTGCAACAAATTCTTACCACCCTCCTAGGATACGATTTTCTATAGATACGGAGTCCGGAGATGTGCTCTCAAGGTTGTACACTGCAGTCTTTTTTTTTGCTTGTTCTTCCTGGGTTTTTTCTTTTCTTTCCTTCTTTCTAGTTAATTTCTTGCCCAAGATTTGAGCTCACACGTTGCGTGCGACCACGTTTGAACATCTAGGAGTCCCGTTTTGAGTGATGCTGATCACTTATATTCCTCAGGATTGCGAAGGATACGACAGCAGATCCCTCCTTCCAGTCCAATCCACGCTTCCCACTCTTACTCCCTCCCCGGCTCCAGGGTCGGCTCGCTCTCAATGTCCGTGTCACCAACTTTAGGTGCCTGCGAGGACCTGGTCCGCTTCCCTACGGAATCCCTGCACTCGTTCTCATTCGCCCACCAGTCTGAAGATGTCATACACAACCGCCAGAATATTCTGAAACGCGGCATCGAGTTTATGAGGGACCGCTTGGGCTGGGCCGGCAATAATGCTATGATTGCTTCAGCCCAGGCCAAGGTTGAAGGTGACGAGGAAATGCTAAAGATGATGGAACTGCTGCAGAAGGCAAATATCCTTGTTGGGCCGGAGGCCAAGGACATTTTGAGCACTCCGATGACCGGTCCGGCCACAACCAAAAGCGATTCCAATCCCTTCGATAAAAACTTCCAGGCCCGGAGCCAGGCCCCCACGGCTTCTATCCCATCTTCGCCGCTATCTCCGCCACAAGCTGACGACCAATTCCCGATAACCGAAGAACCGGGTCAAATGGACCCTTCTGAAGGCATATTCCTGTCGCAAACTTCTTCTCGTAGCACTACAAACGAATCCGCCTCGACTACCAAGACATCACCTCCTCCGACTCGAAGGCCGAGCCTAAAACGAACATATACCGATACATCGCCCCTAAGCTTGCAAACGAAACTTTTGGAAGCTCTAGCACAACCATATCTTATCAGCGAAGCGCCTTTATCGGCCATTGGACCTACCATCGGAAGAGGAAGCGTTAGCGGACCAACAGTACACAACCACAGCAACAGATATGCCCCCGCATCTCAAGCGATATTTACGACAACATCTACTTTTCCATGGACAATCTTGGCCGCCAACGATCTCGCGTGTCTGGTATTTGGCGTAACAAAGGCGGAAGTAAGAAAGATTGGCATTTTGGAGGTGGTCAAAGAAGAAAGGAGAGAATGGCTGGCGGAGAAGTTACGGGGGCCCGACGCCTCTGGTCAGTATGGCCGGCAGTCTTCGCCTCCGCCAATGACATCGCTACAACGTGCACTTTCAAAGCCGAAAGCTGCGGCTAGGAAGTCTCAGACAGAAGAGCTGTACAATATCGGCCGCGACCCAACCACCAGGAATGTGTCGAACCCGCATCACAACAAGAATAAATCAAGGGGAGTTATACTCTGTGGGGATGTGGTTCCTATTCAAAAACGAAACGGCAAAGTTGGAGCTGCTAGCCTTTGGGTCAAGGAGAAGAGAACCGGCTTGATCTGGGTTTTAGAAGAGATTAACGAAGACGTTGCATATCTCAAAATCGACGAAAATACTGGCTGCTGCACGGAGGCGGACGGCCAAGTAGAAAAGATTTTTGGTGATCACGCTGTTACGCCTGGGTGCCTTATCACCGAACTGGTGCCAGGAGTGCCAAAGTCTGACAACGGTCGGATTGATTTTGGCAAGTTGACTGAGCACACCCAACATACTGCCAGGCATTCCTCGGGGACCTGGATACCATGCACCGTCGAACATAGAATATCGGAGCATCAGCTAAAAATTTCAAGCTTTCCTCACATAGCAGGTATCCTGGTGCTCTCGGCATCATCGTTGGTCATCCAAAGCTCAAATAGCGTCTTCTCGTCCGCATTATTTGGACAATCGAAACCGGCGGGACTGCACGTCAACGAACTGTTACCTGGCTTCGATAGGATGCTTAGATTCCTAGAAGGGGAGGACAAAGTTACATTGGTGGATGGAATTGTGATCCCTGAGCATTCGTTTAGAAGAGCTAGGGCTATACTTGCTTTGAGAGATGGGAAAGAGAATGCAGCGGCGGCTTTCTTCAAACCAACCGGATTATCAGCAAGGCATCGAGATGGAGGTGATTTGAAGGTTGATTTGCAGATGAGGGTAGTGACCTCGGAGTCCGATGTCGCTGTCCTAGACCCAGAAGGATCAGAACCACCAGCGGACAAGTCTGAGCTGGTATACGCACTTTGGGTGACATACTCGAGGAATCATGCGATTTCTGAGGAGCAGATGGATCCCGTTACTGGGACGCAGAGGATACCGCCAGAGTCGCCGCCCCATCAACCGTCACCTGGGCAGACAGGGTCACCGATTCTGCAACGAATGGACAGTCCACCCGATTCGGAGAAGGCCCTTAAGGGGGCTGCTATAACGAGACAACTAGAGCGAGTGCTTGCCGAAGAGAACATCAAGAAGCCAGTGCCGGTTGCTCCAAAGTCGGAAACTGTCGAACATTCTCAGCTCGATGGGCAGAAGAAGACGGTAAAAGACTTTGTCGTTTTGGAGGATATGGGTCAGGGAGCGTATGGACAGGTCAAACTAGCGAGATACCGAAAGAACCACAACAAGAAGGTGGTACTAAAATATGTCACAAAAGCGAGAATCCTAGTGGACACGTGGACGCGCGACCGCCAATTGGGGACTGTGCCATTGGAGATACACGTCCTAAATTATCTACGCCGCGAAGACCTGAGACACCCGTGCATTGTCGAGATGGAGGATTTCTTCGAGGACGACATCAACTACTACATTGAGATGAAACCACACGGACTTCCTGGGATGGATCTTTATGACTACATTGAACTCAAAGTTACGATGGATGAAGCGGAGTGTCGCAGCATCTTTACGCAAGTGGCACAGGCGTTGCAGCATCTGCACACCAAAGCTCTCGTGGTTCACCGAGATGTGAAGGATGAGAATGTAGTATTGGACGGCGAAGGGAGGATCAAGTTGATCGATTTTGGAAGCGCGGCGTACATCAAGAACGGGCCGTTCGATGTTTTCGTTGGCACAATCGGTAAGTTTTTCTTGGTCGACAAGCGTATTTGAAGTGTGAGCTGACGATGAGATCGCAGATTACGCCTCTCCAGAAGTTTTGAAGGGCAAGTCTTATAGAGGAAAGGAGCAAGATATCTGGGCGCTAGGTGTTCTCCTTTATACCATTATTTACAAGGAGAACCCATTCTACAATGTATGGAACCTTCTACTCCCAAAACGACAATGACGAATGCTAACAAGATTGACTGGCAGATTGATGAGATAATGGACCGAGATATCCGCATCCCTTGGAGTATTAGCGATGATAGCATTGGCTTGATTACAGGCATGCTGAACCGGGATGTCGAGAAGCGGTTGACAATCAGCCAGGTGCTGGAGCACTCATGGTGCACCTCACAGCAAAATGCGGTGCTCCCAGCACCTTTACCGTTGGACGCAACTAGTTCACAGAGTCAAGCCGCCGCGAAGAAGGGATAGTACCGTCTTTGGAAAGGTTGAAATGCGTTCTGAGGCTTTCTTTATCTTGATTTTCTTCTTTCTGGGGTTGTCATATCTTTTCTCGGTTCCTTTGCTTAGAACCAGGTTCTCGGTTGCCCTTGGGGGTGGTAAGTAGGTGTTTGTTTTACGTTTTCATTTTTTTTTTTTTACGGAATTGGTTTAATCTAGATATCCGGGCTACGAGCGAGACAGCATCATTGGTATAGTTTCTGCTCTCTCTCTCTTTTTTTTCTTCTTCGCCTTTCGCTTCTCCTCTTTACTGGATTGCATGAGACACCGGCACTTGCGGGAGTGCAAGTTGACGCAGCTGGAAAGTCTAAGGGCCACTCGCTTCCGGAAGTCATATTTCCTCTTTAACCCATTTTGGTAACGCTTTAAATTTGTATATGTACCTCATGGATCTCTTGATGCAGAGCTTAGGAGGGTGGGGCTTGGAGATATCGATCGAACGGAAAGATGGAAGGGGGGGGAGGGGTTCGTTTTCTTTGCAATTGTACATTTGGTAGGACTAACGGGTACATACATACCTACATATGCGCTTGTTTCTGTTTCTCCCCGCACGCTGGTGATTTTAGAAAATGCATGCATTACATGGACGGCTGGAGAGGCCGTGGAAAGGCCTGTGTGTTATATATATGTATAGACTAGATTTTGGGGGGGGGGGTTGGAGTGGGTTGCAGATTGTGTATCGTAGAAGTGGGGATTGGCGTATTCTGAGTTTATATGGTAGTAACTTTTACAAGTTTGTATTTGCAAGAAGTTCTTCTACATGTTATCATGAAAGTATACTGAAGTACCTTTTCAATCAAGTAGTCTGCTGCGTATTCGCGTAGCTTCGAGGCTAGTGAGTATTGGCGATACCGATTTGAGGCTTGTGCATGTGCTAGGCTGGGCGGCGTGTGCTGTCTCGGAGACCCGCCGTCAGAGGGGAGCTAGTTGGCGGTATGTGTTGATGTGTTGATGTGTTGTTTACGGCAGCGTGGCCCCGGCCAAACCCTATTATCACGTGACCAACCAAAAATGGTAAAAGCAGTCAGCGCAATAGCTCGGAAGGGAACTCTAGCGAATTGTGCACCCAGCTAACAAACATATCGAGACAGCCCTTCAACGACAGCCCATCTCGATTCATCGACATCGACACCGACACCGATACCGACGGAAAGCACGACATTCCCAATCCTCCCTTATTTCTAGCGACAGCATATATCAGTACAATGTCGACGTTTGAAGAAGTCGTATGTTTACGCCTTTCCGCTCGTTTCTGATGGGGCTTTTTTTTTGATATTGTCGAACAAAATTTTTTTGTTTCTTCAATACAGCTTCTTTTGTGAACGCAATGCTGATGGGAGGGAATATTTGCAGGTCATCATCGACGGCAAGGGCCACCTGCTCGGTCGTCTCGCCTCCATTGTTGCTAAGCAGCTACTGAACGGCCAAAAGATCGTGGTGGTTCGGTGCGAGGACCTCAATATCTCCGGGGAGTTTTTCCGGGCGAAGCGTGCGTTACTATATATCCTGCCTGTGCTTTCTCGATGATGTGGAGGAGAGGATTGGTATAAAGGTGGTGGTGACGGTGGCGGCGGCAGGGCGGGAGTTGGCAAATTTGAACTCTTACGAATTGAAGGGTTATGTCGAATACTGCCCTGTTGACCGCGAATCACCTCGACCTCGACCTCGATCTCGATCCTTGACTTGTGCATCTCGGCAACTTGTATGACATGATGTGAATACAGGGACTAACGATATATATCGCAGTTAAATACCATGCATACCTCCGCAAGGCCACCCGCTACAACAAGACACACGGTCCCTTCCATTTCCGCGCCCCGTCTCGTATCTTCTACAAGGCCGTCCGTGGTATGATCCCGCACAAGACGGCTCGGGGTACGGCTGCCATGGAGCGTCTCAAGGTCTTTGAGGGCGTGCCACCGCCATACGACAAGAAGAAGCGGATGGTTGTTCCGCAAGCTTTGCGCGTGCTGCGGCTGCGGCCCGGTCGTAAGTACTGCACTGTCGGACGGTTGAGCAAGGAGGTCGGCTGGAAGTACGCGGATGTTGTGAGCAAGTATGTGCAATGCGCTATTCTATAACTGATACTTTTTTTGTGGTTATGTTTACTGGGAGTGGTGCTAACGGGTATTCTTTCGTGTAGGCTGGAGGAGCGCAGAAAAGTCAAGGGAGCGGCGTACTATGCACGCAAGAAGGCGCAGCTCAAGATCGAAGGAATAGCGAAGAAGGAGACCAAGACGAGCGCGGACGAGGAGTTGGCTTCGTATGGATATTAAGCGTTCTCGTTCCTCCGTCTTTCTGTTCCGTTTTGTGGTTTATATCTTTTTTTTTTTCCATCATCATCTCCCTCGGTTTTTTTATAATATAACGTCATCGTTACGAACCCATGGATGACCAGCCGACTCGACTCGATTGTACATTCACCAATCCACCACCATCTATCATCTACCGTTCCTTCTCCCTCTCACCACGCTCTCACACCACTATCCTATACCATACTATACTATACTATACTACCGAATCGGCTTTCGAGCCGATCAGTGTCCTTATGGCTTGCCTGCTTTTACGTGTCTTTGTCTAATATCTTCCCTTTTTTTTTTGTGTGTTACAAATTTTTTTTTTCATGGGGTGTTTATACTACTTCTTTTTTTCTTCCTTCTCTGTATCTTTGCATATTGATCATGGACATCATACAGGGCATGCATGCTAGGGACAATAAAAGAGATAACCACACAGGATGATATCTAGACGGTCTTAAACAGCTCTCTCTCTCTCTCTCTATCGTGCTTTCCATTTGTAGATTTTGTCAGGTGGACGTTCGGAAGTAGTAGAGCTTTGATTGAGTCTTCGTTGACAGTGATAGAAGCATTGAATGAGGCCCGGAGATAGCTATAGCGGATATAATATTTCTACCTTAGGAGTGCCTGGAATCAAGGCCAATGTAGCATAGGCTCTGTCGGTTTGCCCCGGGCATGTGATACAGTAGTCGGCTCGGGTTGCGAGATGATTGTTGGTTGAATTTAGTATTTCTCCCACGGGCATACTAGTGCGGCGCGGTCGTGCAGTCGCTGGCGGGTTCTGTGAATAGGAAGGTCTCCGGTAATTGAGAATCGGCATTCGTGTATCGGATGGTGTATGGCTACTAAGCGACGATATTGCGACTATGGTTTAGTCTTGAGTATAGGCGCTCCGGAGCTCCAAAGGAGGTCTGCGAAGGAGACAAGCTCCGGAGGTAGGGACTCTGGTTACCGATATCTCGACTTGTCTTTGCTGGGTAAATAACGTACAACATGGTAACTTACCTCAAGGGCCTCTATGCCCCTCAATGCAACAGGGTGGTTTGTTTACGGGATAGGATGGATGATAGCTATAGTTATGCCGTGTGTTAACAGACGGAAGGCCGGGAGCTGTATGCATACTTGGATGATTGGGTAATATTAGGATTGTCAGGTGGACTGGCTGGCAGCCTGCTGGGACTGGTATAGGTTGTTTTTGTGTAGAGTGAAGCGGAGTAAACGAGCCGGCGTGTACTTCGCTGTTTCATGAAGGTGTCGTTATATTATCGTGGTAATAATATGCATATGTCCCTTGATACACATGATGTAGGACTACAGGGCAAAACATATGCGTCTCTAGACTAGCCCACCCTGACAAAGGTATACCAGGTATCCTATAGGCCTATTTACAAATAACGGGCCCGCTGCTCACTGTATTATATAAGATGTCCCTATATGTCGGATTTAATGAAATAAAAAAGTTGATTATAAAAAATCTTTGTCAAGCATATTTGGGACCCGTTTAAGGGTCTATAGACGGCAGGTACAGTCATAATATAATAATATATGTCCTATGGTGATGCTGTGGCTAGCGAGCGTGCAGGCTCAAGTTGCAGATGCGGGTGGCCTGAAAGGATCTTAAGAGTGCCGTTGCATGCCCGTCAAGCCTCGGCCGACTGTAGTACAAATATGCAAATACGGGGTTCGGAATTAAAATCCGCTCAAATATAACAGATGTTGTACGATGTGGGTATGTCCCGTGGGGATATGATCAGGGACAACCTCGTCGACTTTGTGGGATATTTGTATATGGAATTTACTTGATATCACGCCAACGGGGCACTGCGCATTTTCTGGACATGGACATGGACATGTGTTCGCACAGTCGAAAAATAGTTTAGTTTTCTAGGCGGAAGAACAAGCCTTGCCTAGCTAAAGTGGCTGGGAATATCCGCATTTTAGAAATGTCTAAATGTTACCGGCGTGCCGTCTTTAGTTCATATGTGCGGACGGGATGGCCTCAACCGTTACCAGCCGCTCGTCAGCGACCTGGACGAGGAGGTGTACTGGCGAGGACAATTGATATTTTTCAGATTTCTTACAAGTCGCTTATCGCCGAAGCTAGCGAGTTATTCGGTTTTGGGAAGTTATGCATATAACTACAGTTTCAATATCCTCAGCGCCGGCTAGCTAATAAAGGAGCACTGAATCCGAGATACTGTGGATCCGTCGGTGTTATATTAATCTTGGCGTGTTATAATAATATTTCTATAAAACTGCCGAAAGCGGGATTCCCGCCGCAGATTGTACCCGTAAATTTATCGAGGCTAGCCACGTTGAGGTTATTACGGCATTGGCGCCTTTCGAAGCTTTCCTCCTGAAATTTGGGTCATATAGGTACATGCAGATGATATGATACGCTTCAATTATGCCGTGTGTTATTATATTGAACTTCAGTGCTAGTTTCAACCTCTAGCGAGAGCTTCGGTTCGAAATTCCAGGCGTTAAGATTGACCAGGTTTGGACAGTTATAGTGACGGAGTACTAGTGCGTTCGGGCCCTTTGTGGGGCCGTGCCAGGGACATGTAAACTGCACTTTCTCTTTCGTGGTATAGGATTTTGGCTGGAAGTGATAGTCTAGTTCTGCGATACTATACAAGGCCTGAATTCTGCTTCGTGAGATGTCAATTCAATTGACTTGATATATACTTATCTTTGGATATATGGATTTTCCGCATAGCTCTGAGAAGGGTGCGAGAACCATGGAAATTTGAATTCGCATTCAAATCTTAAATAACGCCCGCAGCGGACTTGACGCAGGTCCATTGCATTCGCCAGATAGAGTTCACGGGATGCTTAAACACTGTTGCAGATAGGTCGTCCAGCTTGGGGACTAAACAGGAAGCTTTAGCCAGAGACTAGTACCATTGAGGTTAGCGTCTTGGTAATACGTTAATGCTTAATGTGGCCAGTCGAATTGGCAACAAGGATACAACAGCAGACAACACAAAAATGGCTTTCGGCATTTGGAGGTTTCCCGCCCTCGTGAATCAACTACTGGCTGCGAAGGTTTTGCCTACGTCCGTCTATGTAGACGTGTAGATGATGACTGATTTCTCCTTGTTCTGTATCGTATCGATAAAGATGTGATTAAGGTCCAAATTTATTATATAAAGCGGTCCGTCTGGCCTCGATATTCAACATTTTTCATCATCATCAAACATCCAGTCCTCCACATTGCATTGATACAAAGATCTCTCAAATATATATCACATAATTGAATATTCTATATTTTTTAATATATACTTCGAGGAATTAATAAACATGAAGTTCTCGGTCATCGCTACTGCTCTTATCCTCGCTCTTGTCCAGGCTGCTCCGGCGCCGGCACCGAACCCGAGTCCATTGGAATTGGCTCATAAGAGGGCTCTTGCAGCTAGGACACTAAGTGAGCGCCCCAAAGGTTCTACTATGCTAGTCGAAAGCATTTGTACTAACTGTAGCAACTATTAAAGGCGGCCGTGGCGGTCCTGGAGGTCCTGGAGGCCCTGGAGGTCATGGTCCTGGCGGTCCTGGCGGTCCTGGCGGTCATGGCCCTGGCGGTCCTGGAGGTCCTGGAGGTCCCGGCGGCCCTGGCGACGGATGTCCGCCCGGCGCCCTTGGCCGCTTCCAGCAAGTGTTTTCGCACGAGAGCGGAGCCATCCGGGGCGGATCTCAACTTTCCTTTTTTGTTTTGCTTGATGCTGGCGATTACAATATCGAGCAGTGCGCATGTCAATGTCTTAAAGGACTTGATCTCGACGAAAACGGCACGATCGATCCCAACGAAGTTTGCAATTTCTTCAACATCTACAGCGACTCGGTTACGTACACGGGCGACGACGGCAATCCAGTTACCGATGAAATAGTCACTTGCGCATTTTTCCATGATCAAAAGATAGCCCCATTTAACCTCCAAGCTACCATTGGCACCAGTATCTCCGTTCATCCATATACCTCGAACGGATATAACAGGAAGCAGTTCCCCTAGCATCGGCCGGGCTGCACGATCATGAGTTTGGTGTGGCTGTTGCGAGTGGAGCAGAAGATTCGAGTAAATTTAGGTTTTCGTTTAAATATATTTTACTTTCCTACTACCAGTTGTGTCGAATATATGTAGCTTGGTATGGCTGGTCTCGTAAAATGAACCCTTTTATTCATACACCACCGTCTACTTTTCAGCCTGCGTCGGATGGATTGGTTACGAAAATTCTGGGTCAAATAAAGGTGCCTTTAATGCACTTTCCTGTATTCAGGACACGATATCCTGAGATAGTCTAACGCCACTGAATTATATATGAATTGTTTATAAAAAGTCCTTGTTAGAGTTAAAATTAAAACAAGTGTGAACTGGCTAGGCTGGGCTCAATGTCGTCGGGAGAGGCATATTTTATTACCAGTCTCATTTTTGAGTATAGTGTTCTATTGTATCAATACCCTGTTTTAGCGGTGGGGTCATATAATTACTGCCATCTTGGCACTTGCGCTTCAAGCTTCAGCAATTAGTCTAGCTGGGTGGGCTTATATGCCGGATAGAGGAATGTAGGAGTGTATTTCACTTCATTGACAAATGTGATTCTATTCAATTTTCGGTGACCTTTTTTTCAAAAATCTCCATTGCGTCAATTTCTGTGATTGTGCCGGGCTAAGGTGCGATATTTAAATGTGGCCACAAGTCTGGTTATGAGACTGATGTAGACATACCAAACCGATTGCGGAGGGCCCGAGCCAGCCCTCGTGTTGATTTACTACAAGTTGAGCTAGCTCGAGACGCATCGATGGGTATCGATGATAGACAAAACCATTCATTTCCTGGTTTGCGTAACGTCAGCTAGTCAATTAACGTTAAGCCATGTGCAAGTTACCTACCCTTAAGCTTGTAAACTGCTGTGGTTCCACTTAATTGTCGCATCCACCGAGCTAAGATTACCGGGCTAGCTCGCGCTATTCGGCTTCGATAAGTCGACTCCCCCGAACACGAACATGTTAGATTAAAAAGGCTGTCTATTATTATTAGATGAACCGATGCTTGATATATCTTGACAGAACAGCGCTTAGTGCACAAAACGAACTTCAATCGGAGCTGGCTCTGGCAGTTTCGGTTGTTGTAATTGCACGCACCGGTCCTATGAGGCCTCTATGAGGCGACAGCAACCCTACTTTCAGCAAATGATCTTGGCGATGACATTTCGCGTCGAACTGCACTGGCTATCCGGATACGTATACGTACGTGTATGCACTTCTTAACGGAAAAGGGCCCCTCTCTTAATTCCCAGACTAGTGTAGATAGGCGAACGGATTATAACAGCCAAAAAGGCATCCAAGTATGCACCAGCTAACAGCGGAACGGGTCGTACTCGGGGTTCGTTACCGGAGTCGACTCCACATCGATATATGCAGCCAATCCCATCTGCAGGATAGTGGCTGCCTTTGGACATGTCGCTTTGCTGCGCGCAAATGTAATTTGAATTTTTAAGAAATCCACCGAGAGGATGTGCTTATATTGCATAGGCGAGGGCTGAAGAATAAAAGCTCGCTATCGAAAGAGTTTCGTGAACTGTATATATATACACCAACAATTTGCTTGCTATGCGCATATTCTACCCAACAGTCTGATCTTTTGACATATGCTCTAGTACAGCTAACTGGGAAATTCTTGGTGTAGACCATATCGCAATGGCCAACAGTTGACACAAGGCTAAATCCAAGGTGCCGAGTCGCGGTGTCCATATATAATCTGGGTGGTAAAGGAGAATTTATTTTACCGTCTTGGCTGAATATATTAATAAATACTCGTTATATATTGTAATCAAATAGCTATAGCTATATCTGCTTAAAAATCTAACCCTAAGGCTTGCAACTAGGCTGGAAAGTCTAACAAAAGCTTCTCTGCTTGACGGGTTCGGGCACGTGCGTTCCCGTAGCTGTATAAGCAAATTCGGCGAATTTTTCCCGTGACATCTTTGTATGCCCAAATCGGAACTGTCAAGCTGCTGCTACTCCTCGGATCGAAGCGGAAGTAAGGTAGGATTCTGATGCTACACGCCATGCATGCATATGGAGCGATAGCTATTTCAGATTGAATTTACTGAGACAGTAATTCTCCGGATATTGTAGCTAGTTGGTATTTCGGTGAAGCCCGTTGGCTTTTGCCTGCGTCGAAAGACTTGTCGTTGGCCGCCTTGAGACCATCACCTAGAATCACCGTAAACTGTTTTTTTGGTTTACCTCTTATCTTAGAGATACAGTAATCATGAAAACGATCACAATCAACAAACCGTAGACGTAACGGTTAAGTTGTTACGATGTAACATCTATATTTTTCTTCCCCGCATCGCTGCAGTACCTGATCCGGCCAGCTGCATCGGATCAGCGAGCCTAAACGCCAAAAATAGCTAGTTTAGGACAAAGAGCCTTCTGCAGCTAACGGATATTTACCAGATCTGGTCGTTGAAACTTTCTAAATATTTGGGAGACTTTGCAGATTTACAGCCATCGATTTTTGCGATTTCGTGCCTGTGGTATGATTGGTGATAAAGCTGTAGGGGCTACGAGATTTACTCCAAGAAGTCAATAATGATCTGCTTCTCGGCACCACGGTCTATTGTTGTCGTGTTGGAGCGTTTTCTGTCACCTGACATAGCGGCATACTGAATTATTTCTTTGGCTAGCCATTCAACGTGTAGAAAGAGGCCTTAGTGAATGTGTATTATAGTACCGTACACGAGCATGCAAATAGCATCTCTTTCAACAAACTTTGATGCTTTCGGTTCAGCCTCAGTTTAGTCCCCGTAGCAGACTGACGATTAGATCTGGTTGAGACGTCTAGACCCGTCACTAGAAGGATGTGACTAAACGGCGACTGCCGGAAATAGTGATTGCGTCCCATTGCTGTAGTAGTGGGTCTTGAGTCTACCAATACCACTCTCGTATGCTGTAAGATGGATTGATTAGTTTGTAGCATTTTACTTTCTTCGCACAATAGCGGATGAAATATTGCTTGGCTAGCTACCCAAACGAGCAGTGCCTTCGAGGGTGGACAGAGCTCGGGTTCCGGACTCAGGTATGGCATACAGTTTAGCTGGATGCATGTAACGTATAACTCCACCCATATTATGTCAGAGGGAACTTTAGGGAGGGAACCGTCTACGAAGGCCGCCTAGGTCCGGTACTTTCCATATCTATTATATAGCAATGTGAAATAATGTCTCTGAAGGACGGTATATAAATTGGACCGTCTAGCTCCTAAGTACTAGGTTTAGTATTCGCTAGGATCTCACCGATAAGGCTACTCCGATAACACCGCAAGTAGCCAACTTTAATCAGCCTACTCTAGCCATTATTTTGCGGCTTATCAATTATCGAAGTTTTGTAACTCAAAAACTACTTAGTAGCTAGCAAGGATGAGGTTTATCATTGCTATCACTTTGTTCCTCTCTCTCGCCAGCTCGGCTCCTACAGCCGATGATGTGAGTCCAGCCTCATTGGAAGCCTTCGGGACTAGTGAGCGACGGGATATCGGTAAGTATCTCCGCAGCCTTAGACTACAATTTTAGAAGCCTAAGATCATTATATTAACAATAATATTTGCGTTAAAGATATCTCCCAAGGTGGCGAAATTGTCAAGCGGGCAGGGCTTGAAAAATTTTCACAGATTTTCAAAGATCAAAGCAAGGCTGTAGCTTTTAATGATAAAGTAATACTTACTAGTACTGAAGCAACCAGCCTTGAAAACTGTGCAAATGCCTGCTTTGCCAAAAGTAACTGCTTATATTTCAGCTACTTTCAAGCACAGGCACAATACCCTAAGAAGCTGGATAAGTTCTGTGTGGGCTACTTGAAACTGAAGACTGTGGGTGATGCTAAAGCCAATACCTTTACATGGAGCGGCAAATCCTACAAGGTAGTGACGAAGTCATCCGTTGGATACTGGCGGACGCCGACCTGGAAGGCTGCTGCCAACTTTGATCGCAACAAAATCACGTCTACCAACTTGGGCACGTATGTGTTCACAAGCTATAATGACGCGATCGCGAAATGCAAACAAAATTGCATACAGAAAACAATATACAACGCAAACAAATCTAATGGTGGATATGTCTCGTTTACAGCATGTAACTTTTTCAATGTTTGGACTGAGAAGAAGCAGAAGTATGGGCCGGTTCAGTATAAATGTGCCCTGTTCTCTAAGCCATACACGAAGGGCGCTGGAAAATATGACTCGACCATTTCCAATTCACAGGGCTATGCTGTTACTTCGCCCCTGTGAGCTGGCGGTAGTTTTTGCTATGTCATATATGATCATCATTGACAGACTTGGTGCGGAAGCTATGGGTCGATTTGGCTAGAAGACAATTTCGAAATGTCTTGGCAGGGCTTGCTGAATATTCCTCGACGCCTGGCGCTTGGGATAGCCGTCGAAGGGGGGGTTGAATAAAATAATATATTTGGCTCTTGTATAGCCGACTTGTAACATAGTCTTAGTCTGTTAGAGTCTACCAATGATGAAGCGTATACGTCAAACCTTTATGAAAGTTGGCGAAAATCGTACCGACTTGATGAGGATAGCCTTTTCGGCAGTCTCGACACCAACTTGGAAATGGCTTTGCCAGTCTCGTGAATTTGTGTTATTTTTGGCTACCAACACATCAGGGCTCGTTTGATAGATACAACTGTGGTGCAAAGTTAATGTTAAAGTTACTGTTACTAAGCCTGACGCATGGTGTGGGACATCTAGGAAAGTTTAAAATTTGACAGTTATTCTTATCGCATTTCATCGCACAACTTGGAGCTAGAATGACCTTGGAACGTCCCCTTGTATGTGGGTTTTGGTGAACTGGGGCTAGGTCCGTACACGTACAGGCGCACCGTGCTATGCAATTCTAGCTGGTTCGAGTTTCCGTGGCCATGTTCAAGGCTATAGCGATGCAATTTCAAGTTTACGGTCCATAAAAATCTATTGGGGAATATCGTATACCAAGATTTCACTTACAAAATTTCCATCATTATATCAAATACTCATACCATCACAGTTTGGGGGCGCCATCCCCCGAAGTTCCAACGGCTCCCGACTAAATTCCTAATCTTTTCTTGAATTCTATTGGCCATACTGGAAGCTTCATCAGACTATTTTATGAGCTCCCATGAATCCCACGACCAAACAGTTAATGATACCTCGCTTTAGCTTCAAGCAAATAATTTTCAGCCCATAGATTGCACCAACTTGAAACCTATTTCTCTTACTATACAATGTCAGTCCAACAACTTGTCCGTGAACCTTACTCGCAATGGGTATCAACGGAAGCAATTGCGATGCCGGGAAACCCCCGCAACTTCAAGGTGGTTGAGGTGAAACATCCATTCTATGATGACGATAGGAACGTATTTTTGTCGATGCACGCCTTTGATTCGATTCCTACCGACCAGTCGAAAGTCACGGAGACTCCGAAATACACAGCCTCCAAAAATGAATTTATTTTTGAGCGCGAAGATATTTTGAAATACCGTGAGACTATGGGCGTGCATAGTGGTACCACAATGCTAGCTTGTTACCTCCTCACTGGTAACCAAGATGGCGTTCTCTGCTCAACCAAGCTGACAACTCAGGCGCAACTTGACGAGGTTCTCAAGCAATACGAGGATGACGCGAAGTATGACGAGATACTGATGGAGACATCTTACTATTGGTACACAGGTATGGGCACTTCAACGCTGTGGCACAGGTTTGAATGACGGCGATTTTAGTAGACTAATCCAACCTCCCAGTGGACTTTTTCCAGAATGAGCAATATCGAGTGACTTCTACCTTCAACGACTGGAAATTCCCCAACAAGGAGAAGATTCGCTCGAACCAACTATACAAAGTTTGGGAAGCTGCATATGTAGGCGCTGCGAAGAAAATTGTCATTATATTAAAGAATTGGGCAAGCTGAATCGATAAACTTAGGAAGCGAATGTTGCTAAACAGCCAACTGCAATTTCTCGAATTGAATACGAGCCAAGCAACGTTACCATGTACGCAAAAGCGAGAGATCTAACTTGCAAGATAACAAACTGTCTTGACCCACTTGATGCTGCTCATCTAGTCCCGGAGGGAGAACGTTCTTTTGTAAGTTTATCTAACC
Source organism: Drechslerella coelobrocha (assembly GCA_036971555.1). Lineage (NCBI taxonomy): Eukaryota > Fungi > Ascomycota > Orbiliomycetes > Orbiliales > Orbiliaceae > Drechslerella > Drechslerella coelobrocha. The sequence goes on along the minus strand of JAJTUH010000013.1, from coordinate 528,833 downwards.
CAACACCGAATCATAGCTCTTTGTAATTTATATTATGAATAATATCCTAGTGGAGCGAAAATGATTTATCTCGTTTTTCTCCATTGCGCGGTCCTGCTTCAGACATTACCGCCGTAATGGAAAACCTGGTCAGCCTTCGAAAGGATATACACTACGTGTTTGATGAAGGGTCTTTTTGCTTCGCTGTCAAGGTATACTGGTCATTGTTGTGATGAATGCTTTGGAATAAATACGCTGATTTATACTGTTTAGGAGAAAACGTTTGTGGCTAGCTTCTGCAAAGCACGGCACAGAGACTCGCTCCGAGCTTTTCACAATAGACCTCTTAGGGATCCGAGTGCTAGTTCACTGGAATATTTACTGGTTAGATTTGCGTGGACGTTCTTCGGAATGCTTGACCTTACAGGCAAGTTTTTCGAGTGCCAGGCGAAGGATGAAGATGAGGCTAGGGAGGATGCTGAATCAAATAATGACGGTCTAGACGACGACGGCCTTTCCACTACCAAAAGAACTAAGGCAGAGGGCACTATCCTGGGAAGCAAGCAACGAAAGGGAAAGAATCCAGTATCGACAGAGAAACATCTCATAACTACCAGGAAAAGCGCTAGATTGAATCGTGCCCCTAGAAACACGGATGGTGCTGGGGATGCTAGCTGTGAGGAATACGAACACGATGGGTCTACAGAGGCAGAAATAGAAGAATTGCGCCGCTTAGGCGAGCACGCTGAACAGCAGTTTTTCCCTCCTGGATTTTTCGACTTGGATGCTCCCCGCCCTCCCTTGGGGATCTATCAAGAGATGGTGGCTGAGAAAACCCCATACTACCCAGGTTGTGAAAAGACGGAGCTTCTCAAACGAAAGTACATGAAGGAGCACCCAGAGGTTCGCTCAATCTCCGGCCCAGATGCAAAGTTTATGGACTGTGGGGACGACGAGAGTTCTTAATGGCTTTGCAGTATCCGACATGACGCTTGACCGCTAGCGGGGAGTAAGAAGTGCTAGTTTCTTTGCACGCCGATGGCTGTTTCCCCGTTTGAGTGACTGTTTAACCACGGATCGAAGATAGTATTGGGTGCTTTCAAGCGGAGGGATGCTACCGGATGCTACTCTACTTCAACTTCTTAGAACTATTTAGTCCATACTTGGCCTGAAGTTCTGCATGAGCGTGTAACTTAAACCTTGTCGTGACAATATAAGTCTCATATTTCCTACTGTAAGTCAAGCAGATGTTCAGTAATGTTGAAACGTTGTGATTTGGAGCTTTCCATCGATAGCTACGGATACGCCGAAGGGCTGTTCTTGTGGACGGACGTGAGGTAAACCCATACCAATAGAGAGCGTTGTATCAATAGAAAGATGCTTTGTGCGAACTTTCATGACGATTATCGTCATGTAGGCAGAGCAGCTTTAATGTACAGAAGCAAGCTCTGAGTTCAACACAAATCGGCTTTCCAGGTGTGAGTGGCCTCATGCTCTTTAAAACCTTCTTCTATTTTCGTTTCCTACCTTCAACCTTCTTATCCAGTACTTTCACCACATCGCTAATTTCCAACCTCCAACCGATTTGATAACTCGTTCAATCCATCCCCAATCCATGATTCTAAAGCAAAGGCTTAGGACTACAACCGTTAAGCATCACCCTCACTAGAAACACCTGAAAGCGACTACAAATTGGTATGCCGCTAACCCACTATATCCGGAAGAAACAAAGCCGTGTATCGATCTGCTTATATCTTATCTTGTGTATTCTTATACTAGGTTACCCTACGCCTTTTCTCAGAACTTTCCCCCGTGCAAAGAATGGAACCATCGGCGGATCCTCTGCAGCTCGTCAGGCCACCATGCACGCCATGGGCAGAGCAACTACCGATCGCTGAGAGGAGGCGACAAAAAGTAGTCTCCATCAAGCACCCGGCTTACGATGAATCTCACAACAAATTCCTTTGGGTCGCTGCTTTGGACCGCAAGGCTACTGAACCGGAGTTCAAAGCACTAGATAATGGGTATATCCGATCAGCCGAGGATCTTGCTCAATATCACAAATCCACTGGGGTTCACCGTGGGACGATGACTCTGGCTTGTTTTTGTTTAACGGGAAACCGAAACGGAGTCCTCTCCAAGGAACGTTTATCTAAACAAGATCTCGATACACTCATTGAGCAACTCGGTAATAACACCGATAACATTGATGAAATTCTAACAGAAGATCAATACTTTTATCCTGGTATGATCAATCTATCAATATTTTTCGATTCTAGTTGGTGATGGCATTTCTGACACTAGAAATATTGTAGAGGATTATTTCGAGAATTCAAACTTCTCGGTTCTATCAAGCTTTGGGGAATGGAGTTTCCCGTCGAAAGGGGTGTTGGATGGGAACCAGGCCTACCAGGTCTGGGAAAAAGCCCATGTAAGACGGATAAAAATCTCAAGCAAATTTCGATTAGGCTGTAGTGGGAGCTAACTTTATACTGTAGTCCGAACTTGAATCGTACGAAGACACACTAGGTCAGCGTCGAACGGAATATGCACCATCAAGTGTCAGCATAATAGTCAAGGATAGGGACGGTGTTTGCAGACTCTCAAACGCTACGGATCCGCTAGATGCAGCACATATTGTACCAAAGGAAGAACTCGACTTTGTAAGTGCTGCGTGTGGCCAAGTAATAGCTCAGTTCTAATTTTCTTTATATTCTGGACATTTAGTGGAAAAAGAACGCATTATATACGCACGACTCCAAATGGGCACCGCCCCAGCATCCGACCACCATAATCGAGAATTTAATCTCGCTGAGGAAGGATGTGCACCATGTTTTCGACCAAGGCGCGTTTTGCCTCACTGTCAAAGTACGGCCAAATGTGTATTTGGATCTACGTTTTGAAGACAAATTACTAATCGTGTATTGCTTAGGAAAAGAAGTTTGTAGCTAACTTTTGTAGCAACGACTATCCTGATACTCTAAGAGCGCTGCATAACCGTCCAGTGAACAGACTAGGCACTATCGTCCTACAATATCTTCTCGTGCGGCTCGGATGGACATTCTTCCGATATATTGAACCAAACTTCTTGGAAACCCAGTCTCGCGGCAAAGATAGTCCGCGCAAGCACAGCACCATTTCAGCTCAGAACCCAGAGCAGATAGAAGACCGTGGAGCTTCTTCTACTGGGGGAGTAGAAGAATCAGGGACCGGTGAAGCCGGCGAGCGAGAAGGTCGTCGCCGCCAAGAACCGACTGAAGTGCCTGTGCGAAGAAGCAAAAGAAACCGTCCAGGTTCCGGCACTGCCATGAGAACGGGGATGGATGGGGCTCAAGATGAGGTGGTGGGGAACGCAAACACGGAGGAGCTTAACGAGTGGATAGAAACATGCCGTAGGGGAGGAAAGGCAGTCGAGCGTGAATTTCCTCCCGGATATTTCGATGTGGATTCTATCGGCTCCGCTCCGCCGCTAACTCCGTATCAAAGGGCCTTCGCTGAAAGGGTTCAGTACTATCCGGGTTGTGAAACCGTCGAGATGCTAAAGGAGGAGTATAAGAGAGAGCACCCAGAAGTTTCGGCTGTATCAAATCCAGACGGCGAGTGGATGGAGGTCGGAAGTGAGAGTGAGGATTAAGGTAGTAAATGCGGAGCAGTGAATACACGTATCAAATACTTGTCTCTTTGATTTTCGAGGCTTCAATTGGCAGCAGGCCAATCCCATCATCTTACTGAGGGTTTCTCCCGACCAAGTGGCAAAGGACTCTATAATAATAATAATAATAATAATAATAATAATAATAGTAATAATTGAGTGAGTCCTGTCTCCTGTGCCAGTGCAACGGCGTAGAGCGCTAGTCGGGATAAACGAAATTCAGGAGTTCTTAGTTACAATGGGTATCATGTCTAATGCGCGGATAATAAAGGTGATATCTATTCATTCACTAGCAGCAATAGCGGGTCTGCGTACCATTAGAGGAACGAAGAGCAAGGGTGTTTCTATCAGGGCGGGCCGTGTAGGGCGTGTCAGAAAGTTGATCACTGAGAGGCGTTGGCGCAACTGTGGGAGATCCTATATATTTTAGCATCTTCGTCTCCACTGGTCCCGTGTATCTCGACGAACTAGTTCCTTCCGGGTGACAAGAAACTCCCTCTAGGTGGAAGTGGCACGGTCGATTTGCTGGGCAATGGGCGGACTCAAATAATGGAAGAGTTGAGCGTGTCAAGGCATCCGTATAGGCTTCCGCGACGGAAAGGATGGTGGTTGTCGTCAAATACTCTGATCTGATTGGTCGGCTCAGTTTTCTCGCCACTTGTGGCCGCACTTCATACACTGCCAGCGACCACAAAAGTCAGCATACATACATCCCAGTCAACATACGAGGAATTGACGAGTGATACCTTGTAAAATGTTGTCATCGGCTCGTCGGCGCTCCGAATCTGCACCATGTAAAAGTACGCTCGGTCACCGCCACAGCTTTCGTCTGGGCACTGCGCGGCCGTGTTGTCGACGTTGTCCCAGCTGCCCTCGCCGCCGAGGATATCATCGACCTCCTTGCGCCGGATGTGTCGGCGCTCGTACACCCGTCGCGTCAGCGGGTAGGTGTAGGGACATGTCGGGCAGGTCAGGGCGTTCAGGCCGGTCATGGGCTGTCGCGAGACCGTGAGCGAGTTGGAGCAGGTCGGGCAGAAGAGAAGCATTGTGCCTGAATCTGCCGGCAAGGGGGTCACACTCGCCTCGCCTCGCCTTGTGGGGGTGACGCGTCTCGGTCTTGTCTGACTGGAAGGAGGGGGGAAGGTAGCGGTGGTCGTGGTTGTGGTCTTTGGTGAGGTTGAGAATTTTTTTGGCGGGTGTGACAAATTTAGGTGAAACTGAAAATGGGGCTGGGCGCAGGCGGCAGACGTGGGAAATAGGCCCCCGCGTTTACCCAGCTCCACCATAACAAGAAATCTTATAAGCTCGCCCGACCCGCATAAAGAACAGGTTATCTTTGGACTGCAGCTGCGACCTCTCCATTCTTCTTCCTCCCCCCCTGATAAAACTCTGGATCGAACGGACGTATCCTTGCGGCATTCGAGTATTCACAGTCACAGTAGTTACTATCTCCGGACGCAAAGCTCACCCCTGGTTTGAAACCGACGTTGAAGCTTTTACCCCTCCAACCCAACATCTCACTCGACAGCGCATCACCATCCGACACAAATGGCGAAGGATAACAAGGCGCCGGAGGAGGAGCACCAAGACGACGTATGCTACTTTCCGCCCTTCTCACTCGAGAAATTGCTGCTGACATAGGGACTCAACTTGATCCAGCAAGGCGCCAGTCCGAAAGAACTGCTCCTGGAATCCTGCCGTGGCAACAATCTCGAACTCCTACACGAGGTCCTAGAGGGGCCATCCTGCACGCCCGAATTCCTCAACGAATCCCGCAACTCCCTAGGCGAAACAGCCCTGCACGTAGCTGTCAAGTACGGCAACTACGAGATCCTCGATACACTATTGGACCAGGAAGGGCTAGAGGTCGATCCGCTGAGCACGATGGATGGCGACACGCCATTGCACGTTGCGGCAAAATACACGTCGCAAGACCCCGAAGTTGCAGCCCATTTGATAGAGCTGCTGGTTGACGCTGGGGCCGACCCTCGGTACGTGATACCCCACCACGTTCGCGGCAACGACTACCGCTAGCTACCTACCTAGCTAGTCAACCCGCGGCTTTAGTGCTCAGGACTAACGGTATTAAAATCTCTAGGATAAGGAATCGTGGCAAGCAGAAACCAGTGGATCTAGTAGACCCACGGTGCACAGACCTCAGAGAATCGCTGCGGAAGGCAGAGCTTACCCACGCGCTCCAAGCGGATATCGCGAGAGAGGCCGCTTTACAGGCTGCCGAAGACGACGATGAGGCAGGCAGCGGGCCGGCCAGCGATAGCGAGTAGTAGTGGCGCTGTAGAGCTGGACGGTGTGCTGTTGGATGGCCTTCCGGCGAGCAAGCGGTGGCTTTATACTATGCGTGCGTGCGTGCGTGCAGGCGGGCATAGCCTTTTGCTTTCATTTGTTGCTATAGAGATGAAACGCAGATATATACTATGCAATTCTACCTTTTTTTTTTTTTCTCAGCGCGTTGGAATTCAACTTTTGGCGGGTCGACGGCGCATACATGTGTATTGGCCCTACGGGACCGAGTACGAGTGCGGATGTCTAGACGGCTGTATTTTGCACTATCTTAAGACTTATCACAGGTTCCTAGCGTTAACACTAGGCGCTCGAGGCAGAGAGATCTCCCTACGTATATTAATATATAATTGCATGCCTACCTGAACTCAAATAAGCACACTTTGTATTACAACTAAATATAGCCCGGCCGGCCAAGGCACTGGAAGGAGGCTTTTGGACTTGTGCTTAACAGTCATCCGTCTCTTGGCGCGGCGTAATACCGGAAACGTATGATGCGGTTCGAGCTTACCATGCTGTTATTGGACTTCAACACAGCTTCCATAAAAATGCAACACCTTGCTTTTAAGTGCGTCAAGATAATAACAAATGGGAACACAAAGGGCAAGGCGATTATTGCTGAAATGAGTTTCTGCTCTGTGCGCATATTTGTGAGGCAAAAACATGAGTAGTTACGTATATATCGTAGATGTAATCAAACGCGAGAGAGACTAAATAGGTAGATTGACTGGGGATGGAATTTCGACCGTCGTCTCTCCGCCTGCTAGCGTAGCCTAAAGCCAGGCCAACGACGGCTTATTAACACTTCTCTTCGCATTGAACAGCTTCGTTGTGCCGTCTGCATACCTTACTCTAGTGTTGCCACTCGAATCCGTCGTTGAAGTAGTACCGTTAGGGTACTTCGTGGTGGCAGTATTGGTTAACAGAGATCTGCTGATGACGGTATACAGACCCGATGAGAATACCTGTATACTGCCAACTATAGGATATGGGCCGAGGGTAACGATGTTACCACAAGTCGAAACGCCAAACAAACCGGGGACTTTAGTCTTGAAGAAGCACTGTCTGTTCAGACCTACCCAAACGGCTCCTACACAGTATGACGGGCCGAAATGCGCGTTCAGCATCGCACAGGCTTCGTTGCAATGTGTAATTTCCCAACACGGCAAAGTGAAGGAAAGGCTGTTAACTACGTCGGACCAGGTGCAGGTATCTGGGTCGCTGCTGCTGGTACCACAGGTGCAGTAACCTATGTCGTTTCCGGCAAAGTCGAGGTTGAAATCCTTGAAAACAAGAGGCGTTGCAAGCGCTGTGTAAAGGGTTCCTGCGACCGTTGGGATAAGTTGTGTCTCCGTAGTTGTGGTTATGGTGGTGGTAACCGCGATGCTGCTTGTTACTGTGGGTGCAGTAACGAACACGCTCGATATTGCGGTTGAAGTGATGGAGTAGGTATTTGTTTGGAGAATCGGCTCGGTTATTGTTTTCTAGGCGGATTTAGAACGTTAGTTCTCAGGATCCTCCCTTCTTGCTGGCATGAGGATATGAAACTTAGGAAAGAGCATGGTAAACTTACAGTAGTAGTATAGGTCCTTGGAAGCGGTAAATTGAGACACCCGCAGGCACCGGCGACAAAATCGTAGTCGTAAGCCGTGAGGTAGTCAGGCGTCTGAAGTGCTCTTTCTCCCATTCCTGCCGCTGGAGAGGCCGGAGCTCGTGTTTTTGCTAGAGTTGTACTTTGCATTTCGGGAAAGCCGTTAAGTGGTACGTATCGGATTTTATTATCAGGACCCATGCTGAGGACTGGGCCATCTCGTTTGCTCGGGAGGCTTGTGCTTGGGATGAAACTGGTGCATGGCGCCGTAATGAACGGTGTAAAAATGCTGGTTACTATCAGCGTAGTCACCGTGCTTGTGCTTGTCAACGTCCCGGTCCTGGTGAGAACGCTAACAATGGTAGACGTGCGACCTATGGTACTAGTAGGCACGACGGTGACAGCGACGGTTGAAGTGATGGCAGTCCAGCCATAAAAACCCGAACAGAAGGACGCCGAGACGGGATCGTTCCTGAGCGAGGAGACGGCAGATTGCTGACATATAGGGATTACCTTTTCGACACCAAAACAAGTCGGCTTGATTACATAAACCGTATCGTTACCGGATGGCCAACTCCCTAGGGGCAGTGTTGCAATATCCAGGAAAACGAATTCGAATAGAATCATTGCTTCCCATTCCACAAGGACGCCAAAGCAATACGACTCCGGCCCATTATCTGCGGCGGCCTGGCGCTCTAAATGCGTATTCGGATCCCTCACACCCAGGTCACGGCGCCTGCTACCTGAGAAGCTCGGCGTGGTGCCTGACTGATCTTTGAATTGCAAGGAGAAAACAAGCTGTGGGGTTACCACGAGCCCAATGTTCTCCTTGATCTTGTCCCTAAACATTTTGACGCCAATAGAAAATTTCAAGGGGAACCCGATAGTCCAGGTGAGGGTAACTGTCCCATATACTTGAAATACCTTGGTAACCACGGGGCTAAGACCTTTCATATAGTTTGCAGCTTCGCTCTTGTCAACGAAATCCATCCGCCCACTGATGGTGGGCCAATCAAGCGTCCATCCCATGAGAATTTGGCCGACGATTGCGAGCTTGATGTCGTTTTTGAGATCTAACTCTACGAATGGCCCAATGGTAAAAAGACCGGCTATCGAGCAACCTGGAAAGCCAACTGTAACCAGATTGAAGCCAAATTGCTTCTGCGTCTCCCAGTATACGTTGAACCCGATTTGCATCTGAAATGTCGCACTTCCCTGGAAGGATACATAGGCAGATGAGAAGGTAAGGCCGTCCGATACGATTGAGGCCATGGTGACAATGTTCATTTTCGTGTAGCAGTCAACGCAATACATCTCGATGCCCGGGGAGGAGTACGTAGTCTGGCCGATCAGAGAGTTACCAGCCTTGGATATCGCGTCGCTGATAGCAACATACTCGGGGCTGAGCTTATCGAAAGGAGTGAAGAGATACATACGAAACTGGCACCCCCAGGGACCTATAACTTTATCAGCATAAGGGCAGAGCGAGTCATAACGCTGATCTAATGAAGCCTGGCCCTGCCCTGTTGGAGTAAAAAATACGGCTGTCGTGAAAGAACCTTGGAGTGGGACTATCGCTTGGACGACGGCAACTACGACCGCTGCTACGGTTTTTGCGACTTGTGTCACGACCTCCACGTATACTGTCGCTATCGTTTTGGCGACGGACGTGAGAGTGCTCCACCAGCTTCGTTTGCCCAGGTGAGAATAGACTCGACGCGATGTAGCTGGTGGAAATAAACTGGACATTGCAGTGGCAAGGCCTTCCGGCGTCGAGACGTCGTAATACTCTAGTTCCTCGTTTAGACGTTGATGGAAATTAGGGCCCGCCGGCACATACACCAGGCCGGTACCGCCAGAGTTCGGGGTACCGATATCAGGCACGTAGGAAGCAGGGGTGATACCAGTCCCAGGCACCCCGAGCGACAAACTAATCTTCTTCAGTAGATTGTGGAAACTATCGAGCCCCCCTCGAGCGACTGCGGTTAAGCTACCGGTGTTGAAGAACTCCACGGATGCCAAGACGAGGTACGCCGATACATCGCCATCAACTCGAGGACACGAGCTGCTCGACGATATTAAGATCATTGGCGCCGTCCAGGTGTCTTTGGCTATCTGCCAGGCATCTGTATTTATTTTTCCGTTGCCCCATGTGATAGTCATGGTATTGCTGCCCGAGCACACCACGCTTACAACGAGAGCGCTGTTGTCTAAATTCACTGAAGGGTACGTCAGTGTTGCATTTGCATTGCTGACCATGATGTTTGAAGGGTCTTCGATCGACTGGCCGCCGAAAAATAGGCTGGCATCAGCAGCTGGCCTGAGCGTATCGGGAGAGTTCTGATCCACCCAACCACCGTACGGTGGGATGGGCTTTAACTGAACCGGGGCAGGGGTACCCAAGTCTATCCCCTGGGTTCGAAAGTAGGCGTATCCGTCGCTTTCAGTGACAACTTGGTAGCCGCTGATACTCGATGGCCCGGATGTTGTCGTCTTGGTTCCCGAAGTAGACGCGCCGTTGCCTGTACTCTGTGAGCTTTTCCCTGTGGGAACTCCAGTGGGTTTCTTACTAGTCCTGGTAGTTCTGGTTCTGGTTGCAGAACTAGAGTTAGGGGTTGGATCAGTTTCGACGGCCAATTTGACCTGAATGTACCCATCCGGTAGCTTTGAAAGATCCTGAGAACGTATTCCGATGACTGGGTGCCCGCCAAGCAGACCTTCAGCTTCCAACTTGGCAGCGAAGGAATAGTCTGTTCCTTCGTTTTCTAACGCAAGTTCGGCTTTCATCATGTTTTCCACTGCCCAACCGCTCGCAATTATTTTCTGTGAGTCTAGGGGGTTTTCGGTCGCCGTGTCGTGGTCCCGCGATCTCAAAATGTCGTACAGTATCGCCTCGGTGCTGTCGCCCTGACGTTTCCGAATGCTTGGATTCGCTGGATCCAGAAAGAAAAATTGATATGGTGGAACGGCATCCCGCAGGTAGCTGCTGTCGATGAAAAACCGAGTCCCTTCGCCCACGCCATCCGGGACAAGCTCGAGTGTTCCACCGGAGTAAACAAGGTTAAAGTCCCCTGCTTCCCCAGGAATAGTTGCCGATACACTGAACGTAGCTGTTGGGAGAGTACCTGAAAAGGTGGTTGAGGAAGTTCCGGGGCCCACCAAACTAGAGCTTGTACCGCCAGTGATAGTGGTCGTTCTGTTGGAACTAAAGCTTTGAGAGAATATAGACCTCACATCTTGGCAAAATGGAAGTCCTGAGCTTGAGCCCCCACAGTAAAAGGTTGTGGTATTCGCGGCAACTGTGACAGTTTCTATAACTGTGATATCCTGACCAAGTGCCCCGCATATCAAGAGCAATAGGGCCTCGGGAAGCCTGCTGCAGAGCTTCATCGTAGCCCCCGATGCCGTTCCACGATGACTTTGAAGGATGGGAGAATACGTAAAGCTGCAGGGCCTAGACGCTATTTTGTTGATGCATAGCACCCGCAGCTCAACTCGCAAGCATGCAAGATATCTGTGGAGGAAAGTAAGTGCTTGTGACAGTAGACACCGGTGTATTGTTAGTCTGAAAGGTCAAATGGAGGGAAGCCTGGGGTCCCGTTTCCACACAAGCCTGATCGATATCGAGCGAGTACAATTCGACACCCGGGCTGTGCCGAAACCAATGGACCGTCGTATCCCCGAATCGATAGTAGCATACTGATAACTGTGGATTTCTTGTATACGATGGTTACATCCCAATATCGTGCCGGCAACACAAATTAACCTGTCGTATTTTTGGCGAGCCTCGGCGCCTCGTTGTCGACCGATTTGGGTAAGCTCTCCATGATCTCCACGACCAGCTTCACATTACCCTAACAAGGACGGCTAAGTATGTGTACCGATCTCTTATTTAGAAAAGGCCGGTTACAACTGCGTAACAATGATCGCGGTGATATGACAGAGGATTTCACGAAATCGAACCGCATTTAGGTAGAAATGCATACTAGAAAAGAAACGAATGTTGTTTCTTTCTTCTACGGATACGTAGCATGAGTGTTATGACCGCAAGTGGGTATGGACCCTACCAGGTGTCCCTGAAAGCTGATCGGTGAGCATCTCGGATGAGGGCTGCTGGTTTTATCCGATTTGAACTGATTGATTGTAGGTTCCGGGTGCAATGGATTAGCCGTAGAGGCTGTTCGGAGATGCATAAACTTTTCGATTATACGACATTTGACGTTTTGCTGCAGTAAATTCTCTATTTTATAACATTTATTCTTGAAATTTTTAAAACCTCAATCTACTTCACGCTAGACGACGGCTGGCTCCTATCGAATTCGCACCTGTTTGGAGATTAGGGTGCGGCTAGGCTGTGGTGACTCTTGTCTCGTAAACCAATCGCGTTATTATTTCCAGGGGATCCTGACTGTTCGATCACAGGGAGATATTTGCCGCCGAATAGCAATACGGACGGAGATACATATATTACTCGGAACAGATGGCCGTACACACTCTTACAAAGCTTTTGGAGCTTTCGTTCCTGTTGCTCTTCGGAGTGCTCCAAACGAGCATTGTAACCGCCCAAAACGTCGCAACGATAACGGTCGAAGTCATCGGCGGGGGACTACACCTCGAGCGCCAGGCGGATGGGTGCGTCGTTCTCCTGACCTACGACGACACCGAGCCACCAGTCCCGAACTTTGTATCGAACAACTCTCGCATATCCAAAGATCGTGACGGCAGATACCTCATGTACTTTCCGGACGAGCTGCAAAAAACTAACATCTCTCGGATCCAGCTCCAATCCATCGACCAGATCCCTACTGGGGCACGATCGCTCCAGCTCGCGTATATGCAAGGATCCGGTAATGTTCCAGGTGTTTATATCGGCACGGACAGCCTGAAGAATGGGATGTATCTGATATTTTGCACTGCCAAGTTGCCGATATTTAATGTCACGCTACTGGTGGCGAAGAACTCGCCGTTTGATCTCCCATTTTCGGCTGATTGGAACAAGGACTTCCTACCGTTCACGACTTGGGGGTGGGAGGTCGATGCTTGTGGTGGGCTCGGTCTGGCATCGAGCGGGATAGATCCTTTGGCATGGATGGATGTTGCCCCGAATTTCACGCCGTTTTCAAAGTACGACTTTAGTGTTGTGGGTAACCCTTGATGCACGAGATGGTGATTGGAGGATGCAGATGTTGGGGATGCCGACTTTAGGTTTTGAGTCGGCCTTCGGAGCATAAATTTGAGCTGGCCAGTCGACCAATTGATCGATCCATTGAGTCCCCATCGAAGGAATGTGCAAATGCCCATCTGGGATTTATTTACCCGTCTCATATTTGTAAGCCGCTTTCCTTAAAAACGAATTGTGATAGGACACGATTTTGCGCTTTGGTCGTGTATGATTTTTCTTTTTGAAGTGACATGCGTGCACGAGGCCGAGATATCAGCATAAAAGAAAGTGCAATTAGCGATATACATGCGCGAGTCTTAATAATCGAGTATTAGTAATATACCCGGCGGCATAACTGTGTAACATTGAACCTAATTATACTCGTATTGACCGAATACGAACAAACCGTCGAAGGCTGGCTGCTTTGGCCGGGTTCGGGTATCGCGATTTGTAAGCACACCTGCCGAATGCTAGTATCACAGATGTTCGGCCGAACCGAGGTTCGCCCGCGTCCGAGTTGAACATCGACTCAAGCGGTATGTGTGTTTCCCCGCGCCTAGGGAGGCACGCTAGCGTGCGCGTCCATGTCTGCGCGGGGGGATAGATAAGTAGGTACTCCCGGGAGAGCGGGGCGGATTATATAAACTGCGCATTTCTCTTGCAATTTACATGCGGATTTTTGAAGGTTGAAGAAGCCAATTGGATTGAAGTTTGTCATTGAAAACCGCCGCGACCGATGCAAAACAGAATACAACAAATATCAACACACCTGTCTGAAGCTGGACCTCTGAACACCGGCAAGATGACTTCTCAGCCAGAATTGACCCTCTATACCGGACAGACGCCTAATGGGTGTGTTGGTGCATTGTAGAGTTTTTCATACTGACTGAAGTGTATTGGTTGTATAACCCATGGATATTGGCAGGTGCTAATGGTGCAATACCGGCCTTTGTAGTGTCAAGATCTCGATCGCTCTCGAGCTGCTGTCCCTTCCATACACTACCCGCGCGATAGCACTGGGCAAACTCGAGCAAAAGGAGCCATGGTTTCTTGAAATCAATCCTAACGGGCGAATCCCAGCCTTAACCGATCACAATCCTCCTTTGATCGGTGACGGCAAACCGCTACATCTCATGGAGAGTGGAGCAATTCTACTATACCTGGTCGAAACATACGATCAATCCAACAAAATAAGCTTCCCAAAGGGCTCCCGAGAACACTGGGAAATGGTGCAGTGGGTGCTGTTCCAGAATGCGGGCCTGGGGCCGATGCAGGGACAGGCGAATCATTTCCTACGTTACGCGCCGGAAAAGATCGATTACGCCATCAACCGTTACGTGACAGAAGGCCGCCGCTTGTATGGCGTTCTTAATAAGAAATTGGAGGAACAGGAAACTAAAGGTAGTGGGTTCCTCGTTGGCGATCATATCAGTATTGCGGATATTACGTCCTTTGGATGGGCTGCTTCTGCTGAGTGGGCGGGCATCGGGCTTGATGAGTTCCCATATGTGCAGAAATGGATGGGGACGATTGAGAAGATTGATGGCGTGGAGAAGGGGAGGTCTGTCCCTGAGCCTAGCAAGCTGAGAGAGATCATGAAGGATAAAGCAAAGATGGAGGCACATGCTGCAGCGAGCAGCAAGTGGATTCTTGAAGGTACGGCTTCGTGATATCCGGTTGTCTAGTGTCTGTTAAATTGTGGGGACTTGGCTAACATTTTTTCGGGGTGACAGGTATGAAAAGTGATGAGAAAAAATAGATTCATCGCGTAATGCTGGCAGATCCAAGTGGTGGATGTGATAATAAAATGTTCTCGAGCGGAAACATGGGAGAAAAGGTGGAGGAGAAATAGTTCTTGTACAGATAGTTGCAACGCACTCACGAAGTGAATTTAGGCGTTTTCCTTGAAGCCAAAAAGTTCTCCAGATGATACGATGTCGTAGCCGTCCGCTAATTCGGTGTATTCCTGAGGATCGAATGGATCTAGATATCGCAATTCCTCTGACGCTGCTTGTCCATCTTCGACACCACTATCAAGCTGGCTGACTACGGATGCGGCGTCTGATGCAGCACTGGAAGTTGGAGATCCGAACCCTGCTGCCTTTCTCGCCTCTTTGATTCCAACAAATATATACTCCCAACCACCAGTGCTTTCTTCGGTCTCAGCGTCGTACATTCTGGCGCGAAATCGATCCCAGTCACCTGGAATGCCTTCCATCGGGCCATCTCTAAGCAACGAAAGCTTGTTTTCATCTAGGCAGTCGCTCTCGACGAGTTTCTTGGACCAGTAAAATGGTTCATTGGCGACAGTGATCAACTCGAACCTCATAATGGTAGGTATACAAGTGACTCCCCATTTGTCCTTTGTTGGATTGTTTGGAGTCATCCATCTGTTCACATGTTTCCCAACTTGAGGTTAGCCGCCATAAATATCATCTATAGATGGAAGCAAGTTATCAAAGGCGTACTCGTGTTTTTCACCAACTTCGACAACGCCAAACTGATGCTCTTCGGCATCCGCCTCGAAGACCTTGTGGATAATAGGAAGCGCGACACGGACATCTGCACTCCATGGTTCATCTGTCGTCGGGTCTTTTGATGAGATGAATACAATGAATAGTGGCTGGTTTGTGGTTTGGAGCAAGGTGAGCATTTGCGATGGAGCTGCTAGGTTGATTTTGGGATCATTGCAGAGGGGGCTGGCGTCTTTAATCATGGTTGCATGCAGTTAAATTTTGATACTTGGAGACGATATACGCGATATTATATCAGTTGAAGGAAAGAGTAGTTCGATTTAAGACCAAGTCGGTTAGTGCCCGCTGGGCCAAAAGTGAAGAATGGGTTGACGCGTTGGAGGTTTCAACACGACAGTCCGTGGTATCTCGGCGGAGGCATTTATAGGCGTGGAAAAGTACGATGGCGAGAAACCCGTAGTAGTTTAACACGAAGTATTATTTTGCGGAAGCCGAATCGGCAGAATATACTACAGGGTGAGAGAATGCAGCGTGGAAATAGGAAACAGATATCTACAGCAGCTGTTACACTATACCAGCTCATGAGACGGTAGAAGTTTGTAACACCCGTCGCTGACGCCGGCGTTCTACTCCTCGGCAGCCATCAGTCCGACTAGCTTTTCTTTGTCGAGACATTCTGCTTCAACCAACATCCTAACTGACGGGACTGTGTGACCCTCGATTTCAACGAGAGAATACTTTGCTAGCGTGGGTATAGCCTGGAGACCCCAATCGGTCCTGAATACATTTGAAGGATCCTTCCATCTTCAATCGTTCCAAGAAAATGTGCATCAGTTAGTGGACTCCTGGTTAAATTAAGTAAATCTAAAAAAGAGAAAAGAAGAACAACACGCTTACTGTTCTTTTAAGCCAACTCTCAGCCTCATGAAATTGTGACTCCCGCCATCTTCGGTAAATGTCTTCTCCACCGGGCTCAGTGCGGCGCGGACGTCTGGGCACCAAGGCTGCCCTGTTGTTGGGTCGTCAGAAGCGATGAAAAAGATAAACAGCGGCCCTCCCAATTCCGCCAGAAGCGGATTTAACGTTTCTGTGGGGTTCGCAGGGTTGATGCTGCTGCTGAGGACTTCCTTGATCATGTTGGATTAATTCAAAACTTTTTGGTTTCGATGATGCTTTTGTGCGGAATGGACTAGAGGATGCAGATGGAGGTGGGGCTTATCAGGCTAAACCTTTAAAATGTCGTACAAGACCCTTGCAGTTGCTAAAGTCGGTTCGAGGCCCTGCAATTTATCCCTCTTTTCTTGGGCAGAGATGACAAATGTGTTGTTTTCTAGAAGCTTCACGGCATTGGAGTAATTGGTAAATATAGGTAAATACCTAGGCATCGATATCTAATTTGGCGTCGGCCTGGACTAATGGAGTGAGTATTGAATACGAGGGAATTGCCTAAATTTCGGAGCTCTTTCGTCTCCCAAAATACCTGCAGCAAGGGCTAATGCGGCGTCCGCCTTAAGAACGCATGACTTGAACGGAGCGGTGCATAGCTTTCGGTTTCTTGTCTGTGCAGAGCCTGGCAATCTTTCCACTCAGTAAAGTGAGGAGGGAGATTGCAGTTTTAGGTGAGCCCGGATAGGAACTTGATACCTGGCATTGTCTGTCAGAGCAGTTTACAGTCGAGACAACTAAGAGGGCACCATTTAATTCGTTTTGGTTGCACCTGGGCTCGTTGTCATTGTTGTCGAAGGGCTGTTTGCAAGGGTTAAGGCACATAATAAGAAAGCTTGGGCAAGTTATTAAAGTGTCTGTAGAAAATGAATTCGAAGGTCGAGTGTGGTCGAAGGTTTCTTTCATTTAGGCGGCGGGTGTTGTGATGCCGTCGGAACTGTTTGCCTCCGTTAAACCTTCCGCATCTGGCGAACGAGGGCTTTTCTGACTAATTTGCCTTTATTTACGGGGCCAGAATTCACAATAAAATTTCAAAGCATCGCATCATCGTCATCCTTTTCCCATTTCTTTCATCGTCATATTTCTAGTCTTCACGGACGCGTCGCTTGAGCACTCACCTTTACAGCAGCTGGATAAGAACAGTTCCTCTGATATCTTCGCAAGATGTCGCGTCGAAACCCCATGGGCATGACGGGCACGAACAACGTGCCCCTCGGTACACGCCGTCGGTTTGGAGATCGATCTGAGGACTCGGTGTCCCCGCCTCCGCCGCCCCCACCTACGGATCTATTCCCTATCTCCATTAGCAGCCTGTCTGATGGCGCCCCTCCTAAGAGGGGACGGTCTCCCGTCCGATGTACGTTATATAGATCCCTGCTGTTCTCTGAAGCAATGCTAACTGATTCTTACAGCCTCGGAGCCTGAGGTTAATGCCGATGGGACGCGCAAGAGAAAGAAGAAGAACAGATGGGGCGATGCCATCGACAATAAAGCCGCCGGCCTCGTTGGCCTCCCCACGAAGATTGAAGCCGCCATGACATCTGAGCAGCTTGAGGCATACACCCTTCATCTTCGTATCGAAGAGATTACCCAGAAACTTCGTATCAACGATGTGGTTCCTGCGGATGGAGACAGGTAAGACCCTAACACTTCGCTGGATAGTTATGGGTTGCGCCGGATGCTGACAGGCTACTAGATCCCCCTCGCCTCCACCACAGTACGACAACATGGGTCGCCGTATCAACACTCGAGAATATCGTTATCGTAAGCGGCTCGAGGACGAGCGCCACAAGCTGGTCGAAAAGGCTATGAAAGCGATCCCCAACTACCACCCACCGTCCGACTACCGAAGGCCTACAAAAACCCAGGAAAAGATTTACGTTCCGGTGAACGATTATCCAGAAATTAACTTTAGTACTAACCTCCCACTCTTTGTCCTTACTAACTCCCCTTATTACCCTTGCTGTGCTTTCGCCGTGATGTTTCTGTACAAGTGCTTTCCGAACATCTTCGGAGAGGCTAGGAATACTAAACACCAGGCCTTGCCATATGTCTACCGTTGAAACAATGTTTTGATACTAACACGCTCATCGTCTAAAAGTCGGTCTCTTGATTGGACCTCGTGGTAACACACTCAAGAAAATGGAAAGTCAGTCGGGTGCGAAGATTGCTATCCGTGGAAAAGGCTCCGTCAAGGAAGGAAAGGGTAGAAGCGATGCCGCGCACGCCTCCAACCAGGAAGAAGATCTCCACTGTCTTATTATGGCGGACAGTGAGGATAAAGTCATCAAAGCGAAGCAACTGATCAATGAGGTCATCGAAACTGTAAGTTGGATGTGGACTTTCTGTTGTCATCAACTTGGAGACCTGTTGCTAACGCTGTATCTTAGGCTGCTTCCATTCCTGAGGGCCAAAATACCCTGAAGAGAAACCAGCTTCGTGAGCTCGCGGCTCTGAACGGTACTCTTCGTGACGACGAAAATCAAGCCTGTCAAAACTGTGAGTAAACCTTTTGGCTTGCTATTTTAGCTGCATGATACTAAGTGACCAAGGTGGCCAAATCGGACATCGGAAATATGATTGTCCGGAGCAGCGTAACTTCACTGCTAGCATTATCTGTCGTGTTTGCGGCAATGCTGGCCATATGGCTCGCGATTGTCCTGACCGACAACGTGGTGCATCTTGGCGAAATGACGACCGTGGTCCCAGTGGCCGCGCTGGCTTTGGTGCCCGACCAGGCAATATTGGGGACGCTGTGGATCGTGAATACGAGGTGAGCCCTATATCACCTATCTCACCTGTTCTATCATTGATACTAACGAGTCTTGAAGCAACTCATGCAAGAACTGTCTGGTGGCGGCGCTGCTGCTATTGGTGGTGGAGCTGAACAGCGCGCTATTGAGGCCGGACCTGGCGGGAGTGAGAATGGTCAAGGTGATGGCGGGTATCGCGGTGGCTTTGGTGGTCGCGAAGACCGCGGATTTAACCAAGATGGAGAACGAAACCTTAAGCCATGGCAAAGAGGCCCAACAGGCGCTGCCGCTCCTTGGCAAAACCGCCCTCCACGTGAGGAGCGAGGTTCTTACGGTGGCCATCACGGGTCTCGTGATAATGCTGGAGGCGCTCCGCCATGGGCTTCTGGAGGTGGAAACGACCACTACGGTGGTAGTGGTGGCGGCGGCGGCGGCGGCGGCCGCGGTGATCGTGGGGCTCCACCACCACCACCACCAGCACAGACTTCTACTTATCCTCCATGGGGCCAAGCGTCAGGGGGAGGTCACTATGGCTCCTATGGATCTTATGGCGGCGCCCCAGGGATGGGTGCACCACCCGGAATGACAGCCCCTCCCCCAGGGATGTATGGGCAGTACTCGCAGTATGGACAGAGCGTACCCCCACCTCCGCCACCAGATTCTGGAGCGCCTCCTCCACCTCCTCCACCACCAAGCGACTCCATTCCGCCTCCGCCTCCACCCGTTTAAGATCGCGCTGGCGATAAGATAGCCCTGCGTTCAACCAAATAGCATCGAATCGCGCAAATGCATTGCATATTCACAAACTAACCTTAACATATCGTAAAACAAAATCAAAAATAGAGGCTTCGGTGTTGAAAATGTCGACGAGGAAAGATTGGCTTGTTTGATTTCGCAGTTTAACTATACTATCCCCTAGATGTTTCCGACTGCTTTGAATTTCATGCGCGACGCCTCCGCCGTTGAGAAGGGAGACTAACCTCAGAACAGACGGAGACTAAGAGAAAAGAAAAAAAACAGCCCTACTTATTCCTCTATATCTATTCTGTCTTTCGATACTACCTGTTATCACTAACTGTTTACTAACCTTACTCGTATTAATCGCCTTAAATCGCCTTTTTTATTTAATAATACTAACCTGAGCTGTGAAAGGAGGAGCCAAGGCAGCTAACTGTGAGACAGGATGTACTAACATGAAGCACTGGCCCTCAGTGATGACTAACATGATTTGGGGGGCCGGAGCGGGAGCCATTCGTACTAACTATGTGCTAACGTTCGATCTCCGTGCGCCTTTTGCCAGTGACTTTGCTGTAGACACTCTCGAGTGGCCCTGAAATATGGGAGATGTTATATAGATGTGACGTTTTTTGCGCTGGCGAGGCTGCTGATGCCTTCCAACCAGGCGTTTTGCCGGCATTGTGATTGCAGTGCGTTTTTCTATGTCGATATTTCGTTCCCGAAGTTGGGGAGACTAGGCTTTGAATCGTTGATACCTTTTGGAGTCTATGATATCCTTGTAGCTTTGTTAGTTAGGATAGTTTGCATGTAAGGTATTGCATCTATGAGTTCTTGTGCGTATAGTTTGTAGGGTATGCATGTTGGTTCTAGCGGATCTATGTGTGTGCGTTCTCATAATGTAATGGTGATAGTGGTCGTATACGTGGGTGTCCAAACTCGTGGGCTTGCACGCTTGTTTGGTAAAGCGTGTGGTGGGCACGTGGCTTCATGAACTGAACTTGTAGCCGTGTGAAACTCTAGAGACACGATAATCAGGTTGCCGTTTGAGAAACTGAGTGCTGCAATTTTAAGGTATAGCGAAGGTAGGGGTGATTCGATACTTGTTATCGGGGTCGTCAGATTACTTGGGAAAGATGGAGCGAGGATAAACGATAAGGAGGCACTTGGGACGTGCAAGACGGGTATCTCAATCAAATGGACTGCATTCCTGTATGTCAAAGTTTCCCAGATATCGCAGTAGTTAGGTTTGGCGAAGTAAATGTAAAAGTATATTGGCCCTATCGTGGCGCTTGAACCTTTTGGTGTATGATTTTGAATGATGCCTCACATGGTGGGTTAGAGGAATGAAGTTGTAGATGGGACGACTTGTGGAATGGATGCTCAGCTGTTAGTGGGAGAGAGAGAGAGAGCGTGCAGTGGATCTGTTATAAAACGACGTCTGGACTCTTACACGCTCCATCAACCTTTAACCTCACCTCTCCTCTCGTCACCTTTCCCTCTTCCTTATTATCCTCGACTACGCTTTAAACTGTTGTCATTGTCATATCTATTACAACTCTCTCCACATCATTAATCAATACGCAAGTACTTTACGTATTATCAATTGATCGATCCTGCTCGTCTCAACCTAACGAAAATACAAGCATATTGCGCTACAAAAGAAATACAAAAATATTACTTACCTCGCTGCTGCCTACATAGGTCAGTCACCATGTCGAACAGCGACTTTGTCCGCAGCACGAACGGCCAATGGACCAAAGTCCCCGGCTCCAGACTCGTCGAATCGATCCTGCACCGCAGTCTATCACGCGAACTCGGCATGAGTCTCCGCGCAGAGACAGTGCATACTCTCAACAGCTCATTCTTCCCTCCACCGCTATCGTCTTCATCTCCTTCGAAAGCGGTAGCTTCAACTTCGCGAGCACAGTCCGTCCCCGCAGCAGCAGCAGCAGCAACCTCATCTGCTACGCAAGTTTCCGAAACAGCTTCATCATCGTCGACTGCTGCTACTGCTGCTACTGCTGCTCTTGTTCTGCTAAAAGATATGGATCCGACGAGAGATGATCAGCAGCTGTGGAAACTCAACCGGCGAGCGCCGACTGCGCTGACGGATGAGCAGGTTGAGTTTTTGGCTGCGAGGTCGGTTGTTCCGTCGTTGCCGTTTGGGGTTGTTGGGTTTGGAGCGAATATCTGGACGAAGGGCTCACCGATGGATCCGCTTTATCACTACTCGGATAAAGCTGCGGCGGCGGTAGCGGCGGCAGTGATGAGCGGATACTTTAGAGACCCCGAGGTGTATGAGATTGAGGCGGAGAATTTCGAGAATTATCTACATGGGAGGTGTGGGTTGTATAAGAGGCGGGTGGTGGGGGGTGGTCAGCCTTGTGAGGAGTTTGTGGGGATTGTCAGGTTGCCGGATGAGTGTATGCATGAATGGACATTTTATTCAGGGGTTAAAATGTGCGCTAATACTTTTACCGGGTGGTGTAGTTATCGAGCTTACGGTCAATGAGATCTTTGAGGTCTGCTACGAGCGGTGTCTTGCTCGTGGAAAGGTTGAAGATGCGGAATGTGCTCGTCGGGAAGAATCGCTGGACGGCGACATTGACAGCGACGAGGGCAAGTCTGAGCGGTCGTACAGCAGCTCGGAAGCCTGCAGTGAGGATCTCCCGTTTATATCTTCCGCAAACGTCATATCGATCCGTAAAAGAGGGATTCAGAGAGTCCACCGGGAGAATTCAAACACTGCTGCTGATGCAACCGGGATACTTATCGACACTCCGTTGCATCCTGTCCTTACGGCGGATGCAATTACGCCCCCTGTCGCTGTTGGCGTCGCTGACGTTAGCATTGCGGATGCCGGCGACATTTCCTTTGCGTCCGCGAATAGCGACCCGGAGCGAGCGAGCGAGCCCCCGCTGTTTACTATCCGTTCGAAGAAAGCACCGATCAAAATCGTGGATCCTCGGACGTTGCAGCGGCCGGACAAGCCCAAGTCTCCCAAAGACCTCGCTAAGGACGTGGCCTTCTTGAAGCGAGGGTTGCGAGTCATGGGGACTGGCGTGGAGCTTGCGGGTCAAGCATACAAGTTGTTTCAAGCGATCGGGATGGATAGCCTTGTGCTTACGCAGACTTGGGGGTGGCTTTGTGATTTGCAAGGGTTTGTGAGGAAGTGGACGGTGGCCTTGGAGGTGGCGGATGGTGGCAAGCAGGCGGAGTTGAGGGATAAGCTGTTTGAGATTATTGCGCAGATGATGGTGCAGAAGAAGAAGATGGATAATTCGATACTGGGGTGGACGCATTTTGCGATTTCAATGTTCCCTGCTGTGGATGATGGCAGTGGGTCGAAGCCGGATAGCAGCGATAGCGGGGTGGTGGAGGAGAATGAGAGCCCGAAGAAAAAGTCGAAGGATTCTCCTGAGTTGAAGCATATGCACAGCAAGGCTTGTCTGAACTTGACGCATGACCTGCAGAGGCTGACGGAGGATCATTTGTTGAAATTCAAGACGCTGCTGGCGATGCTTATTGACTCGTTGGGCGAGGCGAAGGGTTGGCTTATGGCGGCTCCCTCTTACGTAAAGGTGAAGCCGGTCAAGTACATTGAGCTTAAAGCTGGCGATCTCCCGGCGGTTCCTGGAATTCAGGTTGCGCCGCCCATGGAGCGGGTGGTTGAAAAGGCGGTTGAGAAGTTGCAAGAAGTGAGTGAGGAGAATGTGGCTACTGAGGAGATACTGCGATACGAGATTTCTGAGAAGGAGGAACTGGTAAGCGGGATTGAATTGTCTCGAGTGGGTTAACTTTGCTAACGTGTGGTAGAAACTGCATGATGGGGGACCATTCGAGGGTGCAGTCAGTGTTGCTGCGCAACCTGGAGACGGCAAAGGCGGTTCTGATTCTTCTGCGCCTGTTGAAAAGCTGCAGGATACATATACCGGCCAACAGGTTGCCTGGTATTCACACAGACATGAGAACCGCGGGTTCGCAGGCCGTCCGACAAGTCCGACGAGCGAATGCATGAGCTCCAACAATGTCCACGGTCTCCGTCCTCGATCCGCAGCCACCGAACCTCATAATCACCACCAAAAGCAACAATATTGGAGCCATCAACATGAGCTACTGAAAGGTCATAGCAGTTCGTCTAGGGGTAGGCAAACCACCCGCTCAAGTGGCGACAGCCGCCAACCGTCCGCGATTGGCCTTCGAAAGAGCTATGCGAATCAGAGCGGCGTTAGCCTTCCGTCGTTGGAATACGTGAGTATTCCCTACAATCCTGTCGGCGAGTACGTCTTCAGCCATGAGACTGGTGGGTATGTCCAGGTGCGATACGACGCGCAGGGACGACCGCTGCCAATCGTACCTCAACCACAGCCGGTTCTTCAGCACCCACGGCCATGGCGCACTGCTACAAGCGGGTCGGAAAGTAGTGCTGCAGGGTACGATGCGAGTCATTTGCAGCACTTTGGACAGGCTACCGCTCGAACCACGCCGGAGCAAATCATCGGCTCGGGGGAGTTTATGCGACAGGACAATCGTGTATCTGTTCAGCAGCAGCAGGGGCAACAGCACCCGCAGCGAAGCTTGACGGTGACGCCGCAGATGCTTCAACATGCCATGCTTCAGCAGCATCCTGGGGGGTCGGATCCGTATGCTGGTGGGCCGCAGGGGTATCCTCCTGCGCCGGTTCATGTAGGCTATCCGATGTATGCTGGGTGGCCGCCACAACACCAATTACAACAGCAGCAGCAGGCGATTCAAGGACGAGTCGTGCAGAAGCCTGGGGGACAGTCGGTTATCTATTCAGGGTATGCGCACCACCAGACGCAGTTTCGTTGATCTGACGCAGATATGTGTTCTAGCGGTGGTTGTATTATATTAGCGATCTGGGTTTGATGGACGGCGTTGGGCGCAATTGTGCGTTTATTTTGCAAGGCGGGATATGGCCTTTCTCCTTTTCTCTACTATGATATATTCTAGCGTGATGCAAGCCGGATTCTGGAGTCCGCCTGTAAATAGCTGCGAAGAAATGACTGTTCTACGGTTCTAGGCTTTGCGTTGCGTGTGGTAAATCCGGATGCGGAATCTCGTGTCACGATCTCCCGTCCGAATTGGTTCTCCCGTCCCGATGAATTGGAGAGTTCCGTGAATCGAGTGGAGCGTATGACAGTGATGGGATCGAGGTCGTAGCTGTGCCGATGGGAGCCTCGTGTCACCGCTACTCCACCGTTTAGATATCGTCTACGATGCCAAGTCTGGTCCATCGGCAGAGAACCCTGTTCGGAGCTGCATCATGCGGCCAGGTGCATAAGTCTGCTGCATGTTCCGTCGCATGTTTCCCCACAGCACGCCAACCGCGGCACTGGGGGGGGCTTAAGGCTCCCAGTCGAATACCCCAGATTACCGTTAACTTGCATTCACTCCTTCTTCTGCTTTCAAGTTCCTCGGCAGTGGGCCGTTAGGTTTATCCTTGCTACAACTACCTAGGCTTATTGCTATTCATCTTTTATTTATTTTAGGGAACTTTGTTTGCGGGACACGATACCTACCCCGCAATTCAGCCCGGATCTCTACTTTTATATTATCGCATCATCATTGAATTACACTTTGCATTGCATTTGGTGTCGAGATCCGACGACGGTTGGTCTCTTCCGAATCCCTCTCAATCTTCCGGATGAGGTGACGGAACAGGAGCTTACCGTGGGATCACTCGCATGCCGCACACACGACTCCACACCCACGCATCATGACACGACTACTACTACTCCCGCTCCTCCTAGCGGCACTGCTGCCCGCCTTTACCCTCGCAGCCACGCTGACGCCGTCCACGATCCCCTTATTCGTACGTAACCCGTACCTCTCGCTATGGCTGCAGAACGCCCGCGCGGAGCCCTGGACGCGCTGGCCGATGTTCTGGACGGGTCAGGAGATCGGTTTCGCGGTGATGATGAGGGTTGGTGACGGTAAAGGTAAAAGTGGGAGTGTGTATCCGCTGCTTGGAAGGCCGCAGGACGCGCTTGGTGGGGAGGATGGGTACGTGGTGCGGTATCCGCAGTTTAAAGGGGTGGACTTTGATGCGTCCACCACTTGGTTGAGCTATTCTATTGTTGGGGAAGGGGGAGGGAAAGGGGTTGATGTGAAACTTACGTTTACGAGCCCCGTTACCGTGAATGATACGATGCGGCAGAGCATTCCGGCGGGGTATTTGGAGGTCGAGGTGGAGGGCGATGTGGATTGTGAAGTCTATGTGGATTTGAATGGCTGTATGTTGTTCCCTCGCTGTGTATTTTGAGCGGACCTGCGGCTGACTGGGGTTATGATGTTCTAGTGTGGGTTACGGGCGATAGAGACAGCCATATCAGGTGGGAGATGTCGGAGCATGGCAATCTGCGCAGCTGGAAGGTGACGAGGTCGCGGGAGGAGCACTTTTCCGAAAAATGGGACCGCGCGGAGTGGGGGAGCCTCTACTTTACGGCGCCAAAGGTGCCCACTCCCTACACAATTACTACTGACAGTTGCAAGACTAATGAATATACTGAAAATCTAGGACGTGCAATACGAGAGCAGCGTATCCGGCCTCATGCGCCGTCGGTTCGCCCGCGGCACATCCCCCCGGAACACCAGCGACACGCGCTTTCGCAACGTAATGGACGCCGAGCCCGTCTTTGCCTTCTCCAAGCGGTTCCACCTCTCCTCCAACTCGTCCGAACCGACACCGAAATCCTCCTCGGCGCTCTTCACGATCGCGCACATCCAGGATGAGGTCGCGCAGTTCGCCTCCGCACGGGGCATGACGAGCATGCGACCACTCTGGAAGGGCTACTTTGACGACCACAGCGACCTCATTCACTACCATTTCCACGACTACAAGCATTCGTCGGCGGAAGCTGATAAATTCAACAAACAGCTGGTGGAGCACGCCCTCCGCGCTATGGATGGCGTCGCTGCCTATACCTATACCGATATATTACTGCTGTCGACGCGGCAAGTGATCGGGGGTACCACTTTTTCGGGAACGCCGTCGAGACCGTTATTGTTCTTGAAGGAGATTAGTAGCGATGGTAACTTTCAGACCATCGATGTGATCTTTCCGGCGTTTCCGTTCTTTTTGTACGTCAACCCTGCGTGGTTGAGGTATCTGCTGGAACCGTTGTTGGAACATCAGTCGGCGGGGTTGTATCCGAATGATTATAGCATGCATGATTTGGGGTCGAGTTTCCCCAATGCGACGGGCCATCCCGACGGGAGAGATGAGTATATGCCTGTTGAGGAGTGTGGGAATATGCTGATTATGGGGGCCGCGGTCGTGGGAAGCTTGGTGGACGAGAATGGCGGCGGGGAGAGGGGTAGGGTGATGGCGAAGCAGTGGCTGGAGGGCGCGTGGGGGGATGGTGGCGTCGATCGGTATTCGCTGTGGAGGAAGTGGACGGGGTATTTGATCGAGTTTGGGCTGTTGCCCGCTACGCAGTGTATGTGTTTACGTTCTGGGTTCTCTTTTTGACATGGACTGACAAGGTACCGGACAGTGTCTACGGACGACTTTGCGGGCCGACTCGCGAACCAGACGAACCTGGCGTTGAAGGGGATCCTGGGTATCAAGGCGATGGCCGAGCTCGCAAGCGTGGTCGGGAACCGCAAGGACGAAAAACACTTTTCGGTGCGCCTACCCCTCACCTCACTTAGTTACAAATAGTATCCGCTAACATGATATACACCGGCAGGACATAGCAAACTCCTACATCAAGACGTGGCACTCCCTCGCGCTGACCCGCGACGGCAGCCACACAAAGCTCGCATACCACTGGCAAGGGTCCTGGGGCACCTTGTATAATCTCTACGCGGACAGTCTGCTCTGCTACCGACGGGGTTTGCAAAGCCCACTGGCGCAATTCTCCACGCTGAGCAGTAAGAACGGCGGCGGCGGCGGCGGCCAACAGCCGTTAGACCCGCCGCGTCCACCGGATGATGGAGATGATGAGGATGGTGGATTTGTACCGGAGGAGATATACACCAAGCAGTCGCATTGGTATTCTATCGTCGAGCAGAAGTACGGCTTACCGCTTGATTCTCGCCATCTGTACACCAAGTCCGATTGGGAGTTTTTCGCAGCGGCGGTGTCGACGCGGAAGACGCGGGAGATGATTATTCAGGATGTGGGGAGGTGGGTTAACGAGACGTCGACGGATAGGCCGTCTACGGATTTGTACGATACGGAGGGGACCGGAGGGTTTCCTGGGATATATTTCATGGCTAGACCGGTTGTTGGTGGACATTTTGCAGTGTTGGCGTTGGAGAGGGCTTGTGGCGGGAGAGGGCTGGTTGGGTTGGAGTATGCTGGGGATGTGTGGCAGTTGGGCGGTGGGGGGAAGAAGCGCGGTGGGCGGAGGAAGGGGGGGAAAAGTGGTGGGCAGGTGGTGTTTGGCCAGCCGTAGGTGGGTTGATGTACTTTTATATTGTGCGGATTTTGTCATTCGCGAGACCGGATTCGGCTGGAGTTTGTTATCTATGCATCTTTGGCGGGGAGGAGTGTATTCACGGCTATGTCGATTGCATGCTGGCTGGCTGGCGCTCCTGATGGATTAAATTGGCTGCTGTTTATTACAATTGATTGGAATCTACGTCCTCCATTGGGAAGCTCGCTGCCGTCGTATCTATATATATTGATTGTTTGGCTAATCGGCCAAGTATTCAAGCGCCTCTTATATACACATTGGATATAACCATACTCATTCGCACGCCAGCCTCCTCGTTCTCTTTGTTACATTGCGTAAGCATTGTAGGTATATCGTATTTGCTGGGCCTCCCGTAGAGAAAATAAGTCTCCTTCTCTCTCCCCCGCTTCTTGCCTTCACTTCCGCAGGACGCTCTCTGGGATTAAGTCCGTCTTCTTGGGGTCGTAGCTGCCCTTGACCAAGCCGAGCTTGGTCATTTCAGCGTCGTCCTTGGTGTAGCCGAGGCCGAGCTGGTACCGGCGGATTGCCTCGTTTATCCGGCCGACTTTTTCTATCTGTAGATCGTGGGTTAGCGCTGTTCTTTCTCGAGTTGGTAGCAGGTGGACGATAGGTAGGAGAGTAGGAGCAGATGACATGTATCGAAATGGCTTTGGCGGTGCGATAATATCCCATTGGGCATGCCCTATGCCCACACGCACAGCCAATTGATCGCGTCCTACGCTTCTCCTCCCTCCCACTGCGTCTAACTCCGCTCCGCTCCACTCCACTCCACTCGCTTGTTACACCGTGTCGCGGGGAACCTGGACCGGGTACCAACCTCCTTAGTGTGGTGCAGACACTCAAAGTAGTCCTCGCGGTATCCGCGGCACTTGATCTTGCCGGCATCGGAATCCTGCGTCGTGTTGAGGACGTAGCAGGCCATGACGTCCTGCCAGAAGGGGAAGCAGCGGGTTACTCCTGCGGTTCGGTTCAACGTGAAGGCCGTTAGCTGTTGTATCTAAAGACGGAGACAGACTCATCGGGAGGGAGTATATGAGGAGGTATGTACCGCCGGTGTTGGAGTATCCTGACGCCATGGTGGGTGAGGGTCGTTCGTTCGCGTTCGACGTTCGTGGATGGATTGGTGTATC
This sequence comes from Drechslerella coelobrocha, assembly GCA_036971555.1. Taxonomy (NCBI): domain Eukaryota; kingdom Fungi; phylum Ascomycota; class Orbiliomycetes; order Orbiliales; family Orbiliaceae; genus Drechslerella; species Drechslerella coelobrocha. Next base: position 499,662 of record JAJTUH010000013.1, on the reverse strand, counting down.
CGGTGTTCATGGAGGCCGGCCGGTGGAAAGTGGTGAAGTGACGTTTGGCGGTTGAAAGCAGTGCTATTCCAGATTTGGTTAGTGCGGCCGCCCGGGAACGACATGGTCAACACATCAACGCGGACGAGGTAATTGATATGTAAGCTTGATATTAATATTAATATATTCCCGGCGGGTGGACGCGGATGTCACGATTAAATCACATCAATCACGTCACTACACTGTAGACGAGAGACAATATTCACCACTATCTGAAAACACCGTTGCAGGAAATTGATATCAGTAATCATGCCGCAGCAATCGGCTCTGTTCCCTGTCGCGCACTTGCTGTCGTACAGCTTCCTGTTCGGCACGCAGATCTGGCACTCCTTCATCGGCGGGATAAGTAAGTATCTCCCATTGCCTTCGCGCGCACCACTATCGTACATTGTAACTGGCTTCCTACGCATCTATCTATCGCTACGTTTTGTTTTTTTTCGCAGTTTAAAATCTAGCGGGAAAGCTAATATACCGCACAGTCTCCTTCCGCGTGCTCCCCCGCGCACATTTCAGCGCCCTCCAAGGCCGCCTCTTCCCCGTCTACTTTTCCCTGCAATTCATACTCTCCCTCATACTGCTCATCACGGCCCCGAAGTCGCTCAAAAACAACTACGCGTCACCGACTTATGGCTTCCTGATCACTATCCTGGTTACATCGCTCTTCAACGTCGGTGTGGCGGGGCCCGCGACGACGGCTGCGATGGATAAACGCAAGGCGCAGGAGGTATTCGATGGTCGTAGCTACGATGGGACTAAGTTGCCTGGTGTTAGTGAGGGTGCGGAGAGAGGTGGGGAGAGAGAAGCGGAAGAAAGACGTGTGTCGGAGGAGATGAAGAGGGCGACTAAGCGGTTTATGGTGTGGCATGGGATTAGCAGTTTGATGAACTTGGGGAGCGTGATTGGTACTATTGGGTACGGGGTTTTGTTGGCGGGGAAGATTCAGTTTAGTTAGGGTGGTCGGCTTTTGTGTATGTATGATGGAGCGGGGGAGAGCGATTGTTTGGAACTCTAGTTTGAGAATGTTGTGCATAATCGATGAGATTTTTATAGTCAATTCACAGCCTTGTGTAATTATTTTGTATTTTGAAGGACTGTTCCACATCTCGACATTTGCTTAAATGGTTTTCGCTAGGCCGTTTACACATTCTTCAGTTGGAGTGCGCGGGAAGCAGAGTCTGGCTGGGCCGCTACCGCCAAACCTTTGGCCCTTGATTTCACTTTCCGAGTGGGGCGGGTGGCACAGCTATCTTGCCTGAAAGATTTCAATCACATGCTCATAGTTTTTCAAACTTAGCTAGGAGTAGAGAACGCTATTTTACTAGAAAACACTAAGTAACTGGGTATACATGCAAAATGCCCTGTACAACTCGTCGGGGAGTTCGGCATCTCCCAGGGCCTTTGGGAGATACTCGTTACCCCAGTCGCCGGAGTTACCCCATTCAGCTTTACATCGTTCCCAGTAGGAAGGGTACCACCCGCTTTGGTGCCAGTCAACGATCGCTACTATTTTTGATGGCTCTACAGGCGACACTAGAATGTTCTTTGGATGGAAATCGTTATGGCTAAACACGATCGATGCGTCATCTGGTAATACTCGTCTGAAAGGTACCATGTGTTCCGGGTCAGGAAAGCGTCTGAGCACTCGATCGTTAAGCCAATTGTGGAGGGCTGCGACAGTATGAAATGGCCCTGCCAAGTTGTCTTCATCCTCACAGATCACATCGAGTAGAGGCTGCCCTCCGATACTTCCTAAATAGCTGTGTTAGACGCGGGCGTCATGTCCTTTTTTTAAGCATAGTTCTTCTTTCTTACCGAGGAATTGTGCGTCTGGCTGCTGCCTCAGTCGAAGTATAGCGGTTTTAACCATCTTGACCTGGTTGCATATTTCCAGCTTATCCGCAGTATTAAGGTTGGGGTATACCTCGCGTAATTGAGTTCCCTCGATAAGCTGTAAATAGAGAAAGACTTGGTTCCCTTCCGTTCGCCAACCGTAAATTTCTGGTGCAGGTATTTCTCTCAGATGATTTTGTATCACCCAGTACACCTGACCCTCAGCTATAGTAATATATTCACCCCACTTCACAATCAACTCGTCCTGAACAAACCGCGCCGGGTCTGGTCTTCGGGTTTGAGAGCCGACTGCTCTGCTGCGAACTTCTGAGGGTGTCGGGAGCTTCCTGTGTTCTTGGCTTCGGAAGAAGGTTGTGTCGTGGAAGTCGATATCATTCTTGGAAGGGATTTCCGATGGGCAGAGGATGATTGGGTTCTTTGCGGACGACCCACTCTCTGTGATGTTGGTTGACATGTCGTCGCTGCTTCTTTGTTTTGTATTGCGAAGGAAATACTTCCTTGGATAGCTGGCAAGCGTAAATTTACAAGAATGCCGAATGTTCGGGTGGGGGGCTATATTTAGAGTAGACTTTTTTTTTTGTGGAAGTCATAAACAACAACTCACCTCTCATCGAAACTGTGGAAATTTTGATGGCCTGCATGGCCACATGCCCAACGTTAACCTTTTACAAGGAGAGAAAACCAATCAACATAAAGGTCCTGGCGGGTGCGTATATTACCAACGAAAATAGTCACCTTGGGCTCAAAGACTTTGCGAATTTCAGTAGGAGATCTTTACAAATGACTCCGGGCAGGATATCTTGACGACATCTTTGCTCCTCCCAGCTCTGTTCATCCAGAAGAATGTTATGAGTCCCAGATTGCGATTGGTAGGTTGATTTCGGCCTAGATTTAGATCTTCTAAGCGCTTGCTGCGGTATACTGATATGAATAGCCGATCGTACGATATACGAACGTTACACCAGAAGAAATTCATGGCGTAAGTGAATGCATGTATTCAGCCAGCCTAACGCGGTAACCCGATCGTCTCGAGGCTAAACCTAATCGATCTTTCGTAGAGGCGGCTGTGTGTGAATAGCCTGGATACTGCCTATTAAATTTGTGTACCCGACGCATAAACAGTAGGAATTTGGTTCATTCTCTAGATCTATCAGCACTGCATTGCATTGGATACGGTGAAGTGAATTCTTTCCAAGTTCAGATTCTACTTCGTCTCGGTCGAGCTCAAGCAAAGACGTTGTATGACTTGTCGAGTTGGCAAAATTAACACAGCAAGCGCAATTGTAAACCTGCATGCCCAGATGCGGATGGGGAGTGCCTCATGCCAAAAACGATGTATACATGTACCCGGCCGGCCAAGCTCATATTCATCTACCAAAGCTGTCACCGCTTTCAGCCTGGAAATTTAAGCCGACTCGGACTCGACGTTATCGAGTTTCTAGAAAGCGGAGGCCTAAAGCACGAATAGGGAGCCCGATGCATACTGCACGATCGACGGAAGTTGCCGGGGCTCCGCTTGGCAGTAGGTTATAAATGTCGCACCAGGAACGCCCACTGCCTGCGACACGGAGTCCGGAGAAATTTATATATCTCAACCGTGGTGCCATTTGTTGTCGCCGGGTTTTCGATAAACTAGGGTCCGAAACCCAGAGATACGAGTTTACACATGTGATCGAGGGTGACCTCTCAGGTTTTTTTTTTTTAGGTTTTTTAGCTTGATCATTGAAGTGTTCGACATTTGTGGAACGTAGCGTAGCGAACCCCTTGGGCCTGCCCTAGCAAGAGCGGGAGTCAAAACCGGCATATTTTACGAGTGATAAAATTGCCAAAGTAGATGCATCGAAGGTTCCGCCTTTTCGTTGGCGGGAAAAAGGCATATTTAGGAACCATGGTAAAAGTCGGAATCCCTGCACCGTATTTAAGCCTGGTTAAGCTTCCTTGGCTCCTCTCGTCCACACAAAGCCTTTTAGCGAAAGCACTGACCCAACGATGCCGACCAAAGTTCCCGAACTCCCCGCACCCACATAATTGTCGGTTACCAGCATCTCGCTCGTCTTAACAAGCGAGCGCTATAGCGAAATGCGGGGGGGTTCCATATATCCCCCTCGGCGAAACCGCTATTTTCTGCCTAAAACGATTGCCTTGGGATACTAAAAACTTAACGATGGAGGAATCTTCGGATTTCGCTACCCTGCTTTCCGGAAGATAAAGTGTGGGAGTTTATCTACATAACTCTTCGATAGGCCTAAACTCCGGGCTAATTCGACATTGCTACGATCTTCTGCATGAAACCCAAAGGTCAGCCCCTCGGAACATTCGGGAGCCACATTCGGACGGGACGGTTAGGATATTTATTAAAGATACGAGGCATTCTGCTCGCGATGCTGCGACGAGCACGAATCTTGACAGCGAATACGAAATCCAACATTCTCCACAGCCCTTCGGACGGACTTGTTTTCAGCGCCACAGTATGTTTCGACCGAGCCTTGGAGAAACAGACCGGGGAGCTTTGACGAAGAGATGGGCCTTCACCGGAACCATGGTATGCTCGAGAAATCCATGAGACGTTCCGAGCGGAATCCGATTGCAGGATTCCCGGATCTTTCAACATACATTGTCGACTGACATGCGACTTATATAACAGCGGTCTGAGGGTGATGGTGTTCCTGAAAGTGCAAGCGCACCATTCATATCCTAGGCATACAATCCCGTCGTATAGCTAAAACGACCCAAAAATGTTTTCAAAGCCAATTAGACCTATCGTCATTGCTCTTAGCATTGGCGTTTCTCTCGTCGCCGCCGGCCCGTGCGACATCTACGCCTCCGGTGGAACACCCTGCGTCGCCGCGCACGCTACCACCCGCGCCTTATACAGCTCCTACTCCGGCTCATTATACCAGGTCAAGCGCGCCAAGGACAATGCGGTGACAGACATCAAGCCAGTATCCGCCGGCGGCGTCGCGAATTCCGCCGCGCAGGACACCTTCTGCTCCGGCACCACCTGCGTCATCTCCATCATCTACGACCAATCCGGCCACAACAATCACCTTACCCAAGCGCCGCCCGGTGGCTTCAAGGGCCCAGCTGCAAACGGCTATGACAACCTAGCCAGCGCAACCGCAGCCACCGTCTACCTCAACGGCCAGAAGGTCTACGGTGTCTTCATCGCCCCGGGTATGGGCTACCGCAACAACCAGGCCAGTGGTACGGCCAAGGGTGATCAGGCGCAGGGCATGTACGCCGTGCTCGACGGGACCCACTATAACGGCGGTTGCTGCTTCGATTACGGCAATGCTGAGACCAGCAGCACGGATACCGGCAACGGTCACATGGAAGCCATATACTTTGGCAACATCAACGTTTGGGGCACCGGTGCCGGTAGTGGGCCCTGGATCATGGCTGATCTTGAAAACGGTCTATTCTCCGGTGTCAACCCGAAGAACAACGCGGGTAACCCTTCCATCAAGTGGCGGTTCGTTACCGCTATCGTGAAGGGGACGGCGAACCTGTGGGCTATCAAGGGAGCTGACTCCACGACCGGTTCGCTATCGACGTATTATAGCGGCCAGCGACCTAGCGCGAGTGGATATAACCCGATGAAAAAGGAAGGCGCTATCATTCTCGGTATCGGTGGCGATAACAGCAACAGCGCTGCGGGGACGTTCTACGAAGGTGTCATGACCTCTGGTTACCCGTCCGATTCAACCGAAAACGCAGTCCAGGCCGATATCGTGGCCGCGAAATATAAGACTACCGGTGGTGGTAGCACCGGTGGTAGTACCACCACCAGTCGTACTACTACCCCGCCTAGTAGCGGGTCTTGTTCTGCTCTCTATGGACAATGCGGCGGCATAAACTGGACTGGCCCAACTTGCTGCTCGTCTAGTACCTGTACATACTCCAACCCATACTACTCGCAGTGTTTGTGAAGGATCCGTTTGTAAATTGGGCACATCTCTTCGCTCGGCCACAGTCCCTTTTGTTTGGATTCACGGGTATATGTTTTTAAAGCATTTTGTATGTAGATATGTGTACCATCTTTGATGCTTTAGAGCTCACTGTATACCTATATAAACGTTCGGTCGCAAATCGGAGAATACACAACCTACGCTCTTTTCTAGAGTTAAGTGTTAATTTCTTGTCATTATTGCTTTATGCATATTGTTTCGGCATTTCGCGAACAATGTAGATGTTGCGCGTAGTTCCTAGCGTACATTTCGACTAGTAAAATCTTGGTTTCTCACGAGTCAATAGTAAATTCGGCCCCTTCTCCGCCACCAAGGCCTGTCAACAAAAAAAGAAAGAAAAAAAAAAACAATACGTGAACCGATTGTATCAGAAAATAAGGAAATACAAGAAGAATCTCAGAAAAGGCAGAGTTAGAATGCACTACGCTGGTACGCATTCTCCATCTTGAAGAGCATATCACTCGCCACTTCCGCCTCAATCGCAAGATTCAAAATCGAATCGCGTTGCTCTCGCATCTCCGGCTCGATGATGTCATCAGTCTCCCATTGTTGGAACAGAGACTTCATGTACTTGCAACTCGATTGCAGCAAGCGGGCTAGCGCCCCACGGCCCTGACCGGGGAACTTAGTGAACGCTGCCGTCGGTCGTGGTGTGCCGCGTGGGAGGTTGACAGCCTCCGGCTTCTCGGTGAAAGTGTTGACCAGCGTGCAGAGTGGTGCGGTAAGAATGAGTGCCCTCAAACGCCTGCGCAAGTAAACGTCGCGGGGGACGCAGATGGCCAAAAGCTCGAGAAACAGGGTGAGGTTGGATGCGGTGTCGTTCCAGTTCTTGATCATTTGTGAATCGACCTGTCTCTCCGCGTGTAGAAGCTCCAAGATTCGGAGGGCCCTGATATTGCTCGCGCTAACAAGAGTAATGAAGGTGTCGCGAACTACTCGCTACATTAATGGTAACTTCCAGCTGTATACCTGGGGGAGATAACTTACTAAGGTGAAATGGCATGTTGTCGCGACTTTTTAACATCGCTTTCTCAAATGCATCGTCCGATACAGTTATCAGTATCTCCATGCCCATTTTCCACAGCCCGTGATATCCTCTTGGTCGGGATTCTTCTGGCTCTAAATAGTAGTCGGGCTTGAAAAAGGCCTCTGACATTGTTCGAAGAACGATCTGCAGAACTTCTTCATTGCTGTACAACTTTTCGGCCTTCACAAGATAGTAAAGGAAGCTGAATGCAGAGACGGTGACGCGGTGCTTTGCTTCTTCATAGAGGGGGATCGGGTTTTTGTTGTTGTTGTACATGAGGAATTCCTATCTCAGTCTGTTACTAAGTGGTAATAGTATTCGTATTCAGCTTTACGTACAATTGGGACTTCGATACCGAACTTGTGATCAAACAGCAGTCTTAGAAGCATATGGTTTTTCTGGTCCGCGTGGCGGACAATGATGTCATATTTGTCGATGCCATTGATGAACCAGCACATGAGCTATACACGCAGAGTTATATAAGTCATCCCTTACAGGCATCGAGAGGGTCCAACTTACGATATCAGCGCCTCTAACTGGATCGCAGACCCAGTGTTCCTTTACCAATGGCAACAGCCAAGATTCGTATTTGGTGAACACACATGTCTCCACTGGGGTTAAACGTGCTTTCGTGTTTTGGCATGCATGTTTCACGAAGACCCACCATAACAGGTTGAGCATAGTAGGTTCAGCGTGGCCAACCTCACGGACTTGTTTGCAGTTAGCTCAAGTTGTCAACTAGCTGATGACAGCATCCTACTTACAGCGTTTATTCTGTTCGGCCTTTTCAGGAGAGCGAAAGTAAGCATGGAGAACTAGAAGCCGGATCAGGACGTCGGGGTTTTCCCCGATTTTCTTTGGAAGGCCTTGCGGGTCCTCCGGATCCTTTGTTGCCGCGACCTCACAACATACGTTGAGAACGCGCTTCGAGTCTAATTTCAAGAGATAAGATCTGAGACTATGTGCGGAGGTGTCGGTTAATTTTTCCTTCTCTTTCAGAGCGCATAGGAATTGTAGTCTGAAGCGTATCGCGTTGACGCCAAGGGTAGCGTCCCAGAGCCCCATTGGGCTGTCGCTGACAATATTCGCCTGGGTCGCAATGGAGGTCTTGGTATCCAACTTGCGGTAGTCGTCCATACCGAAGATTCGCTCTCCAGCGCTGACGAGCATATCCTAAACAGCTTCGTCAAAGGCTGGTGATTGGGCGGACATCTTGCAGTATGTTGTGATCTTCTGCCGACCAGCAGAGAAGATATTGCGAGCCATATGCTCTAAAAGCCCCATATTGTGCGCGTATGATTCTCTGTTTACTATGGGTTGATACAGGAGTTGAATCATTGCCCCTGCGGAATTGATGATTTCCATGGGCAATTGGACATCGCCTGATGCGTTGAAACCTTCGTTGTTCATCATGACGAGAACGTAATCCACTTGAATCTTGGGAACTTTTTCACGGTTCATAAGAGTGTGCTCAACGTGGACACCTAGAGGTTGTCCTATGGAGTCTCGGTAATGACGATAATTGAGAAGAAAAAATCCATGACCGACGAGAGTGTAGATTCGTGCATAGAAGGTTAGGAACATCGTGTCTAATTTGCCTATTTGATGTTGGGTCTGGTGGAGGTAGCGGCAGACGGCTTCTGCGAAGTCAATGTGCTCTTGACTCTTGAAACACACCTCTAACCAAGTTTTGCGGAAGCCTTGCCAGAGTGCATCGAGGCGCTTGGTGTACGAAGTCTGGTAGGTGAATGGGTTTCGACCTGTATAGATCTTAGCATATTAAGAATACTAGGGGGTCTAACTGACTTACGCGAGAGGTTCCAGATGACGACTGCGACGACCTTATCCCATGGCCAGAGCATCACTTCGTTGATCATGTCATTTTTTCGCTGGATTTTTTCGGGATGCAAAGCTCCAAGACCCTTGCCGAGCATTGTGATCATAAAGGTTCGGCCGAACTCGCGATGGTCGCCATCCATGTGGATACTGTATTCGGCACTGGGGATGGTGACTTCTTTAGTTCCAGTGGAGCCGTCACTCAGACCGAAATTTTGCATGCTCTTCAAGATCGCTTCCATTGGATCCTCAGGATCTTTGCCGGTAGGGGGTTTGATGAATTTGTGGACCAGAATAGCGGGAGACAGGAGAGGGTTTAAACGTGGCCCGGTAGGTGCACCAGAAGGATTCCCGTATCTCTCTTGTTGTGCCATTCTTACCGCCAATCGTAATTGAGAAGGTGAAGTGAAGGAAGATGGATAAGACTTTTCAGTTTTCGCAGGTGATTTTCTTAACGAAGAAGCTGGACTGAAGGAAATCTGTTGGCTTTCGTCGAACAGCGTTGCTGACTGGTCAGCTTTTGCTTGGAACGAGTTATCCATGGTGCGGGTGAGGAGACGTGATGATGTTGGTGGAAAAATCGTCGAGGGCGATGCCGAGAAGCAGTCCTTTGTGGTCATACAGCCTGCTTACTAAGTGACTTTGGTTGTATCAACGACTAGATGCCTAGCAATATTTTAACTATAAGAACCCACAACCTTCATTGGCTGCGAGATATTTGTTTTGTTCCATCATCTAGCGCTTGCCTACCAGGAATTATTTGTCGAATCTAACCCTATAACTTGGCTTAGATCCTGGCACTGGCGGTTGGCTTCGCTTAATGTATCGGTTCATGGTATGATATAATACGACCCATTAAGTGCCATTGCCCGTCTCTTCCCTTGCCATTAATTCATCTCTCCATAGTTCTAGATACGTGTGCGCAGATGACAAGGTAGTAATTACCAACCGTTGGAGCGAATTTTGACTAATCTCCAGCTCTGATTTCATATTGCATCAAGTCGTAAGAGCAGACGGTCTCGACGGGCTCGCGCTGCTCCGTTTCCTGAGAGCGGAAATCATCGAGAACGCGTACGGCGCAAGTTCTCAGAACCTCCATGATGCTTGCTGCGGCTTCGCTGCTTCTCGGGTCCGCATATCTTGCACTAAAGTGATTCAACAGGAGAATACCCTTTGGCTTCTCGATCTCCTTTGATTTGCCTTTCTTCTCCGTTTCTTCGGCTACTATTTTGCCCACCACGCCACCGTGGTGGCCCAGCCTGATCTTAATTGCAAACTCCGCAGCCATTTCTGGTGTTGAGTGGCCATGCTGGATGGTTTTTCTCTTTACATCTTCATATGTTTCTCCTTCTTTGTAGTCCCTGTTGACCTTGGCGACTGCGTCTCCTAGGAAGGCGTTCGTGGCCTCGTGAACCAGCACATCACTCCCCTCTGCTATACTTGCGAGAGCTGATGGATCGTACGTGTCTCCTAGTATCGTAATCTTCCTACCCCGCCGGTCCGCCGGTCGAGCGAGTTTCTCACCATCAGGCAGTTCGATAACCTCCCCGTCACCAAGGCTCATAACTTTAGAGAGTAGAGACATCGGATTTTTAACTCCGCTGGCGACTAAAGCTGCCTTGTTCGCCAACACCTTATCTTTGTAGTCCGGTGTGATCTTTCCGGGAATCGGGGGCTCCGTCAGGACATAGCCGATACAGGGAACCGAATGCAATATCGGTCCGGCTGACACCTTCCACTCCCGTGTTGGAGATCCCACAGATGATACAAGATCTTTCCAGAAGCCATTTTTGTCTGGGAATAAATTATAACCTGGTAGCTCCATGGACGGCCTGTCCGTGGCCTGATCTCTCACCCTCAGCTCCTCCGGTGGCACAGCACCCCCTCTTTGGGAATGCAGTTCATGAACGACATACTTCCCCGCCAGCAGACTCCTCGTCAATCTCAAGGAAGAGCGTATATACTCCCTCAGCCCTTCCGGGCCGTAGATCTCAAAGTCAGCCGCCCCACCAACCGCTCCATCTAGGCCTGCAGCAGCAACAGCTCTCGGGTCTTCAATGCCAACGCTTCCACCCGCCCCATTCAGAAGCGTGCACAGTAACGGCACAAGCCCGAAGACGTGGTCCCCGTGCAGATGTGTGATGAATATCTTCTTTAGCGAGGATAATTTAAAACCCGCCGAAACACGTTGCAGTTGGTGCTGTGTTGCCTCGCCAGCGTCAAAGAGATATGTGCCGCCTGACGGGAGAGTAAGGCACAGTGAGGAGTGGTTGCGGGTTTGGGACGGCACAGCGGAAGAAGTGCCCAGGAAGCTGGTTGCAAGGTGTGCCGGAGGTTAGCAGGTTATTTTTGGTTTAGCCAGCAGATGTTACAGATTGGAGGGGGTTAGCTTACGTAATTATCGCGGGCGGTGGCATAGCTTCAAGTATTATTACTGATTCATGAGGTTTTGTAGAGCTTGTGGTAGTAGAGAGACGAGGGCGCAGGGGAGCCAGGGCTGAGGTTGGCACCTCTCTTGATCAGTTGCGCTTTTGGGAGTTGATATTGCACGCTCCTCGAAAATCCAACAGCCTACAACGCAGCTTCGTCGTTCAGACGAAGAGTAGGTCAACCCAGTCTCGTAACCAGACTTGTTTTTGTGCGGACATCACTTCGATCATCGACCTTCCCACTCGCTTTACGATACATGCTTTAGCATTAATTTTAGAAACCCATACTTACCACCTAGGCACCTCCAAGTTTACAACTCTTTCGGTTTGGCTGTTTGACGAGACCAATCTAGATCTCAAACTTAATAAACGGATGACGACAGAAGATAGATTCCCTGCCAAAACCCTAGTCTTGGTTTTGATGCTCCTATTTAACGCGACTCAAAGTTCAATACACGACCATCAAAATCGATATTCAATAACTCAGAATTAAAAGCCTACAACTACTTATCAGACTACCGAAAGCATAGCAACCCTAATCTGATGTCTAGAACTCATACCAAAGCTAATATCCAATAATGCCCCATAACAAGAAAAAGAAAAGGAGAGCATCTATGATGATTGATTTAAAAAAATGCAGTCTTACTTCACGATAGTAGGAATATGGGCCGACATTGAAAATAACCCCTAGCCAGAAATAAGTCCAGGTGAGACACTGCAAGTAACTATAAAACCATAACTAGTAATCATTAATGAACGTATATGAGAAAACCATCATAAATGGTATATTTTTGTGGAAACTCCTGCATCAGATATCAAATTCCCCTTCGGTTCTATCGTTTTCTTCCTAGTAATGTATAGGGTCTACGCGGTATGTAAACCTACTCGCCTTCTACACGTGAAGCTTACGCTAATAATAAACCGTTTGAATAGAGCTACTCAAGGCGGTCAAATGATGTTTGACCGCCGGTAGTGCACCTGCGATAGGATATACGCAGGAAACGTTAACCCATTGTGGATTGCGAACGGTACTAGATGTGTTACAATATTTACCGCGGTAGCAGCTTTTCATTCAGTTTATGATATTACTAGCCCTTCTATAGGCTTCTAGTTGATTAACAATGGACAGAGAACCGCATGGTAGTTTCTAGGACTGGTTTGTGTGGAAAAAGATGGACAAACAGCAGTTACCCACAAATAGCGCCCACCCTAACATCACATTGCCAAACACCACACCATTCTAGATATTTGCTCCCACCGGCACCACCTCATTCCTCGCGATTTCATGAGTTCATTATATGCCCTATCTCTGCCATCATAAAAACTTACTTTACCATCATCGCCGGTGAATAATCTTGATGTTTAAGCAAAATCTACAACACCTACGACATCATCTATCGGTCTCCTATTGATTACGCTGCTCGTATCCGTGGTCGTCTATATATATTCATATCTAACAATTTTGACAAAAAGATCCAAACCCTACGTGATGAGACTCCATCCAGCTCCTCGGGTTTGGCTGGTTCACAAGGCCAAGTTTCATGATATCAACGAAACTATTATAAAAGACTTATGTCACAAATCTATACCTTTATCACCATGGGGAGCAAGCTCCCAGTAATGGAAAAACTAGTTAAGCCTCCTGGAGGGTGCGTAACTCCCGGTAGAATGGGACTCAGCCGCCGTTTCGAGAATGTTGAAAATCAACAAACGCGATCTGGAATCCAGGTGAATCCATTCTTACCTGTCAAATAAATGCGAATGTCGGCAAGTTCTACGTATCATCCATGGAATAGACGGCATTGGTGTTATGATCATCTCTCTTTCTTTTCTTAAGCTATCGACAATCGTCTTGACCACACTTTTAGAGAACATTTCTTCATCCTGAGCGGTTGACCTATTACAAAACCGGTAAATATATAAATTAATTATCTATTTCATCTATGGATGGCTGCACTCAGGTCTACTGAGTATCAGCAAAGCGTAGAATGAGTATCTCCACTTCTAACACGAAGCGGAGCTGAGTGCAAGAACACATGCCGCGAGAGCTTTATGAGCACCAGACCTGCGAACGTCGAATCCGATTAAACTTGTAAAAGCGGTCAGGGGAATTAATCGAAGTGGTCTGCTGAACGCTGGAATCAATAGGCTTACGAGCCTGCTCTGGAAAATTCGAAAAAGCGGGACAACATTCAAATGGTGATCGCGGGATTCGAATTCTGGCGTTGGAAGATGCGGAACTCTCCTGATCACCGAATCTTCAAACGGGAGAATGACCAAAAGCTTATTTGACGAAATCTACAGCCAGTACTCACACGTGCCGGTATTGGTAATGGCAATAATAGATTCGAATGACATTACCAGTTCCTAGTCCGCGTACTAGTGAGACTCAAAGGCGAATCTGACCGCATTACGGAGCGCGGAGNACATTCTCCATACCAATTCACCACCAAGCAAACAACACCTAGCACGTGGGAACCTAAATAACGGGAAAGAAGTGGATGAAATGGTTTGCTGTCATCCATCTAATCAAAAAACTTCGCGTCATACACCTTAATATTCCGAGATTATAGCCCTATACGCTCGAAATGTCGAACTCTGACCTAATTACGCCACTGCGTCACGTGTACCAGCGGACTGAGAACTACCAAGGTCTGCGGAACTTGGAAGTCGCCTCAATCGGTAGCAGTCCCACCGGTTGAAATTACGGTGGCATTCATTTATGAAACGAAGATACCGGAGGCTCTTATGTTACAAGGAACAGCTCTCCGCTACAGAATTACAACAAACGGGGATGAAGGTCAAGTACTCGAGCTAGGTTTCTCCGATACCGAAACCAAGGTCCAGATTTCTACAAAGCGGTAGTGCAAGATCGTTACGAAACCCGGACAGATATACTAAAACCATGGAGGTCTAGGTGGTTTATAGACAGCGGACACATACTTGTGAAGTCTTCTTTCCATGGCACGATCTTAGGCAATCTCGTAACCAAACAGCTTCCCGTCAACTGCGTTCATAAGGCCAAACGACGACCGAGTGACACCATCGCGTCACGTGTACCAGCGGAGCGAGAACTACGAAGGTCTGCGAAACTTAGAGCTCGCCTTGGTGGTAATGGCACCCGTTAAAACCGCGTTGAAATCTGGGTATAAAACGAGCATCCCTGAGGCCTTCACTTTGCAAAAGCAATTCTCCGCTACGAAATTGCAGTGGAAGGAGACAGGGAGCAGCTGCTTGAAATCCGACGAAGATACACTCGAGTAATGAAGCTACTACTTTGAGAATCTAGGATAGCCATTATTGTAGGTTACTCAAGCCATTTTCTGTGATGAGACACAAGTCCTTCGATTCGTAGCAGTGCTATAACACTTTCCGGATATAAAATCCAGACATGGGCATGTTGGTATAGAAGATAGGGTGAATGGCTAACGAGACCATGATTTATAGCAGCGATCAGGAAACCCCATCGAGATTGCAGTGTCAACGACCAGTGGGGAACCAACATTTGGTATACAAGGGAACCATGGGCACCTCGGGAATAACATACGGCACATGGAGATCCAGTTGACCGGTAGAAAGTGGATGAGGTTGGTTGCAATTGTCATCAGTACCATGTCCAGCATCATTAGCCTGGCTTCTATATGAAAAACCCACGCGCTCAAAATCTTGCCAGCCGTAGTCGGTCTGATTGTCGGGGTAGGAATTGCAGCATTCTTGCATTCCATGGGGCCTTTGAGTGGACCCCGCGAATGCGTTGTGTTGGGAGCGTGCGATATCTTTAATGTTTTCGACTGTTGAGGACGCAAGACTTTCCAATAAAACGTATAAACGTAAAGCGCCGAGGTGCTTTGATTATCGAGGGCTCATACAGGTTAATTTCTTGCAAGAATTGCACCGAGGATATCTAAAAAGAAACAGTTGTTTTATTCGGGCAATTTAGATCTACCTAGTTGAAGGAAATAATTCCTAGAATGTAATTTCCATATGCTACATTATGCACTATTTACACCTCAAAAATTGCGAGTGAACGAAGAATTATATAATTATATTATATTACAATGAAAGATATTAAGCTTTATTCAACAAGCCAAACATTAAACGGAACCAATAAAAAGTACAAAGTAGCCAGAAAAATTATTAATCTGCAATTGTGTAGAATATCAGTTAGCCAAGTCCTCGTGAGTGTAACGTTTATTGTAAAAGCTTACCTCTCCTAGTGGAACTAGCCTTCGACCTAGTCTTCACAGTTCTGAGGCTTGGTTCGTATTTAGTAAGCGAAATACTGTCGTTGCTTGACACAGAGGCTGGCGAATTGGGGGGTATTGAAGCTTGAGTAGTGGATGAGCCGTGGCTGTCGAATGCCTGCAGCGTTAGCTGATCATTTTTGCCTGTATCCAGCGAGCCACTATTGATACTGGGTGAAGTTTGTGTCCATGGTGTTGAAGTGTCATCGGACTCTACGGTTTCCGGGACGTTATCGTTCGTTTGGCCTTTAATAAGGGGCGCTTCCAGCACCGAAATCTTGTGATCCATTAGTTTTAGCGTATGCGAGTTTGGAATTGCCGGCTTGAGCGTTGATATATCCGTCTGCTGACTTTCCTCGCGATCCTCGCTCACGGCGTTCTTGTCATCGGATTTCCTAATGCGTTCGTCTATATCTCTTACGATCTTGCAAACCCCGTTATAGTAGGCGTGTTGGACCTCTTTCGGGAACATGCCACTCGTAGGGTCGAAAGATTTATCCTGAATCACCAC
Source organism: Drechslerella coelobrocha (assembly GCA_036971555.1). NCBI lineage: Eukaryota > Fungi > Ascomycota > Orbiliomycetes > Orbiliales > Orbiliaceae > Drechslerella > Drechslerella coelobrocha. The sequence goes on along the minus strand of JAJTUH010000013.1, from coordinate 483,757 downwards.
GCCGACGGTATCACAGATCGATCGAACCCAGGCGTGCCGACGGTATATAGCAACGGGCATATAACCCGTTGGGTATGCGAATCCTTCACTGAGTGAAGCTATAAAGCGCAAGTCGTCCTCGCTCGGCTTGAGGGGGCCGGGGCCTTCTAGGTAGTACGCCTCTTTCACATCCGGTACGAGATGACGATCTCTATCCGGGTATCCTCCTGATGCTACGTTCTGTCCACCGCCGTTACCTGGCTCTCCACCTGGTGGCCCTCCTCCAGCTGGCGCAACCCCGGTATCGCTACCACCGAATATAGCAAGGCGCCCGAGGTCTTTGAATCCCATGATTTGCTTATCGCCCGCGCCACCCGCAGCACCAGCGCCTTTGTTATCGAACTCGCCGAAGGGGTCTTCTTCTAACGGGTCAGCCGCGCAGTAACACCACTCCCTACATCTATTGGTGATTTGAACTTGGCGGCGGGCGCCATTGACGGAGTCATCATAAGGCTCCGGTGGGATGGTGTCGATTCGCTTGTAACAAACAAGACGGGGCTCGAAGGTTGGCGGATGGTATTCGCACCGGCAGCGGTTTAGACATCTTATCTTACCTTGACGCCAAACTGCCCTTGCAGCGTCTTTCTTTTTGCGACTTTCGAACACCTGGACGCCGTAGACAGCCTCGTAGGGTATGTCGCAGATAGGTCGCGAGGTTAGATCAAACCTCTTTGAAAGAGATTTTACGGGCTCGCCATTACCTCCTTCGGATCTTGCAACAGTCTGAGGCTGAGTGCCGCCTTTGATGCCTCTAGAGTCTGAAGCGGGGCTGAGATCTCTGCGGTGTACGCCGGCACTCGGAAATACGCCGAAGGGACTCGGCCCCTCCATATAATACGTTTGATCGAAGTTGGGTATTTTCAATCTTATATCCCTAATCGGATAACCAGTTATCCCCGGATTCCGCAACCCATCTAACCCCACGAGAATACGGCCTAGAAAGCGAAGGCCATCAGCAAGCCCTATACCAGCTGGTGCCCCACCGCCTGGCCCTCCACCAGCTGGGCCTGCCGTGCTACCATACTTGAAAAGCTCTCCAAGGGCTCCTAATGACTTGTCGGCGCCGCCGGGAGCTGGGTCCTTTCTGGACCCTCCACCAAGAGATTTCTCAAATACTTCAAAAGGATCATCTTCAAAAGGGTCTGCCAGACACATGCAATAGCGCGAGCATCTGGCCTCTCTCTGTGCCCTGCGCCCGGTATGAGTCACCGGGTAGGGTACTAGGCGTTGGAGGTTGACGTAACACCTAATTTTTGGAATCGCAGTTAGGGGATCATATTCGCATCGACAAGATGCCCGACACCTTCGTTTCGCGTCGCGGGCAGTAGAGCCCCTCGAATCTCTCTCGGCGTTGTTTGCAGGCGGAGGCTGCCCAGGGTTAGCCTGTTGCCATGATCCATTACATCTGATCCGCGATGATACTTGGAAATCCCCATCCGCTAAGCCTAGGTTATTCACCCTCTTCCAAAGTGAAAAATTGGCATAATGCTCTACCGTCGCTGCTAGTTCTTTCGCGGTTTTCCTCGAGGAGTCCGATGGGGTGTCATGCCTTCTCGACAGCGACCTCGGTACTGATCCGGCCTGTGGGTGTAGCCCCTGCGCCAGCTTTGCATCTCTTCGTTGACGCGCCCTGCGCTTGAAGAACTCCCATTCAATCTTGGATATCGGGCGAGATCTTTTGACGAGGTGATCGCCGCGGCGGGCGTATATCTTTCCTTTGGCATCAGCTGGGCATACAGATGCACCCCTGCGGAACAGGCCACCACCTGCTCGCAGGGACGGTAGAGCGCGAAATATAGCCTCGTCGTTGTTTTGTGTAGCTTCCGACACCTCTAGCCAGTACTCCTGCAAGAAATCATCTACTTTATGACGTTCGTGATCATGATGTAAATAGTGTTCATCGATCCTCTCAAAGGCCTGCTCCCTGAGTCCCTTGTCGGCCGCAGCGAACAAGTTTTCGATACCCGGGAGACGCACAGCACCTCCTTGCCCTTGCGGGCCGGACGAAACGCCCCCAGCAGCCCCCGTGCCCGGGTTTGGGGGAAGAGGAGCGACGCAAGTGCACGCCAGACTGCAAAATCCCGTCTGGCGGGCATGGGGCGACCCGGGTCTGATAAAACACTGTACTGTGAATGGCGCACCAGGCACAAGACTTAAACAGGTGCATGAAGTTAGACAATTTTGCGATCTAGTGTTATACATCCCAGGCCTCCCACGATGAGGACTCGTCTTTCCCTGGTTCGCTGCTTCCCATAAAGGTACAAACTCTGCTAGAGGTCGGTCGCATACCAGCTGTGGGTCCGCGCGTTTGTAAAGACTTCTCTTTTGCTTTCGCTTGGGGCTAGCGATAGCGGTGTTCGCCCCCGCGTTCGCATCCAAAGCTTGAGATGGAGCTGGAGCTGGAGCTGGAGCTGGTGGACAGAAACAGGTGGTCGTGCAGAACGTTCTCATCTTGATCAATTCCGCGGTCTCAGCTATGCTGCGAACGTGGCCCTGCGACGTGCGATCCTGGTAGCAGACTACACGGCGTACTCCTGAAAGGCTGTCGTAGACGCATCGACATGCTGCCGTGCATTCATCGACTAGTTGTGCGTAGTGGGTCTGGTATAGCATCAATTTCTTCCGCTGGGTAATTGAAAGGCACGAAACCGGTACCCGTTCAATGGGGTCCCGGCTCTCTAATTCTATGAATTTGCTCTCGTTTGTGTCGCGCTTCTGCAGCACTCCAGGCACCGTACTGACGTCACGGCCCGTTATCAGAGGGACTCCAACGGGACCAGCGCCAATAAGCAGGTTGTTGCGGAGAATACGCGGGCCGTGGTTGAGAATGATGTAGCTAGTCAAGATTGAGAAGAGCGTTCTCTCGAGAGCTGTGGACCAAACGGGACGACTGGGACCGGGGCCCTCCAGATAGAAGACCTCTTTGAAGCCCCGTGCTAGTTCCCGGATATAAGACGTATCCTTGCTTACTGAATCTCCAGCTTGTCCACCACCACCAGAGTTTGAGTTCACCAAATCGCTAATCTTGAACCCTCTCGATGGGCCCTCACTTTGGTCATTGTTCAGTAAATCATTGAGTCTAGGTGCTGACTTTTGGCCTTGCGACACGCCCGCTGCCGCCCCCGTCCGTTTGTCATCCGTAAACAAGATTCTACAGCTGCAAACTTTGCGGCAAAACCCGGTTACGACGGCGATGCGAGCGCGTCCGCCCTTCCGCACACGGCACCAAACGATATGATGGGATGGGGTTTCCTCCTCGCCCTCGCATATGCAATCTTCTCTACACCTATCCACCCTCTCCTGAAACGTTCTTTCGAACTGCATCCTGTATCTATCTTGAACTGGGTTTCGTTCAAAGTATGCATGAGCATCGTCGCTACAGACCAATACAAACTGTACCCCCCTTTTGCCGAGACGTGGGGTGGTGTCGGTATGGTCTGCCTCGCGCCTCATGAGCCTTTTCGTATCCACAACTGGGCATGGTAGTTCGTCTTCACCCGGTAGAGGTCGGTGGCCGTCCAGCGTAGATATCGAAGGGGGCGGGCTAACGTGAGGGGTTACTTTGGCTTGAGCTATATCTATGGCATCAGGTTGTGGCTTCTCGGTTTCTGAGATGTCACTTGTATCCGGTTTGGCCAATGGTTTAAACGTCCCGCGGGAATGTACAGCGGTTGTGTCGACTTTGAGTGAAACTCGCGTTACATCCCCCGATAGATCCAAGGAGGCATGTCTGCTAGAAGTAGCATCACTTTGAGGCGGCACGTTCACAGCGCATCTACAACTAAATATGTCGCGATCTCTGCAAATGCTCGCGAGTTCGGAGCCGTCGTCATTAACCCTCGCTGCGGCCCGACAAGGAAACTTTCCAACCCTATCGCATGAACAATGGCGTAAATAATCTACGTACAAAGCGTGCTCCCGCGTGGATGACGTACGAGACGAATATGTATTCCCAACTTTACGGGGCTGTTGTCGGTTGTTGCATTTTACGGAAAAGTAAATGTTACTTGCTGGACGAGCTCGAGTGGATGCCTGTGCTAAGCCCTCTCGGTTGTAGTTAGTTTGATGCGGTGACTTGATGTTCCGTAATGACCATTTGAGGACAGTCGACCTTTCAGCGTCGTCCATATTTGAGAATCCGAATTCGAGCATGTCGGGTCTTTGCTGGAGGATCGCTTCGCCCTCCGTGGCTGGTGGCTCGATGTCATAGCTGGTGAATATATCAGGGTTTACTACGGGCGGAGCTTTTGGGGGATTTCGGTGGGTATCGATTATTGGTCTGAAGGGGGTTGCAGTTTTTTCGATTCGACATTGCAAGGTTCTGCATAGGGGGTTTTCGAGGGCGCCCCGCCGAAGTATGTGGACGCCGAGCGAACAGGACAGGAGGAACACCCTGCGCGGTCTGTAGCCCGCGTGGCAATTCCGAAGGCAGGTATTCACAACTATATGGATGGCGTTTGGTATGTCCAAAGTCTGAGCGAGTAGGCAGTCAAAGTAGATTGGATGGTAATCGATGAAACCCGGTTCCTCTGGCTCCGTCACCGTTTCTGGGTCGCTGAAGCTAATCTCAGGTGCTTCCATCCAATTGGATAAGGGAGTGTAGCCGTCGTCTTTTATAGCCGGTAGCGCAGGCTCAGCCACCCCGTATCCAGTAGGCGAGCCGGTCGCCATAGTCGGTACCGCAGCATCGGAAAGCTGCGTTGGGAGGGCTGTCGACTCTGGAGAAAGTTGTGTTCGGGATGACGTCGATATCACCAACGCTGACAATTTAGCTGGGGACGTTATCAGCAGGACGAAGAGGAGGCCCCTCAGCGGATGCAGCCGGCGCATGTCGACGGGTGGGCGTAGGGTTTTCTATGCAAAAGGCTATTGTAGTTCTTTCGTTCGCCGTGGGGCGTGCTAGGCTACCGCTGCCACCGCTTGGTTGTCATAAGCAGAATATTGACTGTTAGAAAGGCTGTTCGGTATCTTTTATTTGTACCACTGCTGTTGAAACGGGGTCAACTCAGCGGATTGCTGCTGGCTACCAGAGCTTATAGAGATGCTGTGGATATAATAAGGTAGGAAGTAGAATGTATCACTTTGGAATCCGAGATGGATCCAAAATCGACGTCTCTATGATATTTGTGATGGAACGAATACAAAGTAAATGGGTGGAGTGGGTTAGGATTAGAAGATTTATCTCGCGTATCGCATCAAGGTGTACCGCTAGCGCGCATTTAAAATCAATGATATTTCGACAGGTGGAAGCAGTGTGCTGAGATCGAGAAACGAAATGCGCAGACGCCGGTATGCATGGGCATTGAATAGATTCCAAGCAGTTTACCTGTATATAGCATGCTGGCAGCAGGGTGTATATTTGAATCTATAAATTGCCTACTTGTTGCGATCAAGCTATTGGCCGATGTTCAGTTAGGGATCTATGAATATAAATCTCCTGACTCATTTGCTGGGCCACTATTGAACGCGCTCGTTTCGAGACCGGCCTATCCCGTGGAAGGTCCAGCGTTGGTTTGGAAACCTGCAGAGTAATTCAGTTGAAATGCTAGATCTAGATCTATAGATCGTGATTGAGCATGTTGACGCTCACGTCGGCCAACATCGCAACAGTAGTGGCAAAGGCTGGAGAGCACCGACGAAATATGAGTTTCATGTATCGACTGTTACCTTATTTTTAGGTATAGAGCCCGATATTTTATACTTATTAACTATAGCACCTGCCGGCAATCTGAAAATGTTGGAACTTGCATTCGTAGGCAAAAAAACAAAAATTCCAACCAGCTAGCCAACGCTATTTTCAATAGTCTGTTGTAGTGGGAAAGTAAACAGCTGTACCACGTTGGCGATTGATTATAACAATAGATTGTTAGACGCGTAGCTCTTCTAAAAAAATCTTCGCTACTGTGGAAAGTTGTTGCAGCCCATGCAAGTTGGCAGATGATAAATATCTGAATCTAGAGCTAGATGCTAGATGCATCGACAGCTTCACCGCGGGATATAGTGTCAAAGGAGTGATTAAAGTCGCCACTTTCCTAGGGATAAATATGAGTCATACCTTACTACGTACAGCATCTAAGTAGCTACTAGAATCTAGTGCACTTTTATTTGAACAGGTGGATTGGTGTTTTGATTGTGATGCTCGTCGGCACCGTACCGCATTCTATGTGCAAGTGCTACCCACCCTGTGATACTGCACGCTCTGCACGCTCTCACACAACACTGGACAACACAACTCCGCTGCTGTTGGATTTGGAAACCCAGCATTCAATCGAAATGTCACGACTCTACAATTTCTAAAAAATATACTTGGGTACCTAATCTTTATCCCAAAATCACCCTGCCAGGTATGTCAGAGCGACTTTCTACCTCCGGTGCCAATTATCATTCCATGTCCTCACCGTACTCTCGTCGAGCCAATCGATCGGCCATAACTTCCGCTTACTGCCATTCACACCCCACCCTTCCCTCGCAATATTCTGTTCGACGCTAAGCACTACGGCTCGCGCGGATGGCCGACGCGGCGTCACCCGCGAGGTACACCGATCCGCGAGGACATGTAGCCAGGCAGCGTAGGGCGCCCGTGGTTTTCGACGGCGCAGAAAGTCGATGGGCATGGGCGAGTCTCTGTGCGTGGAGCCGAATGGGAAATTACCGTTGGCGAGAAAATAGAGACAGGTGCCCAGGCTGAAGACGTCATCTGGGGGTTGTGATCTTGTGCCGCCGTTGGCGAGACGGGCTGGTGACATGAAGTAGATAGCGCCCGGTTGGCCGTCGTCTGTTATGTTTGTCGCTTGGCCAAAGTCGCCGAGGACGAAGAGCGGGTATATATTTGCTGTTCCTGGTCTTTGCGGTTTCATCATGACTAGTGTTCGGATTCAGGTGGTGTTAGTTTATAGGGTATGTGGGGGGGGGGGGCTTTTGTAGCATACCGTTATCGGGCTTGAGGTCGTTGTGGAGAAGTGGTGTCCAGCCACTGGGGCCGACTTGTCTTGGGTCTGTGGAGCCTGTGTGGAGGTACATTAAAGCTCTGCCGACGTCCATGACGAACTGGTATAAGAACCCTTCCGGCAGGAATTCACTAGTAGAGTGGGTAGTTAGTAACTTGAAGATCGGAGCATCATCATCATAACCTACGAAAATCCTGCTCGCTACGAGTAAACGCTGGAAAGATGGTCTCACCAATGCTCGAAGTGGTATTTGCGAAACAAGGCATCCACATCGCCGAGAGGACAATAACCCATGAAGATATGCCCCCACGGATCCCCCCTCGTCGGAAGCTGATATCCAAATATCTTCAGCAGATTCGCCCCACCATTCCTCACTTTCTCCAAGGCTAAAACTTCTCGTTCAAAGGACTCGCCGGTACCGTCGTCGGTGAACATACAGATCCGCTTCGCGACAATTATATCGCCCCTGTTAAGCTTTTCGTGCCATTTTCCCGTGATGCCGAAGGCAGGGGGGTTCACAACCTGCAGAACGGCTGTGGCACCGAATTGTCCGGCACTTAGCTTCTCAACCATACGTAGGTCCCGGCGGTGGCGTTCTGTAAACGGTAGTTCATAGTTTTCGCGGCATTGATGGCAATCACAGTCGCGGGGGTGTTCTCTGGCGCGATGCTCTCGCGGGAGGACACTAGAGTAAGTTGCGACATTAGGCTGATATAGTGGAACGTAATACCCCTGTGAGGAAGTGACGCTTTCAATGTCTACGGCGGGTGCACGTGCAGGTTCAAAGGCAAGTCTGTCCGATGGCTGCCTGTAGGGTAATCTATTGGAATTTTGGTTTATGTGTGTGTTTGGACTTGGAGAAACGGCAGAGATCGGTGGTACTTGTGGGCGTGGAGGGGGGACTAGGGAGTTGCCTCCATTGTGCATTGACGAGTGGTAGTCAGGGACATCGTCATCAATGTGGTGTCTGCGTTGGCGGCCAAGCCGACGGAAGCAAGGCCACTCTCCATTTCTCTCACGATTGGGGTTACGTGGGATTGTGCTATATCCTGGGCAATGTCTGCTGTTGTATCGTGAGGCGACATGAGATGGGTCGTATCCGGGATAGTAAGGCTCTTGAGGCCTTGGGCTTATTAGTGGCCATGGGCCGCCGTATCGATCCTGCAAGCTTCTCCATCTATCACTATCGCGATGTATCCGGTGCATGTTAGATTTAGGTGGTTTGCAATTCTCCTAGAATTCAGCGCTAAAGTTCGAGGCGACGAATTCGCTGGTTTGTGGCAGCAAAGATGCGCGAAAGAGTGCGCGCGAATCACATACGGCGGCTTTGTCGAGCCCATGAATACCGTGTTTCATACGGCCATATTTGAAAGCACGCACAACTGCATTTCGTCGCAGAGCAATTCTCGGACGCTAGTATATCATCTTGGATTCCTAGACACTCTTAGGCCGTAGTTCAAGTCCCCGAACATGGGTCGCAATCGCTGACTCGGGCGAGGACCCTGAGAGAGAATATCATTTGAACAACGAAAACCGCAAGGAGTCATAGTCGTACGTGGCTGGTACATTGAGATAGAGCAGCACGCTCCCAGCCGATAACCCCATTGATCTCTTGGATCTAGCGGACGTTCTAGATACGGGTTAGTGATCGAGTTAAATATTAGATGTTAGTGATGGTTGCTTACCGCCACCGGGAAGGCCCGAGTGGAGAGAGTTGAGCAGAGATATTTCAGCCATGAAGATGATAAGAGCAGAGTACAGAAGCTTCCAGCAACCAGCGCCGAGATGTCAACACCGCTTCCAGACACGTTAATAGGGCTCAAACCTTCAGACGTCTATCCAATGAGGCCGCCAGCAGCCACAATTCTCACGCTCCTTTCCACGTCGTGAAATATTCCCTTGTGGGTTTTCCCTCTCCCTCCCTTTCGTTCCTCTCTCTCTTCTCTTCTTCCTGCTCTCTTTCTCTCCTCACCACAATCGCACATAATCTCTCCTCTGCCATCGTGACAATCTCCACTACTCTTCTCTGCTCTTTCACAACTACGACTCTCGTTAATTCAATACGCTTTTACTCGTATATTCGTCAAGATGAAGTCGACTATTGTCATGTTCTGCTCTGCTCTCTTGAGCGTTGGTGTAATGGCGGTTCCTCACGGATGGGGTAAGTTTCTCTTTCATTAGCATATAAATTACACTCTTCTACATAATAGTTAATGTGATCATTGTATTGCAATTTTCAATTGCTCTCCTTCATATTCGTGATGCTTTCGATATCTCCTCCAGTGACCCACTCCTCGAAGTTATTGTGATGGCAGTTCTCCAAACTCAAGATCATCAGCTAACTTGATCAGAGTACGAGTCCAGCATTGCGGCGGTCCCCACGACCGACTGCGAGTCTACTTCTGAGATTACCTACGCGTATGGCTCTGTTTCCGCTGAGTCTACCGTCCCTTGTAAGTGTATCCCTCTCACCTTCATTCCTTCCCCAGCTGATCCTTTCCCCAGACAAGCCAACCACCGTTTGGTACCCCCATTCCAGCTCTCAAGCAGAGGTTTCCACCCCCGTCTACTACGGAGCTCCTTCTTCTGACGCGGAGGCTTCCACTCCTGGTTACTACGGTGCTCCCTCTTCCGAGCCAGTTGGAACTCCAGCTCCCACTGGATACGGTTCTATCCCTTACTACCCCCAGGATGAACCCACCACCACTGTGACTTCCACCATCGACTCTACCATCACAATCGATGTTTCCATTTTTACTTATGGCCCCCCTCCTTCCATTGCTCCTGGGTACTACACCACCCTGACCACTACCTCTTGCCCTCCATCATCTGAGGAAAGTACTCCCGGGTATGCTCCATACACTCCTACCTTGACTCCTATCCCCTACGGATACACCACCCCCGCGTCGTTGTACCAGCCTGAGACTCCGTCTCCGGTCGAGTACCCGACCACTCCAGTGTACTACCCACCAGCCAACGGGAGCAGTCCTGCTGCTGTTGGACCTGGCAATAACACTTACCTCACTGCTCCTCCATCTTACTCTCTTCCGCCGTATGCTGGATCTGCCACTAGCATCAATGTCAACAACGGAGGGTTCATCGGGATGGTCGTCGCTCTCATCGGGATGGTTGTCGTGATGGGAATCTTGTGAAGTGATGTTTGTTTTTATATGGAGGAGAGGTTAACTCTTGCTTACCTCCACTTCATCTTCTTACTCGCTCACTCACTTACTGTTTTTAGTCATTTATTTTCGTTTCTTCTTCTGTTATTTCCTTTGTCATCATGAATAGCTCGAATAATGCTGCAGTCCTCAGTGGAGGGATTGTACATTACATGCATATTTATAATTTGCTTTCTCATGTTTATAGCTTGCGACGGTTCTCTGCGTATCTGGCTGCATCAATGCCATGACTCGTTCGAGGATCATCAATCGATACTGTTCAATCACCCATCCGCGTACACTGTAGACGTTTGGTCGTAGGACCCATGACCACGTCGATGATAGAAGGCCATTGTAAAGATAACCGTATACATATAAGCTGCCACTGTTCATACAGCAATCTCAAATTCATCTACAAACCAACACTTTCTAGTCACTAAGCTAGCTAACGCCCTACTTATCGATACAGGCCATCTCTCGGCCCGCAACGACGCCGCGTGGTATTTTGCAGATGGGCGCGTTGCATCGACGGCGACCAAAACGCAGTCGATCAAGACTACCGATCGAGTCATCCAACGTTTATAAATTAATGACCAATCCCCCAATCTCCAGCCATCGCTATTAAAACAGCACTTCAGCCGCCGACAATGCACGCGACCTCTCGTTCCCACGCTGAGCAGAAGCAGACGCACAAGCAAAAGCAAAAGCAAAGGCTATCGCAGCAGCGTAGCAAGCGCAAGCTCTCCTAGCATACATATATACACCGAATAACCATCCATCCACCTATGCGAACACTGTGCCCACGCTGGCCCTCTTCTTCACCTTCACCTAGGCGCTCCGAACTTCGCACCCTCCCACCACAGCACGTCCGCTCCACCGTTATGGATTCCACGTACAAGCAGTCCCCGCTGTGGGCGACGGGGGGCAAGCGGAAGACCCGCTTCGTGTGTATGGCCGATACGCACAATCTGTCGCCGTTCGATGGCGCGTTCAAGGTACCGAAGGGGGATGTGCTCGTGCATGCGGGGGATATGACGAAGCAGGGGACGTACGAGGAGGTGAAGCGGACGGTGGATTGGATTGAGCGGTTGGTGAAGGAAGGGGTGGTGGAGCATGCTATCATTATAGCTGGTGAGTCGACCCGGTTTACAGTATACGTCTACGGAGGGATGATGCTGCATAAAGCTGCCCTACGCTTCTCATCACGTTCGTAATGGGAGGAATAGTACTCCAGCACTGCTGACAGCAATGTGCGACAGGAAACCACGAGTTGACACTCGACCCACCCTTCTTCGCCGCCCAGGGTCACAACTGGCATATCCAAACCCCGCAAGACTGCACCCGCAGCCTCTCCCTCCTCGCCCCGCAAAACCTACACCCATCCATCACCTTCCTCAACCACTCTTCCGCCACCATCCACCTCTCCGCCCCGACGGGCCCGCACACGAAATTCACAGTATTCGGATCGCCGTACACCCCTATCCACATTGCAAACATCGACACGCTGACCTCCACCAACCGCTGGGCATTCCAATACCCACCTTACCCGTCCACCGAAAGCGAAGAAGTCTGGAGCAAGGTACCGAATACCGACGTCCTGATCACTCACGGCCCGCCGTACTCGCATCTCGACGGCACGACGGTACGCGTGGGGAAGGGCTTGGTGGCGTCGTATGCGGGCTGCGAGGCATTACGAAGGGCGTGTTGGCGGGTAAGGCCGCGGTTACACGTGTTTGGACACGTGCATGAGGCGAGAGGCGCGGAGAGGGTGGTGTGGCGGGATGGCAAGCACGTGGAGGGGATGGAGGAAGGGTGCGCTTGTGCATATATGGATGGGGTGGAGGATGGGGGGAGTTTAGCGGTGATTGTAGGGGACAATGACGTCGATGGTGATGTTAGCATGGATGATTATACTACGGGTAGCGAGGGTGGAGTGGGGATTAAAGGGGTCGTGGAAAAGATTGGTGGGACGACGCATGACCATGCGCAGATGGAATGGCGGGATCCAGGCGCGGTGGATGAGAGGATTAATGGCAAGATGAGCTTGGTGGATGTGACGGCGCGGACGCGCATGTTTGGCGGGGTGGGGCTACGGGAGGGGGAGACGTTGATGGTGAATGCGCCTGTGCGGAGGGGTAATTGGCCGTACCGCGGAGTGAACAAAGTTGTCGTCGTTGATATCGATCTCGACGTTTGGGGTGAAGATGATGATGTCGAGCTGTAGCGTTCGTTCTCTCAGTTGTATAGTCGTTTGCTTTGTCAGCAATTGAAGTTTCTGCGTTGTGTCTGTAATACTCGACTCGACGTCTGCTCTTCCAACGTTATCCTTTTGACATGGCATGGAATGGGCGTCCCGCAGTTGATCTCGACGCTTGAGCAGGTCTGCAAGCCGCAGACTGCATCCTTCCCCGATGGCGACGGCTACCGTCCCGCTGCCGTCATTGACGGCTCCGCGCTTGCGCATTTCATCTTCAAGAACCGCTGGCTAAAGACGACCAGCGGGGAGGATAAGACGGTGGCGATAATAGGGTTCGATGCCGCTTCATACCAACGGAGCGTTATCGGCTGGCTAAAGCAGCTGGAAGCCGGGTTTACAATGTATAGTTTTACACTTCTCCGCGCATGTTACTGAGTTCTTGCTGACATTTTACGGGCAGTACAAACATTTTTGTCGACGGTCATCTACCCGGGTATAAATCCGATACGCGCATGTCACGCATCCAGAATACCGTCAATGGATTCATAAAACTGCGTAATCTATCCCCGAGTCCTCCTATCGATGTGGGTAAGGCCGGGTGGATGCCGACGCCGCCGTTCTTGATCGCGGCGTTTACGAGCGCGGTTAGTGGGCATGAGAGGTATAAAGAGCTGGTGAGGACGGTGCCTGGTGAAGCTGATGCGTTCTGCGCGGGGGCTGCGTACTATCATTCACATGGTGGTTGTGGTGCTGCGACGGGTGGAGAAGGGGGTACGCATATGGCTGTGATATTCACGTCGGATTCGGATCTTTTGGTATATCCGTCTGCTGCGCACGCGCGGGTAACTATCCTGGCTGATGTGCTGTTTGAGAGTGCGGAGAGTGGCGCGGGTACGGTTAAGACTAAACTGTGGGCCCCCGCAGAGATCGAGAGGACGCTGGGAGGAGGTGATGGCGCTATGCTTCGACTTACGTGGTGTTTGAAAAGCGAGCCGATGCGCGCGGCGAGGATTATGGGTGCGCCGTCGGATTCGAAGGGGCGGTATCTGGGCAACGTTGCTGTTGAAGATAGTTTTGCGGGACAGTATACGCTTCCGCCCGCTGATACTTTTAATGCCCAACGAGTGGACGGCGCTGAAGCAGGGGGGAACCGTTCGCCTCCTGCGGTTATATTGGACTCGAGGGTCTCAGAGGTTATCTATCGGGCTCAGAAGTTCAGGAAGCTGGTACATCCCGGTGAAGCGCCGGTTGATGAGCTGGCGGTTTACCTCCCCGTTTTGATTGAGGACGTGACGAGAGCGTCGGCTTGGGATGTGGGGTTGCAGATGCGTCGACTGGCGTATGGTCTGTTATTCGAGAAAGGGTCAACGTTGGCAGAAGTCTGCAGGCGCGCGGGAGGCGTGACGCGACGGCGTGTCGACTTTTCTCAGGAATCGAATACATCTGTGGGGCCGCTACTTGGAGGTGGGATACCCAGCGTACATGACCTTGCGCTACAAGCTGTCGGGGGGGTCATGGAGGATTATAACCGCTGTGGAACAGCGCTTGGGGAAGGTGATGTGTTAGCGCTGTTAGCCGCGGTTACATCGCCGCCGGAGCGGAGTACTGGCGAACTACCAGCTATTTCCGCGATGCATTGGACGTGGGCGCGGACGCACCTGCTAGCGCAGTTGCAGGCGGGGTTATGGTCGGTGTATCTACTGCAGACGGCGGTGTTATCACTGGGTGATGATAGCGCTAGTCGGGTGGGTGCGGATATTCTGGACAGGTTGAAAACGTTCCCGTCGCTGTTGACGGCGTTTGATGCGCGCCGGTTTATAGTGGTTTACGCGATCGTACAGGAAGCGAGGGGGAAGAAGGCGCGGAAACGGGCGAAGAAGCGGGCAAAGACCGGTGATGGGATGGCTGGGATGGTGGAGCAGCATGTGGTGGTTAGGGTGGTGGAACGGCTGTTTCGGCAGGATGATAGAAAGGTGGTTTTACAGATTATTCAGGGCTTGAAGCCGCAGGATGATGACGAAGGTGAAGAGGGTACTGGGGATGCAGTGGAAGGGTATATGGGTATGGCGGTTGAGTAGGCCAGAATATTCTACATGCGACGACGCACGCCTCTTCATTAATCGGCGAGATTCCTAAGTCTTTGGAAATAGCATTATCTCTCCATTAAAACCCTGTTACAGATATAACTGAGCGTACTTAATAGACGCTTAAACGAACATTAAGTGAAAAATCCCGCTGCATACAGATTCGAACAAGAAGGAATTGGATAGGACAGGTAAGGCCTCGCGTTACAGGGCAGCTAGCGTATCAGTATCGTGCACATGCATAACGCAATGCATACCGGCCGGCGTCTAGCGTATCTGCGACTGCGTTTGTAAGTGGAGTCGGTCGTGGAATCGTGCATATGCGTAAACAATTCCATCTGCGGGAATATGCATACTGGTTACTTCGATGTAAAGCAAGTCGGGCAGTCGTTGCGGGTAGGGGTCTGCAAAGAAAACAACTTTATAGCTTTGTAGGCTAGAAATATATATAAACCCGCCGTCTAACCAGTCCGAGTCTGTGGGCCACTCTTTGTAGCCACTCATCTGTGCGTTCAAGGTAATTGTATAGGGTAATAGTAACAAAGTATTTAACCATGTGAACTTCACCTGTGGGAATACCTTGGCGGGCATATTTAGCAGGGCATGAAACAGGGCACGGACGTAAGTGATCATACATGGAGGTCCTGTTCGGAGAAACCACAGGTGGAGAGTTTCGGTCCGTTAATCTCACTTGTAACGGAACTTGACTTTGTGTGGCACTTGGTATCGGATGGCTAATTAATTTAATCGTGACGATGGAATGCTGGATTGCACGACTGCGAATAATCTTCCCTACAGCGTAGATGGTTCATACGCACAGTTGCGTAGCAGAGGCTTAATATATTTTGACTCTTGTCCCCTTTGGTACACTGTATATAATTTTTTTTATCGACGGATAGTCGAAACGGCAAAACCTTGAAAATCATTTGCTTCCCGTTTACCGTCAAATCTATAAAACGATTATGCTCGCGACGTTTGCTTACAGGATTTACCAGCGCATAAAAACAGCTCCCCTGCACTATACCGACCCATAACTAGAAGGCAACGTAGATGAGGCTAAAGTTGGTACCACAAGCCGTAGCTAGATTACGAAATAAACTACGTGTTGCAATATATTCCAGTGGCATTGTGTGTGGATTAGTAGATTCAGCCACAATAGAGCACGGAGGGATAAGAGAGTTTATCAATGGTTCGCTATCCATATCTGTTGGAATGCTACACTGGAAATCACAACGAGAGGAGTTCCTACAGCGGAATGTCGCGAATTTGCATTCAATTCTAAATTTATACACACGCGTTCTAGGAGTTCATAATTTACAAATCATTCCAAAGTCCTCCAGCGCAGACCTCCATAAATCTACAACGACGAAAAGGCAAAAAACAAAAGAAACAAAACAGGGATGGAAAGAAATACGTTAGTAGTATGACTTAAATGAGGGCCAATTGAGAATAAGAGAAATTTTCAGAC
Source organism: Drechslerella coelobrocha (assembly GCA_036971555.1). NCBI lineage: Eukaryota > Fungi > Ascomycota > Orbiliomycetes > Orbiliales > Orbiliaceae > Drechslerella > Drechslerella coelobrocha. The sequence continues at coordinate 467,861 of JAJTUH010000013.1, read as the reverse complement.
GAAAGACCTTTTCTAACTTTTAAGGTCTGTAAAGTGGAATATTCGAACACCGCGCTGTTCACAGCGAGTTCGGCGACAACGCTGCCCGAGTTTAAATCTATTCCATGCGATAACCGCATGACTCGCCATGAGTAATAGGGCCACGCCCGACATCACTAGCAAGGCCCGCAGTATATGGGACGGTGTACAGGATGCACTGAGACCCGTAGCGAGAACCATCTTTATAATTGTTGAAGATGTTGAAGAATTTGCAGGGCTTGCGACCGTACCATTTACCCCGACATATTTCAGCGCACTGAGCCTCGTTGACGTTCTCGACAGACTCGATGGCAGTGTCCACGCCAGGTGGCGACTTGATCGCTGCGCTTCCATAGCAAGTGAAAGACCATCCCTGAATCGCAGTTTGGAAGCGTTTCCTCTTGTAGCCTGAGGAATCGGTTATTCTGCCGTATTTACTCGGCCTGCTGTTTGCGTTCTGCTTGATTTTGGTTTGCGAGTAAAGACTACAGAAAATCTGCCCGTTTCCAGCTTTGAATACATTGAAGAAAGCGCAGCGGCTGTCCTTTGTGCAATAAGGCGCGCACGCGAAAGGGGAGAGCTCATCTAGTCGCTTCTCCGTCAGGTAATCGCCGGAAGGTATCGCGTCCCAAGTGTCATAAACAGGGACGTATTCGACACCCCCGGATGTTATTATATAGCGCTTCGCGAGGTCGCTGCGCTTATCGACGATACCGGCTACGCCAGCATCAGAGGTGTCAGGACCATCGTCTGTTGTAGCTAGAGCCGCCTGGGCTAAAGCCGAAAGAATGGTAATCAAAAAAATGGGACTAATCATTTTAAAATATTTGCAAAGTGTAGTATCTTATTATCTCGATGGTCTTACAAGACGAAGAGGCGGTAATGATGCGGATTAGCAGGCGTATGATCTTGGCGACGGAAAGAAAGGTCAGGGTGAATGGTAGGCTTATATAGCGAACGCTGTAGAAAGATGTCTGCTGTGAATTGGTGATGTTGCGCTCATGCCGCTAACTCGCATGCAAATTATTGCGGCACGGGTATGCGGCCGTTCGCTTTGGCCCCAACAACGAACGAGACCTGATTCACGAGACGAGGTATGCGCAGGCGGCCATGCCATGCGCATGCTAACATAGGCAGCCTAGTCGCACCGCTCAAGAATCACAATTGAAGTAGAGCTTGGGAAATGCATCCGAATGCATTATTAAATCTTAAATATATCTCTATAACGCCCACGCTGCAGATGGAATTCTACAATTCCCATATTGGTGTGACGTGTAAACTTGTTGTACTATAATAGACTGATATCTTTTCGACGATCCCTGCTCTTTTGGGTGACTAGCTAGTTGCTATCACTATCACATACATCGCCGACTCAAGTATGCCAAAATTGATAAATTGAGATGCCACTTGCAGCGGAGAGGGGTTCCGTCGACTAGACTTCATGACCTTCACTAGACACGGACGTTTAGGTTGCAGAAAAATGGAATTTTAAATTGAGGCGGGTCATCTGGCTTCGCGTAGCAATGTCAAAGGTCGGGATGGTGCAGATGTATAGCTGCAGCCAGCCTTAAGTCGCGGCTAGGGTTTATAATTCGGAACCGAGAACCGAAGGAGGTTGATTTAGCGATGCGCGCACGGCCGGCAAATATCGCAGTCGGACGTCAAATATAGCCCTGGAACTTCTCGTCGTATTATTTAAGATACCCTGTAATTTAGGTTGGTTTAGCTCTAGATAAGCGCCTGTTAAGCGTAACGTTAGTACACTAAATACGAAGGACGGACCCCTGCGACTAGTACCTTACTGAATTCATACGTGTCTATTAAATTTTCTGCTCCACCAAGTAATCACTGCACACAAAACAGGGTTTGAGATTGCTCAAAGGCAGCTTGATCGTTATGAGGTGAGTTTGTACTCGGCGCATTATAATACCGCGGTCGTGTTACTTGATCTCACAATATAAAAGGTAATCCTTACCATCAAATTCTCCGAATTGAAGAGATGCAGATAAAATGCACCTGTTTGTGCGACTTTCATTGTAAGACCCGGGTCCTTCAACCACTTAAGACATCGAAATCCGAACCTCGAGCACCTCGAAGCGCTCAAGAAATACGAAGCGAGAAGTACACATAAACTCACGTCAATTGGTTAAGGATTATGACTCGCCACTTTGGAACTAAATGCCTACAAAGGGCTTCCAGTGAATACACTTACCTAGGCAAGTAATTGTAAACGGCATACATTCCCTTACATGTTGGAACGCGAACGTTAGGCCTACATTAAGAGTTTGCTCATGGCGGCGAGAACATCCGCGATTCGCGACAACACATGGCGCTGCAAGAAACTGTCAATGCACACTACTACGAGTCAGCAGCTGCTGGAAAGAGCTGACCGGAACTACGAGTGAGGTAAAATAAACGAAGAATGCTACGAGCGCATAGCCTTGATTAATCTAGTACAATGCTCTAGGATAGGCATCCGGACTCTTATGGTGTATTATACAGTCCTCAGATATATAGATATTCACGATATCACTCATATAGGCAGTTATAGCCTAACCATGATTCACTGGGAGGATACCGATGGGCGGGAGATCCCACCGCTGATGATGGAGAACGCTTTCGAGAGTCAGTTTCCACACTGATGTCGCAAGAGTTGGTTTGGTGGCCCTCGATATGTAGCCAATCCTCCAGCTTCAATGCCATGCCTAAGATAATCACCTGGAAAAACGCACTAAGAACAGCATTATATATGAAAGATATAACCCGTCCAAAACAGTGAAGCGGCTTTGTCGAAAACCCGATTGCAATACTATTTTATGACGAAGAGAGTTTACAGGATAGAGCAATACGTTATGGTTTTGTCAAGCGTATCCCGCTACCAGCGACAAGTGCCATTGTCGCAAACTCGATAATACTAGCGTGGTATGAACGGCGGAAGCTAAATTATTGACTCGCCAATGAGCATCGCGAGATGAACGTGGAAATTTAAGAGATGACTCGTGGCGCAACACATCAGGTGGGCAAAAAGCCGATATTATACTAGTCATCATGGAATAAGCATATGAATTTCATATCTAGAATCTTCTGCTAAGGCTGAATATGGCAAGCTGGGCATGAGGCTGAGAAATATAATATATCAGGTGATTCAGAGAGTCTTAAACACTGGTTTCACGGGAGCAACAAAAGATCAGACAGTTTGGTTGCCTTCGCGCAATTGTGTGGGGGTTATATCGTAAGCTGAAAATTCCAACCGAGAACATAGTTGGTGTATAACAATCACCGCACGCTCACAATTGCTTCCTTGTGGTAAATAATGATATAAACCGATCTATTTATGGGTTGTTCTAAATTCGGGACTACGCTGGACGGAGCCATGGGAAGGCATTCTTGATGCATTAGATAAGTTCAGTATACTTTGAGCCGTTGTAAAAAGGAAACATATCTCTGCTATCCTTAGTCCTAGCAAAAGCATATAGTCTCTCCAATGGTATATTCCGTATCGATGGCATCAGCTGGTTCCGTAATCGATCCTGGGTGCACACCTAATTTTGCCTAGCCACTCTCCAGTATCATGTACGCCAAGGCAGCGCCGAAGACCCACATGGCGATAACGTGTACGTAACTTTTTGAAAATAGCTAGGCACTATAGGTTGGAGGTGCTCATGCATATAAAAGACCAATTGAGTGGAACACAGCGATGGATCGAACGAAAGACCTTAAGGCCCGTGGGTAGATGGTGGCTTTGGGTTGAGCTCTGCATCTCGCGCGCCGTAAAGCTAGATAATAGCTAGATTTGGGCAATAAAAACGATAGATATAGATATGCTAACGCTGAATCAACGACGCCACATCATTGTTTAATATAATATAATAATAACATAATTTCCAACGAGGGAGGACTTGAGAAAAGGAATAACGGCTGAAGCTATGGTAATATCACGCTGGTGTGACATGAGAAGATGGAGTTGGGCGCTTTTGCTGGGTTCAACGGAATAATCTAGAATTAGAACTCTCCTGTTCATTGGTGGAGTGCTAGAAGTTTGCAAAGTAAGGCTGTAGTCGTAAGGATATGACATGATCTTGAAAGAACCGAGATCAACGGCTAACTGGCTTGGCGCGGTAGATTTCTTCGCCACCGTCGCGTTTAGTATACTTGCATCTGACGCAAAGGTTCTTGAGATCTTAAGATAGTCCACATGCAAACCGGATTCTCCTTCTCAATGCGACAGCTCCACCAGTTTTTTGGAGATGCTGCTGCTCATGCCTATTTGCGAGCGCTACGACAGTCAGCTGCAGGCACACTGGCAGCTGCCGGCTCACGGACGAGCTGCGCATATTTGAACTCTCAGCCGTAAGGTATAATTTCTATTTTTTAGGGGGTGGAACGATGGCGCCGGACCACGTCTGGTTGACGATAGCCCCTCGAGACACAGTGCCGCTAGTAGATCTGCAGTCTCGCTTGGCGCACTAAATTTCATGCGCAGCAAGCTGAACCGTGAACCCACATGCGGCTGGGCTCGCTTCTACTTCCCTACCGGGATGCCGCATCCCGATGGACGATTGGACGTTGATCCCCTACAGATGCATACAGATTCGATCAGGAAGGGGCAGATAGGACAGGTAAGAGTTCGCATTGCGGGGTAGCTGGACGTATCAATATCATGCGCATGCATAATATAACATATGCACCATCTGCATTTGCATTTCTAGGTGGCGGCAGTCGTGGAATTGTGCAGGTGCTTGTATCTGTCCGCACGCAAGCGATCGCCCTTTTACAACGATGCCGGATTTCCGGAGACAGTTTCTCTGGACCAATTTTTGACTGCTAGCTCAGGCGACATCGAATGTTTTATCGTCAATCCTCGCTCATCTCCGACCGTCATATATTTATCGCGGAATACCCAGCGCACAATAAGTCGTCTCTTTTTGATACATGGCGTGTGTGTAACATGTAAGGGGGGCAATTTGTCACCCAAAATTGAAAATCACTTGCCCTTGTGGCTTGTTTGCATATGTCGCTCCATAGGGCCGGAAAACGGTCTGGAGGTACTCGCGCCTTGGTTTGCATGAACGAAACGCCTTGCATTTCATCTGCTGTTGGCCTGTGGCCAATCGGTTGGACCTAAAATTTCGGGATCATGGAGCTCCGTGAGCGGAGGAACTTATAGGGTGACAGACTTGAGGCTCGGTCAAAAGCAGTACTGGCTTTTGATGGCGTCGGTGGATTTTATAGTATGGGGACGAGCGTTCACGGTGCACGGATCTATCCGAATCTAGCGCTCTGGTATCATAGACAGCATGTAAGAACTAGTACTAAAAGCACCCAGGAACGGACGCTAAGTTTTCAGGAACAATGTCTATAAGGAGGTTAATGTTTCTCTCCGCACGGAGGTTTTGCTCGGGCTGATTTCCGATATCTTTCGGAGTTCAACATGATATGTGCCCCTACCATTAATTGGGGCTACCTCTTTTGGCAGTCTTGCAGATAAGATTGCTGCGTGCCATCCTCTTTGCGCCACATTTGGGGGAACCTTAGAACTTATCATGTTTGCTCGCGAAATTGGGCCTATGACTTCTTTCATTGGTTTGTGGTTTAGTTGTGTGATGGGCTGCTGAGTTGATAGCACAGCAGATTCGGTCCTCCTGTCAACTTTGCATTTCGAAATTTCCCGTATCTTTCTACTTACACTATTGAATCAGAACACCGGACCGGGGGGTTGACACACAAGGCGCAGTTGGTGTTTTTATTTTTACCGAAACCTTCGGGGGCTTCGTGTTGGCTGAAGCTGGAAATATGCTGCCAAGATAACCATGCAGCCGGTTTCTGGCCCCCATTCTCGTGTGAGGTATGTCAATACCGATCCAATATTAGATATACATTATAGATTTGCACGTAGCCAGGGCAAAATCGTTTTCACCCGCTATTTGCGGTGCTAATACAGCTGTGGCAAATTTCCTAGACGGAACAACCTTGTGTAACATACCTGATGCACGAGCGTTGTGTTGGGGGTTCACAGCTTGCCCATTAGCTGGATTTGAGAGAGCAGGGTCTCGAAAAGTATTTTGGTGGATATATGAGACGGTGAGAGAAGTCCCTAAGTCTGAGTTACTACCAGGTAAAACCCCGTCCTATATAAAATATGTATATTTCGGTCTCGCTTATAGCCAAGATATATCCTAAATGCACTGATTTGCGGTTGTCTTTACTTTTATATCTATGCAGATGATCAAGCTAACGATAGAGAGGCTATCAACTAGTAGGATGTACTGAGTCCCTTGCCTAATAGTTGTATTTCGCATTTTTATAGAGAGAGAGGAATAGCAGACAGGATAAAACCTCGAGAATATTTCGCCCGATGTCTGCCGCCTAACCCTAGAGTTAATTTGATTCTAGAGGTTTGGCTCGAGAATATCGATCAGTATAAACATTGCCACCAGTACCATGTAACAGGTTAAGAGCGCAACTTTGCAATCTTCACCACGGCGGTATCGGTGCCAGCGAGGCAGCCAACGTTGGTAACTTGGGACGCAGGATCCGAAATACCTAATATGTGGCGAAATTCGCGTCATAGGGTTACTATGTATTCAAGTGCAGCTGTAAGCCCGAGATATATAAAAGCCGCCCGAGTGTTCATCGTAGGGCTGTTTTATTCACTTCACTGCCGACTTAATTGGCCTACAGGGAGGACAATTTATACGATGCGGCGCTAGGAATTTGTATCCTATTCTATGTGTATCTATATATATATCTCTATATATACACGGGTTCTAACGGTTGCTACTCTACATGCTGTACCCAAATCCTTTGGCGTGGGCCAACGTGTGCATGCAAAAATAAATAATGTAGAAGAAAAGACAAGGCTGACTTGTGCGATTTGTGCGGGAAGCAGTGAGATTGAAAGCAAGCTGTACAATGAATACCCCTTGGTATTATATGTGTAGTTTGTGGGCACTAATTTTGTACCAGTGATTGTCTGAAGCCGTTGCCGCATTCGCGGCAACGGCGGCTCGGTTTTCGATTTATTCAAGAAAGCGTATAAGCGCACGACTCGCCATAAGTAACGCTTTTCTTACCGTATTCAGAGTAAACCCATTGAGTGTATGCCTCGCTGACAAGTCGGCATTCACACCCAATAAGATTGCCATTCTGGTAGTTATTGAACCAATTGAAAGATTTACAGCTGAGTCCGTTCTGAGACTGGTGCTTGTAGCCCCTACACATCTCGGCGCACTGCGCCACAGTATAGCCGTAGTACGATGTGAGAATTTTCCCTTTTGCAGAACCAACGTCGATTGGATTGACTACAGAGCTTCCATAGCATGTGGATTTCCATCCCTGGACCTCGGGATAGGTGCTCTTCTTCTTGTAACCTACAGCATTGGATGCTCCAAGGGAGCGCCCAACGCCGTCTGTTTGCTGTGCATATGCCTTCGTTAAGGGAGCCGAAAGAAGCTCGCACCAGGGCCCGGTAGAGCCTTCGAATACGGTGAAGAAAACGCATCTATCTTGTTTTGTGCAAAGAGCTGCGCAGTCGAAATCGTCGTACTTTTTCTGCTGTACACTCCTCAGAAGATATGGGTTGCTGCTTTTCCACGGCATTCCATTCCAGCCGTCATAAACTAGATCGTATTCGACCCCTCCAGCTGTCATTGTGCGACGTTTGGCAAGCTCGCCGCGCTTGTTGACATTGGCAAGACCAGTTTCAGGGGCGTCGGGAGATTCCTCTACCGGAGCTGGAACGGCCTGGGCTACGGCCGAAAGCATGGTGATCAAAAGAAGTGGACTGATCATATTGAGGTGTCTAAAGTTGAGTCTTTTAAGCTTACGTAATATCCTTACGATGCTTGTAATTTTAATAGTAGCGTAGTTGCTGGGTAGGAAGATTTACACGTCTGGTAGGAGAGGACAAGTTGGGTAAACCATAAGTTTATATAGCCATTGGTATGGAGATGTTTTTGCTATGAACTAACGATGTTGCGCTCATGCCGCTAACTCGCACATTGCTGCGAAACGGATATACGCAAGCGGCCATACAAATATAGGTATCCATGCCGCATTGTCTAGGAATCGCAGTTAAAGCGCGATTTAGAAAGTGCATCCAAGTGCCTCAGACTCAAATATGCGCCTAGAAATTTCGTAGTGCTGATGGCATCCGATACTTTCATGAGTTTCCACATATATGATGTGTAGCCGCGTCGTATTCAGTTTTTCTCTGGTAACTACCGCCTTAGATGGTTGATCAACTGATATCACGTCTATTGCCGACCCAAAGATACAAACTAGGGTATCACTCGCAGCCCAGGGGTTTTTCCATCGGTTTAACTAGGGACGAACGTCTAGAGCTGTGTGACATGAAATTTTAAGTTGGGGGGTCGAGTCATCTGCTTTCGCGTGGCAACGTCAAAAGTCGGGATACGTAGCTGCCGTTAATATTAATGCGGCTAGGGTTTATAATTCGGAACCGAGAACCCAAAAGCTCTCGCTTAGTGACATCCGTGTGCGGCGTGAAATTGCAGTTGCATGAGTGCAAGGCCTTCCGTAGTTCGGAGTGAGAGTAGAACGCAGCCTAGTAGCATCAAATCGAGATGTAGGAAATGCGAAGAAAATCTCCTACCTTAATACTCTGCCACAAAAAAACCAAGTTATTGAACCGGTGCTTTTGGAAGGTGCTCTCCACGCAGCAGATAAGCAGAGCTAGTGCAACGTGTTGCTTTAACGCTTACTTAAGTAAGTAGTTAGTCGCGAGAAAATTATTATGAACTGTCGCGAGCTACGAGGAGCATACGTCCAGTCCTATAGAAGCGCAGGGAGAGTCTTACTGTGGTGCTAGCGGAATAGCAAAAAATCCTCAAATTGATATACTAAATGCAAAATGCACCTGCGTTCGCGCTAGATTCATTATTGTGAAACTAAAGTGTTTAAACTTTCCAGTACCTTTAATTCCAAGGTCTGCATGTCGCAAGCGGCCTAGCAAAGCTAAACGAAGAGGTTAACACAACCTCGAGCCGAGTACCTGAAAGCCATGACTCGCTCTTTTAGTGACAAGAAGTTTAAAAGGATTCGAAGTGATACAATCACCTACGGAGGTAATTGTAAACCGAACATGTTCCCCTAGACGATAGACACGTGAGGCTAGGAAACAAGAATTTTCGCGTTACGGCGACCATGTTGCGCTACAACGCATGCTGCTGCAACACTTGCGGATATATGCATCAGCCGTCACAGAAAATATTCGCAAAGAGAACGGGCTATAACACACGAGAACTGTCAGCACCCGACCTGAGTTGATCTAGTATCACGATCTGGAATGGGTAAGTGTATCCATATTGCATATTATAAATTTCCTGCACGTATAGATACTATAATCGCTCAATTATTTTGGTTGCTAGAACCTGATCCACTACGGAAAGTACCACCATATTTGGAACCTTAAGGGTCGTATAAGCGAAGATAAGCCGCAGAAGTCTTGACTCATTCTACAATCAAATATGTGAAATGAACAATATCCTTGCTTTGCAAAAGCTACTTGGAACTATCATTGCGATGGAGGCTTGGCTGTATAACCATTTGCTCCAATTAGAACGTTTCTTCTATAAACAGAGGCTGACTATTGGTTTCAGTAGGATCGTGCTAAATTTGGCCGTTATTATAATTATTGGTGACTGGCTAGCAATATCTGAATGCAAGTATCAATATATAGCGCATTCAATGTGGTCGAAGGTCCTGTCCTCGCTTTCGTTGAAAACTTCAACCATATTGCATACTCTATATGGGCTACCAGGCTGGGCTTATAGTAGCTAGTAGTCCTTGCTGTCTTCGTAGGCCTAAATGCGACTGTTTAAACCCTCCAGTCCTATTTTAACCGCATATGTGTTGCTGACCAACTCACGGATGCTGGGGCATCGGAAGTGGCACTTTTATAGTAGCTGTGGAGAGACCGCTCGTAATTGATCCATGAAGCGGGTGGTGAGGTGCTCTGTTCGCCGTAGCTAGAAGAGTATAAACCGCTACTCCCTCTGGTCACTGTTCGAGATATTAGGCCATTTCTGTGTGCGGGGGGTTTTTCGTGGAATCTGTTTCACGAAATAGTAGTCACCAGTACTGGCCAAAGCCGTTCGGATGTAGTCATGAGCCTTGGCCAGTGCTTCCCCGTAACTTTTTGATGCTGGGGCTGACAAACTAAAGACAACAACCATCGACCAACTTGCAATTGCATATAAATTCATTCTAAGACTTTAGTAGTCAAGGAAAACCAATTAATCTATAGTGGTGGTTAGATTTTTTTGCTTTAGAAGTATTTCGCCTCGTCGCCGGCGAAATCACTGTATACGCTGATCTAGGGAGGGTCCGTGTGCCCGCGAGTAGGGAATTCTTTGATGGGACTGCCCCTTACCGGAATGAAGTATACGTAGCGGAGCGCCCGAGAGGTGGCAGGTTAGCAGATTTTATATGCTAGACAAGAGAGTAAATACTATATTGCGATGAACAATAAACCCTCGAGGCCTCTAAAGTTCATGTTGCGCGTTGTGTATCTTGCTTGTAGGAAGCCTCCCGTCTAGACTTGGCACATATCTAGGTACATGCTGGCGTATTTTGGGGAAGAATTTGCCAAATATTATCATGTGAAAGATATATCTTGAAGATGTCGTGAATATGAGGGTCTGCTATTGTTTAATCATACATCGTTCTAAGAGCGAAGATCAGCATTCGGCAAGCCGCAAGACCGTTGCGTTCCGATCAACTGCAAGCACGCCGACTCCGTTCGGCATTATCTACGTACATATGTACTGAAATAAGCCCTGTTTGCAATTGTGTAATATCTCGCTTGTTGAGGCTATAGCATCCATGCGGGGACGTGGCGCATTTATAGCGGCATCCATAATGCTCTTAATGCCAAGACTTGTCAAAATGTTGGGCGGATTGCCTGGTACGATATGTTGTTAAGTAAAATGCAACAAGCTGCACGATCCGGCTTCGCTAAACGAACGTAACACAAGTGCGGTGGAGCGTTTGGTTATGTGAACCGACTCGCAAAGACCAATTCGAAGTATACCAGCGAGCGAAATATCGAGCAGGCTGCGTCTCAATCGTGTGATAGCCTAGCCCGCAAGAATCAATAGTAGGGTGGTAGGTGTATCTTGAATTGACGCCCTACGCTTTTGTACAACATAAACTGGTTAGCCGTCGAAAACGGCTGCAACATGGCTTTTAAAATTTTGTGAACGAACAGAATAGTCAAGATAATAGTGGAGCGGAAAAAATGCAATAATTTTGAGCCCTACACAGCTGCTGGTGACTTTGTACATAGAGATATCTGTGTATACAAACTTCGTCGATAAGCTTATCCTCGTCGTAATGCTGGATAAATTGGCAATTTGTGAGTGGTACACATAATTTCACCTTGTATGCGGCTGACTCGGTGATTGGTGAACTCGCATCCGGCGTAAAGACCGATTTGAGGGCGTTGGCCGCCTCGTGAGTTTTGCTAAACAAACCACACGCCCAGTAGGACGGCTTGGGGGTTGACAAAACGTTGTAGAAATTGATATATACGCATTGAGCCTGTTGGCAGCATTTCTGAGTGCAGAAATCCCTGGCTGCATCCCCATCTGCAGCATTGAATAGGACCCAATTGTCGCCCAAAGGGGAGTGGTCGATACCGGCTATGCCTTCTGTGCGCGAAACGAAAGTACCCAATCCACTGAAAACTTCAACAAAGTTGTCTAAGTTCTATGTTGGGATTGGGTAACGCTGAAGGTTACCATTGCAGGAGTTATCGGTGCTACGTTTGGTAAAGCCGCGGCTGAAAATAGCGTCGGGCACTGGAGCAGCGTAGACCAGTGCGATGGAAGCCACGATGGCGATGATTGAAGTCTTCATATTGTGTGCTCCCCAGGCTCGAATTTGATGAAGAACGTAGATGACTTGCGATTAATTATCGAGGAGATGGCTAGAGCGAGGAGAGATCTGGATTTGCAAATGCGATACTGGATGTAACTAGAGCTAGCAGGCAGTAAGGGGTTGATAGTGTATGGAATCAAGGGACTCGGCGGGGCACTGAATATATCGATGTCCTAGAATGATACATGATCTGCTGCTATCATTGTGGACCCTACATTTGATGTAGAAAAAGAAAGACTAACTCGTAACTGTTTCCCCCTACAGATGAGATTTGCGTTCCGCAGCGCGAAATAAAACGCCCATATGATATTAAGATCACTTGCAGCATAATACCGTTTACCGATTTCCCGGGGCTGGCTTGGACGTTAGTCCCACCAATTGCGATGCTGCGATTACCCCCAAATTAATGGAGGGCGTCACAGTCGAACCGCCATGGCGCACCAGGGCTGAGGCGTGTTGCCGGCAGTGCGCCCTAATTTCTCGGCAATTTGGACCGAACGGTGTCACCGAGGCATATTTGGACTTCTGAGGTATATATGCAGGCCAGGAAATGAGCGCCGGACCTTTCTTGCATCGCGGGATTTCAAGCTAAGGTTGGCCATCTCAGCTCACTCATGAGCTACTATGGCTGTGGCCAGTTGTTGCTGTTGCTGGGCTTTCAGCGCTGCTGACTTTTGGCGCCAAGCATGGCACACTAGGCGGATTAAGCACGACTATTATGTTCATATCAAGAAAGTTTGACTTGCGATGGCATCGGCATGAAGCGGATCTTTATATCTTGGGGTAATTTCTTTCAGAAATTCGAAGTTTGGGGTCCTTTTCCTCCAGTCTAACGATCTTTGGCTAGTCGAGGCCACGGGGCTGTGATGCAGGCGGCACCAGCCGAAATGCGTAGCTAAACTGAGAGAAAACTGTGCAAAAGTGCAGGTGCGGCAACATGTCAAAGAAAATGGCCTTGACGTGTCTGGGGATATTTATCGTTTGTGTCCTGAATCCCTTCCGAAAGTAGGATTCGAGGGATGAGTTTTGAGAAACTGGCTTTCACAAACCAGCCTCCATATTCCCCTTTTCTTCCATTTTTTTTCTCTTTTTTCTGCAAAGAAGAATACGGAGTCAAAGCTCAGCTCGGGGTTTGGGTCATTTTACCAGCTTAACTTTTTGCAAGGCTAGAAGTGCAACCTTGGCATAAAAATTTGAAAATTTGCTGATTACATAATATGCCAACGCGTAAACTTCAACGAAGGCCACAGCAACACAACTCCAGGCTGCAACACTATTGATTGGGCTTTGGCATCAAGCTCCAAGGGCTCTTCGGAACAGCTTATTAGGGAATTCACTTAGTTCAATTGCTTAGACTGATGACAAAAATATCAGGCTGACAGCGTTGCCAGCAAACGATGTCAGCCTAATATTTTTGTGCTTTCTATGTAACATGTTGTCTAGCTAATGTGATATCTGGCGAACTTTTACTCATGTGCTATCTGCGCAGTGTTTCTTATCAAGTTAGACATGATAGGGCTGAAAAGTGCAAACGGAAATGTATTATATTAGTGGTGATAGGAAATAGATCAGAAAGGTGTGCGTATGCGCATGTGTGCTCGCAGTGTTTGAATTACGTGTGTATATCTCTGATTCAAGAGTATTGGCGACACGATAACACATCGCCTGGTGCAGCAGACTAGGAAGGCCTTAGGGAAGATATGTGGGCTGTCCAATGGTGACCATGGTGCCAGCAGGATCGGAGTTGTAGTCTATGCTTGGAGTACAAACGGAGTTGCCAAGGGCGCGAGCATCGGAAGCAGGGTTGTTCGTGACGTATAGAGAGATCGGGTTGTCGGCTGGCTGTATCAGGAAGACTTGCGCGCTAGGGGCGCAGTTAAGGTTAGGTAAACCAGTACACTGGAGAGTTCCAAGAGTGCCGCTGGTGCCCAAATAATAATAGCCCACATTGGTGTATGGACTGTTTACACCTCCCACTGCAGGAGTGAAGCCCTCGTGGAAAACATCGCCACCATTTATATCACCATTTTTCATAGTGAAAACCCCTGCAAAACCTTGAGCACCCATGGCATTAACGTCGATAACCCCATACCTACCAGCCGTGTCAGTTCCTTGGCTGGTCGTGATATAATAAATTACACCATTTTCGCAGGTGAGCTTTATCCTGAACTTCGCCACGTAAGTAGTACCAGTAACTACTGAGCCCGCTGGGCCCGCAGTAGTGACTTGCCTCGCTGCGAAGTCTGTTTTGGAAAGTATAGTTGTGGCGGCGAGATCAGTCCATCCCCAGTTTCCGGTAGAAAACGATAGGGTACTTGTGCCTCCTGTAAACAGATTATATGAATATCCACTGCAGGCGCTACTAAACCCAGCAGATGTGCTACCGGGACAATTGGTGTCGGTTGTTGATAGAAAAGCCGGTGTCGTGGGAAGAGATACCGATCCTAGATTTGTGTTGATACCAGCTACTGAATACTTGGGTGACACGCCTTGTGTGCTGAAGGTTTATACATCAGCACTGAACTGCCTCGAGATACAGTGTCTCTAGCTTGAATTGTAGGTACATACGCTGACGCCATGACAGTTGTGGTCGCAAACCAGGAAGCACAAGCCAAAGCCGCTCCACTTGTCCGCAACGACTTTGGATACGCCCCTGAGGGGGTAGGTGTGGAATGGAATGGTGACGCTGCCTCCGTTTGTGCCCAATTCACCGCAGCTGGAATGGTGAAGCTCTTGTTAGCTTATATAACACATCCGGTAGATTCTCCAGGGGTATGCCGAGAGAGCCTACCTCTGTAGCAATTATCTGTAGTCGGGGCAGCCCGTTTATCGACAACTGCGGCATCGACAACTGCGGTTCTGAGTGCCGCCGCTAGCAGGATGACTGCTGAGGAACGCATCTTGAATTATTTAACTAATATGTCCCGCTTTGCTATACGTAGAGATCGCTGTGTAATTGCAAAGTATTTTGGTAAAAGAAGAGGTGAGTATTTGGTAGAGACTTCTATGACTGAAGTAGTAGGAAGCTGGATCAACTGGCGAAGCTACTGGGAATTGGCTGCTATTTAAATAGCAAGCGTAATAAGTAGTAAGAGCCTGTGAGAAGAAAGGGGCGAGATCAACGGTAGCATAGAAGCCTTTATATAGTTAAGACTGAGACTATCTAGACTGCATTGATCTATGTTTAGGTCGACGACTCCAAACTTTTAAAGTCCTTGGTATTGTGCAAACCGCTACGCAATTTCAGGTGCTTCAATCCAGTGCTAGTGCTGAAAACTACAGAGTTCGTGGGGGGGGCAAGTATTCGATGCATCTGGGCCCCTCCACAAGTGCATGGAGGTTAGTTACCAAATCGAAAACTATCAGCTTGGTGGTTCCACCTGAAGTTTATTCCAGAGAATTTGTTAACTGGGCACCCGCCTGGCCATTCCAAATACGAACGCTGCTGGTGGCGGGGCGGGTGTGGGTGCCGTAGCTCAATTGCTAGATGCAAGATTTGACGGCGTGCATCCCCATCTTCTTTCCCCTTGCTCCCAGGAATGCCACCCCTAGTCGGCATCCTATTGTTTTGTAAATCGATGCCCTAAGCTGATTTCTACCCTATCTCTATCTATAGATCCCTGGCTAAGATTACAAAGACTTAGCTATTCAATAACAGTACGACGTCGTAACGCCGATTAAATACCGGCCCAAGAAATGTTGTTCTTCGTTTAGCATCCGGGCAGCGTAACGAAAGGTGCAGCAGGATGCTTATAAGTGCGTGAACGGCACGGCAAGTGCCGTACATACTAGATTGGAGGCAAGGTGTTCCAGTTCCGAGCAGAATATGCATGCTACCGAATGTGAATTGGTCCTTGATGTGCTCTGCACGCCAAAATTTAATCTTCCGAGCGAGTCAAAGTGCGTACAATATAGTCCTACACAAGCCATATCATATCGCAGAGCTTTAGAACTTTCTTATTTCACCAACTACATTTAGTCGTATTCAATCTCGCGTAACCAGCCAACGGCTTTTTGCCAGTCAAGCAACATCGGTGCAGTTACGAGTAACGGGGCCTGGCTTTACCGCGAACCCAAAGATCTAGAAGTACATCGCCGAGATTTCACCAGCCTTAAAGCATACGGTCAAGAGACGGTTTGAGCAGTAGAAAGAGCTTTCTAAGCCTGAGTTTGTCACATCCTCTTGGTGGACCCATTCGAGCTAGATTTTCTCGCCTGTAGAAGTTAACTGGGTAGTACGTTTGGCCACCATCGTTATGGACGGAGTTATTCTCAGTTCGTGATATTTTCTGTGGCACGGTTTAATGAATATTTAACTATATTATCACCGCTGTGCCAAGAGAGCTGCCAAAATCTGCTAGTTACAGAACTATCTACATTTGTGTACCTATTTTGGAGGGGACCCACGTTCTAGCCCTCGGGAACAATTCAGTTTTTGTGATAAAGGTTGTCTCACCAACTGGATTCCTCTTCCTCCATGCATTAGGAGATGGAGTAGGAACCTGGTTTATAAGGTAAAGAAAAAGCTTAACTGAGACAGTTAGAGATTCTGTAATGAAAGTTCGCTAGCAGCTGCAAGCTCACGAGCTCCGTTGCAGTCAGAGTTGAGCTATGCGCCACATTTTCCGGGAGCCTATCCACTAAAAAAATTTCCGAAATTCATTTCGATTTTGCCTCTTTGGCAATATCATGCAGCAGAAAGAGAAATCCGATCTGCATGCGATTTTCCCATTTGTGGATGGCATTTAACACGATCGAAATGAGTGGACAACTTGGGAATCTAAAGAGGGTAATAGTTCTGCGTTGTAAACGGGCGTGGCGTCGGTGCCGCGTCAGCCCTAATCTCAGATGTACAATTGCCTTGCAAACATAAACATCCATGTGCTGATTTACCCGAATCGCGGGTGAGCTTATTAAGGTGCGTTTGGAGAGATGTTACGTTTGGTAGGGGGGCCTCTTTGTCCAATTAGCTTTATTGGACTGAGAACAAATGAGTTTTGTGAAACCAAAATGATAAAATAAATGATCATAAAGTGAGGACGGGTGGTCGCCGCGCTTTGTGGGCACGTTGGCAGGAATAATGATTAGGGATGTCAATTGTTCTCAGGGGTCTCTGCTTGGTCACGTAACACTAATCGTATGCGGGTTGACAAAATCCAACACAACCAGCCTGACGTATGAAGCAAGCTAAGTGAGAATAGGTCCGATTGTCTAACCGGTAATAGGCTGAATGCTCGCAGTTTGAAGTCTGCTGTTCGTATCGATGGATGGTAGTGTGTCTTCGGTAGCGAAGTGTAGCTTGCCAGCTCGGACACACCTCGAGCTCGTCCCTTTGCCGTCACACTAAGAGAGGGCCTCAAGGCGCGAGGTAATCCCTGCCCAGCTACCGAGGGCTGCCAACGCGCAAACTCCAACAATTCCTACAACACAATTATGGTATTGGACATTTAATGCAAATTATTGACCGAGCCTGTTTATTGAGAATGCAGTTCATTCATTTGATTAAACAAAGAGCACGAAAATATTGGACTGACATCGTCGCTAGCAAACGATGTCAGCCTAATATTTTCGTGCTCACTATGTGACATATTATTGAAAAAATGCTAGTAGTGGGAATAGACATGATAGGGCCGACAAGGTGGGATGAAAGAATGAATTATATTAAACTGTGGTGGAAATAAGACCAGAAAGTGTAAGTCTGGGCTCGAGGTGTGTTGTTCGATTGAAAATAAGAGTGACACCACAACGCAGCGTTTGTTGTAGCAGAGTTATGGCCCTACTGGGGGCTTCCCAACGACGATCATGCCGTAGCCTGGGTCGCCTTCATAGTCAATAGAAAGATCGCAAAGGTAGTTGCCGCCCGAAACACTGTTCGCAGGGAGGCCAGTCATGTACAGGTTCGGGCTGGTAAGCGAGCTACTATCGACTAGAAATATTATGGGGATACCAACCCCATTGTCGCAATTCATCTTGCCGGTACCAAAATTCATAAAACAGTAAAGGGAAGCACCAGACACAGTATTACTAGTGGCCAAGTAATAATAGGACGTATAATAAGGGCCGTTAAATCCTACTTTGGTGGCGAGGACATCCTGGTAAACCCAGCCGGTAGTTCCATCGGTGGAGGATATAGTGAAAACCCCTGCGCTGGACTTGGCGTTTGTGGCACTAGCGTCTGTAGTTCCATATTGAGCAGAAGGGGTATCCTGTGCGCTGCCAATTGTAATGTAGTATTGTTTGCTGTTAGCGCAGCTGAGCTTTATCCTGAACTTCTTTATATAGGCGGTGCCTGTAACTGTCGAGGTGCCTGTGGTGGCTGTGGTTTGCCTCGGTCGGACGAAGTCTCCTTCTCCAAGTGTCGTTGCGGTCGGCAGCTTTGTATATCCCCAGTTTCCGGCAGAAAGTGTTATGCTTTGAACATCCCCTGCGAACAACTGGGTCGAGTATCCAGTGCAGGCACTAAGAAACCTGGAACTTTGACCGCTGTACGTGCCGGAGGAGGCACACATGCCCGCGCTCGTTGCTAGAAAGTTCGGTAGCGTGGGATTGGACACTCCCAGCGAATTCACTTCCAGATTTGAAACAATTTGGTTCTGTGTTGAGAATGAGGGATTCGCGCCCTTCGTGCTGAAAGTTCGAATGTCAGCCACGATATGCCTCCTGCTATAGCGTGTCTAGCTTGCATGGTAAATACATACGCGGGGAAGTAAGTTGTGGTCGCAAACCAAGTATAACAAGCGTACGCTGCAGCAAGTGTCCGCTGCCCGTAGTCCAACGACGTTGTGCCGGTTGAGCCATAGAGCAACGTGCTCCTTCCCGATGAGTATGCCCAGTCCAATCCACCTGTAGTAATGAAGTGTCAGTTAGTATATCCAGCGACTTGGGTAGTTCCTCCAGCGGGTGTATATGTAATAAGGTAGCTAACCTCTGTAGCAAAGATCCGCACTAAAAGCCCAGGACGGATCACGTCTATCCAGAGCTGCGGCATCGACCAATGCCGCCTCCAGTGCTGCGGCTAACAAGAGGGCTGCGGAGGAACGCATCTTAGATTGGTTGACCAATGTTGTACTCCTTTATTGAACGTAGAGGTCGTGGTATAATTGTAGTACGTTTTGAAAAGTAAAGGATTGCTGTTTGGTAAAGTAACCAGATCGGTTGGCAAGAGTACTAGAGGTTGGTTAGTAGCCAACTAGTGATTGAAATAAGAAGTTATGGGCGGGTGAGAAGAATAGGAGGCGATCAATGGTAACACGGAGACCTTTATATATCAACTCTGAGATTTCCTAGCCGTATTGATCTATGTCTAGTTATCTCCCAGCCTTTTTGCGGTCTTTCGTGGCATACAAAAGTCTATGCATGTCCAAATGCTGGAGATAGCACGCTAGTCTGAAAACTACAAATTTCCTGTGGGGCTGGGTCTTCGATGCATCCAGACTCCTCCATAAGCGCCTGCAGGTTCGATATAAAACTAAGGCTAATCCTGGCGGTTCGACCTAAAAGACTATTGCGGAGAGCTTATCATTTCGACACTCGCCTGGTCATTCCAGATACGGGGGGGCATTAGGGGCGGGGCGTATAGGTATGTTGGTCCCATAACCCAATTATTACGTATAAGGTTCAACGGCGTACATCCATATCAGTTGCACTCGTACTCTCAGTGATCACACCCTCAGTAGCCATACTGTGATTTTTATGTAAATATTATACTCCTCATTCCACCTCGGCTAAAGGTTCCAGACTAGCATTACAAAGTTTAATATTTCAATGCCAAAGCGATATCGTGGCAGCTGGTAGGCGTAGATGGCGACCCAAGAAATACCGCTTCGTACCAATTATCTGAGGTCAGTGTGGCACAGCTTGTCGCATTAAGCCGTGAAGCCAGAGGATGGTACGGCAAGTGCCGTACAATATATGTTCGAGGGAAGGCGTTCCGAGCGGAGACCGCATACCACCGACTAGTAGTTGCCCCTAAACATGCAATCGTTTAATCTTCCGAGCTAGCCTTATTGCAGACAACATTATCTTACACAAACCTTATTTTATCGCCGAGTTTAAAGGTTTCCTAGCCTCTGCCACCATGTTTGGTAACATTTCATTTCGTAGAGCTACTCAGCTTTGTTTGACCATGCAGGAACATTGATGCACTCGAGGAAACGAATTTCCTTTAACTGAGAGCCCAAAATTTTTTGGGATTTATAACCGATACCCTGTAGTACCGAAGATATGAATGGTAGTAAGGATCTTGTAAGCCTTAAATCGTCGTACTTTCTTACCAGATGACTCATGCAAGCTAGAAGTTCTCACCTATATAGGTGAGTTGAGTAATATCCTTAGCCCTTACGGTTATTGTGGCTCATTCGCGGTCCGAAATATGTTAATACTGTCGATTATGTATGGTACGGTTTTACAGATAATTATAGACATTGCAGGTATATTTCCACCGCGCTAGCAGTAGTATTTTCGTTGAACCAGCCACATTTACATACTTATTTTCAAGGAAACCATTATTAGTTTCGAGAGAGCGGTCTGGGCCTTAAAAGAAAGATTTTTCTGTGAACTACACCCTCACTTCATGCTCCCTTGGAATGAAAAAAGAACTCGGTTTATGAGTCAAAGGCAGGCTCGGCTAAGAAAAGTGAAGATTCCATCTTGAAAGTTCGCCGACGCGTGCGGCTCATAGCGGTCAGGGTCAAATAGAACTCCATTGCTCGAATGAAACCATTTAGCACGAACGAAACGAAGGCGCACCCTGGCTTTTCCCCCTCGGCTATATTGCTCGCCACAAATAGAGGTTTAGTCTGTATGCCAAATATCCATATATTCGCAGATGATATTTGACGCAACTGAAATGAGCGGGACTACCAAGGAATCCAAAAAGGGTAATAGTACTGCATTCACGCAACCAAGGCGCCATTGTGGCTTCAGCCTTAGATCTAGATGCACAACTGCCTTGCAAGGATAGATGTACATTGTTGCGTATCATTTCGCCTGCATCGTAACTAAGCTTATTGAGAAGCGTTTTGGAGATACTGGTTTTGTGAGAGGCTCTTGGCTTATTTGATTAAGTAGATGTGTAGCTTAAAGCGGAAATGTGGTGTATCAACACAGTTGCTGTGTTGGTGACCAATCCGCTACTAAGGGGCGGTTGGGAAACAACAAAATTTAAATCGATGAAGCCTAAATAGTCGCAAATTGGAGGCGCATGGTGTTTACTCTCCCTAGACATATCGGTAACGTAACAATATCGATCTTGGCTGTCAATTTTTAACAGGACCCGACGTTGGTAATGCAACAGATGCTGACACAATCGGTGCTCACCCAAAATGTAATCAAATTTGGATTGCAAGACTGCGTACCTATTATCTATCTATATTTAGTAGCTTGCCTTTAACCTTTCCATTCATCGGTGGCGTACGAACTTCCATGCATCTTAAGATACCTTCGGTAGCGCGATTAGTTCTGAGATTGCAATGTTCTTATACGCGTAAGTATCGGGTGTAAAGAGAGCCCACCATAGGTGCCCAGAGTTCCAGTATCTATTCTTAAGGTAAAAAAGTTTTCTGTGGCGTGCTATGAAGCGCGTGGCCGACACTGCATCGGTGCCGTGCATATTGATCTAGAGTCTAGATGCTTCCAAGGCTGAGGGACTGCGAGCCTTCAAGCGGCAATTTACACTAGAGAATGCATGCTAAGCAACAGTGCGTATTGGAGCGGTAGTGTCCATCCAAATGAGCTATGCCTCTATCGCCATGTAATCGTCCGAGCCTTTAGAAATATATTGGATTTGTTATATTACGTGTCACATCTCGGGTTTTCGGAGTTTAGGGTGTTGTTATGAAACCCTTGAATATTCTACTTTGTCCTACGAAGCCACCTAGTGTCTTGCATGGGAGCTAGATTAATCAAAACAGATACTTGTACCTTTCGCAAACCCCTCCTTTGTGCGTGGGCATTCGCTCGGGCTTTCGGTTAAACCTTACTAGGAAGCCACAGTGAAGATAGCATAGCATTAAAACCATACCCCCGATAAATTAGATCGATAACAACCAAAATAATTCGATACAGGCATGCCACCTTTTTATTCTGGCGGAATAATTTCCCTTTGCATGATGCATTTCAAAAGCAAGGGAGTGCTGGACTAAATTGGTTGTTCAGTCAGACACCACTACAATAAACTCCGAACCCTCCCCAGTTCCAACGATGCTCTCGAGGGAAGCTCTTGTTTTTTTTCTATAGCGCCAATTCATTGGCAGGCTACAATTGAGGAGGATGAGATGGCAGATAACTAAAGCAGTTAGGGGTACTTCTAAGTCTTACCTTGCCAACGTCCAGTACCCTTATGTGCAATCATTTCACATGTGCGTGCCCGTGGCTATATATCGGTATCCGCAGGTTGCTACTAGGTTTCTGGGTGACTTTTTGGAGGACTCAGCTTGGAAATTCATCCCCTTTAACCAGACTACGTCTAAAGTATTAAGCTGTCGTCATGTATCTATGGCTTGCCATTCAAGTAAATACTATATCAGCGACGTTTTCAAAAAAAAAAGCTAGAGCAAAGAACCTTTGCCTGATCAAAACTACAAGGCTCGAATGATGAGATATCACACTAAGCTAACCATCACTTCTCGTGGGGCCGGGGATTCAATGCAGCTAGCGTCTCCCACAGGCGCTGCAGCTAACTCGATGTGAAACTGAAGACTATATAGCCGGCGATTTAAGATGAAGTTTATTTTTGGGGTATCACCAATTTCGAATGGGCCCAGCCATTCTAGCTGAACATATGCGAGATCCGTTAGAGTGAGATATAGATACAGCATTATAGGTTAAACTGTCAGATATCAGGGATACCAACGTATATTTCCGGTATCCTTTATCGTAATAACCTCATAGATCTAGCGATCGCACCCCGGCTACAGAAATTGAAACCCTGTGCATTTTAAAGTCTTACTTATGTTCCTTCTTCTTTAAAGATCTCGGAAGACATATTATAGCAGCAATCGGCCCGAGTTGAACAAAGACTTGTTATTACCCAGGCTATAGGGGCGATAGAACGCATATTGCATGGAGCGGTCTAGAACGTCTGGCTGATGCGGCTGAAATTATATTCAGACAAGCCTTGAGGCTAGTTTGTCCCAAATAGAACGCAAATGCTGCGACGTGTTAAGTCTCCATCCCTCCAACCATTAAAATTACAACAAAACTTTGCATAAACTTTATTCATCGTCGAATTTAGAGTTCTCAGATATTAAATTGGCGCCTTCAGATTTAATCTTGTGGAACCAGCCATCTGCTTTATTATTCAGGAGGGTGAGACTAGCGCAGGCGATTACCTTCGCGCATCTGCAAAAGTATTTAATGTGGGGTCTGGTTCCATGTGTAATCGAAATAACGTAGGAGCTACAATAAAGCTGCTTTCCAGAAAAGCTCACCATCAACGGAACTCACTAATAACAAAACAAACTCCCAAGAGAACTAAGCTCTTGATATTCGATCACCAATTTGCCCAACTTGAGGGCTCATTTTATTCTACAAATTGGCAAGGAGAGATCGATCATCCGGGTCGTCATCTCATTGCCGTTTGACTCCCGGCCCTGCTCCGGATCCCTTGGGACATCAATTTTCAGGAATATCTTGCAGCTTCTACGTCAAAGACGTCAGTCAGCTAAAATAGATACCACAGATATTGAAATTCAGACAAATGCCCCGATTTCACAGGCACAAATCGATTGCGGGGCTACCACCGGCGAAGAAGTTAATGAACTATCCAGTTTTCGGACTATTCAATTGTGGTTAACCGTGGTCAAATCTACTCGTCCACACATTCCGAACGCATAAGAAGTAGACAAGGTGGGTTATCTACCCCAACACGTCGAACCGTGGTTACTGTCCAAAAACTCTAGCAAAGTTTTCTGCCAATGGTGCAAACTACGGCCTTTATGCAAGAGACTTTATGTCCCGTGCATTGGATGGATTGGGTAACTGGGTGATTGATAGCCAGAAAGGCATTCTCATATGCTCATACAATGATCCAGCACGCCTACTCTCGGATATGCAGTGGTGCCCGGATAGCGGCACTGAGCTTTGGAGGCTCTTTAAAAATGAAGCTATTAGGCTTAGTTAATTTCTGAGACTAAGTACAAAATATTAGGCTGACATCGTTGCTGTGTAACATTGTTCTTTGCAGCGTGCACAGTTCAAGGCCACTAAGCCGGAGGAATTGTGGGCAGACCAATGCTTACCATGCCGGAGGCTGGTGCACCGTCGACGTCCAGGTTGATGTCGCAAAAGGCGTTGCCGTCGCCCTCGATTTGCGTCCTGGAGTTAGTAGTGGCGAAAAGAGTTTTGGAGCCGTCGAGCAATAGGTAGACCGCCTTGGTGGTGTCTGCTGTCGGCACATTGTCACAAGCGAGGTTGCCACTCACGCCAGCACAGTGAAAACCGTAACCAGCTACAATATTGCTACTGCCTAAATAATAATAGCCAGCGTTGGCGTAGTCGTTGTTTACAAATACGTACCCCACGGGGTTGCCGTTCAGAAAGTATTTGCCATCGGTGCCAGTGCTCGATTGTACAGTGAAAACCGCCGCAAGTCCTTTGTTCCCCGGATCGGCGGTGACAACGGTATATTTATTAGGCACGGTACCCGAGACCCAGTAAGTGACGCCGGCGCAAGTGAGTGCTACCCTGAACTTCGCGATGTAGACAGTGCCGGTAACTTTTGCAATGCCCGGGCTAGTGACCACTCTTGCTGCAAAATCAGTCGTCTGAATTGTCGTCGCTGCGGCTAGATCCGTCCATCCCCAGTTCCCAGCAACAAGGTCTACGGAAGTTGTGCCTCCTGTGAATATCTTGGTTGAGTATGCACTGCAGGCACTTATAAACCTGGCAGTGCCAGCATCATATCCGTTGGAAGAGGGACAATTGGTGTTAACTGTTGTTAGGAAAGCCGGGGGCAACCCGCCACTTGAGCTGGACGCGCCACCGAGGTCTGTGACGATAGCAGCTGTTGAGTATATGAGACTGGGGCCGGCGTACGTTCTGAAAGTCGTAATGTTAGCAGGCATCCCACGCTAAACATGCCTGGCTTACATAGGGAATAAATACATACCGAGCAAGATATTTTGTGGTCGCAAAATAGGTAGCACAGGCCAACGCCGCTGCAGTTGTCCGCGATGTCGTCTCTAACCACGTTGTAGGGTTTACATGAAAATCCTTCGTTCCCTCCGTACGTGCCCATTCCAATGCGGCTGTAATAGTGGGGCACCACTTAGTATATATAGCGAATCTGGGAGTTTGATGCAGCAAATATAAATATAGCGGAATAGCTTACCTCTGAAGCAGGTATCTTCCTTGTACGTGAAAACTGGCGCAGCGCGCTTATCGAGAACTGCACCATCGACAATTGCCGATCTCAGTCCTACGGCTAACAAGATGGCTGCCGAGGAACGCATCTTGGAGCTGTTGACTAATACTGTAGTGGTGTGAATATTGACTGGTAAATGGTAGGAATAAGCGAAGGAAATGCTTTGAGAGTAGCGTGGAGATTAGAGCTCGCTAGCTTTCTTTGATCTGCTACTCAAAACTCATAATTTAAGGACATGGGGACCCATACTTATAGATCATTTCGAGTTCATTCTTTGACTCTGTCGTTGCATTTATACGGCTGAATGATACCACTTTCGATCCTTACTTCACCGCCGTAGACTCCGCTCCCAATCGCACGACTCTATTGTGCCTCTACAGTAAGAAGTTGAACTACCTCAGGCACCGCATAAGGTGGCGGCCGGCCAGCATACTCCATTGCGGGGGCTCCATACTCCTGCATAGGACCAATGGCCGTTCGCGCTCCAACCCCCGGCCCCCTCACTGGAGCTGACAAATACTAGACTAACCGTTATGACGCTACAATTGGAACTACAAAGTAAAAATATACGTTCTAACCACGGGCCAGGTTTGTCGCGCAATGCCTTTAGTGGCGCGTTGCTGCATAGGCACCGGTTGTAGTTGCTTTGAATACTTTATTATTTCTCAATTTGGTAAGGCCTTGTTAGTCTTCACCCCCCTGCGTGTGCTTCAATGGTTGTCTTAATTTCGATTTTGAGCGCCGCCAAGGTCGACCAATATTTGTTTGATAGGTATAGCGCGCTATAAGACACCGCTGTAATTGAACCTTAGATATTCACATATAACTTTATCATAGGAGACTCGATTCCCAAGCTCGACGGCTCCATGGCTGCGGAGGCATCGGATACAGCTCCTTCAGGCACTTATTACTTCTCAATTCGATGCGGCCCTTTCGTTAATTTGGCTGTGGTTAGAACCCTCGAGCGATTATCCTGCGAATTCAAGCCGTTCCATCCGCACTACCCACGCTAATTTCCTGTAGCATCACACTCTTGATCTCAATGGGGCATCTGGCGCTCCCGCTAGAAAAGCTTCGCAAGGCGACTGCTATACACATACAGCACGTTGCTTTTGATTCCATACAAGGCATCTAGAGTTTTAACACGCACCAGCCTAGCAAGGTCACTATAAAAGTTCCATAAAACAGTCGGTATACATGCGTTGCACATTGTCCTTTGGTCCCATATCGAGCTAACCTAAAAGTTCCCTCCTGAGCCCGACCTCCATGGCTAATGAACCGTAGTTGGTTTAACTGATAGCCTAACCTAGAAACTTCATGAATTTATCCGAACACATATTCCAAAGTGACCCCAAAGAAATGTATTTTTGAGTGCGACGGAGAAGCAACTGTTAGTAAAAGTACCGCATTATATCGGCGCGACAGATCTAACCGCATCTGTCCGTGCATAAATTGTGTCTCAATACCCTAGGATGGGAGGAGTATCTCAGTGTGGCGAATCGGCATTTTGGCGGGGGATACGCGCGTACGAGTGATAAATAGCACAGCGAAAATAGCGTCAGTTGAGTCAGCCACTGGCTTCGTAACAATGCCTCCGCAATCTTCGAAATCCCACCAACAAGGATTGCTGCGTTTCTTTTTATAAGCCATAAATCTAGCGATATTAGGAGCTAAATGGCGACCGTAAGTATAGAAAATCTAGACCTTCCCTATATCTGCAGCCATGAGGTACTAAACCATGCAGCATGGTTGACGCGATACCCCTTTTTGACGACTTAGTTATTAGACCTTACGAAATTACAGGATGGTGCAACCACAAGTATCACGTCCACGTCTAAAGCTGAAAAGAGGCTATAACGAATGAATTATATTTGTGCGACTGAAACGTGACTTCTTGTGTGCTCAATAAGTACGGCAGAGGCTTGTCGCACAACTGCGATTTAAGAGACTCATTAAAGTGTCGACCGCCCCATATGCGTAAATACCCATGAAGGCAAAGTTCTAGTCTGAGGAGAATGCTTTTTGCTAATGCCCGAACCCCTGAATTTTGTACATGTATGTTCTACCAAGGAACCCCCCGACAGTTTATTTTGCATACACGGAGATATATGTAACGGCATATACCTAGCCGCTATAGTGGGATCTGCGTATTATTCGATTGAACTCGCTTGCAGCCGCATTGAGCCTGCCTTTGATTTAGCAAGCCAAACGGATATACTAGTCGTCTACGATCACATGAACACTCGAAAATCCAATCGTGCACGCGGGATGTTGACGATGAAAGCTCTATGTGTTGGGGTTAAATGCAGTCAAACTGCTCGCATTGAGCATATGCAGCGCCTGCCCGCCCCTTTCGACAGGCCGGATATTCAGCCAAAAGCTTTTGATCTCGTAGTAGTTACAGAGCTGCTTAAGGGGTTGTCTATTATTATCAGCAATAGAAACGATATGGAGGCGCACCACCCGTTCCGCATCTGGTTTGGCATTACACACTCATCGGAATCACGCGAACAAACGGCCAGTTAGGAATTACATGGCATCAGTGACAACAAGCCACGATCGATCGCGTACAGGGATCAGCCCGTCGAACCAATCTCGCCTTCGGTAATTTAATCCTGAGATATACTTTTCTTGTGGGGTGTTTTTTTTTCTTTTCTTATTCCCTTTTCCTTCTTTGCTTCGCTCACTGGTTCTGGGACAGCGCCACGCGAGCGCCTTCGAAAAACTCGCCGCCACCAATGGAGCTACTACTCTCGGCGAGATCAAATTAGCGGCTTATCCCGAAATAACGGCCGACCCCCAGCGTTGAGAAAACATTGCACCAGGAATCTTGAATGGTTACACATGACTTAATATGCTTACTTCAAAAATTGAGCTGTACCCCTTGCTCCTGCTGTAGGTAAACCTGTGTGCGCCTGTGGAGCGCCTATCTGCGTTCAAGCCACGTTTTACGCATGAGAACCTGCGTTGTAAAATTAAGCACAATTTCGACTATGTAAGAGGCATTCGCGTATTCGCTTGGTATTCGTCCACAACGGCTAACCAGATCGGTACTGAGTGATCGCAAATGCAGCCAGATGATGGAAGATGAATGAACTATACTAAAGTTCAGCCCCCAGTCTCCAGCTTTCAGCGGCCGTTGAAGTCTAAGAACCTCTTCGGCCGACCTGATTCGATTAGCCTTCGCTCTTCTCTTCTAATATCGGAGTTCTTACTGATTCTACCACAATCGCTTTGCCCCCGAGTTTCTACTTGTAAATGCCAAGAAAGATGCAGTTGCACCGGCTTCACCAGCCCCTGCAAGCCTAAAAGAAAATTATATCGAGCAGATATTCGTTGTAACAGTTCTTAATAAATGTATGCAGGAAGGCTGAGGAAAAGAAATAACTTTGTCCTATTCTTTGTGGACTAGTATTATAGTCGATGCAAATGCCCAGATGAAGCGCTATTTCACCGCCCTAGATTCTGTAATATGCCTTTAGTGCCGCCTTTGCGGAATGAAGCTGGGGGGCAGCTAGTTTGCGTGTTCTGGACTCGGTTCTAAGGAGGCCGGTACAATTAAAACAAAAGAGTCAACTCGGCGGCTCCCTTTACCAATATACCGTATTTGCTACCAAGATTATTACCCTCTATCATAGCAAATAGGTCCTGTAAGCCGAACTTTGACTGTAAAGGACACAGATGGTCACGTAGCCGTACAGACACATGCACAACCAAATGAATCTCCGTCTTCCAAGAGATTACGGCTTGCCGTTGGATTAAAAGCTGCTGCAAAGACTCTTAGTCTACAAGCCTCCAGTGCAGAAACGGGCTGAGGACAGTTATATACACTCATGATCCAGGTAGATTACTGATGCAAACGGGGCGGACCTACAGAGGGCGAAGATTGCTGGTTGCATAGGAGACAAGATTGGTAAACACCAAGATCCCCGTAGGCTACCTGTAAACCTGTTTCTAGAACCCCCAGTTTTAGTGTCGGAAGATTAGCTGCGAGTAAATAGGCTTCACGCAACTGTGTCGCTGCATTTTGGTGAACCTGAAACTTAAACCTTTTGAAAATTATTGCCTGATACGGTTCGACCGCAGCAGCACGTTGTTAGCGATCCCGTTACCTGCTTTGCTTGAGCATCGCCTGCTTGACTGCTCTCGACATAATTCACCGGAAATATATGCTTGACGTCACTGTGTAATAGTTGGATGTCAAGAGAAGTCGATGGACTATCCCGCGACATAGTTTGGCTAGGATATACATTACGTATTTGTCGGTGCGCTATAATAGGCGGATATCGAGCTACGAGCCAAATATCTGAGGCAACGCTCGTACGAATCCGTCATAAAGGTTTGGAATACAAATAATAAATCATACACTGAAAACTAGCTCACATAGTCTCCCCAAACTAATCCACTAAGTCGCCGAGATTTTTATTGGAGTCTGCTCTAAGAAGACGGGTGGCAACTATCATCCTTAAGATCTATGGCATCTTTCGAACATAGATGTTAGTACTTTTTGCTTTTTGAGGGCCCTTTAGCACCGCGGACGCGAAAGAAATAGCTAACTGCTTAAAATGCCAAAATGTATAATGCATAGCTGTTGCATAATCGGCCCTATAATAAATGGAATAAAAGGTATACTAAGCCTACTATGACACCACCCCCATGGACACCGACCCAAGACCGGAGACAACCGTTAACCACCTACAGGCAACAGCAGCTTTGAAATCTTTCGTACCCCTACAGTATTTGATGTTTGAGTATTGATTCGCAACATATTAACGTTGGATCTCACCTTCTATGAGCTTCGAGGGCTCTCTGCCCATTACAGCCAGGATAATAACGTATCCCGATTGGTACACTTAAATGAATCCGATAGATTTGGTCAATTGCAGAGTATGCTCCATCTTAGATGGCCGCAATTCATGCCGCACATAACCTTCGGCACGGTATCCGCGATCATGTTAGCCAGTGCGTTGGATGAAAACGGTTCTATCGGCACGAGGCTTTGGACCTTTCTCCTTTATGCAGCATATCCTGCCGAACCCATTAGACACGCACATTTACTTAATGTGGAAATTATATGCCCGCAGTGAGGCGGAATTATCCGCGCTGCGCCTGAAGTTGGTGTTGTTGCCAAGCATCAGTGCATCTTCGCATATTTTCTATCTAGTGGTAAATTCCGCATAGATTGGAAGATGAAACCGCACTTGACCTCGCGGGTAGCCAGGGAACCGTAGGATAGCAGGGTCTGGGGCGAGCTGCGTGAGAGTAAAAACTATCTAGATGGGCATGTACCGACGTAGGAACCCTTGTAGCGGTAGAAAAGCTCAATGCATGAATGTAGACCTACACTGGTCTCGTGAACCAGCCAAACCCAAAGGGTTGCACGCATACCCTGCTACTACGGAGGCGAACTGCAAAGCAGTAGCGAGGCCAGGGAGCTTAGAGGTTTTAAATTTTAAACTATGCAATCGCAATACATTGGACATACTTACTGGATCTAGGCTATATATTTCCGAAAAGTTAAAGATATTGGTGTATTTCCAAGTCATGAGGCAACAGGTCAAGCTCCAAATATTGAATGGGCTTCTCGTCAACCCCGTACTCTTCAACATTTAAAGAGGCTTATACCAAATAATGCAAAACCGCGAATCGTACGTCTTAACGTTACTGTCGCAGTCACAGCTATAAGTTACTGGCTTCTTACGGGTTCTATGCAGTCCCACATTTGAAATTACCGAACGCTAGATTATGCATTTCGATCGAGAGGGTACAGTCGAAAGAAGCTACACACCCAGTAAACCGCTCATTCGTGTAGAGCCCCTGCACACGAAGTATTATATGCTAGATTCCAAAAGGGATTTCGCCATTCCATCATTATGGCTTTGAATTGACAAAATTCAAGATTCTGAAATCTCTACAGCTAGAAGACGAGTTGTGAGGTCGGAGCGCTTAATCGGCTGTATCGACGTAAGACCTAGATGCAGCGGGAATTCAATGCCGAAAATTTTGGGACTAAATTGGGTTGTAGCTTCGGCTCTGGTGAGTATTTCCAAGAGCTGCGGACGTACTCTTCAGTGCAGTCTTTCAGCACGCATGCACTCAGTTGAGTAGCCAATTTGGGTATTCTTAGCTAAACCCTATACATGATCTGCCGAATAAGCTGCCGATGTACGTATCATGCTCGTATCATGCTTCTGGAAGCACATAAACCCTCGTTACCCTTCAAATTTTTGATTATTAGCAATGGTTTCACTGGCCGGTCAGCGTTGTACCTAGGTGCGTATAATGATAGTGGTCTCTATTTTTTCGGTTTACTCTGTACGACGAACAGATGTGTATTTATTTTTTCCTAGAGGCTTCGCGGCTTGATGTACGTCTATCAACCCACTATTACCATACATTGATTCCGTCAAGGAACAGGTATGTATCTAACGACTACTATCATATTTCGTAACCTATATCGTAGGGGTTTAAACAGTGGATGGGTAATAGCGGTGTATAATTGGAAAATAAGGTTTTTAGGGTATAGATTAGAACTGTGTTCGCAAGCAAAAATTTTAATCTGGACGTAGGACTCTTTGTTGCATCAGTGACGTATCAAGGGATGGCAATTTAGAAACGACTGGAAGCCAAAGAAAGTAAGATTCTGTGAGCAGAATTAGAGGGAGAAAAATATGGAAGAGAGAGAAAAGAACTAAGATGAGGAGAAACCAATGTATTCAAACGACAAATCAAGCTAAAGCTCGTGGTGTCTATATTCCTAACTAATATCTACATAGAATTGAATCAGTAAGTTAAATACTTACACTTGCTAAATGTAACGAGGTGCTTGCTATGCTTAAGAGTTCTCTATACCATAGA
Source organism: Drechslerella coelobrocha (assembly GCA_036971555.1). Taxonomy (NCBI): domain Eukaryota; kingdom Fungi; phylum Ascomycota; class Orbiliomycetes; order Orbiliales; family Orbiliaceae; genus Drechslerella; species Drechslerella coelobrocha. The sequence continues at coordinate 435,721 of JAJTUH010000013.1, read as the reverse complement.
AGAAACCACTGAATGCAATAGTATAGCGAATTATAAATTCGCTAAAATTGGACCTTGGTAAGATCGGGATTGAGGGCAAGCTGTATAAAGGCGAATTTTAGTTCCATAATATACGATGAAGCTACGTGGCGGAAGGACACGTACCGGTAAAATGCAATGACAGGCTATGTTAAAGGCCAAAGGGCCGATGGCAGTATAGTCCCTCACAGTCCAGCCGTAAGGAGCTGCTATCCCAAGGTAAATTATACCTGACGCGAGAGCGAACATGAACAAGTACATCCATTTGAATGACTGGATGATCTTCGATGTCTCCCGGAAGAAATTAGAGCTCTCGGCCTCCTTTTTTGTGCCTGTCCAATCTTGGACAGGAGCCGAAAATAGATAACTTATAATTATAGTGTTTAGATGAAAAGAGAGACCGCCGAAAAATATAACGAGGAAAGGCGTCCATTTCAGATTTTCCAACAGAGAACGAAAGAATTGTTGTTCACTCAAGCGGTAGCGCAGTAAAGCCAGGGCAATGTTGCCCTATGGTTGTATGTATGTTAGTAGTGGCCTCCATAAATATCAAACTATGTTTGATGAGACTTACCACAACATTGAAGACGAATACGGTAGCCATGAAAATCTGCCATGACTGGATAAAAAATTGATCGAATTCACCTTTGAACAAGCCAACTAGGATGTAGTTTAAGATTGTTAAAGGCAGGGAAGATGCCATAGCATGATATGAGAATAGGTAGGCAGTAATGTGAAATTTAGACGAAAATGGGATGTAGCTGCTGGTCAAATATGTTTTGAAACCGCTGGCTATGGGGCCTTTAGTCAACCAGTATACGAACGGATTCAACATGAGTTCTGTTGCACCGTACGCATACTTTCTCCAGCGAGAAAGCTCATCGTAGACCGTTAGCGATACGCCCTCTTGAAAGGCGTCACCACCCAAGTGGTAAGCAGCAAGTCTCGTTATACACCCATTGGCCTGCAATCTAAAGGAAAGGTCAAAGTCCTCCGACACATGAGACTCGCTCCACCACTTTTCTTTTCCATCGCGATCCCTGAAGGAAACGCTTTGAAGAGCCTGCCACCTTATGAATGCGTTGTGGCCAATAAATGGAGCTGGCTCTCCGCTGCCGCAGCAAAACCGGATTGCGTATGATATCATGTCGGTAAAGTATGCCATACCGTTCTCGAAAAAGGAATTCGTAACTTTCATTGCGACAGACGAGTGTTGCAGAATTGCAACTTCCGGGTTGAGATACATTTCCGCAGCGCCGTACATTAAGCAATCTTTGGGAACCCGGGTATCGGAGTCAACAACTAAGAGCAATTCGCCAAGACGAATGTTACCTCCGGCCCAAGCCCAACCGTTTTCTTTAGTTGCTCTCTCCATGGCGTCAGAATAAAGTTCTTGTTCATCGTGACCAGTGAGAACTGCATCTTTCCCATGGCGCTCCCGAACCAAATCGATAAGCTTTTGTTCTGTGGCGATAGAGAGTTGAAGCCCGAAGTTCATATTTGACGCCTTCTTAAACTTCCCAGTCCGGACAAAGCCTTTGTGGCCATTTCGCGGTCGCGCTATCCAACCGAGGTTATTATTGCGATAATATTCTATTCTTTTTCGAGCTTCCTCAACTGGAATAGTTTGTATACCATCGTCGTTGATGAATATACTCGCTGTGCCGCCTTGACGCTCGTACTGGGAGATGGCTACTTTAAGTGAGTCTACGGTTGGCTGGATGACAAAGCTAAGCGATTCTTTGTATACAGGCATCTGGATCGTAATATGAGGAGCCTTGAACCCCATATCCGTGGCCTGTCGAACATTCGGTGGACGAGCTGAGTAGTAACGGCTATTATCGCGTAGGCCTGCGATAGGGCCGAATATCTGTGCCAGGTATATGATAAATGCGTCGGCAAAAAACTGCGTAGAAGCATTCCCTCATCTGTTAGCGGAACCTAATATGAGATCACGTAGCGTAGCTATCTGTTGCTACCATTCTAGCCACCTTGAAAATAGCAATAGGGGGTTGAAGCTTACCCAAGTTAGCGGCAAAAGGACTGGAATGGCAGCCACTAATGCGAACCGGACAAAGTAGTTATCCGCTATTGACTCTATCAAAAGAATACGGAATAACTGCCCTACCACCAGCACCACAATAGCAGCCATAGCGACCCCGGAGTATACAGATGAATTCGGATAGCAGGGTCGAGATAGGGATTCTCTTGGATAAGCACCCTTTTCGAGATCATCCTCCATAGGACCTTTCCCCTTCCCCCTCTTATTCTGGCCAGCTCTCGAAATTTCCTTCTCATCCTGTCGTAACTTCGCGTCGGCCATTTTGTTGATAGTCAGTTCGGGCGCCTCATACAGAGAATTGAAGACCCTATTTATCGGCTTAGAGTTGTCCGGGAATGATGGAGTCATATCAATATCAAAGATTTGGCTGAGAAAAAGCTCCTCCACTTTAGTCGCATGGCTCACAATTTCTTTGATAGAGTCATGCCACAGAAGTACCACTCGCTCTTCCCTCACAAAACATATATATTGCCACCGGCGAACATCCTTCGGAGAAGCTTGAGCAATTTCCTCAAAGCTATCCACTACTTGGTATTTGTCGCCACCTTTCTTAAGTTCGAGCTCTCTCTGCTCTGGGCGTAAGACTTTGAAAATTGGTTCCGTGATGTACGACTTCATCGTAAAGGCAACAAAAACATCAAGATTCGCAACTGCATTTAGGAGAGAAGGAGAGACACTCATGGGTTGTGCGATATAACTCCCCGCTCCTCTTCGTACCAGTAGGCCACATGTTGAATAACTCTGCAAATGTCGACTGTTTGGTATTAGCCCTTTGCGCTGTAACCGCTGGAGAAGATACTGTGACATCTATATGTCATTACAAATTTAGCTATTAGTTTCTGGCAACCAACCTCTCAAGTACTCCGTAGATTCTAGCATTATCTTACCAAGAACGAACTCATGGCCTTCTCGGATCCGGACCCTGTTGACATATCACTAAAGGAGGCCGAAGCGCCATCATTTACTGAGAGTGAATCCATTGGCGGAATAGGTGAAGGTGCACTCCGATCTCCGGTGAACACGGAGTGCTGAGAACCCGCACAATCTGCCTGTCCTTCATGTTTCGAGATTGTATCCCACGCAATTTGTTCTTTAAGTGAGAGAACAGATGTCGACGCTGACCTTTGCGACGTATACGAGGTTATCGATAACCTAGAAGGAGATGCATTTCTATGCCTTGAACTGCGCGACGATGGTCGGCTGGAGATTCTTGGAGGCAGCACCGATCGTGGAGATGGTAGTGGGTCGAACTGTGTGCTCGCCACTGACGATGTTGTTGGAAACCGCTTCAGCACTAGACCCGCGCCGCTATAAGGAAGGTCGGACATGTCGCGCAAGGTTTGTGCAGATTACCTAGATATAGAGACCAGTGACGTTAGCTATGCTAGTCTTCATGGAATAGAACTCTGCAGTCATCAGAAGCACCAGATTGAGTTTCAGGACTAGCGAGTTCAAGATGATATTACTGGAGTTAAAGTCCATACAGAATGTGATAAGAGTGATGTATTCCGCCATACACTACCTGAGCGACAGTATGAAGATTCACGAATGAAAAGAATCCTAGGGCTACTTCGTAGTGGACATAAAATTCCAACTGAGAATATTGGTGTAAGGGAGCAAATTTTGATATTGGTTGAAGCAGTTGCTCGGTCAAAATCTCGGGAAACCTAACGAGTGACAAGGAAAAGAGTGAGAAATAACAACTACAAAAGCGAAGCCATTTTTGGGAATAGAGTTAAGCTGTTAATAGAGAGCGTTTTCACCAGCTAAGCGCTGGGATTATATCGTGCATATATCAACATAACGAAAACAAAGCAAGGTACGTGTCTCACCCCGACAGATCGGAGTGGGGGCCGGACGGTAGTGATAACAGCAACTAAGCCTCGAAAGGCGGCGACATAGAATTTTTAAAATGGCCTAATTACAACGCTGCAATGAATATTTGGATAGGGGTTCCTTGTGCTTGTCTTGCAGTTGGGCGCTGAGATACGATAGGGCTTGGGTGAAGCTGCAATAACATATGTACCAGCAACACCTAAGATACATTTGAAAACAGGAACCCAAGATTCCAAGAATGATATTGTCATATAGAAATTGGATTTTCAACCCTCTTTAGGAGTTGTTTGGGAGGGCTTGCGCACTTCTTCCATCATTATCCCGCTTTCTTTCATTTCTTCTTCTGCTATTTCTTTTTCGTACAGCATGTACCTTTGCCATTCAAACCTGCATAGCTACATGTAGACAGTGTCATCCGCACATTCCACAAAATTTAAAAATCGAAATTTAGCCAAGGCGCATCCACCATCTGTTTATTAGGTGCAAATGGCAACAACAGATTAATACCCGGAAGACAGCGTAGGATACTTATATAATGGCTTCGTGGCTTTCTGCTCATCGGCCTCACAATATTAATACCCTTGTGTTGTGTTGATCAAATCACTGCCGTTCAGCTGCAACAAATCTCATGATCGATTCCGATTCTGCCCTCGAAATCTCCAATTTCCCCACTGGCTATGGTCACTTTCGTTATAAAACAAGCTCCCGTGCCGCCTTGTCGCTTTTTCTCGCCGTGGCCCCTAGCGATTTATTTTGCAGGCTTGACCAATAAAATTTATTGTTGCTTTAAACTTCAACTAACATACTCATAAGAGTTATTTCCCTACTAACAACTTAGCTTAGCTCAGCTAGTTTCTCTAAAATTTTATCTTTTCGAAGGACGGGCCGGTAAAACAATGATTAGCATAAGAGATTCAGAATAAACCATTTGAACTTGAGTCAAAATTCAAGCAGCTAATGCATTCTGTGTGTTTTCAATTTCAGCTTGGCGTCCATGCATGCAAGCCCATCTGCAAAAAATATTGGAAACCCCGACAATCTCCACACATATTCTCCGTATAGCCACGCGGTGCAAAAGTCCCCTCGCTCATCTACCGCGCGCCCGTGCATAAAAACCAATGAAACGTCTCAGTTTCACTTCCCAGATGCGTTAGCTCAGTCCCCCTGCCAAGATCCGAAGGCCCACAAAATACCTGCATATCCCTATTTTTACATCGCACCCGCCCGACGGATTGTTGCTCGGTTAACGCGAGCCTGGGTTTTCCGCGTTTCTCGTCACCACGATAGATTCCGGAATACGCAAAATAACTTGCAAATACCAAGCGAACAGGAGAACTAGCATATTCCATAGCATAGTATCAAAATAAATCCTAGAATTGCTAGATTTGTGTCCTATCAGAACGCCAAGTCGGCCCAACTTGATGCGTGCCCGGATTATCACACACATAGAGTCAGAGCCGCTCATGCGGCCTCTTTTGTAGCTAGGCAATGCGGCAGTACTGGTTCACGCCGAAGCCGACTGTTGGACAACAACTCGACCTCTCTTGGGATTTGGAAAATTTAGCAGATAAACAGAGTCGAGTTTTAGAGGCAAATCCAAAAATCCTCGCCACGTCTCTATAACACGGGAGGGTCGCAAGATAGATATTTTCAAAGTACTTCTTTATGATGACATGCCAAATTCCAAACTCCTGCGTTATGTAGCTATATATATATTTATATACATGTATTGGTCAGATTAAAACACTAAAGAGTAAAAACAGAAATATCTCGAGCTAGCCAGCGCATGCGTATGCTAAGTAAATATTTTCCAGGGCAAGCGAACTGGATTATCTATATGAGGTGGATGCAAATGAACTATCGGCAATCTGCTGTTCCCGAATGCGAACCGAAATCGCTTGTGTATCGGAGATATGTATTCAAAGCACTATAAACTGAATAATTATCGTAGGTAACATCTTTGGTGACCGTCAAGGACTCACCAGTAGCATACGCTGCATACGCTCGAATATGCTATTGCATCCTAGCTGTGAGAATTTACCACAAAGGTTTGTGTTGTGGTAGCCACTATCACTTCTCACACCGACCTTGTTGCCACATCTTTACGCTTCGGACAGTCATGCCGCGCTGTTCTGCCGAGCCCCACGTTGGATACCAGTCACCAACATCTCCCCAGAAATCGATCATTTCTTTTCCGTTCCCGTCAAGCCAGGGCTTTTCAGGCGTACCCCTATCAGCAGCTCAAAGTTATTATTGAACTGGTTTAGACGCTCTTACAGTAAGTGACATGGTGTCGCGGTGACTTACGGGAAATATCCATTGGTGCCCCCAACGGCGACATTGAGGATCAAGTAAAAATCTTGATCGAAGGGTGCTGCCTTCGTTTTCGCATACCTCCAGGGATTTGTATCTGTAGTTGCGTTGACCCGGATGAAACCGCCACGATCCCAAAATCCAGTCTGGCCGAATTTGATGTACATTACCTGGTGGATCTGGTTGCCGATATAAGTGACGATGTAATCTTCCGTCCACACCAATCCAAATTTGTGAAACCCTTTTGAGAAATCGGATCGTCGGAGGGTTACTGATCCCGATGTCGACAGGTATTGGTCTAGATAAGCCCAAGGCCCCCAGTGGAGGGCAGAGGAGATATAATTGCGGCCTCCTTTCGGATAACCGTAGCCATTTCCGCGAGATTCGACAAGATCAATCTCGCCTGACGCAGGCCAAGCACCGTAGACACTGTCCTGTGGTAACATCCATATAGCTGGCCATATCCAGTCCCCTGCCGGGAGTTTGGCTTCGATTTCGATCTTCCCAAATCGTATTGTCTTTTTGCCGCGTGTTGAGATACGGGCGGAGCGAACTGGGTTTATCATCACCTCTCTCGTTCTATTTGACTTCACGCCGCAGGCCTTGATGGTACTACCGGTACAAAATCCTTGTCTCGTCAGATTTAACGTGTAGCCGTTCAGCAGCTGCTCATTGGTTATGGGCGTCGTTTCGTTCGTGAGAGTTGGGACGATATGTAAACCCTCCTTGTCCGTGTACACATTAGTTGTATCGTTTGTGGCCCATTCGAACTGGCCATTTCCGAATCCATCCAGCTGGACTTCATAACTCCATATGTCGTGGTTTATCGTTTTAAACGAGTCATCGAGAATTAAACAGTACTATCGTCGCGGTCAGGGTTAGTATCTCCCGAGGCTTTTTGTGAGAAGGTGCTATTCTGGGGCGATCTGCAGGGTCTGTAGAACATACATCAATACTCGCAAACTCTTTAGTGCCCGTCCAACAATAAACCGCCGCACCGATAACTCCTAGAGAAATTAAAACGTATGCGATTGAATTAAGTCGACTAGTTTTAGAATATAGCTGTATCCACGAACTTGAATTAGTAGGCTTCTAAATATCAGTGACGTTGATGCGAAAAGGAGACCTTACTTGCTTGTCAGTTAGCCACGGCCGCTCATATTCGCCTTGTAGCTTGTAAGTTAGAAACGGTCTGCTGCATCTGTGAATATTCGATGTTGCATAGTCTGAGATGATAGAATAAGTAGATGATGCGTCATCCGGGCTCTCAAACGGGTTACTTGAACGCGACGACGAGGTTGAAGCCATGGCATCCATCTACTCTTTTGTTGCAACGGAGATCAAGGGAGCAAATATGAAATTAGCTTTGAGTAGTTTTAAAGGGTTGCACAGCTGTGACATTAGATATATAAAGTAACAATTGCAGTAGATTCTGAAATTAGCTGTAGTGAGCTACCTCGAAGCGTGAGAACCTAATAACAATATTGAGTTCTAGACCGAGTCTTTCGATTAAATTGACCGCTACACAATCTGCCCTCCCGCACAGAAAGCTAGCTTTAATTATGCATACATTTCGACTCTTGCGTTCTCTTAACTCATTGGTGGGCACTTCAACGAGTTAGCCTGTTTAATGCATAGCGCACTCACGATTTGTCTTGTGCATCCGAAGATAGCTCGCATTCTAACCTTGAGCGTAACGTAAAACTCCGTCAACCCGGCCCGGCATCGGAAAAAATTTAGCGGCATGATCGTAAACACCGCCAGCCACCGCTGGTGCTTCTACTTTAAATCTGGACAGCTGTTTAGGTGAGAGCGCCTAGCTGCCTAATAGAGAACGCTTTTACTCCACTCTGGCATAAAGATCCCTCGAACGTATACCAATACCATACTGAACGTTAGCGTATGTTGTTCCGCAGCCGCAAATTAAGCACTAGAGTTGTCTCGCAACGTCTCAATTTACGTCGGTTGATGTTCCGCAACGGGTATTTCCGTACACATTCCACAATGAGTTAGTGGATGTTAGCCAACCTCTGCGTCTCGATGCGGGGGGCACAAATTGCGAATCTTTCTGCTATTCAGGAAAAGCCCGTTGTCAAAAAAGGCTGGATCGATGGAACACTGTACATAAGTTAATAGAACGTTTTGATATTAGCTTATATTATTTTGGCTTTCTTTTTTTACTCGTTGAACCCCTGCTGAATGATAAGAGGACCAACTCGAGATCTGTTGTCGCAATCAGGTCGCCAGGATTTCAGAAAATGGACTATCTATATGTTGAAACATCGATCAGAATTCCTTCGCCGTTAGAACTTTCATAAAGGATTGGTTGGTTTGCACGCTCAGCGTTTAAGGGGAAACGAGAATTCGAACAAAAACATCATCATTCTTGTTGCGCTCAGCCGACAGCCGAGGCTACTTTTTCGTGAGGTTTTTTCCTTATCAGGAAATCGCTTGGTCACCGATAGCGCCACGGTTTACCCCTGCGCGATGCCAGGGGCACCCGGTCAGCTTTGTGGGGCTTGCTTTGCCGAGCGCTGTATTCATCTGCAACACAGATCTAGATCTTCGAGACAAAAGAAATTATCTGGAAGCTTTTTTTGCTGTAATATAATTACTCCTCTCATTTCATGCAGCCCGCGGTTCAGTGGAGATGTCGCCAAAGATCTCGCGTTCGGTGTTTTATTTTAGAAAGACACTTAGTTAATGAGCGATCCTATACATGCAAGTGTGTTCCAGCGCAGCGGGATCAACTTCGAGCACAAGTCATGGCGCATCGCAGTGCGCTCCGTTGTGAGGCTACAGCACAGGGATCAACAACCGGAACCGTGATGCCGCCACGATCATGCTTCCGTTTTCCATCATACGCGTACATGTAAATCAGCAACTAATTTGCACATATCGATATCTTCCTGCCATCAAGCCGCCAACTAGTCAACTAACTAGTCAGCCCTGCCGATCACCCGAGAGCTTAAAACTCCTTGAGATGGCGCGTCTTGATGGCGCCAATAGCTAGCTTGTCAATTCTTGGCTAGACTACATAGAACACTGCTTTCCCCCATTGCTGCCATCTAGGCGCCGTGGTTTCGACTTTCTCGGCTCAGCCACTAGCCCACTTATAGACCTTGCCTCTGACCACACACTCTCTTTTACATTTCAAGGTTCTTAGAGATTCCTCGTCCTCGTTCTCGCCCTCTCTCCGTTTACCGGCTTTGGCTTAATTTCTATTGGTTTTTTCTTCGCTTCCTTCGATGTTATCGCGTTTCAATTCTCTACTATCCTTGTTCTTCTTATGACCATCTGTCGTTGTTTGCGTAGTTCGACGTCGACGTCGTAGTTAATACTGCAGGATTTTGCATTCGCTACTTTGGATTTCCAGGCGGCTAATTGTATATTCACTTGACACTCGAATACGACTATCCGCATTCACAATGCATTTTCTGAGACTTCGACACGTGTCTACCGTCGCCTTGGTAGCCTTGTCACAACTCGGGCTCGCTCTTTCAGCGGCGACCGACGAGACCCAGGACTGCGATTTATCTCAATCAGGATATCTAGACAACCATAACCTAAGTCCAGATATTGTCGGTGACCCTGGCTTTGGTCAGCTATGGCAGACGACAGGGAATGGTGGAAGCAATGAACAAGTAGACTCTACTCCTACAGCGCATAGCCTTCCAACAACGACACACTAATACAAGGACTACAATAGTTTTTTGCAAAGCCGCTAGTCTATACTGCCTCTGGAGGAAGACAGGTTGTGATCACCGCCTCAACAATGAATTGGGTCTACGTCCTCGACGCAAAAACTGGTACCATGATATCGAGCCGACAATTAGCAAAACCTTTCAAGCAGTCAGATGTTGGATGTGGAGATGTAGCGCCATATATCGGAATCATGGGCACCCCAGTCATAGATCCAGGCGCGAATACGATATATCTCTTCTCAAAATCGTATGCAGATACAACAGCCTCCGGAGCCGAAGGTGTGCTGAACGGCCGCTACAGAGCCTATGGCCTAGATGCCTTAACGCTAGCCGATAAATTTAGCCCTGTTATGATCGATGGGACCCAGGCAGATAATGATCCAGCCAAATATTTTATGGGAGGAACTCATATGCAGAGACCGAGTTTAGCGATGATTAACGGGATCGTTTATGCTGGACTGTCGAGTCATTGCGACCAGTGTAGGTTGGAGCCTTTCGCATCTTTTGTGACCGGTAGATGCTAATAATGCAATGGATAACTCGTAGACAACTATACAGGCTGGATCGTAGGTATTGATCCAAGCACTCCACGAATCGTCACCTTATTTTCTACCATATCTGGACCTTATAAATTTCCGCAATCTCCGACTGGTGACTACAGTGGTAAGACCACTACTGGTGGTGGTGGCGGCGCTGGCATTTGGCAGGGTGGTATGGGTTTGGCGACGGACCGGAGCGACCGATTGTTTGTTGTCACAGCCAACGGACGGGCTCATGAGGACACAGTGCAGTCGAGGACCGGCAAAAACCCACCAGGAACTCTCGAGGAGTGTATCATCTCATTGAAAATCGACCCAGCCTCGAAGAAAGTCGCGCCGCAAGATTTCTTTCAGCCGTACGACTACCTCAATCTCGACGGCGCTGACCAAGATTTTGGGAGTTCCGGATTCACACTTCTTGACCCCGCTACTTTTAACGGGGGTGGTGCAACTCGTCTGGGTATTAGCGGTGGAAAGAATGGAAAGATATATCTGGTAGATGCAGATAACCTCGGTGGATATAGAATGGGCTCTAGCAACAGCGATGCTGTCCTCCAGACAATCGCCACTCCTGGAGGCTCTATATTTGGAGGCATTGGCTCCTATCCAAACGAAGGCGGCTACATTTATTTTACAACGCCAGGCTCCTACATATACGCGTATAAGTTCGGCAAGGATAGTAACGGGAAGCCGGTTTTTACTCAGATGGGCAAGACAACAGAATCCTCCGGACGGGTTGGAGTTGGTATACCAACAATCACTTCAATGAATGGTAAAGCTGGCACAGCTATCCTCTGGGTGGTAGATATGGATAATGGCTTGCGAGCGTGGAATGCCATTCCGAACCCCCAAACAGGAGCCATGACTCGAATTCCACTACCTGCAATACCTTGGCCGGGAAAATGGCAACGGCCTGCCTTTGGTGATGGCAGAGTCTATATAGCAGCTACCGGTGGTAAAGTCTTTTGCTTGGGAGCCTCGGTCAACTTGCCGTTAAATTGTACTTCACTGGACTTTGGCGACGTAAATATTGGTGACAAGAAGACGCTCAATGCTCAGTGCCAAACCAATATTGCTATTACCAGCTTCAAGGGGTTAGCAGTGACTGGAGGACAATACTATAGCGTTAGCAACAGCTCACTACCTACAGCTTCTCTCTCCAAAGGTAGCAATTTTATGATCCCGGTAACTCTGGATCTGACCTCTACACCCGGAAAAAAGTTCACTCCAGGGACCTTTACATCATCTCTCCAAGTCGTGACAAATAATGGGGTGACTGGTTACTCATCACAGCAACCTGTGAGTATATCGGTTAATATTGTCTCTTCCGACGCCTTCTTGCAAGTTCTGCCTCAGTCGGTTTCTTTCGGCGGTGTAGTTTTTGGTTCAGACGACCAGGTCAACGGTATTACCAGCTCCGTCTACATCCAGAACACCGGTTCACAGTCCTTCACAATTCTCAATTATATGTACGCAACAACCGCAGCTGAGAACATTACAGATAGTTCTCAGTGGATCACCATCCAGCCCCCAAGCAACCCAGCTAATCCGTGGGTCTTGAACGATGGGTTTAAAGCTTCTTTTCCAGCGAAAGGAAGTACCATCGCGGCTGGTGTCAGTGTTGCGGTCGAGCTTGTCTTCCAGCCATCTCATACAGGGGATTTCTCTACTTGGGTCGCCGTCAATACTACAGCCGGATTTTCGATCGTCGCTCTGTCCGGAGTCTCTTCAACCGCTCCGGTTGGCACGCTTGGACTCCTGACATCCGAAGGAGGTGTGTCACTCACCAAGTCATACGACTTCGGGTCGGTTTTAGCTGGTACTATGCAAAGAGCTACAATTATTATCTCAAATACGGGCGGTTCACCTCTTGAAGTCACGAAGTCAAAACCGCCGGGCCAGCCCGAGCTTTACGCCACCCATCCCGGTGACCAACTCACGGAAAATATGTTCATCGCAGTCGGCAAGAATGGAACTGGTGAAGTTGCGTTTGGGCCGTTCAACCAAAGCTGGGTTAATACAAACCCGATACCTTATATAGATTACTGGGTTCTAAACACTGATGGAAACAACTTTGGTGGCCCTTACAACGTCCAATTCACCGGCAACGCTGTTACAAAGCAGGTTGGTCCGCTCGATAGTAATCGCAACGGAATTTACAAACCTCTCGGCTGCTACCTAGACGGTACTAATGGAAAACGTATATTGCCAACCTCAGTTACCGGCAATATACCATCGGGCACCAATGAAAACGGAGCATGTCAGAGTCTTTGCTTTAAACAAAAACTTGCTTTCGCCGCGACTGAATATACGAATGAATGCTGGTGTGGAGATTCCGTTCCAGATATTTCCCTCAATGGGACGGATAACCTTTGTAGTCTCTCGTGCCCCGGTGACGGCTCCCAACGCTGCGGTGGTAATAACGGTCGCGCCTCCGTTTATTATGATAGCACGCGATATGACCCCACAACGAACCTTTTGGACGGTGTATTTGCTAGGCCTCCGAGTATTATGCAGGCTGCTGGCGGTTATACATACTACGCTTGCTGGGTCGACAGTGGTACCAGATCTTTGAGCGGCCCCAAAACGACAGGTAACAGTGTGAACATTACTTCCTGCGCCTCTTTCTGCAGTGGGTATACCTACTTTGGGGTGGAGTATGGCGCTGAGTGCTACTGTGGGAATACTCTCGGGGGCACCGGGCCTCAGCCTAACTCAGAATGTAGCTCGATGCTTTGTGCGAATGACAAATATTCATACTGCGGCGCCGGCTCAAGGTTATTGGTCTATGTGAAAGATGGCAGCGGTATTGCAGGTGCAACCACAACCACAACCACAACCACATCTACCACGAGATCGTCTACGACATCATCTACAACCAGCATGTCGACTACTTCCAGCCAATCTTCGAGCGGTACGTTGAGCACAACTTCGAGCACTACAACGAGCACAACTGCCGGGTCGACCACCACCACCACCACCACTACCACAACCACAACGTCCACAGCTAGCGGCCCTACATTTGTTCCTTCGCGGGGGAATTTTGCTTTCCTCTCGTGCTGGACGGATAGAACAAACGACCGTGCATTAGCTGGATGGGGGTTGGACCCTGGCTCGGACATGACTGTCGAAAAATGCATTGATTACTGTGCGCCGAACAAACAGTACGTTGGGTTAGAAAATGGTAACGAATGCTGGTAAGTACCATCTGCGAGAAATTTTAAGCCTTTGTAAAAGCTTTAAAATTAACCGTACATTAGGTGTGGAGATTCTCTCCTAAGTGGTATATCGGCTGTGAATACAGAGTGCTCGTCGCCGTGCGCCGGGTCTTCCGATGAATTCTGTGGCGGTCCATCTAGGCTTGCCGTTTACAAAAAGGTTTCAAATAATGACCCTGCAGCTACCACTACCACTACTACGACGACTACGACTACATCCCCCACGTCAACAACGATAAGTAACGGCGTTGAAGCTGCAGGTCCTACAGTCCTACAAAGTTACGGAGGCTTTGTTTATCAATTTTGCTGGACGGACAGGACCGATAATAGGGCTCTTGCCGGATGGGGTCTCGACCCTGCCGATGATATGACGGTGCAAAAATGCATTGACTTCTGCTCAGCAAAGAATCAATATGTCGGCTTAGAAGACGGACGCGAGTGCTGGTAAGTGACTACAGATCAGCCTGAATTGAAAACGTATGTGAATTAACTTTGTTCTAGGTGTGGAGACAGTATACTTTCAGGGGCAGTTGCTACTAACGGCGATTCTGATTGCGCATCTCCATGTATGGGTGCTTCGGGTGAGTACTGCGGTGGGCCCTCTCGATTGATGTTGTATAAGAAGGGCGCAATCGGCTCAACCACTACCACTACCACCACTACCACTACCACCACTACCACCACTACCACCGCCACCACTACCACGCCTACCACTACATCAACTACCACATCAACTACCACATCAGCCACTACAACCTCTACCACAACCTCTACCACAACTTCTACCACAACTTCTACCACAACTTCTACCACAACTTCTACTACAACCTCTACAACTACATCCACCACATCAACATCTAAATCGTCCACTACGAGCACTACTTCGAGCACTAGTACATCTACGTCTACCTCATCAAGTTCAACCACAAGCAGCTCGACGACTTCATCTACATCGACCACGAAATCGTCCACATCTACTACGTCCACTACGTCCACAACTACTACCACGTCTTCCCCCTCCGTGACTACAACAACTACAACGAAGAGCTCAACTACAACTACGACTCCTTCCTCAACCACGACTACGACTACAACTACGACTACAAAGCCAACGACTACTACTACCACTACCACCACAAAGTCAAGCACCACTACTACAACTACAACAACCACTACAACAACCACCACTACAAAATCCACTACCACCACCACTACTACTACCACTACTACCACTACCACCACTACCACCACCGCGGCTGCTGCTCCGACCCCAGGATCATCCGATGGCTCTTGGGAATATATCGACTGCTTCACAGACGTATCCACTGACCGTACACTAGCCGGAAAATACAAGACCAATACCACTTACATGAGCGTTGATTGGTGCCAGAGCTATTGCATGAGCGTATACAACCTGCCCTACGCAGGCCTAGAGAACGCCAACCAATGCTTCTGCTCCGATACAGTTGTAAGTGGCCGGGGAGGCGCCAGCGGGTGTACGAAGCCATGCGTTACCGTCAGCAGCCCCCAACAAATATGCGGTGGTTCAAACCGACTCAGCGTCTATAAGACCAACGATTGGAGTCCCAGTGTAATTGCTCAAACTGTGCGCGGGTGGCAGTATAACGGATGCTGGAAGGAACTCACAAGCGGCCGGGCAGTCTCCACTCCCTCATATTCAACCAAAACGACAATGATGACAGCTGCAAACTGTATAGACTTTTGTAAATCTAAGGGGTCTACTGTGGCTGGTCTGGAGAATGCGGCGGAGTGCTACTGTGGTAACTTGAACCGGGCCACGGATACAGCTCCAGATAGCGACTGCAATATGAATTGCGTGGGGAATGTTACGGAGTATTGTGGCGGCGCTAGTAGGGTGCAAGTATATCTATCACCTTAGTGAATTGGCGTAGACTATTGTGTCGGACTTGCTACACATTCTCTTTTGGTCACTTGATATTGACCCTGTACCTGAGCCATACACAAAAGTCCGCTCTAAGCACTCTTTTCCGGTTTTCATATGTTAATGTAATCTATTTGCATATTCCTTTTGTTAGTTGCATTTTCGGGTCACGGAAAAGGATTTTTAAATTCACTTCTATCTCTGTATTTACCTATGCTTAATTTTGGGTGTGCGGACCCGACATATCTTTCTCTCATGGGCGCTTTAGCGGCACACATAGCTCGTATCGGCGAGACAGACGAGTAGGCCTGAAAATCGCTGGCTAGTAATGATCCGGCTCAGCTTACGATACAAAAATAAACAAGAGAGTAAGCACATGACTTGCCATGCCAAATTTCTAAGTATGAATTTCAGCACGAAGATCCAGAGAAGCCCAGTCGATTCCCGGATACCCGGCGGGTGTTTGACTGTACCCGTGTACAGAAGGGACATTAGATGCAAGTATTAACCGACGGTGAGTTATCGAGATACTCATTAATGTCGCACATCATAATACAGAGCACCCAAACAAACATCTTGTACCACTTACATCCTTGTACCCAACGTCGATCCTTATTCCAAGGGTATCCTAGACAGCGTCGTAGAAACACATTTTTTCCCAGAAGCCGCAACACAGTTCACGCAGACAAGCTACGCCCGCAAACATGACATTTTGATGTCAAGATATTATTGAGACCCCCTAAACCGACCATCTATGGTCGTGGACAGCTGGTAGTAGTAAGTTTGGCATATGAATTTCATATGCTAACGGTAATGCTTGGGAAAATTGAACTACGGAGCGCGAGCCATTTACTTTTGCCTTTGCTGGCCAGCGCGATCGACTGCACCCTGTATTACCGTAAACGGAGATATCTACTACTATGTATTGAAGCGTACAGCACGGCATTTATTTTCTTCAAGCAACTCTACTTACGGCCACACCACCCAAAGCAGCCAGTACGTCTCAAGTACAAAAGCACAGAAAACAAAGATTGATCAGCCTGAACAAACCCTGACTTCGCAGCCAAATGATACGAACTAACGTTGGGCCCTGCGTGTTTGCTGGTCGACTATCTGAAAGGATGTAGCTCAATATGGAAAAGGAAGGACACCCTTCCATCCTAGCATCTGCACATACTGCATGCCCTTCCGATCTCACGTACCCCTTGACAATCGCGCACGACTACACATTTAGAATTAATTACACCGCTACCAACTAGCGAACCTATATCCCACCGGCCAAAATAGCTATACCCAGAGCCTTACTAGAAACTTAAAGTCAGGCAGTGATGCCATCGGCCAAACAGAACCGGTAATCATCACGTCAAAGTCACGCACGCAGCAGCGCACCAACCATCAAATGCGCGCAATATTCTAGCTCGCCCCTTCCCTAGCGTAAGCTGAACCCTAATAGAAAATAGGCCACATTGGTTTCTAGGGATGTGCTTATACATTAAGATCCCAGCACATTGCATATCATTTTGTTGTCATTACGCGATTTCCAGCGGGTCATCCAAAGTCATTTCTATTAACCCCTTGCGGCTCCTGTATACATCTACCATAGCCATAAATGCCATAAACTGTACAAAAAGAAATTTATAAACGGTTAGTTCCATAGCCTTGCCGCAACATTAATTGGTAAAAAACGGAATTGTAAATGACCTTTCCTTCCCATGTATTCGTCCTGGAGAAGCGCTATCCCTAATGCGCTACTAGTAGGTGCACTACCCCCGCTGCATTACCTTCAGGGTGGGCGCGGGCGTATCCGCACGACTCGCCCATGGTGTAGAAACGTTTGTCGCGTAGCTGACCACCGCAGTTTGTGGCGTAACTGGTATCGAATTGCTTGGTATACATGGCACAGCCCGAGACGGTGGAGTTAAAGGACACGGTCTGTGGATTTGGATTACCAGAGCTGTCTGGGTCGGTTGCGTAGTTGCGGTAGTAAACAATAAAGTTGCATGCTCTGTAGGAGTGCGTATTTGGATCTGGACTGGCCGCGACTCGTGCTGTCAGTTCGTCGCATGCCTGAAGACACTGTTCCAATGTGTTTGGCCCACAGGTACCATCTGGGCACCGGATACCTAAATAAGGATCAACCTTTGATTCAGGGAGTGTCGGGTCCACGTCTGGGTCCTTAATATAGGGGGCGTTGATAGTCTCGCTTCCAAAGCAGGTATAACTCCAACCCGGCGGGGTCGCGTTATCTTGAAGCGATTTAAGTTTATACCCGACAGAATCAGTAATGGTCTTCCCATATGGAACTTGGGACGCTTTGTCCTTGGTCATGATAGAGGTATGGGCATGACATTTCCAAACCCAGCCGGAGGTAGAGTCGCACTGTTTGAAGAAGTTGAAGAAGACACAGGATGGTGTGCCCTTGCAAAAATTTGCACAATCTTGGACGTCGCCTGAAGCGATATAGGTCCTCCGTGTTAAGTCCTCCTTTTTTGTGCTAGCAGTCCAGTGGTCGAAGGTGACGACAAAACCAGGCACGGCATGAGAAGGGGCTGAGCAAATATCGTCGCTACTCTTGTCGGTATGTCTTCGGCTGAGGATATCTCTTGCTCCAACAAGAGAATAGCCTTCTGAAGTTGGCCTTGCTTGAACAAAGCCAATAGCAGCGATAGTGGCACAGATCAGGCCTTCTAGTGTGTGTCGCATAATGGAAGTCTATTCTGAAAATGTGGGTATGCGTGCTGATAGTTTTGCTGTGACGTAGTGGGTCTGACAGGGAAGCGTCTAAGCAGTATTAAAAATACGCAGAGATGCTACGACGCTTTACAGCATAGACTAGATGATATCTGTAATGGCAAAGATCGATCGTCCAATAACTTTACGGGGAACGCCCTTGTCTATCAGGCGCTTGACGTTGTATTTATACGTTCTGATGGATCTATGTCGCAACAGTTAAGTAATCCCCAGTGATTCTAGCTATTTCATGCATGAAGAAATTCCCACACACACCCCAGAAAGCCCTTGAGCGAGGGTCTAATCTCGAGCGCATGGTTTTAATATCGCTTAGTCGGTGCCAGGAACCTCCAACTCGAGAACAAATGGGAGCATATTTGAATGGCATTCAGTTACCCAGAGCCTAGAGAGACCAAGAAAGCTTGTGGGATTTTGCTGATGGTGTTGTCGTAAATAAATAGCACTGGCATAAATACAGATACGTATCCGTCTAGATGGCCGGCCAACATCCAGGGGTTCTTCCTAGCGCGAAACCAGAACTATTATCACCGACTTTAAAATATGCATTTCTATTAGCTTCATACACCAAGCCAACAGCGTAATTTTTTTTAAAGTTTTACTATTTATTTATTTAAGTATTTATTTTTGCGTAGGTCCGGTTCCCGGAACTGCGTGGCTGCCCGCCCCAAAGGTGTGCGAGAGATCCCATTATTACAGCTCCACAAATATTACCATCGTAATTTGTTGTGGCAAACCCACCTGCGAATTTGTTTTCTCAGGCTAGTCGCCTCTAGACAAAACGGCTTTTCAGTACTCTGAAACTAAATAGGAGAGAAGGTTCAGCCCCTGGTCCGATATTATGGTAGGCTTGCGATTACTGAAAATAGCGTAGTTTTAACGAATTCTCAAAAAAGGCATACAAAGAGTACCAACTTGGCGCCCTGCGCTGACTCCTAACACCACATATGAGCCTGCATAATTGCAGTCGAGCCCCAGGATGTATACTAATTTGGTAGTTATGCCAGAATTCGATGGGGATAATAATCATAAAGGCAAGTTCCGTAAATAGTCAACCGTTGTTCACCTCTCGATCTTGGTGATAGAAGCGCAAGCCACGATCTATATAATGCAATTTTATTGCTGGGGTCAATTTTATTGCTGGGGTAAGTTACTGACCTGGGGGCGTGCTGGGCGGGAATCGGGTCATGTAGGGAACTCAAGTTACATCCTCCGATGGAAATCGCCTCACGTGCAGATCAGCCGCCGACCGATCGGACGGGACGCCATGGTGACAGGAAACACGATCGCAGCCACGCAATAGAGACTCGGTGCTATTAATGTCATTTATTTTTGTCTCCGCGCAGATTTGTTAATTAGTTCCCGATATCTCCAATATTATTAGGGTATGTACTTAAGTACCTAGCTATCTTGCCAACACCGTCGGAACAACCCGGATTCCGAGAGAACCCGCTCACAAAGCTCTAACCGAGCGACACTCTTGATAACAAAACACCAATCGTGCACCTGTTTGACAGAGTTTTGCACCGCTAAGCACTATGGTCATAAAAGAAGAGCAGGTAGATCAATAATTTATGTAAGGTGCATCAAAAGGGCCTTCATTTTAAATTATAGCAGTGAATAAATACAAAACTCGATATCAACCAGTGATAAATAGACCGCCCACTATAGGCCCTTTATTTACACAACTGCCTCTAAATTGGGGGCCCAGAACATTCCAATTTATGGCTGCGATTTGAAAACTCCCATTTACTTTGGAGGCAGCTTCGAATTTATCCAAATTAGGCTCAGCTGTACTTTACAAACTTACGTTCTTGCCAGTCTTGAATTGAGCTCCGCGTCGCGTCGTTGGTTGGCCTAGGCGGGCGCCGCGGAAGTCAACCTGCTTTTATCACCGCACGCACGCACAAAAATCCGGATCAGAGTCGTACAAGATACAACCTGGCTCCAGGCGGATATTAAACTCTTATAGATTGACCTCTTTATTACCATCAACACCGGTTTGCATTTACTACTTGCAGTTATGGTGATCAATGATTGCATGCAACATATATGCAGGCGCAAATTTGACAAATTCCAAACCCCAAAGCATCGGTGGATAACAACTAGTCAAGAAGCGGTTAATATTGAAGCAATGCAATATCGACTTGGCATACTTGGCGTTGGTTTCACTTCAATGCAAATAGCAGTATTCTGTCCTACGGCAAACCAGTAAAATCGAAACATGAGAGAACTAGCTTGGTGGCACGAAATCTAAACAGCTCAGGCGCGATCAGACAACCCTCTAAAGTACGGAATATGGCACCCTGTGCGCATGTGGCATATTTTGCCTAATTGGCATTGTAAACTTTGCGCGTGGTATGCAGCCTATGCCTGACTGTTAAGGAGGGGTTACAATTTAAACGCATGGGCAACCTAATACCACCAAATTCTGTTGTAGTTAGGCCTAAATCAAAATATGTCATTATTCTAGAAGACTCTATACAAAGAAAGAAATTAGACAAGAAGCCAAACAAAAAGCTAGATAGATAACCCTCGACAGTCAACGACTCTAACTTTGGATATGGTGTGGAAGCAAGATAAAACCAAAACCTTTACTTTATATAATAAAACTGGGGTTATTAATTAGAAAGCTACAATGAACTTACATGGAGATAAGCTACCACAGCATAGTCAGGTTTAAGTGCTGAATCACAGGCCCCTAGTAACAGGTCCAGATCTATATCGAAACATGAACATCGCCTAGTTGCGTGTTGTTTTGCAGCACATAAATGCGTTGTGTTTTACTTTCGGTGCGCCCCAATGAAATCTACGCCCAAGGATGAAATTCACGTGTTTGATTACTTTTGCACCCAGGCAGCCGCATACTAAATTGATAGCTAAATCGAAATTCACAACTTACAGAGTAAGAAACATACAAACGATAAATAAGTGCCATTCTGCAGAGATCGGATTACGCTAATGGTCACCCAAAACCTCTTCTGTGCCTAGAATCACCTGGAACTCGGAGCTTGTGTGTAACCTGACTACAGTACGCTATTTTGCATCCGCAAGAACAAACCGCTCATCGAATAAAGAATTAGCATCGCGAGTCTGACGCTGCTGTACAACCAGATGATGCGCATTATATTACAAGATCAAAACGAGATCCATAACAATCTCTGCTCTGGCTCAGGCGCCGTTGTAGCGACATGGTGATTTTTGCAAATCTACTACCACAAAGCTCCACAACAGATACCTTCGGCGCCCAAATCATCAAGCATTGGGGGGTCGGCGGGTTTTGTTGATGGAATCCATTAGACTGTGCGTTAATCGTGTTGTTACCTTAAAATATTGGAAAGGAGCCGGAAACGGGTACGATAAGATCTAGCATCCGGGTAATAAGCTTTGTGGTTCCTGTCAGCGCCCTAAGTTCGCCACTCCACGAGAAGCATTGACCATCAATCCCACGCGAGTGCTAAGTACGTCACAATCAACGATAAGGCCGGACCGATCACATCATCAACTCCTTAACGAACTCCCCCCACGTACGAGGGAAGAAATTTCGAAATGCTCGAGGGTCCTGGCCTTGGATCTATGGTTAGTGAGATTCTCAACAACCGCGGCCTTTGTTGATACGCATCAAGTTACTTTAATATCTCATGCGGATAGCTTCGGACGCATTTGGTGTAGCTGTGCTATAGCCTGACACCTGAGGCATCTCCTAGTGCTAACATTAACGCACATTGGGAGATAGCTGTATGCATGTGGCGATATCTTGCTTGAAATGTGCATGTTGAGGCAGAGTAGAGTCGCTACCGGAGAAACGAGGCGTAGACAGGGGCTTTATATTGTTACGCTAGGGACAGTTACATGCAGCTTACAGGCATTTTACCGTCGACTCAATTAGATCTTTAATATATTATTATTTATTTTTCTTTTTGGCTAGCTGTTGGCTTATGTTGCCGTTGGCATGAGGTTTGAGCTAGTTGAAGGACACGGGTTGTAGAGACCCCTTTCAGATAGATTCAGCAAGGATGAAGCGGACTTCGGGTTAAACTGTACCAACAGCGCCCGCCAGATTGGACTGAATTCAAAGGGTCATCTTAGGATAACAGGTGCATCAATTCTTTGGAGGAGGCGGCCAGCGAGCTTGGGATATATATCATCCTGGCATGGACAATTTAATATAGGGCTATATAGGAAGCCGCTCGGGTCATACCGACGCACCCAATAAATTTTGCTTCGTGGTTTCCAATGATTTCCAAATCTGGCCTCTCAAAATGCCGAGCACCTTTCCAATTGAGTGTCTCCACTCCCGCGAACGTTGCAAATCGAGCTTTATTAAATTTTTAGCGGAAATTAAGGTTGCAATCGCAGTCGCAATCACAGTTCGAAGCTCTCGTGCTGCGGAGTTAACCATTAGTTGCACGGCTAAAAATGTAATATCATCTGCAGCTCCACATCTCCAGGGAGCCTCGAGTAGCCGGGCGACGATACGAATGTCATCCAGGCATAGGAGCTCTTCGAGCCTTCACAGGGTCCTCAACAATACGCCTACCTGTTCTGGCGCTGAGATGCGTGAGGACTAAAGCTCCATGGATCAAATGATAGTGATATCAATTTTTCTTACATGCCCAAGGCCAAGAAATGCTCACCGGGGACGGTCGGGTAGGCAGTTAGCAATGAATCTTAGCAGTATGCAACATCAACCGTGTGCAGTGTGTATTATCATGTATCATTTGATGGGAAAAACAAACAGACTGACGACCCGGCAACCCAGAAGCGGCGTAAGGTTTAACTCTTGGTAATTCGGACTCTTAGCTCAACCGACATGTAGCATTGAGGACCACACAGAAATGATAGCTTAAGTATTGACTCCTAAATGATCTAGCAAGGAAGAGATTTGGTTTATGAGACCAAGTTGATCCTGAAGACACCAACTGCCTTTTGTGACCAATTAGTTTTACAGTCTTATGCTTAAGTGGCTAGTGCTATTGTCTAACCGGTAATAGATAAGAACCCTTGTGTTGAAGCTGTCTGCAAAGGCTCGCAGTAAATGCAAAGTATGGCTCATCAGCATTCAACGATTCGGAGGGCTGTATGAACGTATTAATTGATTAAATTTTACTTAAACTTTCTAAACGCTGTCACTGGTAATCATATCGCAGCTGTCGTAGTCTTGTAAATTAGACTTCCAAAGTACGACAGAGATGTTGCATTTTGAATTAATTATTAATTGCTATTAGATACATCATTACATCATTTTAAAAATAAGATTCATGGCGCAACGTATACCGCGCCTATTAAAGGACTTCCTTACCAACTAAATTGGGAGACTATAGAATTTTCTGGTTAAAAGCTTTGGGACTGCAGGCACTGTTGTAACTACATGTACCGTGCGGACCCCTACTTTTGGCTGCTCCCAACTCTTACGCAAGCGAACGAGTGGCTGTACCAATGAGTCGCCAGATCACCAGTCGTAAAGGAATATGGGTCTTCAGCTGTCGCATCAACCTTTGTATAGAGCGTACAGGTAGGTGTCATAAAGGTTGACGACAGCGCATATGGGTCTTCGCCGACTTTCTGAAGTTGATCCGGCCGTTTTGGAAGCCCGTCATAGTCGAACACGAATAAGTTGCAGCCAGCATTTATGCAGGCTGTGTAACACCCGGCTACATCTTTTGCACCGTTTGGCGTACCGGCTACCGTGTTAGTCGCGACCACAAGGCGCGAACTTCCGTAGCAGGAACATTCGAAGTCCGAATCCTCCGCCGGATAGTACATCGGATAGTCGGCATTATTCGTACGCGCAAATCCGACTGACCAAGGTTTTGGGAGCCCAGCGGTATTCGAGGTCTGTTGGAAGTAAGGTGCAGGATATGGAAGAGATTCTGAAGCCGGCTGGTGTGCAAGATATTGGTTGCACTTCAGCTCACTTTTGGTAACCGTATTGTCGGCTGATACGGTATTTTCTTCATAAAAGTTGAAAACTGCACAAATGTTACCGTCTTTGTCGCAAGCTACCCGACAATCATCTATCCGCAGAGGTGACTTTGTGGCATCGACCGGATTATATGTCCCGGGCGTTACATATTGAGCCAGCCGTGGACCAGCTGGATTGCCGGTGAATGCGGTTTGGAAATAAGCTCCCTTCCATCCGTCCCAGACTAAGCAGTATCCGTCCGGAGATGCGAGATGTAAGAAGCCGCTTTGATCTAGTAGTGCTGGTAGCGCTGGTGGATCCACATCTGTTGTTGGTGGTGGTGGTGGGGGAGGAGGCNAGGAGGCGGAGGAGGGGGAGGAGGAGGAGGAGGCGGAGGAGGAGGAGGAGGAGGAGGAGGAGGAGGTGGTGGTGGTGGTGGTGGTGGTGGCCGTTTCCCAAGGCTTTTACTATTGGTATTCAGGGCATCGGGTGAGACTGGGCTGGCCCGGGCTAAGGCTAGGGTAAGAACAATAAATTTGGTAGTGTTTAGAATAGTTGATATTTTCATCTTCAATCGCTTTAGCAACTAAAAATGATACTTCTATGTCAATGCCGAGGGCAGTTGGAAGAGACCCGGACCCCCGCAAGCAAGATAGCTGTTGCACAGTGTATTGGTATCTTGTAAGATATTCGCTTCCTAGAGAATAAGCTAAGGGAGAAATGGATAAATAATTGGAGTAGAAGGAAGGAGGCGGGGAGAGAGGATTGGTGGTGAGAAGGTACCTAGGCAGTTGAAAGATTAAAGGAGGTCTTTTATATAGTATATCTGTATATTCACCACTGCTAGCGCCGTCGCCTCTATTTGCTTTTATCAAACCAGTAATCTCAACTAAATCTGAATACAATCGGATATAAGAAGTATATGCATTGTTTTACCGCAATACGAGTTCAAGGTCAGCTAGGAACTCCGTGTGGCTGAATGAAAAGAGCGTCTATAGGCTGAACAAAAGCCATGTTACTAAGTGCATAACCATATAGCAAAAGATGCCTAATAATCCACCTATAGCAATAAAATATATACACATTACTATGTAAAGCTACAAGCTTGAAACCTAGATGGGATGTAATATACATTGTCTCAATCGCAGTATCTGCATGGCGCCGTTCAGAACGCGTTAGTATCTGCGAAATAACTTTGTGATATTTCCGTACAAAGCTATGGCAAACAACGGTCCTTAGTTAGTCGCATTCGCAACCGCCCTAGTCGCACTCGCGACTCTTGCTAGGCTATGTTGTATACATACCCAAATCTATTATCCATTTTCGAAAGGTTGTACGCATGTAGAACAAGTCCGGAAATCCGGATATGCCTGCTAGCCTATTACACGAGACACAGGAGATTAATTTGTGCGTTATATAAGTATTATAAAACGCCAATGCAGCCGCCTCACGTCTCGTGCAGTAAAGAAATATGTATAAGTCCCGAGCTACGTTACACCGCTAATAAGGCGAGAGCGTTCAACTAATTATCCTACTTCGAATCATCAGCACTTGGTGACTATTTTATGCCGCTTTATGCCGCCTTTTTGATAGCGGCCAAACGGCTATTGGTCGGAACGAAGAAAAAAAAAATGCCATCTATGCCGCTATTGTCCGGAATAAATATTAAAAATACCTATATAACGCCTTCAGGAGAATGCTAGCTGTGGCGAGTGCATGATATTAATACGAGCGTATAGTCAACAGGGGATCAATTATATAGCTATGCAGACGATTTAGTAATTGTCGCTCGAAAACCCAGTATACACTATCGGGTAATCGGCATGATAACGGGTAAGTTACCCCTTAATTTCTTCAGCCGTTGCTAAATCAACTCAAAACTAACACTTGTGGGCGTGGGCGCGAAAATATACAGAGCGTTAGCCCCCCAAAACGATATTTATTAACTCCAGCTTACCTATTTGCGCGACTTATACCCCGCCGATTACTAGTAAGCTCGAGAAACACCACGCAACGCGTATATGTGTTGTATTTTTTGACCATGCGTTTTCACACCTCATGAACTCCTGTTTGCGTTACAGGACTCCAAATCTGAAGCCAAGTGCCAAACCCCATGCAATTCGAGTTGGTGACGGTGCCAAGAGCCCTTAAACCAAGTTCAAATCATGAATCTGATGAGAATACTCGCTTTTCAGGACTGTGACTAGCTTTTGGGACCAGAAATATAGCCTCCGGTCATTTTAGTTTTGCGGTAAGTTGAAGCGAGAAAGTGGCGGCCGTGGCTGCGACCGCCTCGTAAAGCTATACATGAAATCCACATGTTTGATTAAGTACTTCCACATCCATGCACGGATCCTCAAATCTTGGCGTCTTAGAACTCAGCACGAGTCAGGAGAATCACACGCAAATAGTGACTAAAGTATCGATAACTATCATTTCACAAACAATCAACTTGACAAACGCCTCTAAGATTTTCGTCTCGAGAGCGGGCTATATACGTCGCCACTACTGCAAATTCGGAATGCTGCTTAGGCTTACCACAGCATATTACCCATGTGGGAACTCACGATGCCAGCTTGTTAAAATGCATCAAAATTGGGAACGATGATTTACATCGCATTTCTCAAAAAGGGTTAATCCGACGTTAGTTCTGCTGTTCGCTTTGTATGGCATTGCTTGGCTCACAACGTTGCTTCTACCGTTTGAACATGCGATAGCTTGTCTAGGGGTCTGCTCGTAGTGACTGACTTTACCAACCGGATGGATATATTTAACGGGAAAGACGCCGTCGGCGGGACCCATTTGATCAAAAATCATGGGCGCCGGTTAGCCATCTACCACCCGCCCAACCCTAGGTTAATCGATTTGGAGGCAGCTTACCTGTATCTAGAGCACTAGTTCTAACTTCTTTGGAACTCAGAATCCGCCATTACAACCACAACTCCAGCATGCCGCGTTTAGCCCTCCCCCCAACAGCTTCAAACCCTCTCCTATCTGCGCCTCCTCTTATACACACTAACTGTTTTGTTTGGATGATGGGCAGATTTGCTTACATGTGATGTTCGGCTAGTTCGTTTCAGTTCTATGTCTCAAATGCCCTTCGCTAGACCGTGCACGCCACTTTTTCGACGTTGCATTCCACACGCCAATATCAATTTCAATCCCACCAAACGGAAATTTGAACGCTTTTCGCTACCTAATTTCTATTAGTATCTAAGTTTGAAGACTCCAAAGCTTTCACCAACCCCCTCGCCACGTCGTCGACCACCGAAAATCCTACTATCACGAATACCGCACCACGAAAGTCCTAGGAAAATGTTACTTCCATGAAATTGGGTTCTTCAAGATCACGGTCGCGAAAACGGGTAGCATAGTAAATTCCTTTCAGCCTAAGGGATAATAGAACCGGCCGTCAAACGAACAACCATAACCGTTCCGCCCAATGGAAAACAAGGCAAATGAAAACGGGCCGTTCTGAACGTAGTTGGGGGTGGTAACAGGTATATTTATATTTCCATTTTCTTTAGGTTTTACTTTTCGCTGTTCGAAGCTGCCATCCTCGTGGTCTGAGGATTGCCAGTTGAGTAGTTCATTGAGTCATCGGTGCAGTACAACATCCTGCAGGAGCTTCACCTCACTAGAGGGATTCGGATATGATATGATGACCAACGTAGCAGAAGGTACATCAAGTACGCACTATGACATTCGTGACCGGTCGCGAAATTGGGGAATAAACCTGGCTGGTGGGCGACGATGCATGATGCTTCGAAGCTAGATAACGGTGCCTCGCTATAATCTTTCGTTTTTACTTTTAGCCTCGTCCACGTGCAATTTCGGCTCTAACAACTATCATCCGGCATAGCTTTAAGGTTCCTAAAACAGCCCGGCGATCCCCGTATGTACCCCCACCCAAAGAGAAGCCACGATAACGCGGCAACGCGATACATTTATACAAGAACGAGTTAGAATTCACCGGCCACCTCGGCTCTCCGGCATTCCACAGGACGACGTGTGCTCACTCAGAACAGCGATTCACGTGTTGCACGCGGCCACGCGCCGTTCATCGATCATTTAAAGGTCTACAGCGCCTGCGATAGTGATTTATATTATGCAATGGAAGCCACCCACGGTACAAAGGATCCCGCCATTCGTTTAGTTTATGACTGCGGAGAAATTTCCCACAGCAACGTATCCGCATATGCATACTACGCGTGTGTATCCGAAAATTAAGGGGAGAAATTGAAGGACACGCAGACGGGAGAGAGTCCGCTAGTGGCAGCAAAGTTAGCTCAGAAGAGAATATAAATCGAATTGGTGTAACACACCGCATTTATAACGGTATGGGTAGCCTAAACTTAATAGATGCCTAGGCCGTAAAAGTAAATATTTTACACATTATATGTACTGAGTGGAATGGTAACGCCCCTCACATCGTTATAATTAAGAGCGTTCTGCTTCATTCAGGCCGTCGCCTGCTCCGGGAGTTCAGGTAAGGAATCCTAAAGGCTTTCAAATGTGAAAACCCACTAACCATATTTTTGGATTTATCATCCTCTTACCGCTAATATTTGAATTATCTCCAGGGGCATTAGAAGCTGTCCATGTCTTCCCGTGTTGCGCACTCGGCGAATTAGGGGCTTCATAATGCAAGTGGGGCTTATTATACCCGAAATAGATCATGCGTACATAAGATTGATGCCGAAACCCAGTAGTATCCGCTAAATGGAGGTAGCCGCTCGGCACTTTGTCGTCGCAGTCGGAGTACATTGGCTCAAAGCTAATTCTGGGGTCGCGAGTTTCCTTATAATTGATCAATGGACTCGGTTCCGGCCCCTGCATCCCCACCATGACTCCAATGCGGCATAAAGGAACAATGCGCACAGTGATAAGATGCAACGTACCCCTTACAAGGACATTTGTAAACGGGCTAAATATATACTTGATGATTAATCGACTAGGACGGCACGTAGGCAACAAATTAGTCGGAAATATTACACAAGCGTGCTATTCCGGGGTACTTTGAGTCAGGCTGGAGCATAAGATTGGCGTCACCATTTCGTGGTTTTGGCGTGTGCGTGCGTGCACGTACTAATATATAATTCTCAGAATTCAATTTCGTGCATTGGTGTGGCTTTTAGCTTTGCGGGGCTGCGGGCTCGGGAAGAAAACGCGAATCCAACCGAGCACCAAGTAGTCTAGTCTCGGGTAAATAGTCTCGGCTTGCACAAACTCGCAAAAGGCTAGCATATGTCTCAAGCCAATATTCATTTGGGCGTTAATAAAAGATTAACGTAGTTTACTGTCCGCTAAGCGACACCATAACTATGGGCCGCCTGCCTATCGATGACACCAATGGCATATAATTCCATACATATCCGATGAAAAAAACCAGAAAATTTCCCGCTAAAATCGAGTATGTTCAGGTTACAGGGTTACAAGTTTCAGCCCGTTTAAGGAAGTTTTTAAAAGAGTAGTAATATAAAGTATTCACATTACAAGAGGTCATCAGCGGCGATAACGCCTAATATTTATATGGGAACTATATAATATATACATTCCCAGACAGAGATTCAGCCGTATATGCATAATCTTAGATGATCCATAAGTCCCAGAGCCATTGTGCTAGTGACTAAAGAGTTATCAAAGTATATGCATAGGCAACTAGCTTATATTCACAGGTTTTAGTGCTATAGTAGCGGAAATTGGACCTGTACCTATATACTAAGCTAGGGTAATGTTATCTGAGTGCTAAAAGACTCAACTTCCAGAGCAGTTGAGCTAATAGTCGTGGGTTTGTGAGGCTGTGGAGTGAAGAAGGTTGGGTTCCTCAGGGGCCAAAAAAAAAGAATTCGAATGGTGGCTCGCCAAGCTTTTACGTTATAATTATAATATATAATATCACACCAATGTAATACAAAAGCTATCTACTCGAAGCTATTTAAGGTATAGTCCAATTTCTTCCCGCTTCTTGAAGTCAGCCAAATTTTAAGCAAGAACTCCTCCTACGCCTTCATTGCTGAGAGCGGCCTTCTCACAGAGGGCAGTCTAGGTGGCTTGCATATTGCATTCACTCCAAAGCCTAGATAGGCAAAACCACGACCACTTAACTACTTAATATATCAATATATAAAGCCGTCAGCTGCTAAGTTTGGTCGAAAATAATTCTTTGCCCAGGCGTTAACACACCCCTCTAAGTATTTGGTGACAGGAACGATTCACCCCCGCTATACAACCCAGTCCCAGCGACATGATTATATAAACGACCACCAACTTATATTGATCTAGTCATCAAATCAGCCTTATACGATAGCAATCGATAAATAGCAAGACATTTAGACATTAGAGGAATAGGGCGAAATAACTCAATACAAATCCGCCTCGCCACTCCACGTCATTCTCTATGAAAACTCCTACGCTTATCGCCCTAGTGGTGGCGGTCACGAATTCCATTTCCTTCGTAACAGCGCTTCCTACAGATACAACGCGCAACATTATCGGTACTCCCGCAGCAATTTTCGGACTCAACAAGCTCGACAAGCGGGAAACCCCACCGCTTTTCTTTTGCAAAAGTTTCGACGGCCAGGCCACCACGATCTCTGCGCCTACAAGTGCCCAGATAGGGTGAAGGACAGGCGGCACAGATCTCGCAAGCTGCGAACAACAATGTGTTAACAACAACCAAAACGTAAAAAACTCGCCTTGCATCGCCATAAACTTCTACACTCAAAGTGTACCGGCATACGATCCGTCTACAGGTGGCACAACGTATACCGACTCCAACGTCTGCTTTCTCTACAAGCTCCCGGTAGATATCACGCAAGCTACGAATAAAGGCTCGAATGGCTTAAAAATAAAGGACTCGTCCTTATACGTTCTGAGCAATGGATTGGATCTTTCTAAGATAGGATTACAAGTTGCATGCCTCAACGACAAAGTTGTGGCGGATAGCAATCAGGCTATCATGGGTGGCTCGACCGATCCAATGTATACCACCCCGTTTGGCTGTGCCAATAAATGCAGCATAGACACATCCACCAATTGGGTCTTCGCCAAATTAACGATGGGAATCGCAGCAGTATGCAACTCCTTTAACGTCTTCACATTGTATCCTTCCACCGGCTCTCCTATAAAAGTTTGCGTCACTTATAGTTCCGCTTATACTGCAACTAATTCGGGCAGTTACACCCTACCTGGACCCGACGTCGGTACGCCCGCCCTACCGGCCGGGATTGTTCGAGATTCGTATCTTTACACTCGGCTTGGTACTGCAGGTGATGGGTCATGCGCTCCATGCAATCCGGGTAATCCAAATGATCCATGCGATCCATGTCATCGAAACGATGATAATATCATGGACCCACACACTCATGACAACGACCTATTCGCCTCATGTAATGCAAGATGGGGCGATGCAAATGGCATGTTGGACCCCGAGGAGTGTTCCGTCGCCAACCTGCCCTATTATAGTGGCCCTCCACCCCCTGATTTCCCCTAGAGAGTGGAGAGAACACGCGGAGTACGGCGGCAGGGAATCATGTGCCCCATCATGTATTAATATACTACGTCAATTGTAATGTGCAGCGTTTTAAGTATCCCGGTAGATGAATTTATTGACATTCATGAATTCGATTTTAAGCTGCGAAAACGAGAACTTTGGTTATGCTAGAAGCTCCAATCAATGCCGCTTGTATAGTAATTATTTTGCCCCAACAAAAGCGCATCAGCCCGACCACAATATATCAGAGTTGCTTGTAACTACAATCTTCTTATGGTTATTGCTCAGTGTATATTTTAAATCATGTGGGTTGCTGTTTCTACGGGTTGGAGCAAGTTTGCACAAACTAAGTACAGGCGCAGTAGCCTGACGTGTGGGGAATTTTGTACCACCATTACAATAATATTTGTATTATTGGAGCACTTTGGGAGGACTATTTTATAATTTGGTAAGAAAATACCATAATTACACGCTGCTTTCGCCGGATAAAGCACGACAGCCTAGTTTACGAGACAAGTTTACCCCGAGAACCACAAGTTACGATCCAATAATTACGTACAAGTATGTCCGTGCCTACCTGCAAAGAGTTCAAGCGGAAATTAAGAGCAGCAATACTATTAACTCCCTGTACAGTGCCATTCTGAATATACTACGCTGATACTTGCCATATTCAACAAGAGATTCATAAATCCCACTAGTAAGCTTGTTTGCTAGCCGCCAATACAAGTACGCCCTCTAAGCGGTTGACCGTGCCGTATAGCCATGTAATATTGTACGTTATTGTAGCATTTACAATTTCGACGCAATATTTGGCGTAAGGCCAAGAAACGAAAGCAGGGTGAGCGAAATCCTGTCTATCGGCAATTGCCGTTGTTGGCGGTACA
The DNA here is from genome assembly GCA_036971555.1 of Drechslerella coelobrocha. Taxonomy (NCBI): domain Eukaryota; kingdom Fungi; phylum Ascomycota; class Orbiliomycetes; order Orbiliales; family Orbiliaceae; genus Drechslerella; species Drechslerella coelobrocha. The sequence goes on along the minus strand of JAJTUH010000013.1, from coordinate 403,096 downwards.
CCCAAACTCGAAGCCACTCACTTGACTCTAGTTTCACAAATGCTTGCCCCAGACTAGGCCCAAAATCAGGAAAATTGAGTTACAAGATCAAACGTAGCCATAGAAGGCAGAAGGTCTATAACACCTCTGACAGAAGAATTACTAGGCGTTTTGACGCGGAAGATGGAGAGCTCAGTGGAACAGAAGAGAGCGATCGATTCTAGGTTGAAGGATGTGGCAAAAATGGTACTGGAAATGGTTTTCTGGCCTGTGACTCGAAATTGAAAACTTCATGTTCGTCTCGTTGTTTCTGTAAAGATCTTTTTCCTAGTTTTTATATAACTGAATGATTAATATTATGGAAGTAATATAATAGCAATTAAATATAAATATATATATTGAAAACAAGGCAGATATATTGCTACAGTCAAGGATAAACCTCCGGGTTGACGTTTCTAATTTACCGCCGCACAGGAACCACCTGCTGAACCCCCGTTACCGTTAGCCTCCCACCCGGTGACAATAACAGTCAATAATTATGTATGATATACATAATATATACTCTGGAAAGTATAATTATGACAAAGATATCGACTTCTCCAGTTCCAAGTTTTAGACTAATTGGTCAAGCTGTGTGCCGCTAGGGTATATGCCGCCTCCAGCATGTAATAAAGTAGACATTCTGGTCTCACGAGACAAGGTATACGCATTTGAGCTCAGAATATGAAAGCAGCACGCTTACCGCCAAAGTGCACAGTGCATGTCAGAACCCAAGCCCGCGTTATCCGCCACTATCGCTACCTCCTCACGTGCCCACTGCCATCATCACCGCCGCAAGTGCAACCACTAGATAATTGTATAGACAATCGACTACTTGACCGTCCCATCGTGCCTTTAGAGAAAAGGTGCACCGACGCATCCAGCCGAGGTGTATGCTGGTAAAAAATACTTGATTCCGCAGCAAGAAGGGAGGGGTGGTCAGCATGCGGTAGGCGAGATGGCGGCATGGCCCTTTTGAAGACCGCATAGAAGTTCTAGTGGAGAGGCAGGATCGACGGGGGCGATGGAGGTTGGTAAGTGGTTTCCTCCGCCGGCGAGAGTTGGAGGCAAAGAGATACCGTGGCCACCACCGTAGGTGAGGCATGTTTGGTGCGTAGTGTACGATTTATGGCAATTGAGTGGCAGCAGGGGTGACAGCAATACAGTTGACCACATTGACGGCGGAAGCCGTAGGTGAAAAATACGTGGTTGAAACTGGGAAATACAATCTCACGGGCTACTGCTGGATGTTTCCGGACCCGATGCTCATATACCATATGCGTATCGCCGGTCTATGCCATAAATTTGTACTGACCGATGCGTGCTGCTTTTTAGGTGGCACTATCAACACCCGATTTGTCGAAGCGGTCATGCCCGGTTTACTGTAACATATACGCATTTTTTCAACTTTTCTCACCGCATCTAGCATAAGCTCCGTCCCCTCACAGTAGTTACTTCTAGCTCTAGACGCGATATATCCGTTGCTATCGGGACTTGAAAGTATACAGATCGGGTTTCCGGTATCAACTCCCGGAGGAACGGACGAGCTCAGTGAGCCCTCCCACATAGATTTTGCAGGACTCCAGGATACACTCCCCACCATCTCACCTGAGAGAAACCACAGGCAAAATGCTCGAAGTATCCGTCATATCTAAGGCTACTAAGCTATAACCTACGATCGTAATTTGGGTAGTACAATCGTCGAAATTGCGAACGCTAACGTAGCTAGCCGCCGATGCACCATGACATACACCACGCGTGCACGTGTATACATCGACTCGTGGTACTGTAATATAATAATAACATACAACACCAGGGTAGCACATCGGAATAACACCCCAGTCAACTTGTCGCACGTCGCACAAGGCCCAGGTCAAGGTCAAGGTCTAGGTCCAGGTCCAGGGCATTTAGCCGACGCCGACACAGGCGCCGGGACCACGGCCGATAAGCGTGCATCCATGCAGGTATACACGCAGACTGCCACCACCAACGTCTACAGCTATGTAGACATGCATATATCCACGTTATTCGACTCCGATGTTCCCCACCGCGCTGTCGGAGACGCCAGACCGGCAAGGCTGGTAGATGAAACGATCGTGCAGCTGCTCGTACCTATATCAGGGGCAACAAGGGTAACATAGTACTATATATCATAAAGTTTGCAAAAAAAGTGGGTTATAATCATGCACATATTGCGAGCACAAAAAAAAAGTTTAATATCGCCAGGCTCAGCCTTACCTAACCCTAGATGCATGTATTCACGATGGAATATAATTGGTCGTCGAGCAGCTAGCCGTTGTCAGTTCGACGATATAAGTGGCTTGAACGGTCGAGGCGCATGTATGGTTCTGGAGACCGCTGAGGTCATCTCAAGGATGTTGATATTGGCGGGCCCCGCTCGGCTATACCTGCTCTTACCTAGAAGGGAGTGCTCTATCCGAGCCGTGGGGGGTAGAGCACGCGAGGTGACCTTGAAGAGTCAATTCTCTGGGTATGAGGTGGAATATTGGGTGATGGAAGTGAGTAACGGAGGAGGTACCTATATTTCTGTATTTTGGGGGGAAAGGTGCTGAGACGGGGAGGTATAATGAAGCGGGAAGGATTAAGCTTAAGTTTACTTCGATTGTGGTGAGCACGTCTGTGCGTTTTGCAACATGTCGAGATGTGTTGCGGAGATGGCCAACCTGAAAAGGAACTCCTCAGCTCACCTCATCAAGACACACACAAATCGACTCAGAACGAGGCTCAAACAGTTATAGTGTGCCACGAAGAACGGTGCGTGGGATTAGGACACTCGTCCACTCTCACGCCCTGTCCGTAGGAGATATCCAGCTCACATCACATGCGCCTTCCCGGAGCGACCTGCGCAGCACGGTGCGCGGTGCAGTTCGGTGAGCCTCACGGCCGCGATTGACACACTTCGAGAACTCGCTCGGAGGCGGTCACCAATTCGGGAAAATTGGAGAAAAAAAAGGTGGTGTGCACTAGTTAACATTTAGCGTGGCCGTTGAAACCTTTGACTTTTTCCGTGGTTTGTTTTTTCTTGATTTCTAGGCATCGCGACCCACTACAGCTGAAAGGGAGACCCGAATCTGGGTGAAATAAATTCTGCCTATGCATCTGGGGATCCCAATTGGTGCATGCGCTGGTGCCTCCAGACGTCATGCCCTGGGTTTCCAGTTCACAGGTGGACAAACAGCCTGTGATATGGTGTCCAATTGCGCGTTCGAGTTCTCACCGTATTGCCTGCGTCCGGCTCGATCATCGGATTCCACCAGTCAACTAGTATAATGCAATTCTCTATGCGGTCGATAAATGCACATCATAATCTTTGGCGAGATGATAGTATTTTCTGCTCTGTTGCGATCCCACGTCCCGAATTCAAAAATTGAAGTCTCAAAAGTCAGTGTCAAGAGGAGAGAGTTTGGAGTGCAAGCCACCGAGGCTGAATACGAGTCCGAGCCCAAACCGCAATTACCTTAAATTACAAAGTACGGAACGTCGACCATAAAAAAACGGCCGTCAAATCCTCGCCTAGCAGCCACCACCGGAGATGCCTACGTGCTCCGGATACACGACTCCAGCTCCATCAGGTCCATCAAAGCATGCTAGCAGCGTGAAACGGTGTCTCACTGCAAATTAATTCTCTTCCGATTTTCCGGTACCGACGCAAGCGCAGTCCATCAATAGTCCTCTGTATTCGCTCACATGGCTGAACAGGGACATGACAAGACGTGACATGGACAGGCCTCCCCAGCCCACTCACCCACAACCGCAAGCCCCATTGGCTCAGACGTAAACTCCGGCGACAAGGTGTGGCAGGGGCGGTAACCTTATCTGGCTATGCTAGATGCATGATCCGTGCATCGAAGCTGCGTGTGCGCGCATGCTGTCGGGGAGGCCTGTAGCGTAGCGGAGCTGTCTCTCCCTGTCTGGGGCCTAATATAGCTCGCCGACGAGCTCGTCAGTATCGTGTCGTTTGGTATTTCGCCCTTGAATTATTTACACGTATGGGCCGATTCAATACTGGTATTGATGGAACTCGCCTACCTACCTACCTACGCGCCAGGTGATCGTATATTATAGGGTCGTATAGTATAGGATGCTACAGCATGCATGTAGAGCCTATCCTCCAAGAATGAAGTTACACGTGCGCTCAAGAGTTCGCCGAAGCGCAGAGAAGACAAGCAGAGTGGATATTATCCTTACGGTAATTGCATAACCACGACAGCATATTTTTCTTGTGGATTCAGCGCATGCCGCTATAGCTAGATTGGAGGTAGCGGCGTGGGACCCGACTCGACGACCCACCGATCGTCTCCCGTTTGTGGATTCGATTCTCGGCCCCGCTAGATGCTACTATAATCGTGCGAGCGATGGTTACAAGAGAACATTGATTGACGTCAAATGCAATACGCATTGTGAAATTACAAGCATGTAACCGTTCGACCGAGTCGAGCCCAGCTGAAGATATTCTCCAGGGCGGGGTCTTCGCAATTTCGTTGGTTGCACCTTCTCGATCTCCGCAAACCTTTCGATATACGTACAGTACTGCAGTACACGGTCTTCCTGATCGAGAAACGACCGATCGCTGCGGTAGCGCGGTCTCAGCTTTCCTTCCCACGTCCACGGATGGAGACTGAACACAAACGTGCAGTCTCAAGAGAGGTCGTCCAAGACCGACTAGCGACGTCTACCCCTGTTGACACACCTATAATGACTGTGCTAAGCAAGGGCACAGTCTCTCAATGCATTTGCTTTTGATGCCCGGTCACCCGGCCACTCTCGTCCTGTCTGCAATTCTCTTTATTGTGCGTAGCTGGGTAGTACCTCGAGGCTACAGCACATGTACATTGGACAATCAGAATGCGCATGCACGTCGCATTGTTCCACGCTGGCTGGAGTGAAGTGGAGTGGAGTAAATGTCTTGCACCCGCGGGCCCGTCCTCCGTCCGATATTATATTAACATTAATTGCACGATGGGGATCAATTTGGATGCCGGCGCCCCCGTCGGGTGCACTGACACATCGGCCGGGCACGCCGCCGTTATGACGCATTGCATTATCCTGCGGCGCCGTTTTTTCACAATTATATTTATATCGATTCGACCACACCATTCCACACCATCCACATCCTCCACACCCTCCTTCCCAAGACGCACAGGAAGATAAAAAAATGTGGCGTTTTACGTGGTCGAATGCTGAAACGCACGTCTTGTAACTTTACACCGTACCCAACTCTACTATTTGTACATTGAGGCAGTTCTTGGCCAGTCTCGTGGGGGGGTTCATGCAAGCAAGGAACGCACCCACGTCCATCCTATCTTATTTGTCGAAATTCCCTATCGGGGAACATCAACAGCCGAACCACTCACTCTCCTGCAATCAATTTTAGGGGAGATTTCGTCCATGGGTTAGCATTAAAGCGGTGCTAGATGGTTCAAGACAGCACAGTTCTAGTTGTGAAAGGAATAATTCATTCAGTTATTAATTTTCTCTTTTTTTTATTTCAATGGTGATTGGTCCTTACCAATTTAATCAAGAAATGTAAAGGATCGTTTTTATAAATGCTTATATAATATTATGATCTCTTTTTTTTTTGTTGCAGCAATTTAGACGGATGGATAATCATATTCGTTTCAGCGATTTTTTTTTCGTTCCCCTGTGTTCTCTTTGGTAAGATATTACTGCAGCGCACTAACCGGAGTGAGCAAGGTCTGCGGCGACGCAAACCAGGATTCTTTGCAGCCAGCCAGCGAGTTGCATGAGGTGGCCGCCTAACAAGGCATGACATACCGTGAGAGCTGGTAGAACGTTCTTTGCAGCCCCGGGTACCCGGGTTGCGTTTACAAGCTTGCAGTGCAGGCCTGCGCAGATGCAAGGCTTCTTCCAACCAAAGTAGCTAGTAGAATAGCTGGCTTAGCGGGCCTCCGTTTCTTTCGGAGTGTTCTGACCGTTGCTATTGCTGCTGGCTGCGCTGGATTCGACTCCGTATCGTATCAATGTGGTGTCCTACGTTGACCCCCTGCTGTAATATGATTGACTCTGAGGAGATATACCATGTCTGCGCCATTACCATGCCCGAACCATACCATACCGGTAACCTACTCTGCATAATTAGACGTATGCTGGTTTTTTTATTTTATTTATTTTTATTCTTTTTTGCAATATTGGCGGTTCTATTCCTTAGGTAGGTGAGGGTGGAATATATATATCCCTCGATCTCACCGGCTTGTCCAAGCTTGACTTCAGCTTTCTGATTCCAAGAAAATAATATAAAATATAATCCTTCATATATTTCAACTTTTGACGACCAAAAGAGCATTTCGTCATAGTCGCAACCATCCTTGCAGAGATACATACAAGGAAATCAAAGTCGAGCCATTATAGCACAGGATCCAAACACCCACAACACCGTACACTTCTATACATATAAAAAATGGGCACCCGCGTCTACGCATACATGACCAACCCACAACTCACCAAACACAACAACCACAACGTCCCGCCACCGCAAGCGTCCTCCACAGCAATAAAGCCCCTCCCACAACTAAACCTCGAAGACTTCAAGGACTCCGTCGAGGGCCGAATGGCGTCCACAAACGCTTCCTACTGCATCCCGCGGGAATCCTCGCTGCTCGCCGCGCCGACATTCATCACCGGCGCGGGAGCGGTGATGGTGCACCGGAAGACCCGTCGGGTGGTGCTCGTGATCGATGAGAGGGAGTCGCAGAGCGAACTCGGCTGGTTTCTGCCTAAGGGGCGGAGAGACGTCGGCGAGACGTTTGAGCAGACGGCTGTGAGGGAGGGTGAAGAAGAGGTATGGCACCACCACTTATATAATTAATTATATTATCATTATTATATACAAGTAGTTATGGGGGAATAGAGACTAATATGCATTACGTATTACAGGGCGGCTATCCGTGCACACTCCTACCGGTACCCGTCGCCACGCGCCAGCCGCGAAAGACAACCGGCGGCAGCATCCTCTCCACCGAGCCTATATACATGCACAACTGGGCGATACCTACAGAACGCCGGTTCCCCCAGGGCGGAATATACACCTGCTTCTGGTACATCTGCGAGATCTCGGACGAAGACGTCGAGCGGGTGGAGCGCGAACGCAGCGAGCGGAATAAAGCACAGGAGGCGCTAGCAACCGCGATGGCTGGCGGTGATGGTAGCGGGAAAGTGTTTATGGACTACCATGAGCTAGGATATCGTGCTGAGTTGGTGCCGTTCGACGAGGCGAAGGAGAGGATTGCGGCATCGATCGATGCGACGGTGTTTGGGTGTGTGTTGGCGACGGCGGTGGAGCTGGTCAACCAGCTGGAGGAGATGGAAGCCAAGGGGAGTGTATAAGTGCTTGGCTACCTTGCCGGTTCTCTTTTCACATCTGGGTTATAGTTATTATACGGATATCTTGCATAAGTAGGTGTCGGGAGTATGTATATATATATATTTGTGCTTTATCTTTACGCTGGGTCTATTCTGTTGCGAGTTTTTGGCGATTGGGATTCGATTGGGCAGACTGCTACTATTCCACCATCTTGTCGGATTATATTAAAAGTGTTCTTTCACTTCATCAATGTATTTTAATATACTATATATTTTTCTCAGCCAAGCCAAGTTGACAGTCTCTGGATTGAACCCTCGTTCCAGATCCATCCAGGGCTTCCAGAAGGGAGTTAGTGACTTTGTCCCTCACCCGTCGCTTGGCGTGCATCGTCGGTACCAAACTTGGCCGACGCATCGCTTACGAAGACACCGTCCATTCCATTCTGTTTCCCCCGGCCGGAGAAATCGAATCCAGACGCGGAGCTCAGAACAGCTGTCACGATCCAACCCTCCAATGCTACCTGACAGTCGTAATTCGCAGTTCGAGTCCACGCCTACAAATTCATGTTTATCAATCGCGATAACGGTTATGTAATACGTGCTCAGAGTCTTTCCGAGCAGAATGCAGAATCCGGGTTAGCTCGATCGAGCTCGAGCTGGGGAAACGCAGTCAAATCGGCCGGATTCTGCAATAAACTTCCCCAGACATTTCAACGAACGGCGCTGCTCCGAATCGAATGAATGGGCCGGCCCGCGACCATGAATGGGATACCTAGGTACCTACCTAGGTACCCAGGTACTTACTAATGTATATACTCCGCTGCGACCTTGTGACGCTCCAAAACCGCGGTTTGGTACCACTCCTATCGCAGCATGCATGCCCCGTAAGGTATTAGTTATCGTGGAGGGGAGAGAACCCCGGATTCCGACTCGGCAGCCTGAGTCATGCTCGCTCGCTGCTTGGTCAGCGATGAGCTCCAGCGGCGACGATTGGCCTTTTCGGTCGATATCTCGGAGAAATACTCTGCCCAGCTGCTTCAACGGCGCGGACGCTGGCCGACGAAAGTTTACTCGAGTGCTTTGACGGGATAACGTTAAAGCAGCTGAGCGATAAGGCCGGCGCTGGTTGCAACACGCAACGCAGCTCAACCTCGAATGTATATAAATTGAATAACCTCGCCCGGCTTCTACTGCTCGGTCGATTGGCAGAGCGCTGCTGATAATACAGCTAAACCGTGCAAAATGTCGACGACGGCCACCATCACGAGATCCGGACCCTCCTCGCTGGAGCTGGCTCCGCTACCCATTGCCGCCGCCCCTCCCGCAAGGGTATACCGTCTCGACGACCTCTCCATCTCCACCGCGCCGCCATTAGCCAGCAAATCCGGCCCAACAGCCATCATCGACACAGACATCGAATCCCAACCATCGTCCCCGCAGGATGCATACGCAGCACGAGCCGGCGATGAAGAAGAAGCGCCCCCGGAGGCCGTCACGGCGCACAATACAGCCATGGAACGCAACATCCGGTGGAAGACAGCCGCCACTTTCTTCTCCCTGTGGATGGCAGGTTTCCAAGACGGCAGCACGGGTGCTTTAATACCGTATCTGAAAGTACGGTATAACATTGGCTTGGCGTTCGTGGCGATGGTCTATATCGCTACCTTTTTGGGGTGGTTTACCGCTGCGATTGCCAACGTGCATTTGATCGCCCGGCTGGGGATGGGTGGAGTGCTCTTCTTCGGGAGCATACTGCAGCTGTTACAGTATTCTTTACAGTGTTGGGTGTGTACCCCCTGACATATCTTTCCCTCCCCTCTCTCTACGTATATACATAATACCTGCGTATAGATAGGTGTATACGGTGAATGGTGTGAATAGTGCTAACAGGTGTGTGATAGCAACCGCCATACGCCCTCTTCGCCACCTCCTTCTTCATCGGCGGCATCGGCGTCGCTGTGCAAGACGCCCAAACGAACACATTCAATGCAAACCTGCCGCGCGCACACATCTTTCTTGGCCTAGGTCACGGCTTCTACGGCCTCGGCGCGCTGGTATCTCCGCTAGTTGCGACCGCGATCGCAAACAGCACGCCGGATTACCGTCATTGGTATTATTTCTACTTTGCAGCGGTGGGGCTCGCGGTTGTAAACATGGTGTTTATAGCGGTTACCTTTCGCGAGGTCATCTTCCCGCCGTTGCTGCAGCGGTTGCGGGTGGGCAAGTATAAAAACAGCACGAATGATAACACAGCTGCTGGCGACGAACAGGGGAACGTGCTGGCGCGGTCAGATAAGAAGGATAGGAAGGAGGCGAATAAGGATTTCAAGAGGATACTGCAGCGAAGGGAAGTGTGGATTATGGCAATGTACTTTTTCGCATACGTCGGCGCCGAGGTGACGGCCGGCGGGTGGGTGGTCGAGTTTATGATCGAGGTGCGCAAGGGGGAGCCCAGTCAGGTCGGGTATGTACACGTCTTTCCCCATCGGATCCATTCCACAGTTATTGCATTTCACTCTACATGTGGGTATATATGACTATTTGTGTCTACAGCTGCTGACGACGTCAACGTTAACAGATATATTGCTTCCGCCTTCTGGGGCGGCCTCACGCTCGGCCGATTCGTGCTAGCCGAACCGACGAACCGCTACGGTGAACGCCGCATGGTGCTGATATACACCGCGCTCGCGATCGCGATCGAGCTGGTCTTCTGGTTCGTTCCATCGATCGTGGTCGGCGGCGTCATGATTGGTCTGCTCGGCTTCTTCATCGGCCCGTTCTTCCCCGTGGGGATCAGTCTAGCTACAAAGTTACTGCCCCGGGAGCTCCACGCTGGTGCGATCGGGTTTATGACGGTGCTGGGGAGTGCTGGCGGGGCGGTGTTTCCGTTCCTTACGGGCGCTGTGGCGAGTAAGAAGGGAGTCGGGGTTCTGCAGCCGATTCTGTGCGCGCTGTTTGTGGTGCAGATTGTCCTGTGGATTAGCGTGCCCAAGGTGAAGCGGCCGGTGGGTTGAGCTGGGTGGGTGCAGTATGGCAAAGTCGATATGATGTTATATTTCGTAATTAGGGTGTGTAGTGGCGAGGACTAGGCGTACTTGAACATTTCTATAGCTATGACCGAATGAGAGTACCTGTTTCAATCTTTCCGAATTCTCGCCGACGTATATGATTATGTAACGGACATGGGTGTAGAGCCTCTACATTGACCGGCTGAGCCTCAATCGGTCAACTGCAGTGGCTTGCATTAGCCGCAATTTCTGTACTCTGCAATTTACTCGCGCTCGGCTGGGCGTCGTTTCAGAAGGTGATACAGCAAATATTCATATCCGGGAGCTCGACACCGGCAGTCGGACACGCCGAGGCAGGTAGGACATAGCTCGGATAAGTATACGAGATTACTTAATTTCTTCCTGGCCATGCTCGCTGCGCTATCTGTCTGTTTCAATGTTTCGTGCACTCCTGTTTCGCGCTAAGCAGTAGTAAAACGGCGTGCGCCTGGTATCAAAGATTTATGCTGTGCAACCGGCACCGATTTGGCCGATGCATGCGCATACGCGGCTGTGTAGATGTGGCACTATGCTAAATGCACCACCCTGCTATAGGCAGTAGATCAAGATTGCTGTCGAAATATCGGAAGGCAGTCTAGTCCAGTCTTCAATTTCTACATTCTAGAACATGAACAGATGGCCGTGATGAACGCCGGTGTTTGCGCCTAATTAGCTAATCGATATGTGAGTCTGACTGACCCATGCAGATATACCTCTTTCCTAACCCGCCGCTTGGCCGATACCTCGAGGCAACGGTAACCGCTTGGCGGCAGGCGTGTGATGGCAGGATGGTGCGCTCTGGGCTCTGGATCTGGTTATTCCAGCCGACGGTCGAGCGCGAGCTGCAGGGGGCGCTGCACAGGCCATATATATCGTATCGTCAGGTGAATAAATTTTTCTGGGCATACGAAATCGAATAGCACCGAGTCGACTGGTGGTCTGATCTATTCATCGTGAACCTTCGGCGTTTTGCAGGATCGAAAGACATCACTGTTCATGTTCATGTGGCCGTCGAACGTATATAACACAGCCTGGGTTCCACACCGCGCTTGGCGGGCCGTGGCGTACGTATATATATCTATGCGCCCGGGCACGTGAACGCCTGCCTGTAGGACTACGGCGTCATTAATTCTTGGGAAGTCACCGTAGACGGTTCGTCCAGCCGATGCACGGCATGGTACAACACCGATATGTCGATATCGTGATGCAATCGATCATGCATTCCGAAACTCGAGAGAACTACCAAGCCAGCCAAGGTGTAGCAAAGTATGCGCGCACGTCGGTCGACTTTAACTTTAACGTTTTTGCAATGCCAATGCTTCCCCGGCCGGCCAGCCGCGGCACGCGAGAGCGCAAACTTTATCTCTAAAAAAAATATACTCCTACAACAGGTAGCACAACTGCGAAAGGAGCACATTAGAGTTCTTTCTAGGAGTTCGGTGAAATCTGCGAATCTGGGGAACATCCCTGTCTGCGAATCGGACCACTTGAGCTTCCACCTTCCACCTCCAGCGACCATGTTCCAGTCATTCTGTGGGGATTCACTTTCTGATTCTACCTCCACCGCCCTCTGGCGCAGCAGCAGGACCCTTACCGTCCTTGTCCCCGCAAACTCTCCGGCGTGCCAAAGCGGCCGTCAAGGCAGTCCAAGTCCAAGTCCAGCTCACGATGCCGCTATACGATATGCATGGAATGTTACATGGGGCCCGTCAACGTCAATTGCCAACGGCGGAAGGCCGTGAAACATGTACACGAAAAGTGGCGGTCTGCAGCTGCGTATATAAGAAATACGCTCCGAAGTGCGGAATTCAATACATGGATCCTACGATACGATTACTATACCAGGCTATACTATTACAAACATACGGCACCGTCACAAGCGCGGTGGGAGAAGCGAAGGGATATTACTTCTGACACCGGAAAGTCTCAAGACACTAACAAATTCTCCGGACCCCAGCCGGCAGGTGCAGGTGCAGTTGCAGGTACGGGCCATACGATACGATAGCTATAGTATAGCATACTAGCTATAGCCGTATCCCGGCTGCTGCCAACTGCTGCTTTCGCCATTTCTATAAATTAGCCCCCCAGCCCACCGCCCACCATGATCCCCATCCCGAAGCACCAGGGCCCCACCGTCTACGACATCTACGACATCCTGCACACAATGGCTCAAGACGACCGTCAGCGCGTCTTTGAACGCGAACTCGCAGAACAGCGCGCCATCCAAAACGGCAACATGGACGGTGCCGACTCTGCTGAAAAGGCCTACACCGGCTCCGACAAGCAGAACGTCTCCGTCTACGATAGCGTCGTAGCAGACAGCTCCGCAGCTCCCGTCGACTACTCTGGCGCCCGCGAAAAGACAGACCCCGCCGAGATTGCGCTGGTTCGCAAGCTCGACCGCTGGATCATGCCCATGCTGTGGAGCATGTACTGGCTGAACTACCTCGACCGGAACGCCATCGCGCTCGCCCGGCTGAACCACCTCGAGAAGGACCTAAAACTCACCAGCACACGTACGCACCCTCTCACCCATCCATCCACCCACCGACCCAATTGAGTCAAGCAACCCAGCTAATATAATTATAATCCCATCTAGAATACCAAACATGCGTCTCCATCCTCTTCTGCGGTTACCTCCTCGGCGGCATCCCCTCCAACATGTTCCTAACCCGCACCCGCCCCTCCCGCTACATGGGCCTAATGATGATGCTCTGGGCCGTCGTCAGCGCCCTCACCGCTCTGTCCAAAAACTTCACGGGTCTGCTGCTCACCCGGTTTTTCCTGGGAGTAGCCGAAGCCCCCTTCTACCCAGGTGCCGTCTACATCCTCAGCATCTTCTACACGCGCAAGGAAATCGCCACCCGCATCGCAATCCTCTACACGGGCAACATTCTCGCCACCGCCTTCGCGGGATTGATCGCTGCCGGCGTCTTTTACGGAATGGACGGAACGGCGGGACTAGCGGGCTGGAAATGGTTGTTCATCTTGCAGGGTGTCGTCACGTTTGTTATCGCTATGGTCGGGTACTTTATCCTGCCGGACTTTCCTAGTACGACGGTCTGGTTGACGACCGCGGAAAGGAAGTTGGCGCATGAACGGATGGAGGCCGATACGGTGGGTAATGAAGGTGGGACGAGTACTTGGAATGGACTGGCGCAGGCGGCGAAGGACCCCGTCGTGTGGGTGTTTGCAGCTATGGCGCATATGCATCTTGCCGCGAATGGGTTTAAGAATTTCGTAAGTCTAATTTTCAACCCCACTCCGGCTTCCAAAAGCAGATTCGATCGATATCGTATCCGTAGAACTAGACTAACAGGACGTGTGTACTATCAGTTCCCCACCGTCGTCGAAACCCTCGGCTTCAACACCACAATCACCCTCGTCCTAACCTGCCCGCCCTACCTCCTCGCCGGCGCCTGCACCATCCTCCTCTCCTGGTCCTCCGGCAAACTCAACGAACGCACCTGGCACATCACAGCCTCCAAAGCCGTCGCCGTAGCCGGCTTCATCGCTGCAGCCATCGTCACAAACACAGCGGGAAAGTACACTGCAATGGTGGTCTTCACAGCCGGTACATACGGTGTCAACAGTCTTATCCTGGGTTGGTGCGGTAGCGTCTGCGGTCAGACGAGGGAGAAGAAAGCAGTAGCGATCAGTATCGTGACGACGGTGATGAATGCGTCGTTCGTGTGGACTCCGTATCTGTGGCCGAAGAGCGATGGACCGAGGTATGTTATCGCGTTGGGTAGTTCGGCGGGGTTTTCTGCTGCGACGGCGCTGTTGGCTTGGGTGGTTAGAGTGGTGATGGTGAGGAGGAATAGTCGGCTGCAGAAGGCGGGTGAGCAGGGTGCCTTTTACGTCTATTAGATGTATCCTTATAATGTATTACGTTTTGTTTGCTTAGCTTTTTTTATTTTCATGAATTGGTCTACACTGATGTTTTACTCGTATTTGGAGTTAATGAGAAATGAGTTGATGCTTGTTGCATTTTTTGACCAAAACACGTGACCACCGTAGACGCTCACGTTTTAAAATTTTCGCAAGCTTGCATTTTTCTAGCTATTTGCAATCCGGCATCCCGTAATACAATATGAAATAATATAAATATATAATGAAAAAACCTTCAATTCTCCCCAATCGCTCTGAGCTCGGCCTTTCCCGTATATATATCCCACTACTGGCTATAAATAGGTAATTTCAAAACACATAGATCACAATCAAATGATGACTGACGATGCAATGATGCATGGAGTACACAGCTGATTCATGTAAAAAAAAGCTTAAAAGGGGGGGGAGGGTAGGGGGGGAAACATAAAATGTAACGACAAAAAAAAAAGAAAACGACAAGAAAAATCGTCAGATATCACCACCTCCAAGCCGCCGGAATTCAACTCCATAAGAGCAGTCAAACAAATAATCAGGGCAAAGTCAACAGTAGCAGAGCAACGCTTGCAGTGGACAATGTAGCAGATAGGTAGGTTAGTTAAAGTTAGTTAGCACCAAATGTAAGTAAGTAATTGTAGCAGTACAATGGCAAATCAATGGTTTGAGTTACACTCGTAATGAGGGGACGGCCTCGTGTCATTTAGACAAGCGATACCGGAGGGCGAGAAAACATAGCGTGAGCGGCATATAAAGAAAACAAACAGTATTCCCCGCAGTGTGCGTCTCTCTCGCGCACGCTGCTAGGAACATATGCGCTCGCTATGGCCCTAAGACGGAAGGAAGTCGAACAATACAAACGCTAGAAGGCAAATGTAATGACACCGTTTGGAAAGCAAAGACATGGTTTGGGCTGCCCGGTATATGTGTTTATATTAGTCGTGGATTATTGTCATCGGTTTCTGACATGTGCGAGCACCTGACGATGCCGGTGGGGAAAGTAGCAGATAAAAAGTGGCCTGTTAACACATATTGAATGAAAGATAGTGGAAACAAAAGATGTAAAGATTTAGAGGCAAGATTCGAGTGCGCCCGCGTCAATCCGTCTCGATGCGGTTCGTGTATGGGTTGATCCTTTGGAATCCGCGCGATGGTTTCGGCTTTGGCGGAGATTGGTGGAATGGGAAAAACTTGCACCGGCTGCGGAGATTGCACTCGCTCGCCTGCTTGCCAGAAAATATCTTGTAGGAGAAAGGTGTAAACTTAGAAGGGGGTGTCTCGACCAGGTCGGAGTGGATTATCAGCGTCGTCCTCTGGGTTCGTTCCACAGACTTGGAGACGGACGTCTAGGCCCCCCAAGTAGCGAATCGATTCAGACCCGGCGTTGGACCGCTCGATCCACCAACAGGTGGGACATGGCGGCCGGACTTGTGACCTCCCGCAGACATTCCAGCGATACCAGCGCTGATAAAGTCTATGGTAATGTCTGGCGCGCTGGAGTGGTCGCTGTTAGACCGTGTGTGGATTACAGTAGGCTTGGCGCCATAGTTGACGTCCTTGTGTGTATACTGAAAGTTCTGCGAGCCCGCTTGCATAAAGCGAAACGGATCGTCCAGCATGGTTTCGTCCAGCTCGACCGGTGGCTGGTGACGCGGGGCGTACGAGGCATGCGAGTCCTCGCGGGACGCCTGCTTCGTCGCTCGTTTCGATCGCGACTTGCCAACCGTGCTCGTGTCGTCATCATCCGAATCGGTAACGTACATGACCTTCGCCTTGTACTTCTTACCGTTGACATTTGTGTACATCTTCGAATCGAGCCTACGCAAAAATTGTTAGTTATAGCCGAATGGAACCGCTGCATCGTAAAATCATACTTCTCAGAAGAAAGTCGCGGATCCACACCCGGGCGGAGTGGCGTGCCGGCTGATGACGTAGAATAACCGGAATCGCGGTTCCCGGGTAGCGATGTATTGATGTCCTCTGGGATGCTCGATGGGAAGGAGTCTCTTGCGTAGAGACCAGCCTCGGAGTGCTTTCGTGACCGCTCGCCCGGTCGGTCTCGGGTACGATCGCGGCCTTTGTTCGGGCCATGGAAGGTGTGCGTCGAGTTCATGGTGGGGTTGCTATGCCTCAATTTGGGTGATGATGGAGGAGAATACGTGGCTGAGCGCGGGATGGAGTACGAGTGTGGCGGTGATCCGTACAGAGACCCAGAAGTCCTCATGTAGTCATCTTGCATCGTAGGTTCCGTAGCCCGCCTCGGGGTGCCATCGTAGAATTGCTGTTTCCTGCTCGACTCGAATTCACGAGTGCTAAAGTCGGATTCGCGGTCTCTCTCGCGATGGCGAGAGCCGTCTCGTCCTCGCGGCGAACGTTCTCTGACTTTCGAGGTGTCGCGGGGGACGTGGAGCGTCGGTTCACGCAGCCTTTCTTTCGATGACCTGCCGCGATCCCGAGCCTTCTCTGGCCGCTCGAAATGTAGCGGCTCGGGGTCCAAGATGTCGTCTATTGGGAACTGCATATGGTCTTTCTGGCCACGATCTTGTCGCCGGTCTCTCGTCCGCTTCTCCGAATCCCGTGCGAATTGTTTTCTGTCCTCTTCGCGTTGGAGCTTCTCTCGCTCACGTCGCTCTGCTTCTATGCGGTGCAACTCTTCTTCCCGTACTCTCTTGGCCTCTTGTTTCGCACGTCTCTCGTCCTCTTTCCTCCTTAGGCGCTCGTTGGGCTCTGGCATTCTTTCCGTTGGTACCGATGGCTTTCTCTTCGGGTCAACACCGTGCTGCCTGCGGGCCTCTTGGACCTGCCTAGCGGCACGAAGCAAATCCTCCTCTTGTCTCTTCGCGGCAAGGTAATCTCGTTCAGCCTGTCGGTCTTCTTCCTTGCGCATCATCTCCTCTTGCTTATTTCTTTGCTGTGCCTTTCGACTTCGCGTTTGCCGTTCCTTCATATCTTGAGCACGTCTGTATTCCTCCATAATTTTAGCGTCCAGTGCGAGATCTTCGTCATACTCCCGCTTCTTTCGAGAGTCGCTGAGGACCTCGTACGCCTCTTGGATTTGAGTGAATCTCTTCGTCATTTCGGGTTTGAGGCTCACGTCTAGTGTCTTGTCTGGGTGGTATTGGAAGGCGAGCCGTTTATACGCGGTGCGTATGGCGGATGCAGAGGCTTCTTTCCCAAGTTCGAGGACGCCGTACCAGTCCGGCAAGGGCTCAGGCGGCGGCGGACCCATATTTACACGACTCATCGTACGGTGGGGGGAGGGGTTTTAAGCGGTTAGAAAATTATTGTGGTTTTGGTTAAATTGTTGGGTGATTGGAGCTGGGGTGCAGGTGAGATATATTTCGGAACCGATGCATGAAAGGTCCGAAAAAAGCTCAACACAGCCAAGCTGGTGGGATGTCAATAAAGTAGATAGACGAGGATCAAAAAAAAAGAGAGTTTTTGTCGCAACTGGAATAAATAAAATAGGGGATATTTTACGGGTCAAGTTGAGAGTTGGTGAGAGAGGGAAAATTCGGAGCGAGTGTGGAGCACGAGCTATAGATGTGATGTATATTGGTGGAGTGAACGACCTCAGCGTCGAGCCGATTGATTGGCCAAATTCCAGCCCGGGCGTTTGATTTCATTCGACGACGCAACAACCTGTTGTTCGAGACAGCACTGGCGAGAAGCGTTAGCAGAGCGTTTGGCGAAGCAGAGAGAAACAGCATGTAGGTGTAGATGGTATATTGAGGCGGGAGCTGGGCGAGGGACGGTTAAGTGACGGGCTGCGGGTGGACGAGCAGACGTCAAAGAGGGAAAAGGTGGAGAAGGCCTGGATTGGATTAGCCCGCGGGATGAGGAGAAAGCACAAAACTGGGCAGTTTGAACCTCCCATGCAGCATGCGAGAAGCGCACCACCACCACAGGTTCAGTCAGCCCGCTGATGCATTCGAGAGGAGGCGGACTGCGGAACCCCTCCTCTGCCAGTGCTTTAGGGCCGTAATAAGGCCCAACTCCTCATGGGAAAATGACGCTGCGGTGAGGCGAGGGCATGGTGCCGGGGCTAAAAGGGGAAAAAGGGTAGAAAATGAAAGGCGAGAAAAAAAAAAGAGACGAGGAATTACCAAAATACAGCAAGTAAAAAGGACTACCAGCCGAATGGCGAAGGTGCAGCTAGCAAGATATAAAATAGGTATGATACCGTACCGTGCAAAATTTCTGTGGCCGCCAAAACAGTTGCGAATCGCTGTGCCGTCCTTTCTGCCAGCAAACTTAATATGCAGTTCAAACGTCTTTCTGTAGGTACCAACAGGACAGTCACAACATGCAAACAAGCATGCAAAGAGTGGCTGGCCGGCCTGTCTTCTCGCTCGCTACAAAGATAAGATGTCGCTGGAGTAACGAGGGTCTTCCCTTCCCTTCTTCCCTTTTTCGTGGGTTGAGAAATGCCTCCCGAGGAATGCAGCGCTCGGGTTGACTGGACCTTTCTGAGAAATTGTGCTGTTCTCCCTGGCCTTCTTTTTTGAGAGGCCGGATCAGAGAGGGCCTTTGGCGATAACCAATTCGATGTCGGTATTTTTTTATTTTTATTTTTTGTATTTTTATTTTTTTCGTTCGTTCGTTCTTTCTTGCTTTCTTTTCTTTTTCGCTCTACTGTAGTTTCTTCTCTTTCCGTGTGTCGCAAGGGGACAGAGAGAACAACTGGCTGTTTCGCTGGAGCTCTCTCCGTTAGCAATCAGTTTTGGCAGGCAGCCGAAAAAAAACACAACCGCCAGCCCGTGCTTGCTGTCTGCTAACGTCTCTCGGAGCAGCTCCTTCGACGGGGGGGTGATCCAGAGTCCAGCGAAGGAGTGAATCGAGCGTTTGAAGGCGGGTTCGGTGGTGATCGCAAGCGCTGTCGCTGGTGTCAATTGAAGCTTGAATGCGGGTCGGAATGGATGGTTTAATGAGTCTCCTTCTCGAAGCGGAGGTCGGACGGATCGATGGGTAGATAGTTTCTATCGAAGTAGACAAGTCGAGCTCCGTGATGCCGACAATGTTGAAGCTAGAAGCTGCTGATGGTTTTCGGGCGATGGAGGAATTTGGAGCTAGCAGAATAGTTGCGAGGGAAGAGGAAGGAAACGCTGGGTTTTCCCCATACAAATTACCGCTTAAGGACCTAGCCGGGAACGCACTGCACACAATACAAGACTAAGAAAGAAAGACCCGCGATCGCAACTGAACGCCTGAAGTATCCTATACGCAATAACAGAACAAAAAAGGATTCGAAACTAAAAGTGGAGTATGTCAAAAGCCGTGAAGTGAAACGAATCGAAGTTTGATTGCAGTCGCGGAGAATGTCGTCCGGTTACGGTGAACAAGCCAACCGTTCAACGCCCAGCAAGGTCGACAGACGAGACAGCAGAAACAAATCGAAACGGGAGAAGGGACAATATGAGGGAAGTGGAAATATCTCGCTGCTCCTCTCGATCCAGCTCCCGGCCCTTGTCGACGGACGACGACGACGCTAAAGTCTCATCAAGTGCAGCAGCTGCAGCTTTCACAGACACGAGATCCGATACGATAGGTCCACGCCGGCACCATGTCCTGGGAACATTGACTTTTTGGTAGCATTGGCAGACCTGCATGCTTGAAAAAAAGGTCTCAGAAGTCACGATTCGACTGGCACCGCACCCTTCCTTCTCTTTCGCCGTACCAGATTTGGTCGACGGGGCTTCAGCGCGAGTGCGAGTGCGAGCCCTCCTTTTCTTCGCAGGTACAGCGCAAAGCTACAGGTACCTACATGACATTGCAGCGACCCGGCCCAGATAGATGAGCTGGTACCACTGAACAAGCCGAAGTACCGTCTGCAGGTCGATGCTAGCGAAGCAGCTAGCAGTCCCACCGACTTGCCCCAGCTTGCTTCAGACACATTCAAAACTCTGGTGGTGTTGGTGGTGGATATTTCAACTTCGCTTTACCCACAAACTTCTGCGAATGGGAAGCCCTGCCAGCGTGCCTGGAGATCCGTCGTCTGCGTCTCTACTTGCGGTTCTGCCGCTGCCACTCTTCTTCTCTTCAGAGGTTGATGGTCCTCCATGTGTGTGCCTACACGTCAGGAGCCAAGCGCAAACTCGAACAGCGGCGAGCTCGCCAGCGCAAGCGACATGATTAGCTTTCCCAAGATGATGATGATGAATCAAAACATCTATAAACAACCGTCGGTCAGACCAGAAACGAATCGAATCGAATCGCCGGCCCTCCGATGAATTCATCGATCAGCTGTCGCCGTCCAGCTGCTCCCTCAGCTAGCGCTGGCGCTGCTACTCTGTAGGCCAAAACCCCAGCCTGGATTACACCCCTCGATCGAGAGAGTGAGAGCCAAATATAAAATAAAACAGCTGGATCGAAAATGTGACAACGCATAGAATTGAATGGGCTAGTTCATGCGAGGTGCTCAAAACTACGCGAGTCGGGAGTACTCAGCAGTACGCCACCCTGACGACTGCGTTCGTATACCTGTCCTGGCCAAGGTACCAGGTGACATGACCGTAAAGCCGTTTGCTGCGCCCATTTCCTATTCATGCAAAACATTGGGAACAAGAAGAATGGCGGAATGGTCGGCAGGGAAGGCCTGCATTAGCTTGCAGAGGGAGCGCGAGCGCTGTTTGATCAATGCGATTCGGCAGAAAAAATATACATGTTCTACACAAGAGGCTGCCTAGCATCGCCCAAAACGGTGTGGTCGACAAGCTTCCTGGAAAGTGGAGGCCCGATTCGATTATGGGCTCGAGCTCATTGTCAGAAAAGCTCAAATCAACGAGGCGATTAGTCAATGGGCGTCCATCGTGATGATAGACAAGAGCCCTCACAATTAGGGCGGGAGTCTCTACGCATGAATTCGAGGACGCTCAATTTATTTTGACACCTCACCACAACCCGTCTTGCGCAATTTTTTGCCCGTGAGGATTTAATTTTGACAGGCGGGAGCAGGCTAATCTTCAAGGGTGTTGCCACGATTGTTCGCTTTCGCACTAGTCTCGCCTTCGGGATCAGGGCAATCGACAGAGTACGAGTCCCCGTGAGCAAACACCAGCCAACCGCATCACGCAAACACCATCGCCTTGGTGTTTTGAGCTTCCCACCAGGGTTTCGTTTCTTCATGCGCTGTTTGTCGCAACATTATGCCGTTTTTTGGCATGTTCCGTTCCAAAATCAGCGGAGGACAGGTGCTCCTCCGGGTAAGCTGCCTTTGCCAAGCCCAGAAGCATCCGAGCTCCACCCACACGTCTCCACCCCGGCAGGCCATCCATTGGCTGGCTGCTGCCGGACCAACGAGTGGGGTTGAATTATCCCCAGCCTAAGGATCATGGCTACGCCGCACCGTGATGAATGTTACAACGGATACGAGAAAAAGAGAGTGGGTGTTTAAGATGAGCGGACAGATATCGATACAGGAGCATCTGTCTGCGCGCGGTCAATTTATTAAGCCACGAGGCTGCTGCCGTTGCATTAGCATCGATGGTCTGCGCTGCGGTTGCGTGGATATCGCATATCGATATCCGCGGTGAGGCGTCATGACGCTCACTTCCTTACGCCTTCCTTTCGTCCTAGTCTTAGAATAGCTTCCCGAGGATATCAACATCTGCAAAGTGATACTTCCGGAAGTACAGTAATATTGAATTTGTCGTCCAGAGGTGGAAGGGAGATCGCCTCTCACGTGGAAGAAGAAGTACTGCCGCAGGAGCCTTCTCCTCCCGAGCTCGCCTTCACTCGCCAGCCTCTCTCGAGTGGCTTCTACTCACGGACTCAGTGCCTGGCAAGCCGAAGAATCCCGCCACTAACATCACACAGGGTATCACCATAATCGGATACTAAACCTTATCCCAGACATGAGCGTGACCTCCTGACTAAACCCAGCCATCATCATCAAGATCACCTCCTTTCGTAGGAAAAACCTGTCAGGAGAAGTTTGTCCGGCTGTGGTATCGGGGCGTGGGGTTGTGGTAGAAAACGCGTAAGGTAACGTAAGACCAGACAGTGACCCAACCACCAAGGAAAATTTAACAGGAATAACCCCGGCCGGCCGCCAATCCGTATACGGCAACCTACCTCATCGCAGTTGTAGTCACGCCGGCCAGCCCTTCCCCGCACTTATACCCAACTCGCGATGAGGCGCGGGATGCACATCCTTCCTTCCATGCATGAGCAGCGCTGAATCCACCACCCACTCGTACTCCCCGTCGGTAACGAAGCTGATGAGTGCAGCAGTGCCGGTGCCCATCTCACTCGCTTGTTCTTAGCTTTGCCTGCAGCCTGCCTGCCTGCTTGCCTGCCTGCCCATCCCAAGCAGGTCGCGTCGAGCGGTCCCATGCCATGTTCCAAGCTGCAGATACCTGTAAGTTACTTGCGGGTTTTTTTGGGGTTTCTTGCCTTCGGAACAGTCTGGTTACTCGAATCGATGAGATGAGGTGCATATGACGAACTTAATCAAGCGCATAATATTGCAGCGTCGTCGAATCTGGATTTTTGATTAAGCGCTTGCTCTTTTGAATTAATTCTTGCAAAGTAATAATAGAAAGAAAGAGAAAAAAAACTTGTAACCCCACATATGCATCATGAACATTTTGACCCGTTGCTTGAGGGGCAACGAGTAGAGATACTGAGACAGAACATGCGGCGATGTACCATACCAGTGACGGTGACATCCGATGGCGCAGGGTGGGTGGGTGCTCTCCGTGGCTAGCCTTCGACTAGAGTCAACTTAAGGCTGAAGTGAGTAAGGAAGGAAGGAGTTCCTGGCATGACCATAATCATACTGACGGCTAACTAAGTATTGAGTTGATCCCCGAGTTTAGGCGCAGACATGATCATATGATGTCAGATCTTCCGCACGCCAGCCTTCACTCGACAATTGGATGAGATGAGAATCGGATGGTTTATCGGTCCTAGTATGGCTAGCCGACTTGTCTGCGGTGGGAAAGACCAAGCTTATTTGTTTGCGGCGTTCAAATCATTGTATTAACACGCAATATCGGGCTCTCTACCAATCCAAGCTGCAGCTATAGCTTAAGTCTTTTAAGCTTACCACGGCAAAACCCATTATGGTAAAGAACTTTCCCAAGACACTTTGTAGAACACTCAAAATCGCTTCTACCTTAATTTAGTACTGAACCCATACTCACCGTAGTTTCGAACTTTCTAGCAAGCAAAATTTGGGAGTTCCGATCAACTTGCAGCAGTATAGTCCCTCAAATCCAATGAGAATCGACTGACATACACCTAAATTTACACCCAACAAGAAAAAAAACTCTTCCGCATTCCACGAGGAGCTCGACGAAATCGAAATGTCCCAATACGGT
Organism: Drechslerella coelobrocha; assembly: GCA_036971555.1. Classification (NCBI taxonomy): domain Eukaryota; kingdom Fungi; phylum Ascomycota; class Orbiliomycetes; order Orbiliales; family Orbiliaceae; genus Drechslerella; species Drechslerella coelobrocha. The sequence continues at coordinate 379,482 of JAJTUH010000013.1, read as the reverse complement.
AACCGTGCTCGAATTGTACAGGGAAACCAGCTGCAGCACCTTGCGCGTGCAGATCGCGCGGCCGACGAATGCGGCGAATACACGCCGTACATCGCATATCAATATGCACGTCCATTTCTAGAACCCCATAGATCTAATCGATAGCTTGGGGAATCACGGTCCCTAAATATTCGCAAAGCTAAAGCTAAAGCTAAAAGACACATCCTCCAAGGCAAAATTAAGTGCGCAGATATAATTAAGAGCTCTTTTAGTTACCAAAATGTTAGGCCTAGCCGCCATATGCATGCGTGCGTGCGTGCCTGGGGTTATACATGCCTCGTTACCCAAGTAGCCCCTCGAGGTGCTTCAACGCAATGCATGTCTCTCGAGTGCGGAGCGAGATCGGGGAGGCTGGACGATGAAGGCTGGCGGTAAGTATAACCTTATTCACACGTGCATGAAGCTGCGAGTGAAGGGTGTCGCTGGGTACATACGACACGTGATGGTGGTGGCTGCACTTGCCGTAGTGGCTTTACCCCTCCCGCTTTCATACGGCTCATGGGCATGCGTGGTTGCTGTGGTTAGAATCCGTGATTTACCTGATCCAGTATATTGTTGATAACTTCTTTTTGTGGTCTGTGTCGAGTATGGAACGTTTGTGGTTCTAAACCGTAGTTATAGTTCACTGTCAATGTTCGAACTCATGAGCGCCAGACGCGAGGACAAGCCCCGGGCACTGGACTTTGACTTCCAATAAATGAATTTATACGTCTCGGTGTAGTGAAAAAATAGGTAGTTTGACTCATAAACTAGACTGCTGTAGCTACAATCCAGTTAGTGGGGTGAATTTAGAAAACTATACGAAGTCTTAGGTGCGGCCTGCACTCCTGTACCAGCGAAACTCTGGAATACTGTAGCACCTCTAAGTAGAACCAAGCTGTTACGCAAGATTTGTCCATTTAACAGACTGAATTATATTCCAACTTAAGCCCTTCAGTTTTACTTGATGCAGTGCCTTTAGGTTTGGCTGGTTTACGATACTAGTTGTACCTATAATATATTTTGGACTAGCAAACCCTCCGGAACTACTATCCGGCTCTTTAGGCCTCTGTGTTATTTTATACATCGGCAGGCGTATTCTAATTCGCAATATATTTTATTAAACTGGCCCTGATACCGGGAGCATCTGATATCAAGGCTGCCGTTAGCCGTCAAAACCCCTAGCGCTTCCGCCGCCTTGAATTATGTTTACACGAAGAAGCATATGCAAGTATTAAATATGTTGCTAGAGGTCTCGGTTATCTAGAGCTAAAGGTTCTCTACAACTAGACACCGTGCATCGCTCGAGCACTTTATAAACCAGAAGCCATGTCTTGCCCCGTGGAAACCACCCAGACCTTAACACGTTTGAAGTCTACTGGAATGATCACAAAAATCCAAATAGTATACGTGACGCAAGATCTTATCGTTTATCCAACTTTGCCTGCATATATGTACATGAGCCGCGAACATAGAGCTTGGTACAAAAATTTCCAAAGCCACTACGAGTTTAAGGCGAAACCAATACAGGATTGACATATGAAAGTCAACAAGGGTTACTGGATCTTGAGCAAGCAGAAGGGCTCGAATTCGATGATATGCTGCTATAATCTAGAGCACGCGGCTGGTATATATTCTAGAGGCTTACGTGAAAGGAGACAAATACCTTTCGCCCGCGGGTAACTATATACATATACATCACGTTAATAAATTGTAACTCCTTGCCCTTTTCGACTCTGTTGACCTCAAGTGGGAAAAGAGATGGCGGTAGAGTTATGCAATATCTACTGCCCTGGCGTCGTATAGTCATATGAATAAACTGGTTAACATCTACCAGTTTCCCTCTTAGCTTTGCATCAGATTTAGGCTTATACCACGATTCAAAAAGTATACAAAGCTGCTCCTAGCAAATTTTGTCCTATTCTTTTCGTCAATGCTCCCAGCTAATCTCACATCCCTCAGCGCTCGCGAGTATTGAATCCGAAGAATTCAAAGGTATCGTGATATATCATTACTTTCACTTAAGTACTTTATACTTGGGCCATAGTCACCGATGAAACCTTCTACCTCCTCAATACTTCTTTCTATTGGGCAAGCTGCTCTCCGGTTCACGTAGCTAATCTTGGTTTGGGGAGCAGTTACGAGCGCGTAAAAGGTCGTGACGCGTAGGTTAGCGCATATTGCGATCTTCGATAGCCACGAGTCATCTCGACAAGCGCGAACCGCTTCGCCAGTCCAGCTATAAAGTAACAGCGATCTCAAACATCTTATCTTCATGTTATAGCGCTAATTTTCGGCCGTCTCGAACGTAGTAGCTCGTAAATAGTGGCCTATTGCTCTCAAGAATTTTATGAAGAGAGCCAGAACGACCTACGCATACCATATGACGCGCTTAAATTTTGATGAAGATTGATGTTACTCATCAGTAACGCCATTCTCTCTGTTTTTGGTCAAATTTCCCCTTTTCCTGTCCTGTGGTATACAAAAATATCAGCTCTTGACATGACACGACAATAACATCATGGAACCCCTCACAATGCCCCTGCATCCTTGTTGTTTCAGCCGCTGCTAATATCGTATTCCACCCAACCATCCCGGTCAAGCGAACTGCGTGACGAAGCGGCCCAACGTGAATATTCGAATCCATCCCGATCGGAATTCAAGCATCGGCAAGAACGCACGGCCATCTGACCAGCTTTTGCAAATTTGATGCAAATGGACTCTCCATGCTCGTATTTGCGGCTGGCCGGTGGGGTCGGCAGATAAGGGTATTGTCCAATTAAACCAAGGTCCGTTACACAAGCGCTCGCAACCTGGCAAGGATCAATATTACTAATCTGGCATTGGATACACCTCTCCTTAGTTTTGTTTCCGAATCCTAGCCTCCCCGTGACGGATTATACCTTAGGGCCTTTGATCAATACTAGTTTGGAAAGACACTATTGGAAAGCTTTGCGAGCATAGGCCGGTGTGCGCTAGTCCAAGTCACCTTATATCAAAGTCTTCAGATGAGACTATTTTGATAGTTTGGAAGCAACTCTCGGGGTGGCACGCTGGTGCAATTCGTAATAACCCAGACAGGCTGCGGGTATCAAATATATCCCGTGAATTTGGTCATACTTGGGCCGCATCGAGGTCAGGCGCTCCCGACGCAAGGGGCACACTGAGTTCCTGAGTTTTGGAATCCTAGCGCTGGGAGAGTTGGTCCTCGGCGCTGGATTCCATTCGAATGTTGGGACTGATAAGACGCAGTGCCCGGGTGGCACGGTTGACGAGATGTTTCAACTTTTGGAAGCGGCTAGTAATATGTTCACGAATATAGGAGCGAGGTTGACGTCTAATACATATTCGCATTAGCTGCTGCGCTGAAATTAGTCCTGAATTTATATTTAAAGTGCCCCAAGTCAAGCATGCTACTTACCACCAAGATGCTCTGAGCGGATGCACTTGCAGCAATTAGCAGTGCACTATCTTCAGCAAGCCCTCTTGTATCTTACATATGCCGATGTTCACTTGGGGTTCTACTATTAGGTAGAATTGTGGTTATAGTCTCGCTACCCTCTCTATTCTGTTAAAGCGGCAACCCTCTACCACTTGGTGCCTATACTACTTCGCAGGGGGTAGCTAGGAGGCGCGCGAGACGTCACAATGCCATTGGTTCCCACAGTGAGTTTGTGGACACTTAAGGGTCAGCCTTAGCATATTGTAATTATCAAGTGCCCGTAAATATAACGGTTGAAACTCACCAAGAACTTTTGGACTGAGAGTTGATATATCCTTGGTCAAAGTGCGCACACCCCTGTATCATATAGGCGCATATGGAGACGATAAGTTGGGCTATGCATGCACATACAGCCTGTCACAAATTCCGCAGAAAGCTTCACTAGGCCCGAGCTACCAGAAAAAGCGACAAATTGAGGTGCTAACCACGCCAAATCCCGGAACTTTGGAATAATGGCGCCCTTGTCGTTGTCGACCAATTCCTGATAATATGTGTGGATGATAGGATGCGCCAAGGTGGCACAGTTAACTATACGTTTCAATTGGGAAGCAACCAGTAATATTTTCTCATCGTCATTTATATAAGCCAGGTTGGCTCCTAGTATATACCCTGTAGCTACGAACTGGCTCGAGGCCCGAGGTGGGCAAGCCCCCTTGGCTGCGCCTAGGTATACCGGTAAGCTACTTGGAACGATTTCTCTCTTACCATGCTCAGACCTACTTCTATTCCTTTCACCCCTTCCATAAGCCATCCCCATAAACAAGAACAGGACAGGTACCTAGGAGCTGTGAATCTTTGAAATATTTTATTTTGAATTTGGGCTAATATTTTTTTCGGTTCTCCAATTCAATATCACGTCACTCCGATCTATTAGCTGATATCAATAAAATGCTACGACATGGGCGAGATTTTATACTTCTAATATTGTTTTTCTCATTTGTTCGAGCCGGCACTCCAAACTGCGTCGACCCGCCACCGCCAATTGATATACCATTCGGTGGCGTACGCTTAAGATCAACTGACAAAGAGGATAATGCTTTTGGCGCTCAAATTGTAATCGGAGGCCAATCAATAGCCGCTATTGCTAAGTAAACATCTCTGTTCGAAATGCTTATCTAGTTGTCTTTTACCATTTCAACAGTTGCGGCCCTTACTCCGAGAGCGATTGCAGCTGAATGGTTTAACATGACCCACATCCACTAATCCGTAGCGTCGTGACGCTTGTCATGACCTTTTGTTTATCCAGTCCAGAGAGTGACGATCTTTTCGTTGTAGTGGGTGACAAAGATTGTTCCGATGTATTGTATGCGAATGTGCCGAGGGACTGTCCGCTCGAGAAAAAATACGACCCCAACTTTGAGCTGATGACAGGAGGTGTTTTTGATCCTTCAATAATGAACTCATACGTCCCGGACCCCCTTTATTCGAATATAAGCTTTGGAAACAAAATAGTCTCGAATCTTACAATAAATTCCGCCTCATACGAATGGCGACCTAACTCGATTGGACTAGGCCGGAACTCAGAAATATTGCATAAACTATATTCGGATGGCTCTATACCTTCTTTAAGTTGGGGATTTCTTGCAGCGCGGACTTGGTATCAGGATAACATCATGTGGTCCCAAACGGATGACGACGGCAAACCCGTATATGCTGGGTACAACTACTCGATCAAACCTGGCTCTCTAGTTCTAGGAGGTTACGACGCGGATCGGGTTGGCGCACCTTTTACGCAATTTCATATGAGCACCGATGAGTGCCCTTTCGCTATACAAGTCGATGAAATAACATTTGGAGGGGGAACGCTTCGAGAACCGTTTACTGCTTGTGTCAGTCCGCACAAAAACCTATTCGAACTACCAAGTCATATCTATCATAACTACACCGGGGATATACGGGCTAGACGATGGCTATGGAAAGGGGAAATTGAGGGTAAAAGTTCTACCAACAACACAATAATCCCTTTCGACCTTCCAGGGATTTCGATAGACTTCAGTGTAGCTCTAATACTGTACGTCGCACATTACATTTGATCTCTGAAGCTTTGTTTCGAACTAGCCTACGATACTATCCACCAAGAAGTGGCTAATACCAGGATGCATGAGCTTATAAATTGTAATATATATGAACCTAGGGGCGGCGGGGACATGACAATCAGTATTGCGGGTACGAATCAATCTGTATACCTGGCGGGGTATCAGTTGATGCGACGACGACTGAATATTTCGGACAACGGGTCGCATCTTAAAAACACCTCAGAATGGTTTCTTCCTGTGTCTCGCGCTAAGAATGATACCAGGCCAGTTTTCGGAATTCCGTTTCTAAGCCTGTTTTATTTAATGGTTAGCCTTGAAAACTCAACGTTTGGCTTAGCTCCTATTCTAGAAGTATCTGATCCTGATCGTCAACCTTTGCTCTCGCCAATAAAGTCCCCTATATGCTATGGTCTCTCGAGCAGCTTGACACAACCTTCCTCCAACTCTACGGAGCCTCCCTCCAACTCTACGGAGCCTCCCTCCAACTCTACGGAGTCTGGCATCAGTAACACAGGGGCCGGCACTCGTAGCAAAGCTCCAATTATCGCGGGGCCAATTTCCGGTGTCATCGTCGTCACCATAATCGGTGGATATTTTGTTTGGATGAAGAAGTACCGAAATCGAGATTTACCACACCTTCCCAATGTACCATTGAGGGATCTGGGGATAGAGAAAGATGGCAATGAAATTGGCGAAAGTGGCGGCAATGAGATTCTTCAAGCGGATAGCAACGCGATACACCACATAGGAGATGATTTTGGAGCACAAACGGGTACACAGAGACTAGAGGGGGCTAATTCGGTATACGAGATGGCCTAAGGTATTTACGCAGGAGGGGCGCGAATGACTCAAGGAAGATAATTGGTCTAGGACATGCTGGGGCATCAATTAGTCATAGAGACAATTGTGCAGACGTGCTTGAGGACCTCGGATGAGTTGGCTGAGGCGTATACGCAGTTGGTTTCGGCTCAGGAAGGATCGCAAGCGCGGATAAATGTTGCGAGGAGATTCTCTGGCTACACATGTTGACGACTGGCTAGCTGGTGCTACTTTGTATGCTGGGGTAATTACGCGGCCATCCCTGTAAACGCGAACCACTGGTTTAATTCAGATAGAAGGATATAGCAAAAACAGCGGTTCTCCGTACTCTCTTTCCGGCTTCTGAATCTTGTGGCGCCAAAACCACTCCATCTTGACTATAATATCTCAGAAACCGACGTCGCAGCTGCGCCTCTCAATTCTCCCAAACAGATAATATCATTAGATAAAGCCAAAAATAATATACGCTTCGTCGTCTACTCAGATATTATAATACTTATCATTGAGCAGTAGCATCCTTTGTTTTGATTAACTTCCCCTGTTCTTGTTTTGTGGAATCCAGAAGCATCAATCCCGCACGCGGCACGGCAGCATCAGGAGGCGAACCCCCAAAACCACAACCCTTCCCATGTACCACTTTTCAGCCGCTGCTACTATCGTACTTTTGACAACCATGCCCAACCGCCCTGAGTCGGTGAGACCAATTGATAAGGATGCCATCCAATCAACTTGATATCTGTTACACGAGCGCTAGTAATACGTAATCCGACTGGGGTTGAATTATAGATCAAGTTTCGAAAATGTATGTTCTCTCTTCTGCCTCAACATCCAGACTTGAAAATGTGCCTTTTATTCCAAATCAGACCCAAACAATTTTCATTAAGTTTTCGTTTGATAGATCATCTGTAATTAGGACCACAGTGTAAGTTTATTAGTCTAAACCGCAAGATTAATAGTACTGAACATGGCGATTTTCAGCAGAGCATGGAAATGTGTATATGATCATGATGTAATTGGAAAAACCAAAAGCGGGCGGACGAGCCCGTCATATGCCCGATGATGTGGTCATATATGAGCCGCCTCAAGATCCGGTGCCCCTGTTACTTGGATACCCTTGGTCTGAGTGTGCACAATTCTGTTTTCTTGCATGTGCATGTGGAGACGCCGTGATGGTTTCCGCATGCACGCGCACTCCATCACATAAATATTCGTACGGTATTCACCAGGTTCGAGTTAAGCACGCCGAGCACGGCAAATTAGCCGGGCTAGGCTCCCAGAACGTTGGGTCATGGCGCCACCAAAAATTATTGTTGAACACTTTCTGATATCGATAATGGGAGCTATAAGACGCTGCCAAGGTGGCACAGCTAATAGTATGTTTCAATTTCGGAAACAACCAGTGAGATTATCTCGCGTATATGGGCGAGGCTGAAGCACAGTATAGATGGCCAAGCTATATATTGCGTTCGCTCATATAAAGGGTGAACGATGATGATGGGGAGGCTTTAATTCCGAGGTTCACAAGGTATTTGCTATCGCTTACCTCATGTATACACATTCTTTTATTTCGCTAGCTGCGGAGCTGGTGACTTTGCGTCATATTACGAAATATATATACTGAAAACCAGCTGAAGGTTTAAGCTACAGCGTTTTGGGTTCTTTGGGGTGACTTCTATGTGTGGACTAGGTTATAGGTACGTTGAACTGCACCATGTTTCAGCATTGGTCGCATGTAGTTAATGATTTTGTACAAGGTCAACGGTACCGGTACTTTCCAACTCCACCTCATGCCATATAATTTCGATTTCTTATATTTGGAGCTTAAGAAATGCTGCGATACAGCCAGGGATTTGGAGTCCTGGCACTTTGTTTCTGGTTCCTCCTTCTGGTTTTGGCCGATTCTACTCCAAATTGTGTTGATCCACCACCGCCAGTCGAGGCGCGATTTGGCAGTATACCCCTAAGAACGGCTGATGAGCTTGGAGTGTTCGAAGAAGATGCGTTGGTTGATGGGATTACAGTGGAGGGGACTGGACCAGTTCGGGTCGTGGCATATGGAGCTCAGTTCGAAATAGAGGGCCAGATTTTAGCCGGGATTGTTGAGTATGCGCCTTCTTACCTAACCAACCTCGTGAATACATCACGATTCTTTCAATTTGGATGTTACTAGGAAGCTACCTTGTCGGGGTTTGCATTCGCAAGTCTTAACCTCATAGTGCTTATGTATGGTGTCCTACCTTTATAGCCCGGGGACCGACTACTTCACTGTTGTTTTTGGCACCAAAAATTGCTCTGGCATTCCCATTGAGCATATACCAAGGGACTGTACACTTGTCAAAGGCACAAGCAGTTCCGATGTTGAGCTGGCAACGGGGGGACTTTTTGATCCCTTGATAATGCACAGTTCAAATCTAACTGTTAACATCGGTAACAGCAAGCTCACATTATTTCCGTCAAATGGTACAGGATCTGCTTGGCAACCAAACACTATCGGGCTAAGTCGGGGCTCGGAGATATTGCACAGGCTGTATTCGGAAGGCTCTATATCTTCTCTGAGCTGGGGATTTTTTGCAGGATGGAATTTCCATCATTATGATTATTTCGGCACTCCCAGCAACTTGGATGAGTTATTTACTAAACCCGGTTCACTGATTCTAGGGGGGTATGATGCTAGCTTAATAGAAGAACCTTTTGCAGAGTTCCCTACGTATGTTGAAAAGTGCCTCTTGCCCATTCAATTGGACAAGATATATATTTTTGGACAAGACATTCAAAACCCAACGACGTCCTTCACCGCCTGTGTCAGCCCACAAAAAAACGTATTTGAATTACCAAGCGACATATACGATAAATTGGTCATGGTTCTAAAAAAGCAACAAGGTTTCAAATGGTTGGGCGATAGTCCCTTTGAGCTTGTACGGCCGGACAAGGACCCGCACCCGCACCCGAACCCAATACTCCCTCTCCGTCTTCCCGGGATTCGGTTGGACTTCAATTATACTGCCACTGAGTAAGTATCTCCTTAATTACTCTCAGTTTCTGACCTTTTGCTTTCCAATTCTCTTATTGCAGCAATCCTCGATCTTTTCTGGTAGCCCGAATAGCCTGGATATGACTAATATAAGATTAAATGTATTCGTGCATTGTGCTATCTAGGTTGCAAAGGGTGGATCGCGAGAATCGCGGGTTAACAATCGAGATCATGAATATGAATTCCGCGATCACGATACCATTTTATAGACTAATGCAACTGGAACTATATAAATCTGAGGACTTTTCACACCTCAGACCTGTAACAGATACTTTTTTCCTACCCATCAGTCGCGCTGTGGATGACGATTGGCCGGTTTTTGGGCTCCCATTCCTATCCATGACCTACTTGATGCTCAACGCCGAAAATTCGACCTTCAATTTAGCCCCAATCAAACGAGACCTAAACGTCAGCGGCGAATCCAACCTTTTATCAATCAAGTCTCCTGGGTGCTATGGGCTTCCGAGCATCTTCGCGCCGCCCCCCTCAAACTCCTCTGATAACACCAAAACCAATAACACAAAAATTATTGCGGGATCGGTACCTAGCGGAGTCGTTGCTATTATCATTATTGGTGGATATTTCTTGTGGAGGAAGAAATATGGAAATCAAGATTTATCTTATCCCCCTCACATACCATCGAGAGAGCTAGGGATAGAGAAAGATGACAATAAGGTTGGCGTAATTGGTGAGATTAGCGAAGTTGGCGAAATTGGTGGCAATGAAATCCTTCAAGCGGATAGCAACGCGATACACCACATAGGAGATGATTTTGGAGCACAAACGCGTGCGCATAGGTCGGACGAAACTTGTTCAATACACGAGATGGCCTAGGAAATATATTCAGGTGCAGGAACGGTTTAACGAGGATCATTTAGGACACATTGGAGTACCAGGCAGTTATAGACATGCAGGCCTGTTAAAGGATTTTAGATGACTTGGCTTAGAGTATATATACAGACTAAGGAGCTTTCAGTATCACTGCTACCTCTACGTTTTGAGCCATCGAAAGATGCTGGCCGCTTCAAGGGGATGTTTTTAGGTCATTGCTATTGCATTGAGATCACAGCTCTAATATCGGTATCTCTAGGAATGGCTTGGGGCACATAGCAGATTGGGTCGATGTATTATGTGCGCGCAGAATATTTCATAAACAGGCCTTATTCGTGCTACCAGGCCGAGTCGATCCTGCGCACGAATCTCAACACCGTAAGCAGAAAATGGGATTGGAACGGTGTAGTTCTGTATATTGTTGGCGTCGCCTCGTGTGTCTGCTGGACTATATAAAAAATAATATAATATCTACATAAATCTGGAAGCCCAAAGGTGGCTCGTGACATAGTTATACTCTAGTGTGCTTTCCATCTGGGCATTTATATGATATAAGACTGCCGTGGCTATGGATTATGCTTGACCTTTACCAGCGGAGAAAACTGCGTCGCTTCCTTAGAGGAGAATTGGAATGAGTAGGCCAAATATCTCCTAAGTGTAACTAGTTTCGACTCGGGAAGCGACTACGAACGGCGATACATTCTTGCTAGAAGATATTCTGCATTTTAACGCGTCGTACTACTTTGCGAGCTAGGTGACCAGCGTTGCAAACGTGTACAACCAGTCTACCGGGTCCCGGTAATCTACTTCCTAATAATATTTCGATATATTGCCGCGCCAAACCTCGGTTGTCTTGGGTGTGAGAACCCGGCAATCTGGTCGCCCTAAAGACATTGTGGACAGGCGGGACAACATACACATCCGCCATATCTCCCTTGGTTGTTATATTATGTGTCACCGGGCTAATTGATAGCTCCCTCCACTATGTTTATAATAACCTGCCGTTTTATTGACAAAACGCAGCAGAGCGAGGTATGTAACATGAGGCAATATTAAAGTATGTCCCCAACTTCAGATCGTGACAATGACAACATGGTGCCCCCTGTGTCCTTGTTGTCCAGTCGCTGCCAATACTGCCTTCTTCAACCGTGTGCTCAGCCGCCCCGTAAGCGAACCATGTGACCAAAAAGCCGATTTTGCGACTCCAATATCCTATTCCTGGCAGCACTATGGCGGCCTTTGCAAATTTGACGCATATATATTCTCTCTGCCCGTATTTGCGGCTGGGTTGGTAAGGCTAGCAGATAAGAGTAATGTCCAACGATGCTCAATGCGAGTTGAAACAGCGTTGGTGAGGGTCCATATAGTTGAGCTGGCATTGGCAGTGCTTCTCTCCGCTGCTTGACCCTTTGCTAGAAATTGGCCCATAGAGATTCGATTGGAAATTGAGTTGAAGGGGGTGATTTGTGAAGTTTTCGGCGTATAATTATATTTCAATCAGAGCGAATTATGCATGTTGAATGGAGAGATCTCCGAGAGAGCGTGCAGCAGCAAAAATGGGACCAACGCCAGCACAGTGCCAAAGCACGCAAGTATAGTTGATAAGCTTGATCACCCACAGAGGACTCGAGATCAGCGGATACTGATAGGATGACTAGGGTTCCTCGACTGAGGTGTGCACACCTTTATTTCTGGTGGAGACCGTAGAATGGGTCCTGCATGCATATGCAGGCTTCATCACACAAGCTCATTCTGGGACTGGATTAGGATCGTGAAGCTAACCAGGCTACTGCGGCAAATCGACCCTATTGGATACATTGGGTCCCGGGGCCATGGTGGCATCTTAGGGACGGCTTTAGACATATTTTTGAATACAGGGGTAACTGAGGGGTAGCTGAATTGCTACTTTGACAATTTCTTGTCATGTTTCTTGATGAGGTGTGGTAGCGGTAGGGTGTTGCCAAGGTGGCACAGCTGCCGATAAGTTTCGATTTTGGAAACAACCGGTAATATCGCCTCGGGTAGATGGGACGGGGCCTGAGGCTGATGCTGCCTGGCATATATGCCTCTGGCTATTAGGTTACTTGGGTTGCAGGTTCCATGCTGTCAACTTGCTTGAGGCCATTCGTTTTTGTTGCGTTAGGTCAGCGAGCGGACTGTGATAATGTGGTTATATATGAGGGTCCCTGTCTGGTGCGACATGGCCATGACGCAGTTTGGCATGAGTGAAAGTTCTACCACCTCCAAATTAATATTTCAAGGTGTCTCCGTTCCTCGGTGTATTCTGTTACTATAGTTGTTATAGGAGTTGCAGCCGATACGAGCAGATTACTTGCGCTCAGCTCCCATTGTGGGAGTCGTCTCAATACTAATCACAACTATCCAAAACCACGCTCAATGCGGCGCACATTCCGTCTTCTGAATTTGCATCCGGCGTCCTAAATATCTTATATCTTAAAACTATATAATGCCGCGATACAATCAAGAAATCGCTGTCCTGCTGCTCTACCTTCAGTCTGCTCTTCTAGGTATAAGCGGTTTTGTTCTTGATTGCGATAACCCGCCTCATCCAATCAAAACGAGATTCGGTAGTATATCTCTCAGATCAAATAATGACACGATTGAAGATGATACACGTGTCTGGCCCGTACCTAATATCCAAGCGTACGGGGCGAAAGTTCAATTGGACGGCCAGACTATCGCCGCCATCGTTGAGTATGCATTCCTCTGTCTAAGTACCTATACCATTATTCCTCATGATTTACTCGGCTACTATTGCCGTAACTTGCAGCCAAACAGTTTAGATTTGCTAACCTCCGCATCGTGATGCTTTTGCTTACCAACTATATATATAGTCCACGAAATACAGACCAATTAGTTGTGATTGCCAGAAAAAGCTGCTCTAATGGTAAATATATACCAAAAGACTGCCCGCTTGAGCAAGACGGATACGGGCCCGATTTAGAGTTAGTATCAGGCGGTGTATTTGATCCTTATATAGCAGGAACGTCCTATCCATATCACGGGTATGTGGACGCAACCGAGAGCATTGGAGCCGCAGCGATATCAAATATCACTCTGCGGTACCCAACAAGTCAGTCGCAATCTAACTATATAGGGCTCAACCGGCATTCGCAACTATTAGAGAGATTGGTTTCAAGCGGTTCTATATCTTCGTTTAGCTGGAGTTTTTTCGGAGGGTGGCGTTATCTTCCTTCGCCTACGGAATGGAATTCAATTCCTGTAAAAGCTGGTTCGCTAGTTCTGGGAGGGTTTGATGCAAACCTGGTCGACGGGCCTTTTGCAGAGTTTCCAATCTCCGACAATACCACAGGGGGGAGCTTTGAGTGTCCATTCCCCGTAGAACTTGTCGAAACAAATATTTTCGGAAAAAAGCTCCAGGACCCAGCAAAGTCATTTACGGCTTGTATAAGTCCGCACAAGAATTTGTTCGAACTGCCAGCTGATGTATATGACTCTTTCACCATGGCCATACAGCAAACACAATCACCGGTAAAATGGATTGACAACAATACCTCTCCAACTAGTCAAAATCCAATACTACCTTTGTACCGTCCCGGAATCGCAGTAAAATACCAAGGCTCAGTCAGAGAGTACGTCATATGCGCATATCTTACCTTGCTTTTGATATTTGGTTGCTATTGCATAGATATATCAAAGATTACACGTATCTACGTATCGATCCTACTTTGAACTTGTGGCTAATTCAAAAGCGCGCTTTCCTCGACCGTGTCGACTAGTGTGTGGCCTACGAATCCTGATACTCTAAATATGACACTGAAAATCGACAATATGAATGCCAGTATAGTCATCCCGTTGTATAAGCTAGTTCAAGCACGTTTGGGGCTTAAAACCTCCAACAACATGTCCTATCTTGGTTCTGGAGATTCAGAGTTTTTCCTTCCTATAAGCCAGGCTGACAGATATTCCACGCCGATGTTCGGTCTCCCATTTCTGTCTGCTGTTTATCTAACGGTCAACCACGAAAACTCAACTTTTGGTTTAGCTCCTGTTAGAAAATATCCAAACCCAGAAGCCATGTTGCTTCCAATCAAGTCGCCAGCATGCTATGGGTTGCAGAGCGAGTACGCAGAGCAAAACAATGCTAAGAAATCTGCAGATCAAGACGCTCTAGCTGCCAAAATACCGCAAATTGTGGTTGGATCACTTCTCGGCATTTTCGCTATTGTCGTTGCTGGCGTTTATGGCCCGCTGTTGTGGAAAAGATTTCATGGACGGAATCTATCCTATCCACCCAATCTACCGTTAAGAGAGCTGGGAGTAGAAAAAGATGGTACCGAGATTTACGAAAGTGGTGGCAGTCAAATCTACAAAAGCAGAGATAATGAGGTGTATCATGCAGATGGTAATCTCATACATCAGGTTGACGATAACGAGATATTTCATGCAGATAGCAGCCTTGTACACCAAAGTGGTGAGGATGAGATCTTCCAGGCGGATAGTAATCCCATACATCATTTGGGAGATGATTTTGGCGCGCACGCGAGAGTGAGGTCCTGACGCCAAGACAAGGATAACATAAGCCCAAATGTTCATGAATCCCTGGGACGAGTCTTAAAACGGCTGGAATACTAAAGGTTGCCTGCCAAAATTGGAGGCCTTCGGGGATATGGAGAGACTAAGGGCTTTTCTGTGGACAACGAGGTGTTATTAGAGGCACTTGTATACCTTCAGGGGATAGGTGCCGCTACTGTGTTGCAAGTGTATTGTAAATCCCTTGAAACAGAGGCATATATGCTTAGTCCAGTATGTACGCCATTGCGCTAGTCTCGGTATATATTGGTACATACCATATTAAGCCGTTTACGAGTTCTAGGTCATGACTGGCGTGCTAGCTTGGGGCGGAGAGTGGGCGTTTCGCTGGCCCCTAGCCTCGCAACCCAGTTTCTCATCACAGGTAGATTAGCCGACAAACTACCGATATATACAAACGGCAAGTAAAAGAATTGCAGGCCTGATTGGCTCTTAAATTCATAGAAACTTCGGAGTTATGTATGCAAACGCGGTGGTGTATAGACGGCACGAAGGTGAATCTCCTGCGCGTGCGGAAGCCAGATCTGCAAAGCTAGTCGTATACTGTCGGCCGAATTCGGGACGAAAAGATAACGCTTTTAACCTGGCAGGAAAGGTCCCTGTTCTTCAACTTCAATTCTTCGTTCTTTATTGGCATTTAGTTATTCTTACATTTAATAACTGCTCCATTACCTTGCAAATAAATCAACGAGTAAATATATCGCTGGTACGCTGCCCACGCATGCTATTGAAAAATTACCAAGATAAAACTTGCACAGATAATGTGTTCGCATCCGCGCTTGATAATTGCCATATTCTTAATGAAAAGTGCGCATAGCTAGCCTCGAGGCCAGGCGATCGAAGCAGAGGTGCACAGCTACACTCTTGCAGCCAATATGCATGTAGGGGCTGTAGGGTGGGTTCAGCATGCACATGCACACCGTCACAAAACTTTGTTGCAAGGTTCATCAAGTTCAAGCTAGCTAGGCCGGAACCGCGAATTAACCCTGTTGGATTGATACACAAATTCCCGGGTCATGGGAGGGGGATGATAAGACCTCGCCAAGGTGGCACAGCAAGCGGTATGTCTTAACCTTTTGGCAAGAACCAGTAATATCACTTGGCATACATGAGCGAGGCTGACGCCTAATATATTTTCTCATAGTTATTGCATGGGTTTGAGCTGATCTATATACGTCTCTGAATCCAAGCGACGTGCCACCATTCTTTCTATAGCATGGGCATGCACCCACCCGCTTGTATTTCGTCTGCCAATTTGTGTAGGTGAATTTGCATCGGCCATAGAATACATCCGAGTGATGGAGGTCTTCAAATGAGCACACACATCTTCACTACCATCCTCCTACTTTTGAAGAGAGACACCCACAGCAAACGAACAAATACATTATAATTGCTAGGTGCTGCTTCAACACTTGCCGTATCTATCTTATGTTTACGACCTAGCTCAAAGTTGATACCGCTTTGACTTCCAACTTTGTCCCGCGCTTGCAAGGCCTGATATCCACCGACCACAATATAGGATTGGTGCCCGCACAAAGACAAATCTAGTTACGGAGCTGCCTCGATATAATGCCGCGGCACGGACAGAAGTTTGTGGCCTCAGTCCTCTGTTTCTGGTTTGGTCATCAATCCCTAGCCGATATCGCCCCAAGCTGCGCTGATCCTCCATCACCAATCGAGGCGCGATTCGGCAGCTTATCCCTAAGACACACCGATGCTATTGCAGAGCATCTGAATATCAGTCTCCAAATACACGCTTACGGGACTAAATTTATATTGGCTGGCCAGACTATAGCCGCGATTCCTAAGTACACAGGCTCCTGCCTGAATCCCTGCATCATTAATCTTTTGCTTTATTATTATTGAGAGTAGCTATAGTTAACATATGGGTTCACGTCCACTAATTTAAATCAAATTGGATGAGTCACGTATATAGCCCCGAAAGCGACGATTTTTTTGTTGTACTCGCCGACAAAGATTGTTCTGATGCCAGGCTGGATAGGTTAAGCTCGAGCTTCCTTGCATCTAGAGATAGTTTAACTATACCAGAGGACTGTCCACTTCAAGCAAACAGATACAATACTCAACTTGAATTGCTATCTGGTGGTGTGTTCGACCCTTCGATAACAGACACATCTGTTCCGGACCCTCTAAACGCAACTGTCACTATCGGAAATATCAATATATCAAATTTCAATTTGAACTACTCATCAGTTGATTGGCGACCAAATTCAGTTGGACTAAGCCAAAATTCGAAGTTATTACGGAGCCTATACTCTAGCGGCTCTATAGCTTCACTTAGTTGGGGGTTCTTTGCAGGTTGGAATTATCGAAGTCTACCTGACTATAACCTTCAAGTCATTGAGCCCGGTTCCTTAGTTATAGGCGGTTATGATTCAAGCGTTGTCGAAGGGCCTTTCACGCAGTTTGACACTGCAGTGGGAGACTGCCCATTTACCGTACAGCTCACTGAAATAAAATTTTTAGGGAAAGTGCTTCAAAACTCAACAAATTCGTTCACTGCCTGCATTAGTCCACATAAAAACCTGTTCGAATTTCCAGTAGATATATACGACCGTTTCTTTTTCAGTTTCGAAAATGGTACTGGAAAGCCAGTAGGTTCGTTAGACGATAATGGTGGTATTTCGCCTAGTCAAAACCCGATACTCCCTCTCCGTCTTGCGGGGCCTCAAGTATACTATAAGTCAGAAGGGTAAGCTTCACCTTACGTATAAGATTTAGCTGTTGTCGTGATTGCGGCATCATTATTGAGGCTACTAGCCGGCTAATTTACTCAGGATTCCTGATTGGGGTTCGAACCCCGATAGGTTGAATATGACGTTCAAGATCGACAATATGGATGCTACCATAACTATTCCACTTTACAAACTAATTCAAGCCCGACTAAATGCTAGAGACGGATCGGACTATATCGACGTCGTCATAGCCGGTATGTGGTAAGCTGTAGGCTGTAATATCAGTTACCGGTTCGTCGATCTGATGGAAACTATAGGACTGGGGGATTTTATCCCCATAACTCGCGCTAACGGTAACACTCGGCCAGTTTTTGGTCTCCCGTTTCTGTCTGCGGTTTATCTAATGGTGAACCTCGAAAATTCGACGTTTGGCCTAGCCCCCGTTCCAAGATTCCCCCCTATTCCACGTTCAGAGAGTCGTAAGACTAAGCTATTGCCAATTAAATCTCCCGTATGTTATGGGCTCAACTCCACCCTCACAGAGCCATCTCCCAGCTCTGTAGAGCCTAGTTCGCAACCTTCAGGAACCAGTTCACAATCTTTGGAGCCCGCTTCCAACTCGACGAACCCTAGTCCCGACGGTACCGAGGTTAGCGCATCTCGCACTCGCAACAAGCTACCAGTTATACTAGGTCCAACCTTTGGTATTATGGCTATTATGATTTGCGGATATTTTGCCTGGAGGAGGCACCGCAATCGCGATCTACCTTATATCCCCGATATACCGTCGAGGGAGTTGGGAACAGAAAAAGATGGTAACGAAATTGGCGAAAGCAGTGGTAATGAAATCCACCAAAGTGGGGGCAATGAGATACTTCAAGCGGACGGCAACGCTATACACCATATTGGGGATGACTTTGGCGCACAAAATCGACGATCAAGGGAAGCCTATTTTGTGCATGAAATGCCTTAAGGGGATACACAGATGCATGACGAATTGGGGGTCGGGCTATGGCACGGTTGCAAGACTGGTGCTGGAAGACGAAACATTGGGGAAGTGCTATAATTCGTTGCTTCTGACTGCAGGAACACCTATATAGGAAGATTGTATCATTGGAGACACCCTTATATGCTTAGTGGATAGTGACCGAGACTATGGAAAGAATATTATAAGCTAGCACACAATTTGTGGCAGAGCCCATCCTCCGGAATTCCTCCAATCTTCCCCAGGTTAACATACATGATATAGGTAGCTTAATGATAGTGGTCCTATCCCTATGTTTTAGTTTCTTTATCTTTCAGGACAATCTGGATGACCTCCTAGAAAACGTAAGCTTCTTCAATTTGGAATTTCTTCAGGCCGTCTACAAAGACTCCATAAGCTAGGATTTCGGTTGGCCATATCAGAAGGGCACCCGCAGCTACATAACTCGCCCTTCCGCCTTCAAACTTGCGAGAGATCCCTCTATTTGTCATAGGTACTCGATATTGTCTTAGGTGATCTGTAGTTCATTTTCAGCTCTCTACTGCATAGATGCCATCTTGATATAACACCAACCAGCAGGCCGGCGGCGCATCGGAATTGCGGACCTCACGCCGCCATATTATTTTTACTACGGTCAATGATACGGTTTCCCATACCACTATGTCAATGGGAAGGGGTTGGAGACTCAGAGCTGCTATTAAATCAGACCAGAGGTGCATTTCTAAGTAGTGTAGTGTTTTTAAAAACATTCTGAAAGAGAATTTATAACCTTTTACTTATACATCTTGCAACTCCCTACGAATGTGCGCGCGGGATAACAACGCTCCACCTTCGAAGTGCAATAGTTTTTTTTTGCGTAATAAGCACCGACAAAGCGGTTTACCTTCCTGAGCTCGCGATCTTTTCAATATCAGCAATTGCTTTAGGCACATTAGTCAAGTTTTCGAACCCTTTCTCCGTCACGCGGATACAGTCCTCGATCCTAACCCCTCCAACATCCCAATACTTTTCCAATTTATTCTCATCAATGTATTTTTTCCCTTCTGGGAATGCAGTTATAAAATCTTTGTAGAGGAGTTCATTAAAATAGCTAGTGTTGACGTTAGCGTTGATATTTTGACACAAGCAAAAGACCTAGCGCATGGACGGTAATCCGGCGATAAGACAGATTGAGAATCTTACATTCCAGGCTCCACTGTAATAACCATATTTGGCTTGAGGGTATTATGGATTTCCTTTGCTGTGTATTCTTCAAACTCTCGGAGCGTTAGAACTGGTGATCTTCTCTTTTGTGACGGCGGACCGGCCGATATAAGCTCGCTGTAGAGAGTATCGTGAACCTCAAGCCCCACACCATGCCCTATAAATTCAATGTTAGTCTAAGGAAGATCAACCAACACAAGATGGAGATGGTGGATACCCAATCCATGTGGGAAAAAGACCTTCCCTACAACCCGACTTTTAACAATCTCTGTTTTATTGCCAACCAGCACACCCAGCTTCATCAATCCATCCAATGCCAAATCCGCAGCAGCTAAATTACAATCTCTCCATTTTATACCAGGTTTTACCATGTTAAACACCTCTTGTTGCATTGCATACACGAGGTTATAAATATCCGCTGCTTCCTTTGTAAATCTACCATTAATCGGGAAAGTTCTAGTGATATCACTCGCATACAACCTATACTCTGCACCGGCATCTAATAATACCAACTGCTTTCCCTTGAGGTCTTGATCATTTTTCACGTAATGTAGCACCGCATTATTCCTACCGGAACATGCAATGGTATCATACGCTAATCTTTTAGCACCCCGCTTTACACATTCCCCGATAAACTCTGCCTCAATATCTCGTTCTGAAGTCATGAGATCTATCTGGGACATAATCTTCATGTGTGCTTGGCTGCTTATCTGGTTAGCTCGGCGTATGAGCTCGATCTCGTATTCGTCTTTAATGACACGGCTGACATCGATGGCGTATTGCAACGTACTGTTATCGCAGAACTGTCGGAACTCTTGTGGGATGGGAGGAAAGTGTTCGTGTATGATATGTATCTTGGAGCCCGGATTGGCGGTAGTATGCTCTATAAGGGTACTATTGAGACCATCGCTAACATAATTGGCCATATCCACATCGTGGGATAGCAGAATTGATTGTGGAGTCGGCGATGGGCCGGACCACAATACCTCTGACGGGTCGGGTTTCAAGATCCAGATGGTGAGAAAGTCTGTTTTGATATCATAAGTAACATGCGCATCTGGGTAATCGTATCCAGTTAAATAGTAGAAATATCTTTTTTGCCGAAAGAATGCGGGCATGTCGCTGTCTTCATTATTTCGAAATTCTTCGCCTGCGAGGTATATGAGACCCTCCGTGAGATTAAGCTCTTTTGCGACCCGACGGGCATGACTTTTGGCTACGCTCCAATATAAAGATTTAGTTTCAACAGATACATTTGATGGAACGGTCCGGCGGTCTTACCTGGATATTTGGTTGACAATATATCGCCTAAATTCCTAGGAGTTGCCAGCGCAATTGGGGCGACGGCCCAAACACAACACCACAACACTATCAATAGAGATATCACAGTATTATTGCTCATGATATCGGTAGAAAAGTTCGGATTGTAGTCGCATCTTTGGGCCTAGTGGGCAATGCAGTTCATATTCTTTAAATACAGGTGGTTTCACCTTATCGTCAGAAAATTTGGGCCAGATCTAGGTCTGGCAGCCTTCGACCCGGTCCCACCCCACCTGCCGCATGCTTCGGCCCAAGATGGTTATTTTAAACTTGGCGAGAGGCATGGATATTAGTGTTCCCGCCAAGTTTAGTTACCTGACCCTTGGCTTTCTAAATAGCTACTGTTTTTGAATCCTGGCGAGCTATGAGCATGGCGGCCCATGTTCTTGCTCAATACAAGAAATTATTTGCTTTATTGTGGAAGGATCGTATTTCAGGCAGCACGGCACCGATATCATGCCATCTGAATTTAAGATGCAACTAGTATTCGTGGAATTATGTAAGCAACTTGTCTGGCATCGCTCTACAAGCCTCGATATTGCGTACCAAATCGGACAAAAGTCTATAACATTTTGCGTTTTTATAAAACATAATGAATTTTTGCAATATAACACATGTTCTCTACCCTTGTCACTCCTCAAAATTATGCCTACTTGGTGAAATTCATCTTGTGAACTTACTTTTCTTTTTTTTTTTGTGGTCACGGTCGCGTCGGCATTATAGTCGGCACCACAATCACATCGGCACCATAGTCGCATCGGCACCACAGTCACGTCGGCACCACAGTCGCGCTGCTGAATAATCTAGTAGTATTTAGTCCCATATTAAAATTAAATATAATTTACTCATCCTAGCCCAGTTTTTATAATAAAATATATAGAATCTATATTAACAATAATGCTAGTATAACGATAATATTGATTTTATTACGATATCAATATAACTGTCATGTTAACACAGCTGTGACCACGATCCCAATTCGGCCAGCCTAAAGGGTCCGTTACATAATCAAAGCACGTGACGGCAGCAGAGCTTGTTGTTGAACCACGGCCTTGCGCCAATTTTCGTTTACCAACCTTATATTGTCCAAAACAGAAAAGATAACTGCATGCGAATTTTGCGCCCTGCACGACGCAACCTACCCATACTGCACCTTCGCACTTGAAATTTTAGCGTTAGCTATGTAGAAAGAGCGCGAATGCTGCAAAACATGTCTCAGGCTGACCTAGTCTCAATAGCGCTCGAGGCAGGGCCGGAGAATTAGAACGATCGATAGTGGCTGTGATTAATTACCCCGCACGGAAATCAAAGAATCTTACTGGCGGCCAGATTGTAAAATTGCAATATTGGACTTCATCCATACTATTCGCCAAACTACGAAATATAAACTATAACGCGCAAATGTGTGAACCGGCAGATCACTCTGGAGGTCGCAAAACTTTAACCAATTGCTTTCAGGAAGCACGCGAACGGTTCCAGGCAGAAATTGGGGGTCCATTGGTCAAAAAAGACGCCAAGCGTTCTGCAGTCTTAACGGAGTTTCTCGCTGGCACCAACCTCAACCACCTTGAGCAGGCGTGCAAAGATCTTAGCGAGAAAGCCGAAGATAGAGCAAATAATAAAGCATCCAAGCTCTTGACAACATTAGAAGAGTTCAAAGGCATAGCTGATGTGTTTTTACAATTTGCTCCGGAGAGTGTATCGATTGTTTGGTTCGGAGTCAGTTCGTTGATAAGCGTATGTGAAGACGCGTTGGGTCGATAACGGAGATGAGCGATTGTACTAATTCGTTAACTCTATAATTAAGATTGGTAGCGCGAATGTTAACACCAGGCTCACAATATGCGGAACATGCGACAGCATAGTGACAATTGTGGGGGATTGTATCAAATGGGAAGCTCGAATGGCCCACAGCGAATCGATGCAGAAATTTGAGATTTGGGAGAAAGATATTCCGGATTTATTATTCAATATTCTTGATTTTCTGTGGAATGCAAAGCCCCATCTCGACCCTAGTAGGGTGAAAAGTAAGTGGCGTTGGGTTTCACAAGCTAGCCTTTTTCATCATCTTTAACGTAATGACTTCTAGGGCTTGGTAGCACTTTCAAGGATGCCTTTACGCACGAGGTTCAAAAGAAAGTCGACGCACTGGTTTCGAAGTACGATGAAATAGTCAAATATGCCCAGAAACATTTTGAGGAATCGGTCTTCCATGAAACACTTAGTACGTTAGGACTTTAACGGCTACAACTATGTTCGAGATGCTGATTCTATTTCAATCTTGATAGAAACTGGCCAGAAGCTTGGGGAAATCACGAAAGATTTAAAACGTAAGATATTATATTTGATGTCTCCCTTCAACGACCTATTGAATACAAACTGATGAGAAATAGAATACGTTGCCGTCAGCAATGAGCTTGTCGATGCACTCCAAAAACAAGCTCTCCTCTACGAGATTGACCGACTCCAAGCCAAACTAGGCTACTCAAACGCTTACAAGCTCCATTTCACGACCCTCAATGATCGTCTCAATAGAATTATCAAAGACCGAGATGGAAGACTCGCGGCGAGTTGGCTCCTCCAAGAAGATGCATATACCGATTGGAAGTGTGGTTCTGGCGACACCAAGCTTTTATGCGTCCAAGGTCCCCGAGGACATGGTAAATCCGTCGCTATGATGAGTATTCATAGAGAGATTAGCAATAACATGCGCGGTCGCAAAGTCGAAAGTAGCCAAAGCGCGGTATCAAACGATCCTACACCTCTAGTATGCCATTTTTTCTTCAAAAAGGGAGAGCAAGATATTCAGCGAGCTCGCTCGGGGCTTGAGTCAGTTCTCTATCAGTTGTTAGATAGCAACGAGTTGCGCAGCCACATAGGCGCTCTAGTTGCCGTCCTTCAAATATTGGCTCCGGAACCTGGATCGAAGAATAGGGGCCCTGAAGGGAGTACATTTCTCGACAGTCTCGACTCACTCTGCGAAGCGATTAGAGCAACTTGTGAAGCTATTCCCGGTCGAGTATATTTAATGTTTGATGCACTTGATGAATGCTCCGATCGGAGGGATGAGAAAATTCTGCACCATATCAAGAGGATGGTAGATAAGGTGCCGGAGGCGCAAAGCGAACCACAAGCTCACGAAAGCGCCGGAGCTACTGAGGATGTTAGCTCTGACGGATGTGGTGATTTGAGAATTGTCGTTTCCGCTAGAGATAGCATTGACATCCTTAGTGAATTGGCGAGGCCCGTAGGCTCTAGTCGCAATTCTAATGCCAATGAGGACTTACCAGAAGGCGTAAGAATGATTAACATTACATCGGAAAAAAACGCGGCCGATCTGAGAGAGTACCTCATTCACGACCTTGGCGAGGTTCTAACCCGTCGCATAGTTCGCGAACAATATTCTAGTTACTTTGATTCCGAACTAAGCAGAATTGTCGGCATAGTTCATGGCAAAGCGAAAGGAGATTTCACGCTGGCGAGGATGATTGTCGCCAACCTCCAACAGCCATCAAGGGCATCGCTGGACCAACGAATTCAGCAGCTACCAAGCGCTATTGGGGACATTTATATGGCTAGTTTGGAAGCACTGACTCCAGATGAACAAGACCTTATTGTCACAGCCCTGAAATGGGTGGTGTGGACTGTTTCTGCAGTTACGGTTATAGAGATTACAGATCATTACAGAGAATTTTACAAGGGCTCGGGCACGGGGGATGCAGCCATAGAATTGACACAAAACACCGAGGATACACCGGAGCGAAGGACAAATCCGGACCAAGAGCTTAATGCGCAAAGTCTCAAGCCAACGTATCAAAATCCTTACGAAGATCCGGAAATCAAAGATATTATCTATCATATCGAGAACGTGGGCCGAGACTTTTTCAAATTTGACATACACACAGGGCTAGTGGGGGTTGATATTTCAGTCCGTGAATGGATTCAAGATGACCAACCGGGCTCAAAGATGGCGGTCCAAGATTCTCGAGGGTTCAGTAAATTTCGAGATCCTAAAGGCAATACGGTCTATAAGTTTACTCTTAGTCGTGAGTTTGTCAGCCTAACAAGCACTATCTATCACTTGATGATAGTTGGTTGTATTTTGACCGCTCATTTTTCTTCAGCATCCTTTGTGAGATACGGCGACCGCTTATCTGAGCTCTTTAACGAAAAGGAGGCACAAATGTCACTTGCGTTAAACATACGTATGTCTGAATTTAACTCCCCTAAATCCATATCGTTGATCGCAAAGGTCGCCGAAGCTCCCTAACTATAAATCCCTTAGTCCGAGCTTTGAATAATGAGCAATTTCAAGCCAAATACATGACATGGGATCCAGATTGGCTGACAGGGCAAACAACAAAAGCCCAACGACGGTACGAAATCGACCACTGGCAAGACCACATTCGAATCCTCCAAAGATGGTGGACCGCCGGTAGTCTGGATGACAACTGGTGGTCTGAGCTGGTAACACAATTGTTGGTATTCTTCCGCCCGGAGAACTGGTACCTCTGGAGTATGCAACGATATATCGAAAATTCCAATGTCATCAAGAGAGGACGGATGATTGAATGCGTGGAAAGGCTATTCGAAGAGCCGATCCACATTGCTTGCGAATTCGGCCTAACGTTATTAATCGATTTGCTTTCAAGAAACGAGGAGAACAACGCACCTATGCCCAATCCGACTCCCCAGCAAGAAGAAAAGCTCAAGGTTATCGAAACTAAGCGTGTCGAAGCCATCTTTGAAGTACTTTGCCTAGGTACATACTACAGGCGCAAATTGCAAAGACTTCTGCCAAAAGTTGATAAAAATCAAATGCTGGAATTGTATGGATTACACAAAAAGAGCTTGGAAGCTGACCCTTTCTACAAGGACTTTCCGTTCCTGGATATCATAGAGAATGTTTCTCCGGAGGATTGGGTCGACCAGCCTCTTTGTGACCGTATCGATCTGGAAAAACAATCTCCAATTCAAATCGCAGCTCTAGCTGGAAACCCTGAAACCGTTAAAACGTTGATTCAATATGGAGCAGACGTGAATGGACCTTCTGAATACACGGAATTCGGTTCTCCATCATCAGCACTCTTTAATATTCTACTTGACGCTCTGCGATTGCTAAAAAGGGAAGTGGACGAGCAGAAGATACTACCACTATTGTATTGTGCGGAAATATTAATATCAAAAGGTGCCAATTTGGAAGTTACAAACCAGCGTGGTGTAACCGTCCTTCACCTAGCAGCACAAATCAGGAACCTCAATTTATTCAAGTTGCTTTGCGTATCTGGGGATTGGGACGTCTACAAGAAGGACAAGAAGGGTCGAACTCCCCTACATCTCCTCTTCGAGCTCCCAAGGCCTAAAAATATGGCGAAAGTACAGGAAGCACTGCAGATTTGCAAAATATTGATAAAAATGAAACCTTCAGATGCTCAAGGCGATCTCGTAAATGTTGAGGACAATTCAAGCCTAAACGCACTGGGATACGCGGTTCGAGGTGGATTCAAAGAAGCTGTTGAATTGCTTCTAGAACTGGGAACCGACATATACGATCTAGATGACCAAGGTTCAAACTGCTTTCATCATCTAACAAGAAAGAATAGCATCGTTAACGATCAAGAAACCGACTTGGCGATTGCAGAAATTCTCCTAAAAGCTCGTTTAGACTTTGCGGGGAGGAACTCCCTCGGATACACGCCTCTGGCGCTGGCGGCACAGAACGGTAAATGGTATCTCGTGGAATACTTTTGTAAAAAGTACGAACCTGCCTATGCTGCAACTGAAGCCCCTCGAGTGAAAGTGGACCTCCCTAGCGACAGCCCGTTCCTGTCTAAGGATATCGTTGGAGGAACGATATTCCATGCAGCATCGGAGGCAACCTGGAGAGGAGCAACGGGTGAAGAGGTTTCTACCTGTTTCAAAATCATTACCTCTACACTGGAAAAATATATAGATATAAAAGAACTCGTATGCCGACAAACTAAGGAAGGATTGACAGCACTAGACTTTGCAGTGAAAACGGGTAACCTTGAAGCAGCCAAGTATCTAATCGCTTTGAATCCGGAAATAATGTACATTGTGGACGAATTCTTCAACACCATTTTGACAGTCGCATCTCAATCGATTTACAGGCTGTCAGAACGTATACGTTACGGCGATTGCAACGAACAAGACCTGGGAAATAAGATTAGGGTTTTCAATTACCTAATTTCCAAAGCGAGGAGACCAAGTTTGTCATTTGAATTTCTCACAATTCTACTATTTCGAATAGAGTCACAGATAAAACCACGAGTAGAGTTGGAGACTCTAGTCCAAGAATACGACCTCCCATTCAGAGATATGCATGGATGGGGTCTATTTGATTATCTCACATTTACAAAGTTCCCGGACAAGGAATTCGAGACTATGATATCTTCGCTGAAACAGAAGTCTGCTTCTGCAGCCGAGGAATTCACGAAGCCGAGTCGACTCGTTTCGTGTTGGAAGTATGGAGATTGGGGTACTGCAAAGTTGTCAGAAGATGGTTTGGATATAGAGGGGCCGAGAGGTACGTACTGAATGGAGATTTGAAACAAGGCTAGTTAGATACTAGGCATTTCTAAATAACTGCTTTTTACAGGCGCCAGCGAGCGGATTAACTTTATATCCAACCACCCTGTGCCTCCTATTGGCAGATTCTTTTATTTCGAGATCCAAAAGGTTGAATTGGGGTAAGTCGATCAACTAGGTTTGAGAAAATTGTCGTGGCATTGGCTGAATTCTAGCGTTCGACTGATAGGGATTCCAGCACGAGTTTGGTCTCTTGCGCCATAGGTTTTGGTCCGCTTGGGTTCATCCCTGATCGTGACGGCAAAAAAACCGCCGACCGCATCCGCACCGGAAGTTTAGATTTCTTAAAGTATCAATACCATTGGTCATATGATCCCGATCTTGATACTGAAGGGGGCTCCGAGTCTACCGTCGCTAAGCTGTCTGTTGCGGATACTACCAATCCTGACCGTTTGGAGAGCCAATCGCAACGGACATCCCTGGGGTGCGGCATAAACCCTGTAGCTGGAATTGCTTTCTTCACACAAAATGGAAGCATTGTGAGAAGAGTTTGGAAGTTTGAAAGCGGCCGGATGTTCCCATCTGTCGCTTGCGGTTACTTCCCAGGAAAGCTCCGAGTCAACTTTGGCGCGAGGCCTTTCGAATTTGAGGAGGCTAACGACCCGAGCTGGGATTGGGATTGGAAACAGGCAGAGTTGGAATGGCCCAAATTCACGGAAGGTCAAAATTATTGGAGTCGATCCCGCCTCCAGAAAGATGAATCTCGGCGCTCGTCTGGTCGAGGCCGGGACCGATAAGGTGAAACGACGATATCAAGGTCTTATTGTATACGGGGCCGCACCTGCAATGAAACAGGTATTGCAGTTACGTGTTGGTCAATCGCGATATATACTGAATAGCCTTATTAGCTCGCTGGCCTCGAAATTAAGCTCTCGCGTTATTGTACATACTCTCTCTGCCTCGGGAGCGCCTGGTCTCGAGGCTAATATCTTCTAGGCATATAGTTCAAAAAATATGCGCATGTGCATCCGTCGTCAGAATTTGACATCACGATATTTTCAAACCCTAGGGGTCTAGTTCTGATTTCTTGAGTACATAGCAGCTTCATCGAATTTAGATATTCTTTGCATTCTCGAGCGGATTGATATCCCCTGCTCACATGACGATGTTCTTCAGTCAAAATCGCCTACAGCTAATAACCACCATTTCCCCGGTCTTATATTGAGCTCCGAGTCGCGTTCATGTTCACAAGAGTGTCAAAACCAAGACTTCCCAACTTTTTACTTCATTTTCGGGATACGCACTACTGTAGGACAACCACTATATATTCGCAGCATTTTTTGCGTTATCGCACTACCATACATACCGAAATTGTGAACGATATAATGTTACTGGGTGGGACATCAATGACAGCTATCGTCTAGCCCTCGAGGCTATAGACGCATATTATTTGCTAACTTCAGTACGGCATGCGTATATGTATATATTATGATAAGACCGACCTTTAAGCACGACGAAAATGGTACGGTAAAGAATAATGCAGATGCAAATGCAGCTTCAATGTACATGCAGACTCAATCCCCGTTCCAGCCTACGGATTAAAATGTGCGGGGACCGACAGCAGTAAAAGTCAAACCAAAATGAATAAATATCAGAATAGTCGCCGTGCATGCACATTCCCAAATGCAAAATGGTAAAGTAAAACCCCACATGCACATATATACACATTCTTCGATAATATCTCACTCACTCACTCACACGGCGAATTTCATCTCACCCACCACCAACCCGTCCTCGAGCTTGCTCACCACCGCCCACTTGGGCAAATACCGCTTCATTTCCTCCAATGCTGGTATTAACCCAGGCTCATTCGCATCGCTCCACAGACACTGCACGGTACCCGTGAGCTTTTCGCCGACAGCCTTCTCCTCAGTAGCCTCGACCATCCAACCACGATCCCACTCTCTACTCCACAATCTGATCTGGTCCGCACCGCCTTCGGGTATGGGGTTACCATGCTCCGTCGTTGTTCCCTTCCCCTGAGGATCGCGAACGACCACGCTGGTCACCTTTCTATCAAACAACACTCTACACGCGCGCGAATTCCTCGCTACGATATCAAACAGCACTTTCCTCCCACTTTTTCCGCCAGTGCCCACAAGGCTGGTAGTCACTAGCATCCACTCTGCCATGTCCACGCCAGGAACGACCGCGGGTGCCAAACCTTCCCACGAACAGCCATACAGCCCTCCCCGTGCACTATAATCCGTACAGTTCACTTCGACGCCAGGCACCCAGGCACTCGGCAAGTTCTGCGCAACAATGTCGGGCAAGAACTGCTTCACTCCGATCAAATGTACCTGGTTCTTCCCCGTGCGCAGATCCACCGTCTGCGAAAAGTACAACTTGAGCGGATTATCCCAGCTGAAAGGGTTCGGGACAAACAGCAACCAACACAGCGTGCCCACGAAAAAGTAGCCCAAATACCAGGGTACATGGAACGTCCATCGGTGCATAAACGGTAGTAACGGCAACATCATGACAATCGTAAAGAACGAGTAAATAATGTATGCTGTGGTGGGCGAGTTTCCGTCACCGCCGGTCTGCGCGATCGATGTGCCCACTATTAATGCCAGCTGTGCGGTAAGAATTACGGGAACAGGTATGAGAAGTAGGGCCTGCAGCAGCCATGTGTACCGCGGCAATCCTCGAGACCAGTATTGTTCCTGCGGGTAGTGACGCTGCGCGCAGTGCGTGCTCGAAGAACATTCTGGCTCGTCGTCTTCGTTGGTTTCTAGTGTGGGCAATGTACTAGACGCGCCGATACTGAGCGATCCGTGAGAGTTGGGTCGGCGTCCAATGTGACGCCCGCGACCTAGGTTGGAGGGATCGCGAAGGAGGGAAGTATGTTCGGTTGGGGGCTCTTCTTCTTCTTCCGCAGGGGCAGAGGGAGTGAGACGCTCGTTGTCGATAGAGGGCGCAATGAGGGAGCGGTGGTCATCGTCGTCAAGGTCGACCGAGGTGTGTATGATAGCATCATAAATGTGTGATGTGGGAGGCAGGAAAAAGAATTCACAGAGACCGATCAGGAAAGCCAGGGCCGTCCCAATGTAATAGCTATAAATTGTTAGTCAACGTACTGATTGATTGGGAAAGGACGGCAAGACGTACAAGATGGTAAAGTAAAGGCCACCGACGTCTAGTCGGTCTTCTGCAATGGCGTTCGCGACCAGAAGCAACCACGCGATGAACGAAACCCACCCGATACTCCACGTACGTGCAGTGGCTGTTGGCCGCCACCAGTTCGCGACCCGGAGCACTATCCAGACGACTAGAATCCACAGCGACATCAAACACACCCACACGGC
The DNA here is from genome assembly GCA_036971555.1 of Drechslerella coelobrocha. NCBI lineage: Eukaryota > Fungi > Ascomycota > Orbiliomycetes > Orbiliales > Orbiliaceae > Drechslerella > Drechslerella coelobrocha. Next base: position 348,549 of record JAJTUH010000013.1, on the reverse strand, counting down.
CTCGTGGCTGCTGTACATGATCATTGGGTTGACCTTGGCGATGAGAAGCGCTACGCCAAAGACAGCTGCGGAGGACAGAACAATGGCGACAAGCGGCCGCCAGAACCCTCTAAAGCCCGCTAGCTCGAGCTTCGGGGGAAGTGGGCTGTTCGACTTTGGAGACGAGGCGAGGAGGTATAGCTTGTCGGTCTTGGCGAGAAACCAGATCACTAGGAAAAACAAAAATGGTGTGATCGTGAGAAGACACATTGAGAAGATAAAGGTATCGGAAATCTGGAGCACGGCAAATCCACGCCCGAACACTGCTCACGTTAGCACAATATTACACAAATAGTATATCATAGCATTTGGTGCCGAGATAATTATGGGATGGTATGGGATACGTACTGTCAAACCACACGCCAGTGTGCTTGCGGCCTGAGCCTTGGATGAAGGTGTAGCCCTCATCGTTGGCCATACCAGTGACGGAGGCAAGAGAAGTTTCGAACATATGCCAAAGCGAGTCTCTGCTGGCTGCTCTAATTAGTGAATATGCTTATACATTAGGTAAGAAGGCAACTTACTGAACGCCATTGAATCCCATTGCGTGTGGTACCGCGCTCGCGGCTGCCAGAACGCCAGGTCCAACCCTCTCATGCCGAGATCGCCATCAAAGATGATGTAGTCTGTTTGACTCCGGATAAACCCTCGCTTGAACGCATCGCCGCTGAGACTGCTGCCGAAAGGATGCTTTGCCCGTTTGAAGAACCGCGTCACCTCTGCATCAGTGCTGCGGAAGAGTGTCGCCCGACCACCAGCACCGGCACCCTCTAGATTGAGGAATAACCTGCAAGTCTTCGCGAGGGGATGCTCAGTGAAGGCAACAGCACCGTTGAGGTAGTCCTCTTCGCCGTTGTTGAGTAGGAAAAATATGGATCGGGAGGGTTTATGTGCCGATTGGGTAAAATAGTCGATAAGGCCGAGGACCGTAACTACCGCGACACCGTCGTCGGTTGCACCTATCGCATAACCAGTTAGAATATGTAGAACTTGTGGTCGTGTCGTCGTGGAAATTGTTTACCTGGCGCCGTGCTGACGCTGTCATAGTGGGCATTGACGAGCACGTCCCCGATTTCGCCCTCAAACTGGCCGTCGCCCTGCACCTTGACTATGATGTTCAAACTCTCAAAGTAGATGCTGACTTGACGTCCCGCGTACAGGACGTTGACATCCGTGTCTGCGATGACTTGGGTCGTGTTATCTCCATTCCGAGCAATGATTTCCTTTATTCGGTCGATAAGGTAGGCGCGCACGTCGTCGTTAGCGTGAGAGTTGTAGGGATGGTACCGCTTGGTGATAGCCGCCAGCGACTGCCATGTCTCCTCGAGGTCGACGCCGGTAGCAGACTTGAGACTGTCGTTTGCCGGGGCCGAGGGCGGGATGTAATGGATTATGAGCAAAGGGATGAAAAGGGCTAGGTAGATGACGGTGGTGACTATCGACACGGGCAGCGGGCGGAAGTGCAGAAAGCTCAGCTTGCACGAACCGCAGGAGGAAGCCATGGTAGCTGCGTCGGGAGAGGAGGCCGAGGTATGGGGTACCACGGTGACGTAGCGGGCGAAGGAGGTCTTGAGGCTGGCGGATCGGGGGCGCATCGACGGAGAAGTATTATTCGAGATTCATGCCGGAAGAGCCGCGGACTCTGCCGATATCTGAGGAAGAGTAAGCAGGGACTCCAAGGTAGGCAGGTGAGATATAAAGAGAGTCGATGGGAAGCGGTTCAAAGTCGGCAAGAGAGTGAATGCCGAGGAGAGAAGGAGCGAGGACAGGAGACGCGGGCCAAGTTAACGTTAACCCAGTGAGATCCATCCAAATGTAACATTTCACAGATTACGTCCTTTCCACGGCGGACAACAACACACAACACCAACAGCACGACGACCGGGTTTGTTTGATTGATTGGGTGCCAAAGGACGACCCCGCGGCCATGGCGCGAGAGGCAGGCGTCGATTGGAGTCAGCCGATGCCGCTGGCAAACCGTGCAGTCGCGAATCGGGCCAGTTGCGCCGGAGTCTTCGTCCCGTCTCTGCAGGCATATCTCGTCATCCCGAGATCTCGAGAGCGAGAGCGCGAGTCGGCGTCCGGGTTCCACGCGACTCGGTTTCGGGGACGAAGTGTAAGACCAGAATAGAACGTGGAGACACAGGTCGATGAAATCATTCTGATTCTTACAGCCCCTGCAGCCAGCCAGCCGAGTGAAGCCAAATCGAGTTCGCTCATGAGTCAATGGATGAGTCAAACGTCGAAACCGCCGCAGAAACAGCGCTTGGGGCGTCTAAATGCCCCTATCTGCCCAAGTCGCGCATTGGAGATATCAAAAAGGGATATTTGTGGTGACTCTTCCCGAATCTCTTTGTCCAGGCACAATAGCAGGCTGACCGCAGCTTCTGATGCATGCAGGTGCACCAGCCGGCAGCCTTGCAAGAAACTCCAATACCATGGAGCGATATAAATGTAGATACTTCGCACTACACTCGATACAGTGTATTCCAGCATAAAATACATCGAACAAGCATTCATCTGTACGATATTCGGGAGCACAAGAGCGCGACTCTACGTTCTCCTTCACGTTCTCCTTCACGTTCTGCCTAGATCTTAGACACTGTGCTAAACTTTTGTGCAACGTCGGCAACACATTCCAACGACAATCCCAACACACCAACACATTGTGGAGCTCTCAAGATATCGGTATGGCCTCCGTCTTCTTTTCTTACAGCTTCTCCTCATCTATTAACCTATCAGCAGGCATAGCAAGCCACATCCAAGATAATGGCGTTCCCACCATCTCCATCGCCAGATACCGCCCTCGCGCTCGTTCTCCCAGCCGCCTACCTACCCATCGTCCAGCCCCTACGCTCCATCTACGACGCTGCGGCGGTCAAATGGCCCCCGCACATCAATCTCTTCTATCCATTCGTCCACGCCACCGCCTTAACCGCCGCCTGCGAACACATTCGCAATCTAGAATCCCTCCACTCTTCCCTGCGCATCCGTTTTTCGTCTATCGAAGTCTTCCACGGGGGTAAGAAGCGGCCATCCTTCCTCGTCCTCCGACCAGATAAGGCTTCCGAAGAACGTCTGCAAGAACTCTACGAACAATTATCCCGTGAATTTCCCGACGTACGCAAAGCCGTGAAGCGGCATGATTTTAAACCGCACTTGACGATCGGACAGATCCACCACGGAAGTGAAACACGCGTCAATCGGCTGGTCAAAAAGTTTGAAATGCTGTGTCCACTGCTGGGTGAAGTTGATATGGGAATGGCAGTGATGCAACGAGTCGACGGCAAGATGCGGTTTGTCAACAGCTGGAACATAGAGGAATACTCTGTCGCGCTGTCACCGGAGTGTGTTCCCGGGAGCGTCATCCCGCGCGAGACATGGGTCCGGAGGCAAGCAGACGACGGCGGCGAGGATGAGGGAGATGAGGAGCTCGACAACGACCTGTGGGTGCCCGCTAAGAATGAGGTGGAACATTCACCTTCCGCCAGTTTTACGCTCTCATCATACAACGTCTTTGTCGACATTGACGACTCGCAGGACCAGGATGCTCGCTGGTGGGATATATGTGCCAAATTGGCCGCATTGGACTCTACTGCTGTTTGCCTGCAGGAGGTCTCCGACGATTTGCTAGCCGTCATAGGTAGCTCGACGGCCGTGCGACGACGGTATCCATATATTTCGCACTCGCCAGAGCGGCCGCTCTTGAAGCACCGCAATTGCGTTATTCTCAGCTCCGTACCGTTCTCCTGGGAAGAGGTTGCGACAGGCGTCCAAGGCAGGAGTATCTGCGTGGCCAAGTTTGAACAATTTGGGCACCACACCGTCACCTCTGCCCTACCATCGGAAGGAGACGATTCGGAGGAAACTGCCGCCGAAGAAAAGACCTGGCACCCGCTGGTTCTTTGCAACATCCACCTCCCAGCATACATGACGGACGATGCCATCAAGGCCCGTAGCGACTATACTGGTGAACTCAAATCCTACCTTGACAAGCATTACCCAGATAACGCTGCACTGATTGTTGGTGACACCAACATCGCCCACCCCGAAACTATCGAATATGCCGTCACCCACAACATCACCACCGCGGCCTCCAGTGATGAGTACACTAGGCTCTTCCCCGCGGCTGAGTATCTCGACGCTTGGACGCTGGCCGGCGAAGGTCTCGACGGCAGCACCTTCGACCCGCTCAACAATCCACTCGCTACTTCATCCGTACAATCCGGCTCCGACATCCCCGTGAGAGCGCAACGTTACGATAGAATCTACCTGCGCAAATCCGGCGGCGAGAGCCTACTGATCCGTGAAGTTCGCGTCGACCGCTCCGACACCCTCAGCGACCACTACCCGCTGCACGCTCGTCTGTCCTTCACCGATACAACCAGCACCACAGCAGCCACGACCACCCAACCCCTGGCTCTACCACAGACATCCATCACAGATGACGACGTCCGCGCCATCCTACTCGCAAATAACTGCTTCCCCAGCGTCTCAGACATCACACTCCGCCAACGTGCTCTACAAGCGCTGAACGCCTGCTTCCAAGGTCCCGACGACGCACCTTTCCCCCTCCGCCTCGTCCCCGTCGGCAGTTTCGGCCTCGACACCTACGACGCCACATCCGACATAGACGTCCTCGCCATTGGCGCCATCTCCGCAAACCTGTTCTGGCGAGTCGCAAAGCACCGCATAAAACGCTACCCACCAAACACCACACCATCGGACCCGACCTCCCCTACGGTCAAAATCGTCCGCTACGTCGACGCCGCAATCCCCATGCTCGTCCTCCTCGTCGGCGGCATCCGCGTCGACCTACAATACTGCACCGCCTCACGACTCCTCGAAAATTGGGACGCCGTTCGCACCGCGCCCCCTTCTAGCACGCTATGGGCACTACCGGTCCCCACTCTCAAAAAGATGCAAGCGTACCGCGATATGCTATACATCCTGGACAAGGTACCAAATCTCGCAGCATGGCGTCTGGCATACCGTTACATCAAGCTATGGGCGGTAAAAAAGGGCGTATACAGTTCTAAATTCGGCTACTTTGGTGGCGTGCACATCACCCTGTTGCTGGCACGGATCAGCATTCTACTACCATCGACGGAAACGACAGCTGCGCAAATCATTGTCGCGTTCTTCAAGGAATACAGCGTGTGGAAATGGGCGGAAGAGACAGTGATCATGCCTGGTAAAGTGAGTCGGTACCAGCGTGCTGGTAGGGATAAAATGGTGGTGTTAGCGGTCCATGCTCCTGCTACTAATGTAGCTGCGAATGCTACGTTGCATACCGTGCGCACTCTGCAGAATGAGATGGAGACCGCGGCTGCTAGGCTTGAACTAGGCGGTACCCTGTCCGATGTCGCTGGCGAGTTTGGTGACGCGGCAGATAAGCTTGCCAGCGGCGTTGATGGGTTTCTTCTCGGTTACGGTAGATATGTGCGTGTTGACGTGCAATTTTGGGGTACGAACCGCCAGAGTGGACGTGCGTTGGTCGGCTGGGTCGAGAGCCGGCTGGTTGGGTTGCTTGTGGAAATGGGACGGCAGACGCCGAGCCTGGAGGCCAGAGTGTGGCCCGGGAGGTTCCATGAGGTTGTTGCTGCAGAGGCGGGAGCCGAGCAGAACCAAGAGGAAGGAGGTGAACTACGCGGGTGTTATCTGATAGGACTCGCGCCGGCTGCTACTGCTGCGGACATGAGCAAAGATGCGAAACGCGCGGCGGAGGCCGCATTTGCTGCCGTCTTGCGCAACTTTGAGGCTGCCGTGCGGGTCAAGCATAAATTTGATGCGAAAGACAGCTGGGTTGCTGTCACCTGCGTGAAGGCTACCGAGCTGGCAACCGAAGGCGGCGTTGTCATGGAGGATAAAACCATGGTATGGGACGGCGGAGAGGCGGACGAAGGAGAGAGTATCCCCGACGACAGCAGTGAGGATGAAGAGGACGAGGAAGACGAAGTCGGTCAGCTGCTTGGCCGCGACGAAAGTGATGGCAGCGACGACTTTTTCGCAGGCATGAAGACCGCAAAGAAGAAGGGCAAGAAGCTGCAAAAGGCAGGAGGAGGAGGATCGACGCCCAAGCTCCGTCCGGCGCACGAGGTCCTGCACAGGATAAAGTGGGATCCACGCTTCGATGCTGCTAGCTACGCTGTCGGTTACGAAGATCGCTTCCGCGGCGTGCTCGAGATTGGGGTGGATAAGTGGAAGACGGAGATGAGCGATGAAGAGTTTGTTCCGATGCATCGGATCGTGTACTTTAAGGCGAGAGGGTCAGGGGAGATCGTGTGGGATCGCGAGAAGAGAATCGACCGCATTTTCGGGAGCGGGAGGGTTGAGCCGGCGGAAACCGGCAAGAAGAAGAGGTGAGGTGGATAATGGATATCAATACCCATGTAGTACATAGATGGTGCACCACATAAAGCAATGTCAGTTTTCAATACTTAAGCATGATCTCGAGTGTAGCTCAGCACTAAATCCTTCTCAGCACCGGTCAATGCCTATATACACCATGGCGCACTGAGAAGTCAAATTTCAGTAGGACGGCTAAAGATTGTCAGCCATATAAGATTGTCTAGGCGGAAATGGTTGCATCGAAGTAAACTGTAGAGAGATTGTTCATTCAAATTCTTCGACCAAATGTACACGCAAGGTAGCTGTATCTCAGAGAACGTGGAACCTTATTGCTAAATTTGGGATTCTATAATTATGTGAGGATTCCTCCAAACGTCCGTTATCTCTTGGGCTACTGACAGCTACGACCAGGAACGTTGATGATTCAATAGTAGGAACATCACGATATGCTCTACGACCTCAGCGACCCAAGTCGTCTTTAATTCAAAGTGCATATTCAATATTCGAAAGAATAAGACGTCTACATCCCACCGTGTATTCAGATAACACTTAATTACCATGTTAAGTAAAATTTTGCTGTGATAAAACCACAATGGACTCCAGACGCCAAGATCCAGTGCAACCGTGTTGCATGTTGGAAATCCGAATCTGGAAGCACTCGCACATCATCGTGAGATATATCACTCCATCGACAAATACCAAGAAACTTCCAAGAAATGCTAGCGCCAGGAATCAACCCACATTCGTATACCGCTCCAGCTATCACTCGCATCCTTCTCACGGAACCCGGCACTCACATCTGTCATAATGCCCTCCAATTGGCCAGCAAACCTGCCTTCTGCAGCCCGCTGCAACCCCTTAGCCGGATCGGTACTAGATCCTCTGGCCCTCGCTTAGACCGACAAGGACATTTATTATCAGTTGGCTTGTGTTACCCTGTGAGCGAGTTAGCTATGCCAGGCTCGAAGCACCGACGCGTACTCGCCTGCACGTTCCACCTATCTCGTAGGCGTGCAGGAAGAAGTAAGGGAGGGACGGAAGGCAGGAGACAGCTCAGCCGCACGGAACGCGGCATTGGCCGTCCACGGCAGAAATCGCTCTGAGGGGTATCGAGGGATATAAACCGGGAACTATGAGAATGGGGGCGGCATGCGTCCTCTACAATTGACTCTCACATCTTCATCGTCAAATGAGGTACGTATAGACGGTATCCGTGAATCAATCTGCCGAAAATGGGAGGTGTCGTTTCGTTCATCCAGAAGACCGTTCTCGCGATATTCCGCCCTTCTCACCCGTTGAACACCACTGTCGTGATCACGGGCGTCACGGGTGCCCAGCTTCCCCCTTCGTCTACGGACTACGCCAACGCAAAGTACCAATACGCCACCAGCAGCTATGGCGTGGAACACCACATGTCCCCCGGGTTGATCGTGTATCCGTCGGGGAAGGACGATATCTCAAAGGTGATAAAGTACGCAAAGACGCAAAAGGTCGCTGTGGCTGTTCGCACGGGTGGACATCAGTATTCTGGCGCGTCGTCGACGGATGCACCTAATATACAGATTGATCTCAAAAAGACGTTCCAGACCGCCGACGACCGCCGAATATTTGAGAAGGACGGACAGACGTATGTGAGGACGAGTGTGAGCTGGGGATTGGGCGAGTTTAACGAATATCTTGGGCAGCATGGGCTGTTCGTTCCTCATGGTCAATGTGTGAATGTCCACCTCGGTGGGCACGTCCAGACGGTGGGCATCCTCTCCATATATCTACACATGTGTGTGCAAGCGTCGATGGGTCGTGGCTAAGAGAATGATCCGTATAGGGAGGATATGGTCAACTTGGACGCAGCTTCGGCCTCTTTGGCGACCACGTAGTTTCCCTCGAAATCATCGACCACAACGGTAACCCGCAAGAGGTCACCCGCGACTCGGACCCAGACCTCTTCTTCGCCCTCGTCGGTGGCAGTCCCGGTAATCTAGGCGTGATCACGCACTTCACGCTCAGAGTCCACCGCGACCAGGATCATCCCGGCGCCCGCGGGCTCAAATCCCTGTTCTGGTACGATCCCACAACGCTCAACCGGCTGCTCGATATCCTCGTCGAAATGTCCGACGATGCGAATTTCCCCCGAAACTACGACTTTTGCGTCAGCGTGCTCAGCTCCTCCAACAAGCTGCTCGACTGGTTCAGGGAAGGTGGCCTGGACGAGAAAATGCGTGAGGAGCACCCCGAAATCTACGGCGACGACGGCGTACCGCTCTGGCCGCGCTGCATCGTCGTCTACGCACAGTGGGTGCCTTTCTCTAAGGACGATACCCCGGACATGGCCTGGTTCGACCGTATTCGCGAGGGCTCGATATTCAACGTACCGCCGGAAACGAAGCCCATGTCGCAGCTGACCAAGCAGTGGATCTTTACCAACATTCGTGAATTCGACAAGCCGTACGTTAAGAGCACGCATCTGACGGACTCGCGGACGCTGGGTAAAGATGGCTGGGCGGAGTGGATGACCAAGCGGATCGATGCCGTCGTCAAGCCGGATGAGAACGAGTAAGCCCACAATCCAATACTAGCAGCTCCCTTGATGCAACGATATCAGAAACTAAGAGTGAATTTGTACTATAGGATCTGGCTCTCCTGCCAACTGCAATGCTTCGGCGGCTCACGCTCCGCATTCACCACAAACGCTGGAAACGGCACCTCTTTCTCTTGGCGTGACTCCTCCCTCTGCGTCACCGCCGACGCCTTCTACGGCCCCGGTCACCAACAGATGGCGCTGGACTGGCACGCCCAAAACGAAGCCGAGGCTATCGGCCCGGACGGCATCTTTTGCAAATCCGACAGACGTGTCCATTGGGGCAGCTTTGGCGATTTTGATTTGAATAGCGTATGGAACTGCTATTACGATAGTAGGGAAAAGTATGACAAGTTGAAGGGGGTGAGGGCGCGAGTGGACCCAGAGGGGGTGTTTACACCGAATACGTTTTCCGTCGCGAGGGCCTAGGGTAATAACTGTGCGGGAAACCTGTACAGGGCCTGATAGCCGCTGAACAAATGGATTCTAGCTCCTCTATATGGGTGTATCGATAGTACTTAAGACATTCCAGGCTGTATGAATGAATTATCGTATATTACTTAGCAGTTACCATATTAGCTTTTTAACTAGCTCTGAGAGTAGGACTAGTTAACTTGATCACCACTGATCCCCAACTCAGATCTTAAGCCCAAAATATGTGTTCGCAAATATGGTAACCACTACTCGTATTCGCGTCGGCTAAACCTCCGGCTTCCTAACCCCAAACTCACCGACAACAGTGGGCAAGTTTACCCCGCCTGGTACTTACCCGTCGTCGATACCTCCACCTCCCATGCAAGTTAGCCTTACGAAATGCCGAGATGTACCGCGAATGCCTCGACCCAGCCCCCAAACACCCACCTCAAGGGTTGGAGTGCGACGGACCCCTGGCCACCAGAGTGGGAACTAGATCCCCGCTCACTACCGGGTAGCCCGAAAAACGAGACGTTAAGCCAAACCATCGCCCATCGGTTCTCGCTAACTAATGCCGGCAGCCAAGGTTTCTGGAGAAACAGGAACTCGTCTTTAGCCACGTTGGCCTTAAGAGTATGCTATTGCGAGGAAGGATTATTCATGTTTGATCTTGACTATAGGCGGGCAAGGCTCATCACCAGGGACGGTGATGTTGCTAGGTCGTTTTTGCGGGGTCTGGATGTAGAATATCAGGAAACTTGGAAGGTCGCGCAGCCTGGAACGCCGTTCGATCAGCTGGAGGAATGGCCTGCGTCGCTTACTTTGGAAGAAGTCGACGAACTTCGTATATAGAGCGCCATAGAGCTATTAGGTGTGGATGTTATGGTAGAGCACAAGATAATTGCCTAAATGTAAACTTTGATATTTCAAGTTCAACAGAATCAGGCGATAGAGACGGAAATCTCCGGGTGCTACGTAATACGTTGACGATAGGTTTACCCAATACAGCAATATATCTATACGCCAGACACTACGATATGGAAGATAAGTCGTATATTTCGAATTGATACCACCGAGGCCCTTCTCCTAATCCTACAGGATATGGCGAAATATGGCTCGTTGGCAGGGCTTCCAACAAATATGTGATATCATTTTCTATAGATTGGCCATGATAGCTAAGCTATATAGCCCCGTTAAACTATGTATATGATAGCTCGGAGACAAGCGTCCAAATTGGCCCAGTCGTTAGTGACCACATATTGGTCGGTGCCGCTAGGGACAGGCATATCTCTCGACTCGATAATGGTTGTATGGTTTTTGGCGATGGGGCCGATCAAGAGCGAGTAGTGGTGGCTATTGAAGGTAAGTGGCGTTTGAAGCCTATCAGGCCCTAAAAAGTGTGTCACCGCACTAGCCCACTCAGCTTCGGTCAAGACCTTTGTTTTCCCCGCCATCAATTCCTCGAGCATTTCTTTATCATACACCAAAATGATACCCATGCTACGCAGGGTTGCATAGTCGAGAGATTGGTTAATGCTGTCGGTAAGATATACGCCTGGCCCGAATTCAAGCTCAGGGCCGTCGCCGCCGGGGAGGCTACCGTATCGAAGAAAGTCGGATCCGGTCAGGTAATCGGGCCCGCTGGTAAGCAAAAACTGGCCAGATCCACCTAGATCTTGAAGTCTTCGAGTGACTTCGGCCCCTGTACGCTCTCGGTTGCTTATGTCAAGGTGACATTTGGAAATGGTTATTTTCTGTGGGTATGTTTGTTTGATGCACCCAGGGGGGAGGAGTGACGAAGCATCGACTTCGATGGTTGTAACTGAGGATAACGCGGATGGTAAATTCCCTGTCTGCACGGCATGTAGTTCAGAGTCCTTTACATAAACGTCTGGATCTGCCTGTTGAATCTCCTCCCGCGACGCGATTCCGCTGTCGAATAACGCTAGCAGAAGTCTTTTTCTGTGCGACATCCCCAGAGGGACCCGGATCGACTTGAAGTCCTCGGGGATGTCAAAGAGTAGGGAAAGTTCTCTGTAGGACTTCTCCATCGCGAGTCTGTCTGCTGTGTTAGCTGATTATTTGCGAGTAAGGATTTAGACGCCCTTCCGTTCCTCCCCAATATATGTTGTTTGTACGACAAATATCGATGATGCTCTTACCGAAAGTTTGTCTCGTGTAGATTGCTGAACTTTATCTGGTAAGGCCAGGTTGCTATAGGATATAGATAGATTGCGTTAAACCTAATTTCAGTGTCGTAGATCAGAGCCGGAAATGGGGAAACGGTAGCAAATTCACAATAGCGGTCATCCAAGTGGCTCGCTCCCACTTTGGAGGTCTGGGTTGCAAGACCACATTAGTGTGCTAATTACTAATAATATTATGAGTGCACAACAACAGTAGTCACCGCGTACGATACCTATATTACTAGAGGATTCATAATTCTACCTGATTATCCCTTCTTCTAGCTCTCAACTAATAAAATCGCTTTTTTTATTGTAAGTTTATGCAAAACTAGCATTAAATTCCAAGTTCGTAGCCGCTTCTTTCACTTTCCACCCGAATCTATGTGAATTCAAGAATCGCACAAGCCTAAGATAATAATAATAATAATAAAAAAGAAAAACCTATATAGCTACATTGTATAGTCTCATACATTGCTATCCAAACCCTGCTAAAGCATGTACAAGAACCCCTCAAAGCAAGAAATCATTCCGTCGCTCCAGCTGTACGTAGTACTTTTACAACATCAAAATGGCTACCTTCGATAGCGGCTTGGATGGCTGTTTTCCCCTTACTGGCAGCTGCAGGAGCGTTGACATCAGCCTCAGCAGCTATCAACCTCTTGACAACATCCAGGTGGCCGTTTTCAGCTGCGGCTTGGAGAGCTGTTCGTCCTCCAATTTCAGAGGGTTTAGGATTGACATAGGCCGGCGTCTTAGCATATAGTAATCCCTCTACAATGTCGAGGTGACCACGTTCAGCCGCAGCTTGAAGGGCTGTTCGTCCGTAAAAGCGACCAGGGAGATCGTAGGAAGTAGCACCGGCGGCTAGCAGTCTCTCGACAACGTCGAGGTGGCCGGCCCCTGCTGCAGCTTGAAGGGCTGATCGTCCATTTCTGGAACCAGGCTTAGCATTGATGTCGGCCTTGCGAGCGATCAAGAGATTAACAATATTGAGATCACCGCCTTCGGCTGCAGCTTGAAGAGCCGTTCGTCCGTCATCGTAGGCGAGTTCAGCATTTACATCAGCCCCGTTGTCCAGCAATACTTGCACGACCTTATAGTGACCGCTTCCGGCGGCAGCTTGAAGAGCCGTTCGTCCGTTACCGTAGGCGGGTTTGGCATTTATATCGGCCCCGTTGTCTAGCAATACTTGCACGACCTTATAGTGACCGCTTCCGGCGGCAGCTTGAAGAACTGTTCGCCCACTATCGTGGACAGGAAAACCACTTAAACTGATCCCGCTGCGTAGCAATCTATGCACGATCTGATAGTGGCCGCCTTCGGCGGCAGCTCGGAGAGCCGCTTGCCCGTTAGCAGGATCGGTATTAATATTGGCCCCGGCACATAGAAGTCTATCGACAATATCGTAGTGGCCGCCTCCGGCTGCGGCGTGAAGGGCTGTTGGACAATGGGTCATGGAGCGGATATTGACAGTGGCCCCGGCAGCGAGCAGCTTTTCCACAGTTCTCAATCTGCCATTTGCGGAAGCTTTGTCCAGTGCCGTATAGTTAATTTCAGGATGATTGTATAAATCCTTCGGAAATGGGTAATTTGGGTCAGCCTCATGCAGCAAGAGTAATGAAACGACTTCTTCGTTCCCAAGACCCGCAGCAATATGCAGAGGCGGCTCCTTTGATTCATCCATAGGATGTGAAATATACCCCTGATATTGCCCTGGCTTTACTTCATCGGAAACGAATCTTAGCACCGAAGCATTGTCGTTTAAAATTGCCCAACAGAATTCATCGTAGTATGTATCGTTGGGGTTTAATATGGTATGCTCCCAAGGAAGGTGATTAAAGGGAAGATTCTTTTTGAGGAGCCTTCGGAATATCGGCCAAGCCCCGGTTTCGCTGGTAGCGGAAGCTAAATTATCACAATGGTGAATCCAGTTTTGACGAACGTAGTCGAGCAAAGTGAAGGATTGGTGGAGCAACTCGACTCGGTTCGATGGCTGGTCGACCTTTTTCTGAGGGAATATTTCCGGGGGCTTTGCCCTGCGCGGATTATATGCTTGACGCCAACCAATGCAGAATCTCCCAATCCGAGATAGGGCTGATTGGGGATCCATTAGCATTAGTATCCACGAAGCTGGGTTTTCTAGCACCGACTGGTTTGGTGGATCCTTGCGGACAATGTCGATTTGTGTTTCAAAGTCGCCGAGGGACAGATATGTGAGACACGCAATACCTATATCTGATTTCGCGGAGACTGAGTCAATGTAAAGTCTCGGAAATTCTGCCACTGTCGATTCTATTAGTAGAAAGTCGCGTACAGTAGAGTGTGCAAATTGAACAGTCTTATCTCTCTCGCTTAGAACGACCATGTTTGCACAGTTTCGGAGTTCAAAGAAGCAATCCGGGGCCTTGCGATTACTGATTTGTGCATGGTAAGTGTCGTCAACGTTGATCGCAATGGCTTCCTGGAGCTCTTCCAACGTTAGGGGCCGCCGAGCTGTGGAGACCCATTTGAAGATTTTTAAGCCCTTCTCTGGATTCCGATGTTCCATGATCTTTTTTAATATTTTGGCATACGTCTCGTTTAAGCCGCGTGGCAGATTTTGTATCACTTCTCGAACATCATCCATGCTCTCTGTGCTCTCAATCTCTCTCAGTTGGAATTCGACCCAGAGAAACCTTGATAAAATCAGCTTTCGGAAATGACTCAATGCACATTCGCTATGACTTACATGCCATCTGCTCCATTCATGAGAGCCATTTGAATTTCAAGAATGAATTCTGGTGGGAAAGATCGTAGATTATCAAATTCCTGCAGGGTGTCGTGAATGTAGGCATCGAGCTCGGGTCTCAATGCGGATTGAGGTGATACGACAGTCGCCTTTCGGCTTGCTTCCGGGAGATCAATCTCTGGCCGGCTCAGTATAAAGAACTTGCAATTAGGTGTCGGCAAGTTGAGCATTTTATTAAATTGATCCAAAATACGCTGTCTATCTCTAACGTTTAATTCGTCAAGCCCATCGATGACGATATAAGTTAAAGGCTTTAGTTGGACAAGCTTCGTAAAAAGATCTTCTAAAACCTGTAGTGAAGGTTGTGTCTGGGGACTGTCGAACATCGTCTCTAATTGCGAATGCAAGGCTGGAGGCAGGGGGCGACTCAAAGTAACAATCTGCTTTAGTAAACTCGACAACACCGTACGTCTTTCTAGAGATCTGGCGTCCCGAGAGTCACAGAAGAAATACAAAATCGCCTGGTCTGTTCCTCTTATGTTCTCGAGCAGGTAGTCGATGATTGCAGATGCCAGAATAGTTTTACCAGCGCCGGCTGATTCGTCAGTTAATAGAACCATCGACCTAGCGACTCTACGTAGAACTTACGAATGCCTTGATACCACATTAGGGAGCCGCCGCTGCCATCATACCAACTTTTGAATTGCGGACACTCAAAAAAAATCTTCCCTGTATCCGGGTGTCGTAAGTCTTTTGCGTTGAGGAAGGAACGTGTGTGATTGTAGTCCGACAATCTAGCTAAGAGCTCATCCATCGCTTTCTCTACTTGGTGTCAATACGGGCACTAGAATATTCAAACAATGAGGCTAGGTACGTATATACCCACCACTCTTATATAGATCTTGTCGGACTCTCCATTCTCGGTTGCTAGCCCATTGGGCCACCTCGAACTTTCTATGCAGATAGCCGTCCTCTTGGTATATCAGAGCTTTCTGCCGCCCAAAAGCTGCAGCCCTCTCTGAAGCAACACGTATCTGATCATCGATGATTTGGCGCCGCTCGGCCAGCTCGCTTTCGGTGCCTTCGAATTCGGACTTGAAGGGCTTCCAGATACTCTTCGCAAAGCGCTTCATTCCTAGATGGCCATTTCAAGATATCGATATTTCAGCATATAGAAGAGCAATATCCAAATTCAAGTTAGCTGGTTACCTGGTTTTCGAAGGAACGACAGCGATTTAGTGCAAAATTCAATGCATATAGCATAAAGCACGCGAATAGAGTCCTTCAGCTTTTCGTCGTCCGAAAATATGTCTCCAATCTCTTCCATTGTGGGGCAGATGTGGCCAATTCGTTGAAACATTTCAGACATCTTTACAAAATAATCGAAGAAATCGCTAGCGAGCTGCCAAAGTCAGTGTTAGAGAATTTACAACCTGGGGGAAATGCGACGCATCCTCACCTGAACGACAAACCTGACGCTTCCCCAAACCAACGACGCAACCGAAGTTGAATCGGCTTGTACGAACACGTCTAATGCGGGAGAAAAGCGTTGCAAAAACTGGAGAAAGGGCCTGCAATTCTCCCCGAGTTTTATGAACCTTTTCGATTTTACATTGTTGAGTTCCCGCGTGAGGTCTGCCACACTGGTGACATCTGGATGTGGTGTAGCAGAAATCTGAGAGAGTTCCTTAGGTGACAGGAGTCGCTTAAAGTTCTCTAGTGCCTTTTGAAGTCGATCCGCGCCCTCGAGATTTGTACCAGCGCCGCCTGAACCAGAACCTCCTGATAACGCATTTGCATTCATAGCGGCGGCATTCGCTGATGTTTGTTCGCCTTAAACATTTATCCGGAGACTTGTAAATTGGTTCCCGCGAGCATGAGGTCTATAGATTCGGGTCAGGTGGTTTGTATAAATAATCACTAAGGACTCGGAAGTGGGGGCGTTTGTTGGCATATGTGCGAGCCGCAGTACTAAAACGTTGAGCCTCGTCGCGGCTGTGTCAAGGCTGATGTCCTTCCCGCTTCCCAACTTTCTGATATTGGTCTTTTGAATCTATAAAACAACAGGAATCACGATGCTGCTGCTCGAGGCTGCACGAGCTGCGCCATAACGCCATGTTATCGGTCAAAAACCCAAACCCTAGGATCTAGATTGGCATACGAGAGCGAGAAGTTGGCGGGTTTGAAAGTATCTCGAGTTTAAACTCTTAGAGTTAGCTACGTTAGCCAACATGTAATTTTGCGCCGTATCGTAACCGCAGCTCTATTATAAGTAAACCGAGCGAGAAGGAGAGCCTGAAAAGGGTCCAATTAGTGCTTGAAAATTAGCTGTCATTCTTGGATGCATATAATTAATACGCAGTGACATGACATCTATCATATGATACATTAGTGTATCCGGAGGTGGTTACTTGACGACGAGTCCAAGCCCCTATGGTAGCACAACACAGCATGCAAGGAATGCGGCAGCTTGTGCTGCGCAGACATAGCCTTGATCGGGACCAGGCGCTCCCGAGACAGAAGCGCGGACACTAGAACAAAAAGGATGACAGATTTAAGATACCAAGAAGACGGGAGAACGGATAGAATGAACGCAAGATATACAGAAGTATAAAACTATTAATAAAAAGTAAATAAATGATAATAAGAATACGATGCCGCATCATTCGTAACCAGCGTGTTCATTCAAGTTTAATCAACATTGTTGCCATGCAACCATTTCGCCTGACCGCGCGCGTCGCCATCTCACCCCGTCTCGCGCGCCTGGTATCGAAGCTAGTCGTTCCATTTCACCCTCATCGCGTGCGTAACTATCTCCTCATAGTAATCCTCAGCCCTGAGCTCAACTCAGTGCACCCTCGCATCTCATCTCATCCCGAACCGAATAGATAGTATGGTAAATATATTATATAAAAAAAAAAAAATTCTCACCCAGCAACATTAAACTCCACTTTTATATATATACCATCCAAAAATAAAAGGAGCGAGAAGAAACCAAAAAAGATGGAGGGTTTGAAAAAAAAAGCAGCCTCCAATAAATACAACCGCTCGAAGTTGCACCAGAAAAAGAATAATAAAAGAAATCACCTAAAATCAATACTCCGTAGGCAACTCATGTATCCCTTCCTGCGCTATCGCCGGTGTCCTCCCCGTTTGCGGCGCCGGCGCTACACTATCAGCATGCACCTCCGACGCCGTCCGATCCCTCGTCGCAGCACCAATGGAATACCCGTCCATCGAGTCGCTAAACGACGTCGTCCGCCCGCCTACCGACCGTCCTGGATTCGACGCGTTGGCGCCCGCGGCTGCAGCCTCCACTTCATCGTATACCGGCGTTAGCCCACCGGTCACCTGGTTACGTATGTACGCTATCGGCGCGGCTGGTGCGGGTGCGGCTGCTGATGCTGAGAAAGTGCTGCTAGCATCCGAGTTGAGTCGTGGCGAGGCGAATGGTGGTGCAGGTGGTGAGAATGCAGGTGGTGGTCCTCCGTTGCCGTTTAGGCCTCCTCCATTTTGGGAGACTTCGGACATGGAAGCTGCGGTTGCAGTGATGGGGTATTTATAACCGGGGTCGAGATCTGGGGCGTTTCTGGGGTCTTCAGCTGTGCCAGAGTAGAGATCGTGCTCGTTGACAAGAGGCGGGGGCATGACAGGTGGTGTTGGAGCGTCGTCGTCGACAGTCGGGACTGGGTGGCCGCGACGGTTCCGTTGGAAGCGGAAAAAGAGGAAGCCCGCAAGCGCAAGGAGGAGCACCGAGACAGGGACGACGACGGCGATGATGACGTTGCGGCTCTTTGTGCTGAGACCTGATTTGGGGGTTGGGACGGTGACTATTCGGGTTGGAGTGCGGGTGGCCGTTGGCGCGGTGCGTGCGAGGAGGGTCGGCAGGTCTGGGTGGTCGTACGTGGGGCTAGGAATGCCGCTGTTGTGTGTTAGCTAGCGTCTTTGGATGTAATGTTTTCAGGGTGCGCTGGCATACTCATTCAATTTGAGATTGTCCACAATCCCAAGAGGGACGTTATAAGTGGAGTAGTCGGGGTGAAAGTTACCCCAGATGGACGTGTCGGTGCCGCTGAGGTTGAGATTGTGCGTGCCAGACGTCGCCGCAACATCACAATCCTTTGGTATTGGGAAGTAGCCACCAATGATAAGCATCTGGGCATTGCTTATCACGTTACAGCTGAGACTGTGATGTGGATTACTGTTGTCGTTCGTGTCCGGCCAAAATTTCGTCCATTCGAACGATGGTAGTGAGAGGACGTAGACGTCGTCATAACCGGGGCCGCTGCCATCTGTTGACTCGCCGCCGTACAAATATCTAAGAAAGTTAGCACCATTTTTTTTTATGTATATAAACTTCAGAATCTGGAGGTCTTACATATTACTTGTGGTGTAGACGGCACCTTTCGCAGTTGCGTTGCCCGTAGCTGCTCCAGCACAGAACAGCCTCCGCGAAGGGGGAACTTGTCCTGTCGCGGTCTGTGTATACCACTTGTTCGAGGCGATGTCGTATATGCCAATTTCCGACATTGGAATCTACAAAAGTCAGTCCGTGCCTCGTCCCACTGCGTGTAAATAGTGCTTACCCCTGAAGTCGTCCCATTTGAGTTGTATCTGAGGCCGCCGAATGAAATCAACAGTCCATTATCGCCTGTGAAAAAAATCAGAATTCGTTCCACCATAATTTTAACGATGTTAAAACATACTCATCGGGACATAAACAAGTACGCCCTCCGCTTTCGCATCGCCATCCGGCACGGATTCGTTCCTCCACGAGTTGGCCACCATGTCGTATATCAAAAGGCTCGAAACGGCAATGTCTCGCCCCTGGAATCCATACTCGCTCTCCGGCCCAATCCATCCACCAAGGTAATACCCAAGGCCCAGGCGGTCGACCGATGTACCGGCACCACCGTATATCCTTGCCACTTTGAATCCATCGCCATTACCATTGGTAGTCTGGGCAGCTGTTTCATTTACAGTTGACCAGGTGTCGTAGAGGGCGTCGTACATCCACATGTCAAAGGGGACTGGCTGCTCGTTGGTGAACTTGCCGCCATAGAGGTAGAGTTTCTTGTTTGTCGCATCATTCCAAAGCGTTCCATAGGCGAGGAGAGGTACTTCTGCGGGCTTGGGCTTGAGCGTCGTCATGAGCGGGGGCATGCCAAGGTCGGTGCTATTGCGAAAGGTTGTCGATAGGTCTTGGAAGAGGATGTTGGGGTCTGATTGTTAAGCATTAGCAACGTGGATAGCGTTAGGGAACGCGAACGAGGGCACATACTGGAGTAGTTGCTGTTATCCGGTGGATCATTTGGATTCAGCGAGGTTATCTGTAGGTAACCACCGTCAATGAAGAGGCGGTCATCGATGACGGCAGCTAACAGATTACGTTAGCATATTCGATACTGGATAGTGTTGCGAAGCGGTAGATGGTGAACAGACTTTGATGCCCCCATCGGTGACAGAATTGCTGTACCGGCTGGAAATTCTGGGGGACGACCATGGCCTGGCCGGCCACCAGCTGTGTGAGAATGCCAAACACATAGAGAATTCCTAGCACGAAGCTGTATATCGATATCGACGCCTGTCGACGCATCGTATCTGTTGTCGTGATGTGACGTTTCGGGAGTGCCACTCGATGTTTTGAAGAATGCTATTATGTAACCCCCCTACCCTTGGCGGAATGGTATTGAACCAGTCTACCGGCACCCGGACCCGTGAATCGGTATCGAAGCTAGACGAATAAAGAAAGTGATACGCGATGCATCGAGATCTGGACCTGAACGAAGCTTTCTAGGCGTGTATCGGAACGAATGCAAAATGCAAAGCAACGCTGATGCCTAGTCGAAAATTAATTAAAAGATCGAAAGGATAGGCCCATAAATTTTTGGATGGGAGGGCATGCGCGAGACAAATGTACATGTGCCCAGGTATTATAGAATATCTCCGCGCAGAGCTGCAGATAAACACAAATGGACCCTCACGTGTGGCTGAGGCTGAGACCAGGTGTCGAGCCAGAGATACTGTGTCTATTCTTACTCTAATAATGGGGGGCATGTCTGGAGGGACTGACTATAGCCGGTCGTATCTAGCTGCACTCGTATCACACTGCAGGCAGACCGGCCGTGCACACAATTAGCAGCGCTGATTGAACGATTTTAAATTTCGGGGACAGCAAGCAAGTTAGGCCATGCATCCGGTCGTTGAGTGGATGTCCGTACTGCGGCTGGAGCGAAGTGCTCAGGAAATGTGCTATCTGCAGGGAATGTCAAATCCTTGTACACCAAGCGTCATTGTCGTTCGTGTGATTGGCTGGCTGACAAGCGATGGAGGGGCGGACAAGGGGCTGGCTTGGCTGTGCCACCTGGAAGCAGTAAGATGGCTTTTGCAACTGCTCGCTGATGCGACGGCCACTCCTTTGGCATGAAGGAGCTAGCTCCGTACGGCTGACGGTTTTCGTTGGAAATTGGACTGTTCTGCTCGTAAGGCGAGATTTTGCCTACAGGGACTGTGATTGGAGCCGTTGTGAATTACTCAGGGTTGAACGGCAGTCGGCTCTAGCGAGTGGTGCTTTGTTGACAATTGTGCAATTTGGGAAGCAAGTTTACCCGGTGTTTGACGGGGATTTGTCATGCCACTTACAGGAGCACGGTGTTTGTCAATGACGACGGACGAGATCCGACCGAGATCCTTTGATTGAGTGCTCCAACGGTCAGATTCTTCCAGTCATATCGTCGACTCAGATTCGTCACTGAAATTTTAAAAGGTTAAGCGATGCTTGGAAACTTCAGATGGAAGGTCGGTTGCATGCATTTTGGAGCGGCTTCAGCCCACATCGTCTCAGCTAGAAATTGCTCCCTTCAGGATCGCTAACCTCCGCTAGGAAGCTAACGAAATGCCGTGGCTGCACGGAGAGCACTCTCGGCGAAAGCGGCCTCGTGCCAAATGCCCTACAGGGCTAGCTTCGCAGGCCTGTCCGACTCTATAAATAAGAACCCTCACTCAGTCAGTCCGCCCGTCCTAGGTCCCGCGAGGACAGGCAGATCCAGCTAAAAGCGATTCGTTCTCCAGAGTTAATAACAATTGACAATGGGCGGCATGGACCCAGCGAGATGGATGAGGGGATGTGGCCTTACCGCGACGGGACAGTTTTATCAACTGCTGCAACCACACCGCTCCGGATAGAGACAAGCGCATGCATCGTTTGCCAGCGTTCCCTGATCCGCCGGCCTCGACTAACAAGAGGTACTTGTACTACCTGCCGACTCGAATGTTCGCCGAGGAGTCGTCAACGTGGACACACGAGTCAAGTCGAACCGGGTCGAGGCCGCTTATCACGCAGCGTGGATGATGAACGAGAGTTGAGACAAAAGGAAGCTACAGCGCTAGGCGACGACCTTGATAACAAATAGAACCATGCAAACAATAGCGAACCGACCAACGCCAAACCACAACACAAGCACTCGTCCCCACACGCAGAACAAAACATGATGATACGGTACAGCATACAGTACAGGTTCACATAATTGACGGTTCACCATCAGAAGAACTTGCCCTTCCGGTAGTCCTGCGCCTTGAGGAACCGCCTCAAGCCGCCGGTGCACGGGCCACCGAGTACTACTGCCTCCAAGCGAATCGACCCGCTGCGACAGCAGAGGAAATACTAGTCGGCGCGAGCATGGTCACGTATAAGAAGCCGTCAGCGTAGTCTCAATCAATCGATCAATTCTTCAAACGACGAATAGGCTGCTGTATACACATTTATACACGATTTGGTGTGGTCAAAGGGAGGTAGCCTGTACTGTGGTGGTGTAGTGATATAGGGACAGAGTGAAGCGATCATACCATCCCAGCTGGTCCGTCTAGCGACCGTGCCAGGCGCCGGCCGTGGTGGAAGAAGGCACAGGAATCTTGATGCAGACCGCGGTAGCGCTCGATCTCGTTCAGCAGGTAGGAGAGCACTGTCGTCGCGAAGACGCGGAAGAGAAGCTCGTCGAGGAAGTCTGCCAAGGGCGTTAATTAAAGCTCCCTGGTCAGAGCATACACGCATTGGCTAATGGATGAAGCATAAGGGGTGTCCATACCCTCTTCCAAATTATCGGTAAACACAGTGTGCACGGTAATTGTATCAGCGTAGAATATCTGCCGGGCGATATAACACGACGCAGCAGCATCAGGAGTGTCCTCTTCTCCCTGCTGCTTGCTCTCGGTCTCGGAGTTCTGATTGGCGTTCGGTGCCGAAGGGGCGACGCTGGAGCCGGCAGACGTCATTGCTTTGTAGATATTGAGCAGAGGGTCCATGCACGGAGCAGAACGAGCGATGCTGTAGTGTAGTCCGAAGTAATGGGGTAGCCTGCGTGATACCGTATTTTATACGTATATACGCGTACCGTATCTATTGTTATTTGTATACATCGGTATCCTTGAAACCGCTTGTCGCTGGGAGACGCACCGCGCCTCTCGCGGCAACACATTAGCGTGTGGTATTTTTCCGCCTACCAAACAAAGACAACGTCGACGGGATGTTCTCCGCCATCTGCGTCGCTACGTATGTCCATAGTAACGATGAATAATCCTCGCGATATTCTAAGCAATTAGTCAGTTTATTCTCCATCGCTCCGGACGTACAATTATCCATCCACTCCAACTGGTTGAGACTTCGTCGGTTTAAGCTTCGCCAAGGGAGCTAGAGGCGAGCCCAGCCGCGGAGTTTGGAGTTAAGCTCTCTCGTCCGCGCGGTACCACAGCTCTCCACAGGCATCATCCATGCATGCTCCCCTCACAAGCAACCTCTCACCGTAGAGTTTGCTGTCCCTAATTCCGCTGGCTATGGAGATTACGGCGTTAATAAAATATAGTGTGGCGACTCGACGGACCAGCGAGATGTTCTGAACCCCGTCCCGGATATGCATTGCAGTGGCAATACTTGGCGGGGCGATATTCCGCGAAGGCCCAGTCTATCCGCACGTTTTTCTGCACGGCGGGCGGGTACCTAATCCTTGGTCTTGTGGTTCCGACGAGCGGGGTGGAAGCATGGCGAGATCCGAAGTCCGTTGGTTGACATGTCGACATGAAATAATCGGCATTTTTATCCGCCTACACATAGGATGATTTATAATTCTAGCTTTATCGGATGGTGTATAAATACCACCAGTAGCACCCCTACTCTGAACTAATTTTATAGCTACAACCACAAGAAGCCTCAGAAGCCTCAAATCCAAGCCATCTTATTCACTCACCCGTCGACAGCACATTGAATATCTACACAATGGTCGCCGACTTGAAAATCGTCTTCGGCGCCATGTCCTTCGGCCGCGAGGGCACCCCCACCGCCCGCGTCTCCTCTCTCGACGAAGCCGGTGCCATGCTCGACGCCTTCACCTCCCGCGGTTACACTGAGATCGATACCGCCCGAATCTACGGCGGCGGCTCCTCTGAAGAGCTCCTTGCTGACGTCTCCTGGCAGAAGCGCGGCATCGCCATGGCCACAAAACTATACCCGATCGCCAGCTTTCCCATGCCCATCAACAACCTCGACCTCCCAAAATATACCCACCACAAGGGCGACGTGCGCCGCGGCCTCATGGACAGCCTGAAAGCTCTCAAAGCTGATAAAATCGACATGTTCTATCTACACGGGCCGGATCGCTCCGTCGACTTTGCAGTAACTCTCCAAGAAGTGAACGAACTCTACCAAGAAGGCTATTTCACCCGCTTTGGCATTAGCAATTATGCCGCGTGGGAAGTCGCGCAGATCTGTGAAACTTGCGATCGTAACGGTTGGATTAAACCTACCGTCTACCAGGGAGTTTATAACGCTCTCACCCGTGCTGCAGAGCTTGAACTCATCCCTTGTCTACGGAAATACGGAATGTCGCTATACATCTTCAATCCGCTGGCGGGAGGCCTGCTAGCGGGTAAGTATAAGCGTGAAACAACAGATGATGAGGTAGCCCCTGGCTCGCGGTATGATGTCAAGGGGCTGACGGGGAAGATTGCACGGATGAGATATTGGAACGATGGGATCTTTGCTGGGTTGGAGCTGATTTCAACGGCTGCTAAGGCAAATAATCTGACAGAGGCAGAGTGCGTGCTTCGGTGGTTGGTGCATCACTCGGCGCTGAAGCAGGAGAAGGGGGATGCAGTGATACTTGGAGCTAGTAGTTTGAAGTACTTGCAGAGCAATCTGGACGATGTCGAGAAGGGGCCGTTGCCGGAAGAAGTCGTCAAGGCAATTGATGCCGGGTGGGCGGAGGTTCAAGCCAAGGGCGGCGTCTTCAAGTACTTCCATTGATGTATAGTAACAAAACTTAGATAGCAGCTAGCTCGAAGTACATATACTTACAGCAATATTTCATCTCTAGAGCGTAGATAGTATACGTATAGCATTATATAATCGTCCTCCACGCTCCCACCATCCCCAAAGCCCAATATGCATAGCCCCACACCACCACCACAACTACACAAATTACCACCACTATCATGATCATTCTTCCTCCTGAGAACGCCGGCAATCCCCTTACCTTCCCCAGCCGTCGCTGCCCCGCACAATAAACACACTCACAATCCCCCCTCACGCGTCCAAACTCCGTCATGAGGATATTATACCCTTCTTCCCTCTCCGATATCCTCTCACCGTATGCCCGCAACCGTATCGGCAGGCTAGTACTAACCGCATCATGTTCCTTCTTTATCGCAGCCAACGCCGCCGTTACAGCTGCACTCCCAGGCTCTGTAGTTCCATATACCGTGAAGAAGCGGTAGAGCTGCGTCAGGAAATACTCGTACGAATCGCCGCTGCCACTATCCGAATCTGAGGCTGGGGTAATGGTAAAGGCTGAGGTGAAAGGCTCGGGTAGAACTTGGTGTATATCCAGGTTCGTCAAGGCGCTGCACACCACTTCTTGGACTTCGATTATCTCCCATGTAACAGCACATTCAAACACGTCATGGACATATTGCAGCGTGCCCGCGTCGTATCCGCTGTCGCCTTCGTGCAGGGAGGTTAGGATGCGGACCGTGGTGGATACGCCCGACGGTGTGAGTTTTCGGAAGGTATACTTGTTGATGTCTGGGGATGCTGCGAAGAATGGTGAGTATAGACGGAGGAGGTCGGCTGGGGCGGTGACGGTGCGGATGCTGTTGGTTGTCGGGATGAATAGTCGGAGAGTGATCTGTGGGGCAGCGGAGGGGTTGAGCGGGTACATGATGCTTTTTATTTTAGCCATCTTGTCGATATATTACGACGTGCGTATACAATGTATGTGCTTCGTCAAGTCGATTTAGTATTTACAGTTTGCTACGGTATCTATTTTGGGCGGTCTAATCCACGGAGTATAAGCTGAAGCTTGTCTCTTATGTATACTCTCCAATTGTTGAGTTCGGGGTGGCTTAACCTCTACAATCGAAATTGTTTCGATTTATTGAGCTCGTACGCGTATCGGGCCTTTGAAACGCTTTCTTTGTTCTCGTCTTCCTACGCAACGGCTTTCTACCACTTCGCTTAGCCCTCTAATCTCAACTACACTCGTCGACTACCGACGATACCAAATACTGCGGCGGCAGTTGTAGCCGCGCATCATGAAACTGACAGCCGACGAAACGTTCGAAACGCAGACTTGTGAATATACTTAGTCATCATAAATATCCCCACGTCTATCTACATATAAATATTCGCGCTTCCCACGGTGAATGGAATATGCATACCACCTCCTTCACAACTTCAGACCTCCAGATTCGCCAGTCCTAAAGTTTTCCCAGTATAGACAACGCCACCGTCACCCGCCGTAAATTCCCAAAATCTAGGAACCAATCCAACACCAACCATGACATCGTCACCAAAAGACCCGCAAGGTCCCACACCAGCGAACCCACCTCCACCCGAGGAAACCAAACGTGAATCCCCGACCCAAGTGAAAGTGGAAAACAGCCCCCCGCATACCACCACACCTCCCCCAAGCACACCGGTCCGCCCATTATTCTACCGGACCTACTCCTCACCAGCCTCCTTTAGTTTCCGCTCGCCGACGCCACCCCGGTCTGCCACTAACTGCATCCACGAAATGGACAGCTTTGAGAACGCAGCTTGCGACTGTTTAACCCCCTGCGTGAATAGGGTGCGGAAGTTGGAAGTGCGACCGCTTGAGCAACTGGAGGCTCAATGTTGGCGGATGGTAAGGGATTTGTTAGAGCGGTGGGAGTAGGTAGATTAATTACACTGTATCGAATACGAGAAATTGGTAGCATACTAGGTCGATATCGTAAACTGCGTATGGGGTAGAGAGCTGTGCGGATTTTAGCACTGCGGCGCTGCAGGTTAATCTTAGATAAATTTTGAAATTCACACTCATTCAAGCAAGCCGACTCTGGTCTCCAGGGTCAACTATCTCGTGGACTCTCTATTTTAAAGCTAGTAGCTATGACTATTATTTGTGCATGTAATCAACCTTGGTGAGTTTCGGAACTCTATTTCGCGTGAAGAGACGTACTACGGTCGCACAAAAAAGTGACCAACCCCTCCGCGAATCCCCGTGATCCGAGTCTACGTACTCTAGAACCTCCATAGAATACTCCCAAGGCCCGCCCGTGGGCCAAGGCCCTCCAGGCTTCCGTCGCTTACCATTCTTATCGACCGGTATGGGTACAGAGCACTCGATAAACTTCTCCACCCGCGCGTTAACTCTCACCCCAACTTGCCTTCCACCTTCCACCGTCGCTGCCAATTTGTTCTTCTGCACGCTTAGACCGCGTTTAATCTTCTTCCCCTTAAAGAGCTCACGCCCGCCGCGACGATAAACCAGTTCCTCAAAGATGTGTAGTGGGTATAGCTCGTGGAATTGGATGTGCTCTTCAAAGCGGCTGGCGACCGCAGCGAAGGGCTCCGAGGGGAATGTTACCGTTGTAAACATGAATTGCCGTTTACCGCCCGGTGGACGAGGCTGGCAGCAACCAAGGGGCTTAGGCCAGAATTCGGCGTAGATGGTAATGATGAAGGCGTTACCAGAGCGTGGGAGAACCGCTGGGGGGCGGAAATCGGCGGGAAAGGGGTGCTCTGGAGGTTCCATGGTGGATATGGGTATAATTGACTAGATTAATTTATGTGATCTATTGGTTGGAAGCTAGGATAGTGCAGTCGAGTGTGCTAGAACAGACGTCCACATGTGTGCGCTAACGCTAGAAGTTGCATTGACCGGTCCTTGAAGAATCTCTGATATTTTGATTCAGATGTGCAGTAATGCGGTATGTAGAGGTGTGGATTGCGTCGCAGTATGCAATCAGACCACAAAAATACGATTGGATACAAGTTACGTTAAAATTTACTCGAAACTTAATAAGGACGCGGAAAGAGCATGTAAGATCCTGCGATAGTATGTTTTGTGTTGGCGTTCAATTTACAACAAAACAAATATTGGGCTGAGACTGGAAGTTTCCCATCATCGGTCTCAAACCCCAAACCAAACGTAACGTGATAATCATATCTAACATCTTCGGAGAATTTCTACACGCCATATTTCTTGAAGTTTAGTATCGAGCCAGACTGTATACAGCCCCCAGTAACGATATTTACTCTGCTGAATGTGCGATCAAGGGCCGATTCAAGGCCAAAGATTTACTCTGCTTTTGGTTCCAACTCCACTCGAACCACTATCCTAAACTGCAAACCCATCTCATCATACTTAGGCAGCAGCCCATTCTCCCTCAGACTGAGTTCCCTGTCGATTTTGCTTCCGTCATCTTTGTAGTAGACCTGCACCATTTCCGTATCTAATTCGTGTTGCGAGTAATGCTGGCGGTAGTCTTCTTCGAAAAATTCAACGGAGAGTGCCCAGGTCTCATCCGCGTAGGCGTTCATTTCGTAGGAAAATTCGACCGGGTCTGAGTGTCACCAAGAACCGAACTGTGAGTTAATATGGCCTAAAGCTTATACCTAGGTCTAGAGCTAGGGAAGGTATCAGGACAAAGATTTTGACATACTGGTATTGGTATCAAAGCGACGCTTTGTGCCTCTGATTGTGATCACAAAGTAGTCGCCGCTGTTGAGCTGGAGATGAATTCCCGCGGGGTGACAAGGGTCGCTCTGAGACGTGTCTGGGGAAGACATATTGGCTTGTGGTAGAGAAGGGGCTTTTGTATTCTCGGGTTTTCGGCTGTTCTCTGGTTCTGGAAAGTATGGCGCTCAATGATTTTGTGGAAATCTGGGATTATGATTAGGTGTAGGAATGGTATTCGGGGCCTCGGTCTGATTTTAACGACATATCCTAATATCTACAGCTTGTATACTACTGGGTCAATATTGTCCATAATGTTGGTTTGAAGCCCAGGACAAAGAGTTTGACGAGCTGGTGGTCTCGTGAACAACAGGCAGCACGAACAAAGAGGTAGATACCTAGTGTAAACAAAGCCTGATACCAAGACTAAACATACGTGGGCATGAGTGCTATTGTTTCCCTTTGACCAATCTATGCGTACATGCTTTCGTGCGTACACTATTCAACCGGCGGACATTATTTGAAGCAAATACATTTTACCCCTGCCGCTATTACTGCACCTGCGGCTTCGCCTCCACAACAACAACACATTGAGTGCAAAATACTACAAACTTCATGTCACTGTGCAGTGAACGACATTCTGGGCTCTAAATATCCATGCCCCTGAATCAAATTAGGAACTGTTCTTTGTCCATGTTTCCAAGTCCACTCGAACTACCAGCCGGAGTTGTAGGCCTGCTTTGTTGTATTTAGGTAATAGACCGAGTTCTTCCATGGTTTAGTTGAGGTCAATGACGCTTCCATCGGGCTTATAGTAGACCGACTGGACCTCGAATCCGAACTGTTCAGTTTGCACGGGAAATCCAATATTATTATAGATATCTTTAAATTCACTCGCAAATTCGAAGAAAGGTTGTTGGGGGTAGGTGATTAATTCGTGGGAGAATTTGACGGGGTCTGGATTTGTCGTGAAGATAAGTAAGGATGGTGGTGTTATAGAAGAGTCTCTGAACAGGGGGTAATGACGATATGGACCGAAACTAGAAAATGTAAAGCTAATAGAGAAACATACCATTTTCAACGTCCATGCCGCGCGTGGCGCCTCTGATGGTGACTTTGAAGTCACCGTATGGCTGTGGGAGATGGTTTACCGTGGAGGGAACGTCGCAGGGACGTTCAACTGAGGGATCCATGTTGCTGGCGACGGAAACTTTCCGGGTATTGAGTTGTCGGCAGTTCTCTAGGTTTATAGAAAGCACGATGGCCGAGCTGCTAGGGACTGTGTATTCTAGGGTTCCACGCTATGTGAAAATCTTTGAGTGTTTTTTGTTGGGGATTTCAAGTACTAGCAAGGTGAACTTAGAACGAAAAAAGTCTACAATATGGTTTATATTGTGCCAGTCAGATGGCAGGAGGAATTCGAGACTATTCCACGCTATCAGTTACGAAATTTCAAAACCCTGAAACCAAATGCCAACCAAAAGTGCAAGAAGCCTCAGAAGCAACTTGGTAGAGTGATGATAGTTGGTAAGATGCATATTTTGCTACAGGACTTTTAATTAAATCGTAAAAATATTCCCAAAAACCCGCCGACGACAAGGCGTTTAAGTCGTGTTTTTTGTGTAGCGGGATGGTAGCGGTTCTTGGAACCAAAAGTCCGCCACTGTCTCTACGTCAGTTTCGATGAGCAGTCTAATCTGCACGCCATCTTCGTCGTAGCTGGGTAATAAGTCGTTCTCCTTCATAGTAGAGTGCATATCAACTTCGCTACCGTCGGGTTTAAAGCAAGCTATTCCTGTATAAACTTCATCACCCAAGCACTTTTCGATATACTCTTCAAACTTGTGGATAGCCTCCATGAATGGTGCATCTGGGTATGTAAAGATATCGCAAGAAAGCTGTCTGAAATCTAGATTTATGCCCCATATTTTAGCGCCAGATACATTTGTCCAAGTGTATAGATGATGGTAAGGAGAGGTGGTATGGGATATAAGCGGAGATATGTAAGGCATACCGGTACACCCATTTGAGCAAATGCAGCACTTTGTGCCCACAAAACTGATCGCGAAAGAGTCGTCGCGGAGTAAGGGGTTGGTTTCAGTAGCCAGAGGGCTAGGCGAGGAGCGAAATGTGCGCTGGGAGGTCATGCTTCAATATAAGTGGCAAGGTCCTTTCTCATTTCCTTGCAGTTTTGACTACTCTAGGAAATTTTGAAGACGGCGAACAGCTAAGATCGTTTCGATTATTACGGCATGGCTTTACGCCTGAATCCACCTTGAGAGCTATCATGTATGATGCGCTAGCCACAAAAGCTGCCAACCCATAGATCAAATACACTCTGGAACATTCGATTCTGCTATGGCCTAAGAAGCTACATGAATTTTCAGGGGCCATTTGTTTCAAGAAAAGCTAAAGGTAAGTTCATAGCGAATGGCTAGCCTCAGAATCGCATATATTCGCTCAAGCGGGTACATTTCTTCACATCCACTACTGAAACGTTTGATACCCGATATTATCCTAGACGTATGGAAAAGCGGTCGATCAGAGTCTACATAAGGTCTGCGAAAGAAGCATACGGGTAGCTACCTATACAAAAAACTAGGCTAGCTTTGGGAGCCCATTGCTAGTTGCATTTTAGTCAAGAGGCCCGAAGTTCACGATGACACTAAGAATTTCGCATAATGAGATTAAACTTCGGCACTATTATCGTGGTCGCAGTTTCGCGGTCAGTAGTGCTTGGCTATCGACGTAATATTTATATAACAAGCTTTTGCATTAGGGCGTTCAGGGTTATCGTTAAAACAGGTGCTCCAATTCTGCGACAAGGCCTATCCTCCGAGAAGATTGGGATGATTCGTCTGATGGTGTATCCCTTCGCATGCCAGGCTTGAGTTACCCGATCTCACGCATAGCCATCCACTGCTCAGAGCAACCTAGCCTGAACGCCAATTGCGATGAAATAAAGAAGAATGCTGAATATACACCTCCGCTGCTATAATAGAGAGAAAGCTTGAACTGTAGAATCCCTCATCCAGTATATTTAGAACTCCTAGGTAGCAAGAATTCCGCTGTCACTAGACTCACCAGAACCACTATAGGCAGTTGTAGGCCCGAATCGTCATACTCCGGCAACACTTCATTTATGTCCATAGTGAGGTCCGCTTCTAGTGGGTCTCCATCTTCCGTCTCGTATACGATGATGTGGTCGAAGAAGGTCGGTGGAGGGAAGTAGGTTTTGTATAGTTTCTCGAAACTAGTCGAGATATTCCCGAAGCGATCGTCAGGGCGAATCTTAAATTCATGTGTGAATTCAGGGGGGTCTGCATTAAGTTTTCATATGGCTCTGGCATCAATATTGGATGGTGATTTCAGGAAATTATCGACGTACTGGCATTGGTTTTGCTATCTGGACGATTCAAAACACCTTTAAACGTGACAATAAAGTAGCCACCGGGAAGAGCAAAATGAGATCCCCTGGGAGAATACTCCTGAGTAAGCGAGTCTGACGAAGACGTACTGGAAGGAGTAGTCATCTTGGAGTTATGGTAAGTGTCTAGCTGAGATGCGTGAGGTGACTGTGAGATGGAGATCAAATTTCTAGCTGGTGAGAAACTATATCATGCTTGAATACAAACAACGCACAACAAAATACTCGGGAGCCCACACACACATTCGATGACGCCTACGGCTTGCTTATTATTACCATTTCTCCGAATTCCATGAATCCAATACAAGATATGGCGATACCACGATTGCTTTACGCATACAGGAACTCCACATTAACACACATGGGCATATTATACCTCTCATGCACTCACGGATCACTTAAGCGTAACCTGGATTACATCGCACTACCTCAATCTCCATTCGCACCGGCCGGCCCTCAGAATTGTACCGCAATCCCACCCCGTTCTCTGCGACAGTGAGGCTTCCCTTGGCTAAGGATGTTGCGTAGTATGCAATTGTCTGGGAGTGTCCGAGTGGGTACAGCGGGAGGATGGTTTCTTCGAACCGGCGAGCCAGAGAGGAGAAGGGTTCTTCAGGGTGGGCTTCGAGCTCATGCTCAAATTCATGTTCAACGAATGGGGTGGAGAAGTCGAGAGCTGTATTGGTAATCCGCGTAATTAGCATGTACTGAAGCAATACTTAGAGAGATGGGTAGGGAAGTGTGATTCAGTAGTGGCAGAAGGTACGGTCTTTCTATTTAGTGGACATACGCGGGCCGTCAGGAATAGAGAGTCTATCTCTGAAGGTAACGATGAATGCGCCGTTCGGCTGCTTGTCAGGATGGGGACCGATTGGCTTAGGCTTCGGCGCTGGCGTTTCGGGTGAAGCTGGTGGTGTCAGCGGACGATCCACTTTACCGAAGGCTGAGGTGACATCGACGCGGGCAAAACCTTCGAAAGGCACATGTTGCTTAGGTCTACCAAAGGTACCTGGGGCTGACATTTTGGATTCTGGTATTTTCAGAGTCTCTATGTACTTCAGGGCTGCGTCTAAGTGATACCGTAGTGATGTCGGATTCCTAGATTGAACTCTTACTGAAGATAGGATGTGGGTCTGTATATTATTATGCTAATAGTTCCTAATCAGTTCAATATGTGATAAAATAAGGCAAAGATAGTTATCAACTCTTGGAATTAGGCTTTTAAAGTCCCAAGCTCGAGTAAATACGGGGCTTGCACTTTGATATTGGTATCAACTTGAACAATTTATCCACCTGCAACCTGTACGATTGATGTTTTTGAACTTGCAACTTGCGATAGGGCGAAACATTTTTGGGGGTCACATGTCTGGAGCGAACCGAATTGGCTTGGCTTCATACCCCATTATTGAAAGCTTTGTATATACGCACCTCAGATAGAGATTTTTCAGTGCCGTTAAAATTGGCCATGACTTTGAGTGGTGTCCGCACAAAAGCAGGTCTGGTTACGAGGCTGTAAAATTTGCTGTTCAGATAGTGCTGCCATTGCTGTGTTGTCGCCGCCAGAAACTGCTGATACACAAAAATGAACTTCGGTATCGTATCCAGGTTATTTAGAAGACGCTAAGCCTTCTAAAGGGACGAATATATCTTTAGGCTCTATACTTAAATTGTTATTAAATTCTGGGGGTAGTGCGGTCGTGGCAAGTTATCTTGCAGCAAAGCTGATTATGCGGGACAGAGCACCCACCACGACAACACAGAAAATACCACACAAGATGTGACCTGTGGATGGAAAGGTTACCGGGCTTTCTTTGGGGAATCTTTCGACTCTAATTTCTAAAATGCTTATTTCTCTGTTAGGCCGGAGGAATTCAGCTAATTTTGGAACTTAAAAGTGCCGACGGATTACTCAGAATAACAGTTCCAATTGAACCAGATCTTCTTGCTCGACCAACTTCATTAGGAGGACCATTGCTTCGTATGAATCGAAAGAGGGGAGTCAAGCCAAGGCGGAATGTCGATGAATCCAAAAGGCCATAAAATCGTTGGTTACAGGGTGTCTCTCGACCACAAAAATTAGATAAAAGCACTCGAGGAATCGCATTCGCGGGTGGTTTGGCTCGCGTTGTGCTGCCCAGCCAGGGCCGACGTCACAATGTCTTGCTGTTGATTGCAGGCATCCAGGCTCGTGATTGGCCGGATGCGGGAACGACTACAACGGATCCGAGTGGCAGGCAAAATCCCCGAGACTCGATCCGAGTTAACTTTGATGAATATGGAAGCTCCTTCCGAATACCGATTCAACCGAGAAAGATGTTCATGTTTAACACCTTGACAGCAACTTGCAGCTAGCAAACGAGTACGCGAGTTTGGTGATGTTTTCAACGTACTAGAGTCAGCAGCCCCGGCGATACTACGCAAGACGGCTCAGAAATGCTCAAGAGAGGTCAATTATATCTAGCGATTCGGTGAGATTACCACGGTCGACGTTACTGCTTCAACGGAATACGTCGGAAAAAAATAACTATATGCCATTTATAGTAGGTCTAGCCGATAGTATTGGAGAGTCCGTGAATTTTACCATGTTCTGGCAGATACTCTAAATGAAATTGGCCATGTGGTTGCATCCGTAAAATATACGATCGCGATCGCAAGACTGGCGGTGGAAAGTATGCCGAGTGTTCTATATAGTTACTTGCATCCCGATATAGATGGAACAACCCAGCAGGATAGTAATGCCCCATTATGGCCGACTCAATGCAGATGACTGGGGTGTCTTGTTTCTTTAGAAGCGATGCTCCGATTGCGATCAGGGTTAATGGCGGTGTTACTAAGCCATGGGCCATAGTGGCGGTGGGTTAACTGGGGAAATCGCGTTTCAACAGGTGGGAGCAGCACGTCCCAGGTGGTCCGCGAACAGTCGAACAGGCCGAGTTCGATGCAATGCTACATTTTCGAGCTTAAAAGCTGCTAGGCAACTTCCGCTTTCCTGTTGGAGCTCTGCAGCAAAGACGGTTACAGCTGCCAAAATAGGAAGTGCCACAAACATGTGCATGCTCTCTCAACCATTAACAACCCTAGCTATATATAACATATCCACAGAAATCCACCTACTTTTTCCGAGTTCGATATGACGTCGAAAGGATCTGAAGTAACATTGTCTTTGTCTCTTCCCCGCTTTTGTCGCGTTAGCATGTAGCAAGCTTGCAAGCTTGGAGTAGTGTCGAATGTGCATCCATGTCGATGGTCTCTTTAAATCTATCATGTATTGGCAAACGTGCATATGCAGCACTGCTGCTGTGTTGCTCGAAATTGCAGCGGATCGCATCGCCGAGACTTTCTCGCAAAATACCTGCGCCACGAGACGAGCAGCAAGCCGCCCGTGCCAATTATTGAAGGCCTGAAAATATGCATATGGTGGAAGTATATTCCGTACACGGTCACATTGTGTGTAACTTAGCTTCTCGTTTCTCACCCATCGGCACTACACCACTTTCTCGTCCTGCACCCGTGAAACAAAATAAGGCTCGGTGGGGCGAAGTTGCATGCAGGAAAGCTTAGCTATTTCTCGAGCCACCGAACTGCAGAATGAGCTGGACTATGGACGGCAGACGTGCATAGCCGAATCGTACGCCTGCACAGCTTCAGGCTCCCGAGACAAAAAGAATGCAAGGGTCTAGGGCATGCCGGTGCTCACATAAGCCACTGGCTATACTAGTATTGGACTCGGCTCTACAGCTGCACTTCTGTGATGCTACCGAGCTCAGTTAGGTACCTATTAGAGCCAACACCACCGGAGATAGGCCGCACGGCGCTCTAGGTAGGCGTGCCCCGAGTGTCTAAAATATTTTAAAATGTATCAGAATTGCGGCTGTGAATATGCACAGGTATCTCTGTACACCGGCCGCTAAAACGGCCTGCTTTGAGTCCCGGCTGGGGTTGTAAGTTACAGCCGCGTCCGCGATAAAGCGCCTATGGAAATACGCACGAGCAGTACCCCCATGCAGGATGTAACGCCGCTAGGTTCTTACTGGCCCCCCGGATCCCTCCCATACAACTCCAAGCGTCCGCGTTAGTTTGAAACGACAAACAGAACTTGCAGTGAGATATGACAGTCGACTGACATGATTGCATTCGGGTTAGTGTACCAAGCTTAACCCAAACGGCTGGGTAACCTTCTATGCAGGGTCTCCGCAAGTGATACACGACATCACTAATGGGAAAGTGACGACTCAAATTTTCACTACCAATCGCTATATTTAGATTTTCGTTGTTACTTTGACAATCTGGATTTGCAATATTTGCATTCATCATTGATTGTGTTGGATTTCTCGCTGTAGCTTTTTGAGGCCTTTTCGGATCTAGCTTCTACAGCATGGCTTCGATATCCGTGTTTCTAGAAAAAAGAAAAAAGAAACCAACCTAGTATGATCTTTGTGTAGCCATGTGGGCTGTGATGTCGCACATCTAGGAAAATTGAATTGGACGACGAGGTTGCAACGTGAAAATTGTTGTGCATCTGGCCCATAATGACTGAGTCTAGCCTATTGGATTCGCTAGAGACGATGCCGTATTGAGCATTCCAGCTACGAAAACTAGGTCGCTGAATTATTATAAATAAGTCACTCAGTTCGCCCTTTCATCCTACTCTCATCATCATCGATCAAACCATCGAGCTCATCGCACCTTCGCTTCAAACTTACAATCGCTTCAATTCCACTCACCTTCGCTTTAACAAACATCTGAATTTATAACTTAACTGTTACACAGTTCAGCAACCATCTATTATTAAAAATGAAGACCGCAATTTTCACCACTGCTTTCCTCCTCGCCCTTGCCCAGGCCGCCCCAGTCAAGGACGTTGAGAAACGCGGCGAGCTTGCTAAGCGCGTCGTTTACGCTGTAAACGGCATTGAATACGTACCACTGTTTTCTGATGCCAATGGCACACCGGGCAAGGACGCCACTATTCAAGATATCCAATTGAAGGAGTACGATGAGTTCAAATGCCTTGCTGCATGCAATGATCAGAAATCATGTCGATCTTTTGTTATCTTCAACCTCAAAAACAAGAAAGGCGTCACCTGGCCAATCTGCTCTTTGTATGGCAAAGAGATTACCAAGGCGGACGCCACTCAGCCTTATTGGGACGAAAAAGATAGCACCGTCTCTAACGTCTCTGGGTTTAAGAGGAAGGTTCTGCAAGAGGCTGTTAGCGGTTGGACTGCCACATGCTACGGAAGCTTCACCTTTGCGAGCAAATACAACACACCCGGATTCATTGGCTATAGCGCTGTCGCAAAAACCCCGGGGGCTTGCGTCAAGGCCTGCGACGACCTGAACGCGGAAAAGAAGCAGTCTGGAGCTAAGAGCTACACTGCCTGCAACTTTGTCAACTTCTACAACAGATATCAAGGCACCAAGCAGTTCGAGACCGCCTGCTCCTTCTACAGCATGTCTTTCACCGAAGGCTTGACTTCCAACACGAACGAGCTGGAATTCGGCAAGGATTTGAGCGACGCCGAGTCCTGTGCCTACCGCCGCGATAGCCCCATCGGAGACGCCAACGGCAACGTTGTCACCTCCAACCAATACTAAACCGTCACGAATTAACCGATGAACTCGCATATATCGCTGAATTGGCCGCTAGAAGATTCGGCACGAAATGCGTTGAAACGAATCTCATTCCCTCACGAAAATGTTCACGAAAACCCATTGCATAGCCTGCGAATCCATTTGCATATTTGATTTTCCTTGTTTCTGACGACACGTCCTGTACTACTAGAAAGACTTGGCTTTAGTTTGAATCATGTTAACGACAAAAAAAAGAACTCATGTATGATGATGATAGCTGAATTAGTTGGTATACACACTGAGAATAGACAATCTTATAACTTTAAATATTTTCCTAAATCTCGTATAAACACTCGGGTACTCGTGAACGGCCGTGTGCTAGTCTGTAGTACAACACGAGCTAATTATCTTAATACAAAAATCCTATCCTTGAAGCGTCACAAACTGAGAATTCATCTAAGCAAATCATAAGTCCAACATGCTCTTTTTCCATTTTGGCCTCAGATTTGCAAAACCCTCAGTGCGCGGGCATACAGCGAGGCAACTACGCTTACACCCAACTTAAGAAGGAACGTTGATGTGACTATTGTGGGAGTATAATGAACTGTAGTAATACCCATGTGCGTAGACGCTCTTTAGAATAGTTGAATGACGTCTTTTAAATTAAATAAACTCTTCTTAAACTACACCGGTTCTCTTGCTGTTCTCTCGTCTCGTGTCCGGTGTCGATGCTTAAGTTTATACGAATGGCTTTAGATTACAAATTTATATATGAAATTCATGTGACATCTTCAGCAGCGACGTCCGCTTGCACCCATTCTGTAAACGCCACTCCCACACCCTCACACCATGTAGCTATAATAAGAATAGTAACGCATTCCCCATCGCCTCCGATCTCGGGAATACTCTCGTCCAAATCGACTCGCTATTGAAGCCAAATACAGGCCCGTTGCTCGTAAAGCTCTAAATACCACGTCGAAATCCTTCCACCTGCTCCGCTGAGCTTCGATATCGAGACTCTGTCACGTCACGGACAAGGTGTGGTTCTGAGCCAACGAGATAATCTTGTTGCCGAGGTGGCCTTGCGCATGCTAACGAGGGTATCGCCCGTTTTGCGCGTCCGTTTGGCCTTTAGTGATACTAGAGTTGAATTTAGGAGGGCTTATATTAGACCAGTTTGGAGAGTGTTACACAATGCTTCTAGTTAATAATGAGTTTAGAATATTAGAATTAGTGGAATTCTTAGTGTTGGCTACCAGCGCGACCTAAGAAAATAAAATAAAATATCTAAGAAACATAGAATATCTGAGAAAAGTAGAATATGCATGCACCCCGCGCGATGCAAGACCCGTGATGTAACCAAAGAACGCCGATAATAAAATACAGTAACACCCTTAGCTTGACCAGCAAACCCCAAAACTAAAATCAAATATTATTTATCACAGTATTGTAAACTTCCATCTCCCCTATGCCACCTGTACATTCATGCATGTAACTCCGCCACTCCATCTTTTTCAAACGTCTCAAGAATGACCTAGCCCCTGCAGGATAAAACTTGTTATATTCTGCCCGCCGCCGCCCGGGAACCCACCGACGGCGCAGCGACGAAAGCTCGATCCAGTTCCCCACCTCAATTTAGCAAGGTTTTTCCATAAATTGATCGAACCCTGGTTATCAAGCGAGTTGTATAGCCGACAATCTGCAGGTTCGATCACAAATTGTATTGGCGTCTGTGTTTTATCTTGCACCCGGATAACATCGCGGCTGTTGATATTGCCAGTAATCCTGAATGGTAAAATGAAAGGCAATGTGGCGTCAAAGACCTTTTGATCCTCTGTTGAGTTTGACTTCGCCGACAAGAGGTTGACTGCCTCCACCGTATCTGCGAGCAGTTCCGAGAATTGAAGAACGCGGCCGCCCCGTGTGCCGCCGACGTGCGGCGATGGGGCGTCGTTGGGTCTACCGCCCATTACAACAGTAGAAATAGGAGACTGTTCTTGCTTAAGAAGTTCAGCAAAGGCTGAACAAGCGGATGCGCAGATTCCGTCCGTGAGCAGGACTATATTTTCCTTACGGAATGGCTGTGGGGATGTAAGATTCGCAAATGGGCCGAATCCCGTGATACCAAAGAACTCAAGCCGTCCAGCCCAGTTAGTTTCAACAGGAAGTGACGCTGTGTCGTTGACAGAAGGGACGTTATATGGACCGATGAAAGCCGCGAGATCGCGAGGCCTTTTTCCATTCACATCGAGCATAGACTGCCGGCTAAATGCGCTTACAACGCCGCTTGTGAAAATGGCGTTAAAGACAAGCGGATCGATGCCAGTGTCCCCATTGGTCGCGCTCTCAAAGTCACTCTCCTTAGTAATATTTTTAGCTTTAAAGAACTGAAGTATTTTGTCCACCTTGTCATCGGTAGCCAAAGCCTCCGCCGCTGTAGCAAAGATATTCGCAGCTGGGTGCACCCTAATGCGAGAATACAAATGCGCGGGCCCAGTAGGAAACAGCTGTTTATACAAATCAGTAACAAGATTACCGATCCCTCCGCCGTTGCCACGAACGTCAATGATGAGTTTTTGTGAGTTCCGTCGTTTTGCCTCTAGGATGAACTCACGCGTGGCAGCTTGGAAACCTTCTTCTTGCAAAGGAGCTGTTTGATTTTCTCCGTTTAAAAACCCCGTAACGACAAGCACTGCTGTGCGGAGTGGGTCATTATCAAGAAAGTATCCGCCCATCAAGGCGTTGACGTCCTGTACATACGCAGGGACTTCCACCAACTTGAACGGCTTGTTGAAAAACACCAGCGTCGGGCTATCAGTCCTCAACGGAGCCCCAGCTGTGGTAGTCAAAGGAGGTTTTCCAGATGCCAAAACGGTGGTGGTAATGGTGGCATTGGTGGCAATGGTGGTATTTGTCACCCGCTTTCCGATAAGGGGGATGGCCGCCCCAATGACTTGAGGAGTAGGCGTTGGCATAATCCATCGCTTCGCTTTAGTCGTGGAAGTCACCGAGCTATTGGTATCTGGAACGAAGAATTCAGGATTAAGAACGATTTTCTTATAAAAGTCGGTGCCTGTGTTGATTCCCGTCCAATTCATTGTACTGCTCCAGGTCGCGACTGCCTGATAATCGTAGTCATACGTTGACGAATTTGAAAAAGTAATGGAGATTGAATTCTTGCCGGGGTACCGCCTGTATAATCCTAAGAACGTGCCACCGCCAACCTGATCCAAGCTCCGGAAGACTTCGTTGTACCGCGCATCCGGCGACTGCGAAGCGCCAGTGTTCGAGAATTCGGCCAAGTAAGCCTCGACTTCCTGCCCGTCGATACGGGTGATATGCGAGGTGCCGTTGAGGCCGACCCCTCTTTTCAAGTTTTTGAACACGTCATCGTCAACGTAGGCTTTCGGCTTCGAAACGCCGTCGGTACTAAGAGACAATAGCGAAAACGGCCCTTGGAATCTGACCAAACTAAATGAATTCCACACAAGAGATAGATGACCATCGTGGCAACGTTGTATCATTTTTACAACCGCTTCTTCAAATAGAACATGGTGAGCCATTTGACCACTTCTCACCTGATCAGCCAGCTGATCAAGGGAGCCCATTATATCAACAGGCTCTTGTAGCGACCCGGCTGGCGGATTGACTAAATACTTGATGGTAGACTGGAACTGCATATACTTTTTCAGCCCGCTAATAAATTCTAGCGTCAGTCCCACGTCCAGCGGGATTGAATATAGGCAATCCCACGCCTCGCGGGGTCGCACCTCTACCGCGCTAGGTGGTTCTGGTACGCTCTTGCCTGTAGCTGCAGCGCGCGCGCTCTCGTAGCTAGATAGAGCACTCGCGTACCTGCTGCTGATTACACCACATGCCGAACAGAAGTCAGATGGGCCGGAACTGAATTGCGTAGATGTGGGTCTTGTAACGGTGATGTTTGCCGTCAGTTGCGTAGACGTGGGTCTTGAAAGAGTAATGTTTCTCGTCAATTGCGTTGATATCGGTATAACGGTACTGCTTTTCGTCGTAGAGATATTTGCGGGAGGAGCAAAGGGTTGAGGGTAGGAAGGTGTGGGAGTAGCTGCGGATGCGAGGTGTGCAGCTCCGAGCAACCACATGCACACGGTTATAGTTCCGTGCATCTTGATATGCGATCCTGCGCAAAGC
The DNA here is from genome assembly GCA_036971555.1 of Drechslerella coelobrocha. Classification (NCBI taxonomy): domain Eukaryota; kingdom Fungi; phylum Ascomycota; class Orbiliomycetes; order Orbiliales; family Orbiliaceae; genus Drechslerella; species Drechslerella coelobrocha. The sequence goes on along the minus strand of JAJTUH010000013.1, from coordinate 307,094 downwards.
GAACAAATAAAAGATAGTAAAAGTAGAAATTAAGAGATATATGTGACTTGCAAAAGAAATTGCAAAATGAATGGCGAAAATTACAATGTGTATATATTTGAACTTGGACAACCTTTGCTGCTTGCAGCTCTAATGGATCACAGAAACATCAACATCTGGCATCTCAGCCGACCTTTATATCAGAGGTGTTTGTCGTCAATGAGGTCGATAAGTCACATAGGTCCATCGCGCTGTACGTTTAGGGAATCTAAAACTGCTACACGATATCTGCAGGGCTTTGCGCGACGACCAGTGGGCTTTGTTCCACCCGCATTAGAACTGGGTTAGAACTGGATTCTTGTGCTGAGACGTTGTGTTACAATATGCCAGTACCTAGTCAGTGAGGCTATCTGGCTTGGTACTACCAACAAAAGTTCGCCTTACGCTGTGGGGGGGAGGAGGGGGGGTCGCCCAGCCCTTGCCCAAGTCCGTTGTGTTCCGGATCAATGGCAGGTCGAGCCACAGCCGCGCAAACAGCCGCAGGGCAATTGACTAGGCCCGGTTTGTCGACGTCTTGGCTTGTTGATCCCATGAAACAGACTAGAAACGTGAAATCTGCAAGTAGAAATCTGCAGGTAGGAATATAGAACGTCGACCGACGCTGTTGGCAGGTTGCAAACTCTGCACGCCAAATTCTTGGCATTTCGCCTCGCGGATTTATGAATCCTGATATGCACGTCTGGATCCTAATGTATTTCACTGGCAGCGACCGGAACCTAAACGGTGGCAGATAGGCTCAGCCATATATGCTTGCAGAGTATCTCCTAACATTCCTCTCTCGTGAACATTTGAGACGAGGATAACCGAAGTGAACACTCGAAAATCGTTGTATGTCGATGGGTTGGTCGTACAAGATATTATTAGCACCGTCCTGCGCAGCTGCGTAAGCCACACTAATCGTTATATACGTTATCCGCAAACGGTAGACACTCTGCGACAACCGATACGACAAATATTCTGCCTCGATTACCAGCTAAGGCACAAGTAATTTTCTAAGGATGTCGATACGCACTATGACTAACTCTTTTTAGGCATGGGCACAGATTTGATTGGGTGCGGAATCACAACGAGATATCAATCCACCAGGAGAAAGTCCGGCTGTAACTACTGGAAGGAGCCCGGCCGGCAAAATCATGCAAGATGAAGTCTGCGATGACATGACCGCCTGAGCCCTGGTATAACCGTTGCTCCAATGATGGCAAGTTGAATAATAATGTATCTTTGGAGCCCGCTAGCACTGGTCTTGCATCTTGCATGCTCTTGACGTCTCCTGCTAGCATTGAAGTCGTGTGTAACCATCATGAGCGACAACACAAGAATTCTCACTTTTCCTACTGTCTCGCCTGCCAACAACGCCAAGGTACGTCCAACAAAAGACAAATTTCTGCCCCAAAGCCCCCTGCTGCCCACAGTGTCATTACGTAGTGAAGTGCCAGCGTGATTTGGTGCGCAAACTGTGGAGAAGGGGTATTTGAAACCGCTTTGTGCAATGGAATCTGTAGTCCAATCTATGCATCTACCATATTAGTACGAGGCGTATAAGGCATAAGCAATTTTTCTGAAATCAGTAAAGCATGTCTTGCCGCTAAACTATACCTGCATACTAGAAAGGGTTAGAAGAATGATTGAGAGATGCGAGAAATACACCGTCGACTTGAAACGCAACTCTATCACGACGCAATTAACAAGTGTATCAAAGATAACTAATAGGTTGAATATATCGAATAGAACAGTACAGTTGAGGTCTGTGAAGGAGACAATGTACAGTCATCAATCAAATTTTTTCTTTTTTTTCACAGGGTGATACCAAAGTCGTGCAGGCCTGAGGGCATCTCAGCACATGCAACCACCAAATCCGTGTGCCATCTACTGCAAGTGGATATGCAAACAAGTCAGAGGTTGACACCAACACAAAAGGTGCGAGTTTCACTGCCTGACAGGCGTGCATATATGTACGTACAATATACCAAAAGCGAAAAAGAAGTGATGAGCACGACAATATATTTACGATATAGAGAAGTAAATTTGAGAACCAAGACGAGGAGCAGAGTGGCTCGTACGAAGACATAAGGGACTAGAAGCTCCCTAGGATTCTCGAAGCATAAGCTATAGATATTATATTACTGTGTTGATACCGAGGGGGTGTTAGAATTCCGCAGCGACAGTCTCTGATCAGGCCTGTTAAGGTGGTGTATTATAGAGCATCGTAGCAGGAAGTTGCACGCAACAGAAAGTAGGTATGTACATACTCAGCCAGTATCATAGCCACAGCTTTAATCGTCTTTGCTGCGAGTCATGCTTTATCATTTTAGCTGCACTGTGTCTCCACTTTTTTTTCTTCGCCTTCCGTGCAATGTTTACCACTCTGCCTTACAAACCTATCACCGGCTCCCAAGCCCCGCCACTAAATTGCAGAACGCAAATATATATAAACAACATAGGAATAGGATAATGTCTCGGGAAGGGACTACGCAGACATTCGCGTGGCGATAAAATAAATCACTAAAAGTATGCGTCCCATAATCTATAATAAAATAGGGCGGTGCACTATGCAATACTGAGGTCACGTGGCACTCGTCTATGGGCGTTTTCATGTTTCTGCTGTACTCCCCGATTGACCTTAGCTTAAAGCTCTACCATGGACCGCCACCATGGGCCATCACCAAAACAAGAAAATGCAGACGACACGTGATATCAAAGCAAGTGGCATTCATGCGTCGTGCTTTCAATCTACATGTATCGACACCGACAGCTACGCCACCATACAGCCTCGGAGCTAGGTATTATATCCAATGTACCCGTCGGGAGTATGATATATCCTTGAATACTATTACCACCAAGTTACAGATAGATACCCAGGTCCTCTGTGCGGCACATACAAAAGCTGCCTTGTGATCCTACTAAAAAGCAACTAGGCGGATGCCATATGATGACCCCGAGCAAGCGACGGCACTTTTTACGCAAGCTACCGTACAGGGTATACGTCAGTCTCAAGCTACAACTTAGATCGCAAGGACCAACTAAATTAGTCCACGATTTGGAATAGACATCTGAAGCACGTCTTAAGGCCTCGGGAACGGTGCGTCAATGACTCGCTATTTCCCCGGCGGTATACGTAGTCGTGAGACTAGGTTGATTCCTTAGTGGCAGTTAGACCTCCAGAATCTGGGATTCACAAAAGACAACTTGCAACAATACATTGGCATGGGTATCCAAGGCGAAGGGCTATGTTGGGTATCTGGCACACGAAACGATCAAAAGGCTTTATCAAAAAACAAATGACAACGAGCCTAGGAGCGTCTACACTAGGCAGCAGAGCAATGCATTTGGGTTTTGCGAACGGATGACTCAGATATTGACTTCGGCTCACAATACAGAGGATTTATTACACGGGAACTGAGTGGAGCGTTACGTATACTGGGTTCGCCCTGTAAGAGCATAGAGCCATTGCTATCAATCACTAGAAGTCCCAGACCTGCATACAGGGCATGCTGCCCCTCCTTATGGAGGACAATAGCAATATCTTGCAGCCGTGTTACCCGGTGCCCCAGTCACGCTAATGACCTTATAGCACGCAAGGCTAGCCGGCCTGCAAGATCCTGAGACTTCAATCTAACTGGAAACTTGTGGATTCTACCTCGAAACGCTCAGACAGGCCATGGAGAGGAATGGGCAGCTATTACATTGAGTCAGAGTAGCGATTGAAGCTGCTGGAGAGCCTGCCTGGGAGTATGCAGATTGTCATTGATGCGAATGAGGTTTCGATACTCCTATACGAGCACGACCCAGAGCTCCATGAAATGCTATCAATGGAGTCGCTATCAAGTGCTAAGCAGATAGAATAGGTCGCCGATATAAATGGGATAACTGAGAGGTGTTTTCAACTCCTGTAAGAGTGGGAATCTTGCGTTGCGTTAAGCCTAAAGAAGAAATACCCATTTCCGAATCTAGAAATCCCACAGACGGACGATCACGTGGCCCGGCTGCTCCCTCTCCGAGATTCCAGACCCCATATTCACCAACCTACGCTCAATTTTCGATTAGACATTACCATTACCATTACCATACACCAAATATAGTGGCAAACGAAGGAACAGCGAATCTCAAAAACCAAGATCACAAAACACAGACATGCATTCCCCATCGAAAGACTGTATTCAAATATTCTAATCTCTTCTACTTGCAGCCAAAACGCAAATAGAAGGACACTACTACGGCCTGATATCCTGTATTACTCCGCAGAATAGTCGCTCCCGCGATAACTATTCACCAGATCTATCGGGTTACCGTACCCGGCACACCGCGGGTCGGTGTAAGCACTATGCTCTTCTAGCTGCCGCAGACAGTTATCGCGCGAGGGGATCGGATCATTCGCATTCGCATTTGCGTTCGTATTTGCGTTCACGTTCGCGTCTGGAGCTGCTTTATCGTTGCCCTCACTCGTGTCAGCTGCGCGATTATCTGTCTCTGGAAGGACAGCTGTGATAGGGTCGGGGGTGGAGTCCGTCCCTGTGACAGCACGTTGGTAGATGTGGCCCCGCCGTCGGAGAGCTTCTGGTATAAATTCAGCTGCTGAGCTTCCCATCGAATCTGCCTTTGGCAATGAGACGACGTCAGCGAGTACACCTCTACTGACGATACTGCCATCTAACCCCGGAAGCGCATCCGGGACCGGATTAGTAGAAGCGATGGTAGAGTCTGGTGCGACATCGTGGATGATAGTAGCGGCGGAAACTACCGGCGTTAGCGTGGTACATGTGGAAGGTGTGACCAAACGGATATTTATAGACGAAACATACCGGCACTACGACGGTGATCTTTATCCCCACCGCGGTGGTCGCAGACTGCACGTCTGTCAATGACGGCAGCGTTGCCTAACTGCCCGAGTGCAAGCAGCAGCAGCACGGTAAATAGCGTGAGGCAGGTGTGCATCGTGGAACCTTTTTCCCTGTTTTTTCCGCTTTACCTTTCGTCTAATAATATCTAGACAGTGCTGCAACGGTCGAGATTGGCGGCAGAGGTAACGGTAACATTACTTTGATGGACGGGAGGCACGTCGGTATCGCTTCTTATACGCACGACCCTGAAGAGGTTGAGCCCTGTTGGGCGCACGATCGAGCCATATCCGCTCCTCCTGATCGACCTGAAGAGTCGGATCACGATGTTTGGAGAGGGACGATCTCGAGATCTCGCGTGTATTCGCTCGTCTCGTATCGATAGCGCTTAGCCTTCGATTCATCGTCTACGTACTAGCCGACACCTGGAGCCGACACCTATCGATATGATTCTTCTCGCCTTCTAAATCCGGCGCCCACATGGAAGCCCGTCATCGGTGCCCCTGTCGACTGCCGATGCTCGATTTCAAATTTACCTCACCATTAGGCCGGTTATATCCTCGCTTTCGGCAGGTGCTAGAGCTAGAGAGCTGGCACGGCAGGCCGAGATAGACTCCGCCCAAAGCTGCGGAACCACGTAGCACATGCAATGGAGAAACAAAAAAAAAAAAAATGAGATATCGATATTGCGAAACGAAACAAAAACGATATCCTGCACGCGACAGCTGGGTCGAGCTCCGAGGTCGCTTGCTGAATTTGAAGCTTCAGCCGCAAGCGAGAGAACGGTTGAGCAACCGGTCGCCGGAGCCGAGTGGCAGGTAGCATCTGAGACATGCATGAAGTTTGTGCGACTGCGTGAATTCAAATTTTTTCAAATTCCTGTAGACGGTGCCATATGCACATCTGGCCGTTGAGTTGGCAATGATCCGATAGCAGTTGCCGTTGCCGGAAGCTTGAGGAACACAATGCAAATTTTTTTTTTATATGTCTGCAGCTGCAAGTAACTGTTTGTGGTAAGTAAATTTGGACGGAGGTTGGTGAGGTTTTCCTGTACAGCCGCAGCCAGTTTCCCGATTCGACGGCGAACAGCGAACAGCAGCCGGGTTCATTCTGCAGCGCAACGGTGGACGACGGGACGAGTACGAACGACGGTATGCTAAGCCGATAACCGAACGAGGATTCAAGCCAACTTTTTTAAATTCATTCGGTGAATGGTGACATGAGGGTGACTTGACAGTAGGCTGACGGTAGCATTATATCGTCAAGAATTACAAATTAAGTTGGAGGGATTACCATACCGCGCGCTTCCACGCGACCGACAGATTATAGAAGACCGACAGGAATTGAAGGCCGTTGCCCTTGCAAGCAGGTCTATTTAGCGGAGTGTTGTGCTGAAAATAGCGACAGGTAGCGGCCTGCAATCAGTTGACAAGGGGTAGGCAGGGCCTAGTGCGGCATGGCGGTGGAGAGCAATTAATTTCGACTGGCAGGACAGCCAGGACAGCCAGGACAGATGACAGCCCTCAAGCGGTAATAGCTCTCAACAGGATGTCGTTTGTGGTTGGAGTTGTCCGCGGGATGGTGTGTTGACTTTGAAGTTGAAGTTGAAGTTGGAAACGCCGTGAAGACTCTTTCTCTCTCTCGCTCTCAACACTCGGTCCATCGCCATCTCCCCTTTTACCTCCTCATCATCACCTTACCTTCTCACCACCTCTCGCCCGCTCATCGTACCTGCAGCGGTCCGGCTCCAAGAATGGAGTCGTCGAATTCAAATCTCCGCCGGGTTTCCGCTGAGGCATCCCGGCTGGACACAATGATTGGCTGGCAGGTGGCACAACCCTGCATGCCAACCTCGCAGCCCCAGCCAATCGTCTCTCGCAAGTTAGCGCTCTGGGCCGTCTAAAAAAGCAACCTCCTGCCTAGTCCGCCTTTTCGCATGAACTCGTCCTCTGCTCATTGTCTCTCTCGATAACCGCCGCCGGCCTGCAGCTTCTCACTATGACTTGCGTCGGTGCTTGCACAGCTCCTCCAATTGGCCTCTTGCTAATCTTCCGCTCGCCTGCCTATTGTCCATCCCAACCAACCAACAGCAACAGGAGCTGGGTCCAACGTCCACTCCACAGGCCTGTGCCAGCAGCGATGGCCTCCATTCATAATGCAGCTGCCGCCCGCCTGTCCGTCTTGGACTTTTCTTCCTTTCGACTCTTGGTGGATTTCAACTGCTGTTCCGTGCTTCGATCGATACTATCAGGAACGATAAGCCAACGTGATCGAGAATCCGTGTCCGACGCATCGAATTCAACGACACCCGGCCTGCTGGAGTAAGGGTCTATTATTCAACACCGACGAGATAATCTCTCGAAGTTGATCTTTGAGCCCGCAACCATCCAAAAAGACACATACAGTTTTTGATACTCGTCGTCCCCCAGGCTACATTCAAAAAAAAATGCTGCGCTCCCTGTTCTTCACCGCTCTTCTTGCGACCGCCGCGTCGGCACACTTTGTCATCACCTACCCGGCTGACAGAGGCGACTCGTACAACACCCAATTCCAGTTCCCATGTAGGTCAACTTCTATGTCCCTCTAGATTCTCTTGTTCTAACTGTCTCTAGGTGGTGGTTTACACAATAGTGGCAACCGGTCGGCCTGGCCGACAGTGGGCGGCGCCATCGCCCTTGTGCCGCTACACGACTTCTCCTTCACTACGATCAACATTGCCATAGGCAATACCATCCAGGAGACCACCGATGTCAACCGCTTCAACCACGTTATGGTTCCCACGTTCAACCAGACCGGCGGCAACGGCACTTTCTGTCTGCCCACCGTCAAGATTCCGGCGTCGCTCAAGCCACTGGTGAAGGCTGGCGTCAACGCCACCATCCAGATTGTGCAACTTGTCGCGAGTGGCTCCGCCCTTTACAACGTACGCTCTCCCCCTCTGCAATCTTTTTTTCTTCGTTGCTAATTTGCTTGTAGTGCGCGGACATTACATTTTCGGACACAGAGGCGGGGCGATTCGGCAACCCGGCGATATGGAATTCAACCTGCTTCAACTCATCGAACATTGGTGCGAACCACCTGACGAACGCAGAGCAAGCGATCAACTACACCGAGCTAGCGCTGAAGGAGCTGAACCTCAAGACAGCGGGTGGTGCTCACATCTCCGTTGGAGGATTATCGCTGGCCGGGACGGTGGCAGCGTCGATCGCCCTGCTACTCTCCGGACTGTGGTAATAGGTCAATCAAAATAAGTTTTCTGTTTTATTTCCACTATTCTCTCTGGGTCTGGGTTTGTCTTTAGCGTTGCTCCTACTGGGTTTTTTCATTATTATTATTCTATTATAGATGGCGTTTACTGCCGCCGCTAATTGTACATGTACTTATCATCATCATCATCTTCATCATCATCTACCTACTGTCACACACCCACACACACACATACAACCTCGCAATTTACTGTCCGCGGTGTGCCGTGCACTCTGCTGCTGCTGCTGCTGCTTTCGTCTTTCGCGAGTACTTTATCAGCCTCTGCCTGGTTTTGAGACTCGTACTTTATATATATACGGTGTATATACGCGGTGTATAGTAACGTACCTGTGCTGGACATGTATGCAAAATTGGTCGCGAGGTTCGCTTTAATACGGAAATACAGCCGGTGTCTGCCGCGCCCTCATTGGCTGCCCGCAACAACAACAGACAGATTCAGTCAGTCGACAAACATACACAGAACATGTATGCAGATGGACATTACATTGCATATACGCGGTGTCATTCTCAGGATACCGTCCATCGTATAACTTAGCATCTCGAGCGTGTTCGTAGTGAGAAGACTGCCGGATTCGTAAATGGAGGCGTTCCGGCCTCTGCTCGGTCGGATTGCGACTGCCGGATTAGACAATGGATATGGATACGTGCGGGGCAGCAGTGGAAAGTGCTGTGGTTGCGGGTATAATTATAACTTGACATCATTGTTGCGAGTCAGCCCCCCCCGCCAAAGTCAACACAGAGCATTCTACTCCGTCCTCCTCGCCACTACCTCTAACACTCAATTGCAATTGAAGAAGCACCATTCCGCTTACAGCTACGACGTCTACTGCTACCAACGGCGGGAATACGAGACTGTTAAGAGGTCCCATTTTCCAATTTCAAGAAAAGACATTCTAGACATGGAGGGAGAACCGACCGCGAAGAAGGCCAAGTTGGAGGCCAAGTACGAGCTCCTATACTGGCCGGGTGTTCCCGGACGGGGGGAGTTTGTGCGCTTGGCGCTGGAATCGTAAGTTTCATTTGCCTCGATTACTATATTGCACCATCATCACCATATTACCCGAGGATGGTGTCATCTCCTTTGTCTAAGACTGGGCAGAGACAGAGCGATGTAGCGTTTGTGCGTCTGTAGTTGCGATGCGGGGGTAACCTGGCATTAGCGTTAATCGATCTGGGTTGCATTGCTAACGTGGGGGGATACGGCGATGTTTCACTAGAGCGGGAGTGCCGTATAAAGATACCTCGAATCAAGAACAGGGCGGGATACAGAAGATGCTAGCGGTGTTGCGCAGCACCGACATCAATGGTGAGTGAAGACTTCCTAATCACTCATGATCTTTACGTTATTTGTTACGATCTATAGGGTACTGGCATACCTTATAGGCGGGGCGACCCTCCACTTGTGGTTTTACATCCGCTCGTACTGTCGATGGATACGATGACTAAATACTGACCAACCGCTTCGTTCATATAGAACCACCGGTCCTTTGCCCACCGATTCTTCGAGTCCTCGGCGCCGACCCGCCGTTGCTCATTTCCCAAACGCCAAACATCCTCCGCTACCTCGGCGACAACGAGGGCCTGGCGCCCTCCGACAACCTAAAGTACCAAGTCCACCAGCACGTCCTCACGGCGCTCGACTTGACCGACGAAGCGCACAACGTGCACCACCCGGTCAGCGTTGCAGCGTACTACGCCGACCAGAAGGACGAAGCTGCACGCAAGGCGAAGGAGTTTAGGAGGGACAGAATACCCAAGTTTCTAGGCTACTTTGAGCGAGTGCTCAAGTATAATAAACACAAGCTGTCCGCCGGCGACGATACTAAATACGTCTATCTCGTTGGCGATAAAGTGACCTATGCGGATACGACGCTCTGGCAGGTGTTAGACGGTGTCAAGCATGCGTTCCCCGCTAGGATTCAGGAGTTGAGGGATGCCGGTGGGTATGAGCTGCTGTTTGCACTTTATGATGGGTTGCAGGCGGAGCCGTGGATGGCGGATTACCTTGGTAGTTCGAAGAGGCAGAAGTATAAGGATGGGGTATTTAGGTATTATGAGGAGTTGGATGTCCCCGAGTGAGTGGGTTAGGGGGGTGGTTACGCGAATACGCGTATACGTGCAGCAAGATGGTGGTATCCGGCAGTGGAATTTGGGAGGAGGTACATACGTTAGGTTGAAGAAAAGTTAGCTTGAGACGATACAAACGTACACGGATTAAAAAGGAAATACACAATACCAGTATATTAGACCTGAAATATTATCGAATCGTCGTGTGCGTGATGGTTTAGATCCATAAAACGAACCCTCTACTTCATGCGCCTGGTCTCGAGGCTAGAACGAACCAAAATCTAACAGACGTGGAAGATACATGTAGCAGGAGCATGATCATGGCTTAAAGGAGAGAATTTCGATATATTCGTACGAACCCGCCGCTTCGTTCTGGCTATCTAGCCAGTTACTGAACCTCCCAATTCAATATCCCGTCCCCTATGTTTCCGATATAAGAGATATCATACAAAAATAAATGAGAAAATGAATATTTCATAGCACACTACAAAATTTGAAAATTCTTAACTAGCCACATCCCTTACATGCAGTGAGTGACTGCAGTGCATTTCACCCAGAGAAATAGTCCACCTTGAGTCGACAAGGCCAACCTATGCTCAACCCGCCCTTCGTGCATTAATAGTGTTGTAGTGTCGCAGAGCCTGCAATCAGTCGAAACCGAGGTATCCTCTCACCAACCAGGCGCCGTATCCGCTCATGCCGACCAGGTAGCTCAGCGTGCCCAGGAAGCCGATGATACGGCCAGGTCCGAGAGCTGCGGGGCTGCAGATGCCGAATTCACTATACACGTAGCAACGTCAGCAGGTGTAGCGTGGGGATGAAGAGTAGCGGAGACGAGGAGAAAATGCGAAATTCGGGGAGGCAACATACACATGGACGACACGGAGGAAGAATAAGCCGCCGAGGCTAGCGGCAAGGACTGTGGGGTTTCCGCCATTGAGCTCGGCGACGCCGGTGATGAGTAGCTGTGCGCTAGTTAGAAGTTTGCTTTAACTTTTTATAGCTCCAGTCGAGCCCGGGGCCATATCAGCCTAGCGGTGCATGAACGTATCATCCAACGTTTGGCATAGCTAGGCAACCCAGTCCTTGGTTTCAGACCCAGTAGAAGCTAGAGACTACGAGAGACATTCTTCTATGCCTTTGGACCCGGGTGCAGAGACTAGTCGATCCGATCAACCGGAAGCTTAAGACGGGGATGTAACTCACCGCCAATGGCACGTATTCGGCAAAATTGCCGTGCGACCTCACCGCAACTGTCAGTGGGTCCGTCACATCCTTCGATGTTGGCACTTTCGTCTGCTGTTTCGATTTATCGCCTACAAAGACGTCCGTCGCCACCCGTCGCGAGATGACACGGTAGGAGAGCAAGGTGAAGTAGGATGCGAACACCGGGAGGGCGAGACCGGTGACGGCTAGAGTGGAAAGATGCGAGTTAGCTAGTCGCTAGCATGTCTATATCTTCGAATGGGCGTGGTATGTGATTGCACTCGGCTAACTCGGGACTGCGGGGCAGACACGGAGATGTATAGCTAGCGGTGAGATATGGGAGACGATGGACGTACGAGCCGCGAGGCGGAGGCCGAGAGCGCTAGTCGCCATTGTATGCGCTTCAGTCTCGATAAATCTCAGTTAAAGAGCAGTTATTAGTAGCGGGTGATCCGACTTCTTCTCGAGGGTAGGTGGATGGTGTAATCGAAGAGTTTGTTCAACCACCGATGCAGCAGTAGCGGGTTGCTTCACGAGGCTGAAGTGTGTTGGAAACGTTGGAATTCGCGAACGCTGCGGATCCGACGGAAGCGCGATGACGACCAACGAGGCTTGAGCTGCAGCTAGCTGGCTGGTGGTTAGCTGGCTAGTCCAGACGAATAGACGGAGGAAGCGGGCGGCGGAGACGGACAGGGAAAGGATGCGATTCGATGGATGCAGGAATTCACAGCGAAAAGTGCCCTCCTCAGCGGTTTAAATCCAAACCCTGGGGTAGCTAATTAATATATCTCGTGCAATGCAAGCGAGCCCACCCAGCTAACTCACATAGTTAGCCCACCAGCCAGCCAGCCAGCCCGGCAATTATAGTAATTACTCTATTCGGCCTCGGAAGTTCGTGCACGCCGTCACGTCCGCCGGGGTTCGCCCGGCCAGGTCATACTAAACTCAGTCCGGCCAGTGGTGATGTTAAGCATCGGCTGGCTAGTCCGAGTTTAGCTCTAATTTCTATCTGTTGGGGAAAGACTCTAAAAGGACATGCTGAGCGCTTCGATTGGGAGTTTACATTTTTGTTCTGGGCGCGCTAGAGTACAAAGCTGGAATAGTAATCGTCGACGACGTCATTTTTTTTTTCGTACAACATGTATGCACACACACCACGGTGGCATGAGCGAGCGAGAGAGCGCCGTGAGAAGGAAAGTTAAAGAATTGGCTTGTGGCATGTGCTCAAGGTCGCATGAACGAGCTGCAGGGGTGTGCAAGAGGAGATTCCATCTGGTGATGGAGATGCCGCGTTGTGGCGTCGTCTCGCGATCCGTCGAGCTCTCGTTGGCTCAGCTATGTTCCAGGCTGTCCCCTGGGAAGCCTCATCTCGTGACGGCCTTGGAAGCAATTAGTTCATCTGCATCCTCAGCTTTGGCAATCTGGGCGCGAATGAGTGGCTAGAACAGCTTTCCTCAATGGTATGCGAGCGAGCGGGGTTGGGTCCCGCGGACGCGAACGCTGCTCTCCCGGTTTTAGCGTCTAACCGGACTAGGAAACGGCCGTCGCGATCCACTGCAGCAGTGTTTGTGTAACGTGGATTGCGTTCCGAACACGACTCCAGAGGTGCAGCTGCGAGGCCTTAGTATTTAAGCGAGCGGAATGTGGCTTTCCCCGTGAACGTGCTCACCTGGTAAGCTCAAGGCCGGAATTGTCGAGGAGTCCGTACCGGGTGCTGATTTCTAGATCCGGAGCGTCGGCAAAGCGAGTATATGTAAGTCATACGGGTCAGTGCCAATGCGGGCACAGCGCGTATACGTAAACAGCGCCCTGCAGCCAAACATTGGTCATATCTCGATACCTCTGTACGTTCGTACATGAATATCATGATAGACGTCTACTTATTCGCCAGTCTACAGAATAGTCTAGAGAAAGATTTAATATAACGACCCTTGGATTAGCCATATTAGTGTGTCGATATCACCAGCATAGAATTTCAACATCTCTGAGCTCCCGCACTCACGTACGTTCTTGACCCTCACAACGCTGCCGACCTCAACGTTGTTCCCTATATTCATAGTTCTGAGATGGATGCTTCCAGTCAGTGTACGTGTCCTGTATTCGAGCCGCAGATATTTGAATATCCGGACATCGAACATATACGAATTCTGGTAACCTAGCGCCTGTGCGATTCGTGCTGAGAATACTACAGAGTATCATGATATTAAAGCCATAGAAAAATATGATTTGCTGTATCAAAGTTAGTTCATGAAGCTTATGGGACGAATATCGAACGACAGCCGACTTACATATGAGGGCAAGGGGTGAATATCTTACTTACCTACAATCTTCAGGTAGCTTCCCACTACTCTTAACAAGACATCGACCCACAAATCCCACTACAAGAAAGAGAATTTACGTTAACATACGGCAGGAGTAGGGTGATATTTTGCAAATTGGTCTAAAGACCGCGGGCAACCGTACCTGTCGAGACGTTGTGCCTTGCAACCGCTTCGCAAAATACGACTAAACTTAGCAGCCACGGTGAGTCACGCTAGGGTATCTAGATAGCCGTCTACCCCTAGGAACGTGGCAACTAGATCCCAGGCAAGAGAGCAATCGATACCCCTCGATAAGTTATACGGGAGCCGACAATCTGGTGGCCAAACACATGAATACGCGATGTCAACAAGGGTTATGGTCGCGCATCGATGATCACGGCATGAAGCGGGCTAATCAACTCGCAGGAGTGATAACAGGAGGCATGCCGTGGCGATTTGGCTCTTGCCCAGAAATCTAGGCAACAAACAAGCTTAGGGAATCGATAAAGTTCCGAATACGAGCACGAGCACCCAGTCAATCCTTTAGACCTCGCATAGCCGTTGCTTAACGTGCACTCTGGTGGCAACGAGGGACTCGATACGATAAAATGCTGTGGAACCGTTGATGGACTGGGGCAAAGACTATTCTGGGTCACAACTCTCGTATAGACGCATCGCTGGACACATGTGCGATTTGCAGTGGGATTTACATCAAAACTTGGGGTGAGGGCTTTATTGAGTTTCTTTAGCACACCTAGTTGAAAATTCAGCCTACTTCTAATCGCGCCAATACATGCTTTACGTGGTATCGTCAGTCGCATTCGCAAGTGGTATACCGGGACCCTGAAATGTAGCTCTCATAGACCCTCTTCAAATGTCCGTGTCATTCCACATAGGTCAGCGGCGATATTCTTTTACATAATGAAAGCGACGGAGACCGGAGTTCCTCTTTCATTGGCCCTGAAAGCATGGACTGTCAAATTGCTCACAACTAGGATTAAGCAATGTGTACCAGGTGCTACAACCTACCTCGGAGATACCATAACGGATTGGGAAGGTGGTCGTCTCGATCGTCTCCTAGTGAGGGGTAAACTTGCATCGTAGAGCAGACTGCAGCCTGCTACCTTGCGAAGCTGAGCAAAGCTAGAGCTGGCTTGGCATAAATTCCCTTTAATGATAAGTATTGAGTAAGTTTTAGTTAAGGTATCATAAAATCGGTATTTGCCTATTTGGGTTATCTTTCGCCGGACAAAACATGACAACCGAATTCCAGACGCAACAGCATAATAACCCAATTGTGATTTTATACATCTATTCCAAATATTTTCAATTTCCGTATATTTAGATGAACGTGTTTTAAGATCTTATCTACGAATAATAATTAATTGCTTGATGCTATAGGTGTGGGGGGTGAATTCTAGAAAAATCCTGATAACTGAGATTCCGATTTTGTAATTCTTTAGATCGCAGATTAACGGATATGTAATAAAGTAGGCAGTCCAGTTTCTAGAGCAAGGGTAATGAAGAAGACTCATCTGTAGTCCTAACCGCAGCGTTCTATCGGGATCCGACGCCAGGGTAGAACGCCGTCTTTCGAACGACGGACTTTGGACTCGGATTCGACGTTCATGCACGTCAATGTCGACCGACGGAGGACACATCTATATTAAGTTAGAACCCATGCTACTGCCCTGGGAGAATTGACTGTTACGGTAGCTGTAGTTAGGCAGACGCTCCTCTAGCTAGTGATTGCTA
Organism: Drechslerella coelobrocha; assembly: GCA_036971555.1. NCBI lineage: Eukaryota > Fungi > Ascomycota > Orbiliomycetes > Orbiliales > Orbiliaceae > Drechslerella > Drechslerella coelobrocha. Next base: position 291,625 of record JAJTUH010000013.1, on the reverse strand, counting down.
GAGCTGAGTGCATTGCTATCTGCTTGGAACTGTGCCGCCCAGATGGATCGCTAGCGCATCATGCCTGCTTTCCATGCTGACCTGATGAGCGGGTCGGAGTGCGAACATGGATATATATTTGATCGATTCTAAAGTCAGGGCGTAAACGAATACATTTGGTCGTGATCGCATGAATACGAGGTTTGGTTTGCAACATTTGACTAGTTGATTAGTCAACGAGAACTAACTAGTGCAACGGGTACTACCGTAGCAGGGAGATCGAGATGTGTTGTTTAGGGCACGCATTTGGGGGTTGCAATTTCAATTGATGAGAACCGCCGATGAAACCAACCCCCACCGCTGCCATGTCGGCCGCCCCGCTTGCTTGCTAAAGATCTGTCTCTTCCTATCTCACCGCATTATCGTTTATTCCTCAGACCTGACAAGATACGCCTTTCTATCAAGCGATCAGATGGCTAAGACACCAAGACGGCAGCCTGGGAGACGAGACAGGTTGGCCTGTTAGCCAAGACAAACATTGTTTTTCGGCCAAATGCTAACAAAGACACAGGTCCTACAACTAGCTCGGTATCCCCAATGATCACAGGTCTCGCAAGATCGTAATGGCGTTTTAGCGCTACGCCCGTTCATAGCCGACCAGAGACTTTGCCATCGTACTGTCTCTGAGTCTTCTGGGCGACCTGCGGAAGAATGTTGTTCCTGCCGCTTCGGGATGGTTGACAGATGCGCTCCACCTTCCCGCTTTGGCGCGAGCAGGTGAGATCCATTGCACCATCTCGCGCTGCGAGTGGGAAATCACGAACTATCCCAAACTAAACTTTATCTTTGACTCTGCATAGAATACTTCCAAGCAGCAGGAACCTTCCAATTTGACAGGTGGCGGTCCATCCTGGGAGGTGCGAGTTCTTGGTTCCCAGGCTCAGCATGTCTTAGCTTGGCGTTCAATTGCCACATGCTGTTTTCAACACATGTGTTGCAATTATCAGTTGCTTCCCTGGTTTATCACGAACATGCTCTATCGCTGTCTTCAGAAACGAGCGTCAGGGATAGTATACGAGATCGCAGGTCTGGCTCGGCCCATGGCGAGCTTGTCAGCTTCTTGAAGCGCATGTCAGTCGTTCACCGCCAAGACGGCAGCCTCCTGCACTCGGGCTGGGCGAAAATGATAAGTCGAGATATCTTCTTCCTCGGCCCATTCCACCTTGCAGTTTGATACATAAGGGAGGGGAGCGGCCCTCATTCTCGAGCTTCTTTTTCACCGTTCGTCCCTATCCATTTGCCAATCCAGCATCTCTCTCCGCTGGGATTTTCTTATAGAATTTCAGAAGCGGATCTCATCTTACCGACAGCCAATATGTCGAGAAACGATCAAGGGCACGTCGACAATGTCGAGCGCATGCCCAGCGAGGATCGTCCTGAAATCGACGAGAAGAAGCCGGCTAAGACCGAGGAATACAATGTTGACATGAGCTCGGAGAAAGGCTCGTCTGAAGAGATTGAGGTTCTCGATCCTTACTCGCCTTTCCCAATTGACCATTCTCAGCCCGCTGAGCGCCACATCCTCACCGTCCGTGCTATCTTCCTTGGCTGCTGCTTGGGAGCACTGGTCAATGCCTCCAACTTGTATCTTGGTGAGTTTATTTGGTATTCATTTCTTAAAGACGTGTAGCTAATCATCATGCAGGTTTGAAAACCGGCTGGACCTTCGGCGCCAATCTCTTTGGTGCGCTGGTTGGCTTTGCCGTCTTGAAGAGCTTGAGCAGATCACCACTCAGGATCCCCGGTCTCACTGACCACTTCGGCCCAATTGAGAACAACATTGTCCAGACGTCTGCTTCCGCAGCTGGTGGTATGGGTATCATCTTCGTTGGTGGTATCCCTGCCCTCTACCATCTCGGTCTCATGAGCGCGAACCCCAAAGACGACTTTGGCAGACTCATCGCTATCACTTTCGTCGCCTCCCTCTTCGGTATCTCGTTCAGCGTCCCCCTACGGAAGTTTTTCATCATCAGCGTCGCCAAGGAGCTGTCGTTGGTCTTCCCTACTGCCACTGCCACTGCTGTCTCGATCCGCGCCATGCATTCCACTGCTGGTGACGGATACATTCAAGCAAAGAAGAAGATCAAGGCGCTCGGAATCTCTTTCGGTACCTCGTTCGGAATCAGAGTGATCTCGCAATACTGCGTAGGTGTTATGTGGGACTGGGTAAGTCAAATTTAAATCAATTTTACTGAATTTCCTTTCTATCGGACCTGTGGCTAACGATACCAGCACATCTTCTGGTGGATTTATTCGATCGCGAAAACTACCGGTGTCCCAGCCCCTGGTGTCCTAGGAGCAGAGAGCTGGGGTTGGTTCATTGAGTTCACCCCAGCCTTCATCGGTTCAGGGTTGCTCGTCGGGTTGAACTCTGCCTTCTCACTGTTCTTCGGTGGTGTTTTCGCCTGGGGAATTGTTGGTCCATTGCTCGTTAAGTACAACGCCGCCTTCGGCATTGAGGATGAACATGTTCCCGGCTTGTTCTCGTACATCAGCATGAACGTCAAGGACCTCGATAATGTTTCCCCCCGGTACTGGCTTCTGTGGCCTGGTGTCTTTGCTATGATTCTCGTCTCCATGGCTGAGTTGGCCTTCAACTATAAAGTTATCGCCGCTGGCTTCATTGCCGCTTACAAGAGCGCTAGCGATGGAATCAGGAAATTCAGGAACCGCAACCAGCCCCAGGAAGAGAAGGAGGAAGAGACTCAGGACATCTTCGCTGACCACGAGCAAGTACCCATGTGGATGTGGGGTAGCATGGCTACAATCACCGCCGTCCTTATCTGCGTCGTCCTAGGTGTCTTGTACGATGCTCCCATTGGCGTTTCAATCATTGCCATCATCTTTGCTTTCATCTTCTCCTTCCTCGCCATCCAATGTACTGGTGCCTCTGACACCACGCCTGTTTCGACCGTCGCCAAGGCCTCCCAGCTTGTCACTGGTGGTGTCACCAAGGGCATGAACGTCAGCCTCAAGACAGCTCAGACCATCAACTTGATGGCTGGTTGCGTTGCCGGCGCTGCTGCCTCCCAGTCGACCGACTTGATCAACGACTTCAAAGTTGGGTATCTCCTCCGCACTCCTCCAAGGAAGCAATGGGTAAGTTTTCCACCGCTGTCGCCTCACCCTTTACTCTTATAATTACTAACTTCATTCTCCCAGTTCGCCCAAATTGCCGGCTCCATCGTCGCCGTCTTCATGGCACCCAGCATGTTCATCCTCTTCGCCAACGCCTATCCTTGCATCTTGACCCCCGGCGCGAAGCATTGTGCTTTCGCCGCACCTTCCATCGCCGCCTGGCGTGCAGTCACGGAAGCCGTGACATCCCCCCGCTTCCCTGTGCCCCGCGGCTCCGCGATCTTCTCCCTCGTCTACGGCATCATCTGCGTCCTGATCTCTCTCACTCGCCACATCCTGCACTTGAAGGGTAAGGACAACATTGCCAACTGGCTGCCGAACACCATGGTGTTCTCGCTCGCTCTCGCCCTTCCCTACACACAGTACGGTACCGCCATGATTATCGGTGCCGGTGCTGCTGCGGTCTGGAAGTCCGTGGCGCCGGATCACTGGAACATGTACGGTACTTCCATCGCCTCCGGCATGATTGCTGGTGAAGGTATCGGAGGTGTTTTGAACGCGTTGTTTGAGATTTTGAAGATTGGTGGTGGGTATCACGGTACGGTGTTTGGCTGTCCCGCTGGCAGCTGTTAGGTGCCTCTTCGTCCTTGTTTGTCGTCGACGCCACCTCCACCTCCACCATATTTTAATATGCAATGCGCGCGCTCGCTGTTGTACCTGCAGTTAGAATACTGTGTCATGCATGCGACTAAATAATGCTGCGCACGTGTGATTGTTCTGCTCTTATGTTGTCAATGTACTTATAATTATCTATATACCCTTATGACCGAATCAATCTTCTCTCATGATTGCTATACACTATGAGCTAGTTAAGCTGAGTTTGAACGCACTTAGATGAATGTAGAAGTGTAATTGTAGTAATTGAAATATTGGATATATACAAAAATTACCCGCTGGTAGGTTGACGTCGCCGGTCAGCGCCGGATGGTATCTCGGCTGAGTGAGCAAAGGAGGAAAAAGGTGAAGAAGGCTGAGAAGGGAAAGTGGGTGGGTGGGTCACCCGCGCGCATCGGGCCCATTAAATTTCGATAAGATGGTAAGGAAAAAAACCCGCGAAAAAGTGACATCTAGTATACACAAGATAGTTTATAATATAATACAAGATTATACCCAATTTACGTTTACGCCGAGCTGAGCAAAAGTGAGGTAAAACGCACACACAAAGTAAAAAGGTAAGCGAACTGTGGTAATGGTAATACCGGTGGTGGTGGTGGTAGCAAATCACAGATACTCTGGTAATTTCCCAAAGCTAGGTATCGGCTTGGAGCAGTCCCAGTCGCGCTGGTACGCCTTCGCAGGCATAATGTCCGCCGCTAGGCCGGCCTGGTAGCTCCACAGCGGGGCGGACTCGGTCTTCCAAGTCCAGTAGAACCAACCCCAAGATTTCTCAAACGCATCCATCTGCGATTGCGCCCATGTTTTCAGGAACAGCTTGTACTCCGCGGTGAAAGTGGATGGATCGGCGTTGGCTAGATCGCAGCTACACTGCTTGTCCAATGTAGGGCATCTGGGTTGGCCGCCGGAGTCGGAGAAGGTACCGACCCACCGGGCGCCGTTTCCGACGCCGTTAAGGTACTTGGTGCAGTCCGTGTCGGCTTGCGACCATTCGCCGACCATGGTTGGGCCGAATTGATTGCTCACGCTATTGGTGATTTGTTGCGTCCAGGTCTCACAGGCGAATGTGACTTTTGGAGAATGCTTTAAGCCGAGGAGAGCGTTGTCGAAGATGACGTACTCGTGGGTATCGAGAACAAGGCTGTCGCCGTAGCCTTGGAGTTGGCCCTTCCAGGTGTCGAGTCCTCGGAGGGAGTCGCTGAATACCTGGACTGCATCGACGCCGTTGTCGCGAACGACCTTATAGGCGTTGGCTGTCCAGTCGATGAGTTGGTCGATATCGATAGCACGCCCAGGTTCGTTGGCGAGACCGTAGAAGGCGATTATGTTTTTGTATCTATCCTGTGCGAAGAACTTTGAGAGCTGGTCGTGGATGTCCAGCGCTCGCTGCGCATTTTTCGCGCCATCGTTTCCTGCGATAAATCCAATTGCGCCTTGACGACCGCTGTGGTTCCAGCTGTTCTGGCTGCCGGGGAGGCCGTGTAGGTCCAGGTTGATGCGGAGACCGTATTTACGAGCCCATTCGATGCCGCGGAGAAGGTATCGCCATGAAGTGCGGAAAACGTAAGGGTCGCTGTCGTAGACCTGCACTGCCCAGTAGGAGAACGGGATACGGATATGGTCCAAGCCGGCGTCTGCGATATTCTTAAAGTCCTGTTCCGTAACGAATGTGGAGTAGTGGTTCTCCAATGTTGCCCTAGCCTTGTTACCTAGGGACTTGCAAAGACCGTATTCATCGTAGATGGAGCCGTCGGTGAACAGCGAGGGAGTAATGAAGGGCTCTAGGGACAGCCATCCTCCAAGGTTGACACCACGCGCTGGCTGACTGCTGTAGGAGCCCCACGGCTTGGTCAGCGGCGGGACATTCGAGTTCGCTTGCGCCGAGTTATCCCAAGTGGAGTTGAGGCCGACGATTGGAAGACCGCCTACGGTTTCATCCGTATAAGTGCAGTTGAAGTCCGTCATATCCAGCCATGTCGTCGTATCGAGGTCAGTGCCTCTATCGTTCGACGGGATATCATTCTTCGTCGGGCAGGAGGTAGGTTCGGAGTCGCTTGTGGCTGACGTCGCAGTGGGCGAATTTCGCCTCGCTGACGTTGTTTTGGCAGAACCAGAGTCTGTATCGTCGCCCGACCCAGAAACACCGGTAGGCGAAGAAGCAAAGCCAGACGTAGATGCTGAAGTGGTGATAGCGGCTTCAGGAAGCGCCGCCGCCGAACTTGAGTGTGATCCAACTGGGATAACCTTTCGTGCGATGAGGACGCCGACGACAATGCCTGCGACAACCAACAGGCCGATGACTACGGCAACACAAATCCCTAGCAAATAATATCTGTCAGCGAGCAACCCTCGAATAAATTAATTTCGGTGAAACTTGACATCTTCTTACATATTAACCTTTTCCGTCGCGGCTTCCCTACGGGCTCGGCTATTGCCAACTTGTCGATACTAATGTTCGCAGTGCTGGGCGGGCTTAACGAAGACATCTTGACAGGCGGACGAAGAACACTTCGAATCGTCCGTAGCGGAAAAAAATCCTGAGACTTCGCAAAAGGTCACAAATAGCAGGATCGAAAGGGGCCCTCAGCCTTCTAATACTCCTCATTCCTTTTTGGACCCTCTTTGTTTTTAGGCTAGCGGACCACTTGTGCATTCCTTTGATTACTGCGTTACATTCTCGCCTAATGTGAAATTACAACTGCGGCTCAATTTAAGGTTGCGTTCCCTTGCATTTCTCTTTTTTTTTTCTCTTCCCCAGACAGCCTGATCAGCTATGCGACTAGTCCGAAAATAGAAGCGAATATAAATAAACCGCAACTGCACTCGGCGGCTGACAGGGGACTAGTAAACCGCTCAAGGAAGGTTAACGTTACCACCACCTGCCTGACAGGAGAAGGGTCGTCCACGGGGAGCGCACCACGATGTCAACTCGACCGTGTTTCGATTCTCCTCCGCTGGAGCACGGACTGTCTTGTATCGACGCTAGAACGACAAGCCAACGTGCATTATCAGCTGCTCCTGCGCAAATTAGTTCGCGGCGTCGCAGGAGGCCAACGCCGCGCTCAGGGGTTGTGCGGGGCAGAAATACGAGATCTTTCATCACAGATAGCTTCAACACGGCGCACTAATTTATTGATATCTAAAGAAATAAGATTCAAACATTTTGATAGCGCTTTATTTTCGACATTGTTGGACTCGCAAGCAATAGTAAGATATCCAATGAACAATACAGCCTCCACTTTTCGGCTGTGGGAAGGCTGGGGCCGAATATACAAGGGTCTTGGCGTTACATTCCAGAAACGCTTTGAAACAAGTTTCATGGCTGCAGAACTAGCTCTCCTGCGGATTTTATAGCTATTCCCTTCCCGAACAAAGAATCCGGATGATTGTCAGCCACGTATACGCGACATGCGTTATGAACATTTTCCCACTCACGACCAACCTCTCATCCTCCCAAAGATCGGAACGACTAAGATACGTCACGGAGTTCCAGGCAGACCACGCTGGCGCCACGTCTTCGGGGCCGCACGTCACAACGTATTCTAAAGAATCCGTACCCGTCCACATGATAACCTCACCACTGGGTGCGGCATTGTTTATTTTCTTCGATATCCGCAGAATGGCGAGGCGTTACTTTGAAGTGTCACCCTCGCAGGGTTTCTTGCACTTATGAGGGTCGTCTAGAGTGGCAACTGGTCGCTTGCCCGCGCACCAGCATTCGCATTCCTGACCCTACTCGAGACTGGCGTAAGCGTAGCTTTGTGAACCACGTTTATCAAGACAAGCATCGACTGTCACCGTGCCTGCGGCCATATCGCCTTGTTTTTCCGTTGGTAGCCTGCCATAACTCATTTCTGAGATGTCATATCCTTACCGCTGAGGCTAGCATGTACCGAAGGGTTCCATGATAAACGTCCGGATCATGAAAACAATCCTCTAAATAGAATATAATACCAATAGAGGAGAAATTTACAACGAGATCAACGCCCGAGCGAGAGGGGGCATATGCAAGGGGTTATTTCAGTATCCTAAGTAGCGCGTAACGACACGGCTCGGGCATCGCTAGATCATCGTTGCCCTTGCTGACAGGAAAGAGACCTTTATAGAAGGAATTTATCCAAAAATTGGGCGAGACTGAGGCAGCTCCCATCTGCTTCTAGCTGCCAGCAGAATACCGCCAGTGGGCAGAATGGTATACTCCCTAACCTCCCACATTTTTCAAGTCTACTCAACATATCGCCAACGCCGTGAATTTGGATAGCCTAATGTACATGTGTCTACAAAATAAGACGTGCAACGTACAGATATCCGAACTTGCTTGAGATAGATGAATTAGTAATTATACGTCACAAATTTTAGCACCAATATTGTGTATCGGACGATTGGCAAAACCTTACTTCCGGCTACCAATTTAGAGTGTCAGAAGCTTGAGTTAAATTCTTGACTCTGGCATAATTTGCCGATTTTGCTCGATTGTTTTCGCTGGCTAGATACAATTTGAATAGGAAGAGGAGAAACAAAATAGGCATAAATATGAAGACTTGGTTAATATTTCATTGATCGTCCGAGATAGTATGTCGACCTTGCCTGGAACTAGGCCTGATAGAAACACTTTCACCACTTGAAGAATTTTCTTAAATACTCGTCTCGTTCCATCTCACCCAACCGATCTCGAATGATTTTCCTTTGGCTGTCTAGCTCATCTTTGTAGTCAGTTATGCTCCTTTGGGCTCCATCCCTTGCATTAATTCTACTATGAAGCTCAGTCATCTCGATCCGCTCATATTGGGTAAGACCGGCGATGGTGTCCAATCGCTCTCCATAACATGGATGTAGCAGATAGACAGCGAGCCATTTAATAGGGTGCCGTAGCGCCTGAATTTGTGATTGCACTAAAATCGAGTATCGTGATATGTCAGTTTTACATTTACCAACGTGACGAAGTTGACAGACACCCAGAATTTAAACTCACATTCAACAGCCTTAGCCCTCTCTTGATCGGCCTGGTTGCGGTAATTCCAGCTCACAACAAACAACAATCCTCCCACCGCTGCCAAAGCAAGCGAACCCAGGAAAAAAACTGAGGTGATGGTAGCTCCAGCGCTGGAAGCAAATGAAACTGCAGCGCCACCTGCAGCAGACATGATACCAAGAGCTATATCCTGATTCTCCTCATGACGGACAACCTCCTGTTGCCACGCCTCGAATATGTCTTTGTTGCATGTGAGCAAATCGAAGCCAGATTCGAGGGCTTCGCAGACAGCATTGAATAGATTGATTTGGTCATCGACATCAAGATCACTACCTCCTGCGGACCGTTGATCCGAAAATCGCTCTGCGAATGTAACTTAGCTAGTTGCACACACTGTAGTTGAAAATATAGGGTAGACTCTTACTGGATATAGCCTCGAGTTCTTCCTCGAGATTCTGCGCCTTTCGGATAAACTCCCCAGTTATTTGTTCGCAGTCTAGAACTGAATTGCGATCTGGTCTTCTTAAATTGAAGTCCTATACGATTAGACCGATTAGAGATGGCATTAGATCAGTAGATTAGATTGAAATGGTGGAGCGATTCTTACAACAGCATTGGCGAGCGCCAAGCCAGCGTCTGTGGCTAATTGGGCCCAAGGTTTTGGCGCCGCTTCCGTCTCTGAATCGTTAGTGGTGGTGCCCGTTGATAGAAAGCTGAGAGCGAGCGTGACTCCTTTCGCCCTAGGAACGCCGTTAGCCGACAAGCCAACCAATTTACTATAAACCTTCTTATCAGAACCAGCTGGGAGGTCTCCGAGATAAGACGTACCAGGATGCCAAAAAATTTGCACGTGTAATCTCCCTTAAAGTCGGAACTGGCTGGCGCAAGAGCACACTGAGGAATGTTTGACTCCAGTAATATTTGAATGCACTGCTTTGAGGCCACACGCCCATGAGGGAGTGCGTTGTGATCAATCCCAACTTTGCGAGAATCGAGCCTTTCGCATGAAGGTCGAAGATGCCTTTACAAAGGTATTGAACCGAATCCCGGAACGTGCTGTCCGGATTCTCCGAATCCTGTAATCCAGGCAAGCGAAATTTGATCTAACGCGGGAAAAGCGAGATAAGTGGGCATCCCGGATGGAATTTACCAACGCGCCTTTAAAAACTCGTGGCTTACTTTGATAGCCGACATTTGCTTGCCCCCTGCGCTGACGGTGGAATTCTCAACATCATGTGGTTCGAGAATAGGCGGCGCATCTGCCTCGTCGCTTTCGTCGGAGGCCCAGATATCTTCGATAAACAGCCTCACCTTTCTCAGGTATAGCTCTTTCTGCTTCTCGTTTTTCAGGGGCGAGTTGATACATTGGATATGCCAACAGTCGAGCTCTGGAAGCGTCAACATTTTGAACGTAAAGACGGCAATGATATACGGGTGCGATGCTGGGAGGAGATGGATGCCCTTTATGACAAACTGGAAGCCTTGGGAACTGCGGCGCGGTGCTTTTAACGCAATCACGGTTTCGCGGAGCCACTTTCACGCGATCCTTTGATTCACCAAGGCTGCGCTGTTTGTGCAGTTGGGAGAACCAATGTCGTCAGCCTCGCTCTTGATACTGCCCAGCCCCGTGTGGAAGTGGGCCGTGGAGCGGGGTGGATTCTCAAACGCTGCATGGCGCGTCGGCAGCGCGACTCGTGTGTTGCATATAATTGGTGCGCGGTATTGCATCGACTGTTACACAAATACCAAGACCGAAATTCTTAAACCAAGACTACACGCACCAGGGCTCGCTCACAGATTATATCGGACATAGCAGGTCTCGCTCTGCTTACATCTGGTTGGAGCTGCCAGGCTATGCGTGTAGTGAGGGTGTAACGACGAAATAGTTCTATCATGTCATGTGTTGTAGTAGCTAAGGCCGTGAATTTCACCGAGCGGGTTACTTTTTTGGCAGAAACAAACACGGTGGTCGAGTACGAAGACTGGAGCGTCTTAATCTAGTGATAAGCCGACCCATTTTATGGTGAACGAAATATATAGGTTAATATTTACGTAAATTTTAAGATACAAGCACTAGCATATCGCTAGGGGAGTTGCTCTCATGAAAAATATAGTTTCTAAACGGCGGCTGAAAACCAAAACTTTGCGAATTCGTGAGGACCGCAAAGTTACCAAAAGGGCTCAATAAGGTCCTGATTCTGGCGTTTAGGTTACAGAGACGCAATCGGGCTATTCAGATGGAGGATTAGCGAAGATTCTTCAGGGTAAGATATATGGGACCATACCTTGTGTAGCAGATTCACGGTTCTACCCGATGCTAACGTTGGAAAGGCGGTTGCGATAGCTGTGACCTGGGAAGTAGTAATGGGGTCGCTTGGCTTGATAGTGTCAGGAAGCGGCGAAACTGGTGGCTTGCCTGCATCAATCACGTCATTGGGGTCCACGATGGTCGCGCAAGGGAGTAATTTCCCCCACGCAGCTCGGGGTACAAACGGCGTGTCGCTATCTTCTGCGAATATTGTCCCCTTAGCGAGGACCGAAAGGTGTATTAGGTAATTCTTGACACCCAGTCCCCATTTCCCATCAGTTGCGACTTGAGCCGCAACCTCATTGGGGGATGATATGAGCATGTTGGCGATGACACCAGCTACAGCGGGAGCCGAGAAGGACGTTCCTGAGTTTAGACTGAAAGCATTTGCATCTGACCAGTCAGCGCAGTCGCAAACCTTACCGACAGCGTAGATGCTCAAAATTCCCTTAAAGTTCCCCTGGGTTTCTTGAAACTGTGAGCTAGGAGCTCGTTCGTTATCGAGCCACGAGCTTCCCACAACTATCATGCTCGTATCCGAACCACCGTCTGCTCTCGGGCGTCTGTCATTCATCAGGTCTGGGTGGTCATTCCCTGCCGTAACGACGAGGGCTATTTGGAAAATATCTAGATGGTTCATGGTTGCTGCCCACCATTCAATGCTTGGATTCCATGTGTTATCAATCCCAACGAAGAGCTTGGATTTCATTCCTGAAAATGGCGTTGGTCAGTTCAAGGGGATTCCGTGATAAGTAAAGGGATTCAACTAACTTCGTGAAATGTTAATCACAGCCTTCCCTTCGTAATTGCCTCCTCCTGGTGGGGCTACAACGTGGACGACAATTTGAGCCATGGCATCAAACCACTTCCAAGCAAACTGTTCGTCCGTCTTGAGGCCGCTGTTATCAGCAATCTCGCTTGGCTTTACGAGTACAAGCTTTGCCCCTTTTGAGCTGCCACTATACCAGCCGGCAGCCATCGAAGCAACGCAAGTGCCGTGGCCTGTTTTGGGATTTTGAGTCTGCCAAGTTGTCGCGTCAGGTATAGTGGCTATGACCTTATTTTGATAGTCCTATAGATACGATATCCCATTTAGAATAAACTCAGCTCCCCGAGTCCCATATGTAGATGACTTTGAAACTTACGTTGTGCCCCAACAGAAACCCACTAGGTTCCATGATATAAACAACTGCGCCTGCGCCTTGTTCACTATCGAGAAATATGTAAGAGTCCGGCACATCATACCACCTCCCTGCATCAGTCCGGATATTTGGATTTGAAAGCCAATTTAAATGACGTGGAGCGTTCGGCTGGTAAAGATATGTATCCTGTCCGTTAAGGTTTGTATCGGTGAACACTCGTTTATATAGCCGATGCGGATGCAAGTCTTCGGTTTCAATTCGTTTGCGGACCGTTCGCGCGGAGGAACCGCCGCTATCCGGAACGTCTTCCTCGGTTATTTCGTCGTAAACTATGGTCAGAATTGGCCCCGATGAGGATAACGCCAGCTTAATAAGGTCGTTTGCGTCGCAAGGCGAGATTATGACTCGGTACATCCTCCAATCGATGGCGGGATAGTCTATTCTAACATTTTTCGGGTGTGAAGGCAACCGCAGGATCATGGCTTCGTACTGTTTATCAGTGGTGCCGTCCTTGCACATTATAATCAGTGCAATCTCCTCTAATGGATCGCAGTTTGGAGGCTCTGTTCCGGTTCCGCCACCCCCGGTTCCGCCACCAGTTCCGCCACCAGTGCCGGATCCAAAGCCAAGAAGCCATGCTAGCAGTCCTACAGCAGCAGCCTCTAAAAATCGATCGCATTAGAATTATATCTCAATCCCAAAAAAATTATTCAATGCATGTGCTTACCCAAAAATGAAGCAGTTACGGCCTGATTATGTTAGCGTACGGCGGCCGAAAGGTAAATATTGATATGACTTACTAAAGCGGCCACTGCAGTAGGACCTAGCGAGGTAAGAGAAAAGCTAGTTGCTGCTTCAAGCTCTAATAGCGATTCATTACTAGTGGCACTCGCTGCGTCGTCTAGAAGCTGGTCTTGATCGTCCAACGCTAGATCGTTCAGGCGAATGTAGTTGTGCTACTATCGTATTAGAGAAGAAATGAATAGTTTCCAAGGGCCACTTACCGCTGCCGCTGACTTCCTCTGGAGCCGGTATATAGCATTCGACAAAGCCCTCCCTAGAGGAAAGATAAAGGTTAGCACTAGAAGTAGGACCATTGGGTAATAGAAGGACTTACGGCAAACCCAAGCAGCCTGCCTCATGACCTGAACAGCTTGATCCAAAGGATCTCGTGGCTTCAGCTGCCTGCGTTTTTTCTGAGCCGGGGGATTCTGGAGTATCTCGACCACAGCGTCCATTGCATCCTTCAGATCTGCGTATGCCGTCTTAAGACTTGTGAGAGCAGCTGCAATATCTGCCACCTCAAAGGACGGGTCCACGAAGTTTTTATCTTGATATAAAATAAAGGTGGATGCTCCTCCGCATATCTCCGAATGTTTTCCATTGCACTCTTTGTCACATTGACTCAGGGGCACCGATGCGGAACTCGAGTCCAGAATGAAATCTGCCCAGCATTCGCTGTATTTGGATCAGCAATGAATCAAGTCGCCGTGCATGGCGGATGGTAAATAAGAAGGCGTTATTTACCCTGAATTCTCAACCCCAGCGTATTTATACCCTTCGGCTTTGGCTGCAGCGACACAAGATGCGACATCCATACTACTTGCTTGGTTTCCTAGAAGCTGTTGCGTTAAAGCATGACGCAGCCTGTTATCGCTCCAGCATCCCTTGCTTTCCCATGAATCAACTCCGGGATTTACCGTCGCCGTTGGTCCTGATGAAGTTGTTGTTGTTGTTGTGGTGGTGGTGGTGGTACTAGTGGTAGTGGTAGTGGTAGTTGTAGACGTTGTGGTTGTAGACGTCGTGGTTGTAGACGTTGTGGTTGTAGACGTAGTACTAGTGGTGGTAGTTGTCGTCGTGGTTTTAGACGTCGTGGTTGTGGTAGGGGTGGTGGTTGTCGTCGTAGTCGTAGTCGTCGTCGTCGTTGTGGTACTGGAGCTACATGAACCTGCGTGTTAATTTTGATGTGACTTCAAAGATAGATGTGAAATATCTCGTCTTACACTGGCGCCACATTCTTGTTTTTGTAAAGGTTTATTCGATCTCCACCACCGCACATTTCGTTCGCATTGCCAGCGCAGTTAGTGTTACAGCCTGTAGAAGCTTGTGAGGCCGAATTCAACGTGTTTCCAAAGTAACATTCTCTATATTGCGGAAAACGGTTAGTTAGCAATGTGTTATATTTGAAGTCGCGATCGATCATTCAGATACCTACCCGTAATATTCTACAGCCGCATAAGCGAACCCCGAGGCTTGTTGTAGACACATTTCAACAGTCATTGCATTCCAATCTACGTATTGAAATGGTAGCGCCCGATTGCTGGAACTATCCGTGTAGCAGCCCAGGGGGTTCCAGTCGTCATTACCCTGTCCAGTGAATGCCGAATTGACATACATATTGAGCCTGTCGCCACCACCGCATAGTTCGTCGGTTTTGCCGGCGCATCTCATAGTGCATCCGTCGTTCGCTGCGCTAGAGGTGCTGGCTATCGAATCGCCAAAGTGACATTCCCTGATTGCATATTGGTTAACATCGCCGTAAGGAACGCTCGGCTTAGAACCTGCACTTACACTCCATATTCGACTCCCATATACTTTCTTCCAGCAGCAAGAGTTGCGCATCTAGCCACCGACATTCCAGAGTTATCGGTGACCATATTAGACAAGGCCCGACCGTTCACGCTGTCGGTGTAACAGCCCATTGACCTCCATACTCCATACGAGGCGGTTAGAACTGGTTTGGGGATACATTGACCACTTACGCACTCCTGGCTCGCCGTACAACATTGATCGTTTCCACAGCACTGGGAGTTTTTACAGAGGTATCGCTGGGAAATAGTTGGATTCCAACAACAGCTGTCCCCGTTTGCGCCGGGGCCGCCGCAACTACGCCCGCAGCACCACTGGTCGTTTGGACAGCTAACACCGCTGAAATCGGGGCATAATTGTTGGCCCTCAGGGGGTACGCAGGCGTTATTGACGCATCTCCAACCCTGTTTACAACATCCGGCGGAGGGAGAATCTAGATCTCCGCAACAGAATCCAGTGGCACAAAGATATTCCATGCTGCGAAGACCGGACCAGCAGCAGCTATCCTTGTTCTCCGTTTTTCCGCACTTCGGCCCACAGCACCATCGGTCTGGTGAACACGAGCCGAAGAAAGGTGCACCGCAAGCAATATTGCCTGGTGCTATGCAGCTTCCAGACTGTGAGCAAGTGTAGTCATGTGGACAGCAATCTGTAGAAAGTCAGTCAAATGTTCGAATTTCAGGAATTGAAGAAGGATGTGACTGACTCGCTCCACACCATTTCGAGTTGGTACATAAAACCAGTTTTTGCGTGTTAGCATTCCATCCACAGTCGTCGCCGTCTCCTCCACACTATGATACCACGGTATCGGCTTAGCGATTTTTACGTTCTCAGTCTTATGAAGCTTGAGATAAATTCCGTCTTACCTGGTCGCCACAGCACCATTTTCCTATTTTACGACACCCATGAGTATTTTCAAACAAGGGTTTAAAATATTATATCTTTTGGAGCGGTGTAACATACCAGCATCGCAGGAGCCCCCATTATCGCAACATGTTCTATCATTTCCTATACAACCATTCCCACAGCATTTTGACCCTTGGTAGCACCCAAAGGTCCCTCCTGGGCACATTGTAACGCCATTTTGTACACAGGTAGTAGGTGTGCAATAGTTCCCACTCGAGCACCAGCTAGGGTATGTCTGGCCATTACAGCACTTGATAAATAGCAGTATTAGTACATAACAAATTTACAAAGCGTGCAAACGAGGGCCATACCTGAGCATCCCATGGAATGCAATCGCCATTACAGCAGTATTGATCTGGATTCTGTTAGTGAGGGAGACTTTTACCTAGTATGTATAGGATTAGTTCATCGGATACCTACCAGATCTACACAATTTATTCCCTCCACAGCAAACCTGGCCGTCACCCGGTCGATAACAACCGGAGTTCCCGCAACAGTAATCTGGTCAGAAAGATAGTCAGATACTACTACAGGCTTTTACAATATCACGTATATATGCATCTTACTCCCTTGTGTAGTATCGCATCCTCCTCCGACGGCCCCTCCGCAAAACTGTGTGGTGGCGCTGTGGCATTGCCATCCGGCATTCCCATTAAGAAGACACTTCGGGGTGGCTATTGAGAGATATAGTTATGAAAAATAGTTTTTTATCTCGGGGGATCTCGTCGTGACTTTGCTTTGACTTACGCCATATACAGTTAATTGAGCTATCGGCACCGGCACAGCACTGTGACGGTCTTTGAACCCAGTTCCCATTGACGTAGTCGTCTGTGTTACGGCAGAAGCGACCTGCCAGAGAGCCAGGGGTTCCGCAACAAGCTATTGGCTGTTAGGGTGAAATTTGAAGTCGTTGTTGAAAGGGCTTGGAGCGTACAAAACTCAGGGCAGATGCAATAGTCTACCCCGCCACCAGTTATACCACTTGGACAGACTAAATATGGACCATGATTTAGCTATAAGTTTTACTTAATCGAAAATTTTGAGGGTAGAGCGTGTACGAACCAACAAGCTTAGAAAGGGCGCCATAGTAATCCCACACCGGCGATTGGAAGAATTTTGTATCAATTTGCTTTTGCAAATCTGCAACGTTATTGCTGCAGCCGTATGCCTTGTATTGTACCGCCCTAACCAAAGGAATGGCTGCCGACACCAATAGGAGTCGAACCCACCCGCGGCCAGTCCCCATTTCCATCCTTTGGGTATCTACAAGCCTGAAAATTTTTTTGAAGCTCGTCAGGTAATTTCTTGCTGAAATGGCACTACGCAGTTGACCGAGCTCAGGGAACCGCTACCCTTTTATATTCACAAGTCGCCACTCCCGCGCACAGGTTACGATAGCAAGTTCGGGTTTCAGGTTATAACTTTAATATATTTTCGCGTCTCCACTATACCCATGCTTCACCTTCGCCCAGTGCGGGCTGGCCTGGTTACTTATCTGGACTGGGGTATAAAGCACCTGAGGCTCCTTCGGCCGGCCATTTGATCCTCATTTCTTCCTTACAATGCGACGGAGCGGCTGTTCTATATCCCGATAGGGGAGAAAATATTTGTCTGTTAAACGTAAATTAGCCGACAGAGAAACAAGCATTGCGATATAAACCTGGCTAACTAGGGGCGTCCTGGTCGTTAACCTAGCAGTTTGTTAGTTATTGATCACTAATCCTTCTCCTTTGGTTCGCCAAGATGAAAGCGCCGGGCTTGGCGGTCCACAGCCACTTCCCGCACACTTGAGGTTATTTGGCGGCCTGAACAAGCCTTCTTGTTCGTGCTTGCTCGGTGTAAGCGAATGATTGACGAAAGAAGCCTCGGCATTTGAGCACTGCTCTTTAGGCGACAATTATCCAACATACCAGTACAACCTCAATATGGCCTACAATGTATTTGAACCCGGATAGACCGTTATCACCTTTAGAATAATATATAGATCCGAAGGGTCGGCATTGCTTTAGGGCTCCTTCTATACATTGTGCAGTATTTAACGTTGATCGTTGAAAATATCATAAAAGATGGCCAATTCCGTCCACCGTAGCGCCCGAGAGTTCTGTTATTGTGGGATTGTTGCAGAGGTTAAGAGATACATGGAGCTTCGACCTCAACTGTTGCTCGCACAATCAAGGGTCCAGTACCACAGTTACAAAATTGAGTTCAAGAACTACCGTGCGTGCTCAAGTTCAGTCAGATGACATCCTGTTAGCCCTGTCCTACGTACGCGTACCCTTACTCACTATAAAGACAGTATGTAGTAGGATTCCGACTGCAGACGTCTTCACCTATCTGTATCATATAATACTATATTGTCGTTACATTGTGCTCCTACATGTTGTTTTCGCGGAGCGAGAGAGGATCGACATTATGAAGTTTGTCCCTCCGCTTCACATCACGCTTTCTCGGGCTACACTTTTTTTGGCAGGGCAGAAAAACTCAGAATGAATCGTCAATAAATTCAGGGGATCCAAATCTGTAGATACACTGTCTACGTTCACGCTCGTAGGGATTGGTGGGACAAGAAAGACATAGATTACCGCTGAGTACACTTAGCATTTTTGCGGCCAAATTGTGATTTTCTGGGGCCAGTCTCAGGTGACGGAGCTATAAAGCCATTGCACACGATATTCTGTAGCGCTGTATCAGGATATTGAGAATAATGCGGCTCAGGTTTGATCTCGACTACAAAGTAGTGAGGCTGAGGCTAGCCCAATCGTTCTAGTACACTGGGTTTGCTAACAGCTCTGGTGGGGTATCTGATCTCAATCACTATTGTGTGGGTTTGAGCTCCTAGCTTAGCTAGAGCCCTGCTTGAATAGACTTGTCATATGCGGCTATCTTCGATATGGCTAAATATGCATCTAATGCAAATGACACTCAATACAGTGCAGTCCTAAGAAGCTATATGTTTATCAACTTCAACTATCTACAATTCCAACCATATTGTACAGAGATGTGTGATTTTGTATAGTTATCCCTCTGCGTACGGGCCGTTCCTAGAACGTTCTTGTTATTCAAGGATATGGGAGTGTAATAAGGTATGGCTATGTAAATACACCGTAGACAGAATTTCTGATGCCAATAATAATAAAATAAATCTAAGAAAAAACTTTTATTTAACACGTATTTCCCTATTATTTTTGTCTATATGTTATTATAGGTCAATATCTCAATCTTTGTAGAAATTTAAATTTAAATCTTATATAACTCCTTTATCCCGATGCCCACTTACACCCAAACTATAGTCCTCAAGTCCCCACCCCATTTTTCCACTTCCCATCTATTCAGTACTTCTACAATGGATATAAGGTTTGGGTGATCTAGGCCGAGTACTTGCCGCGTCAGGCGGGCACACTGCCGCATCAAGTTGATAGCTTCTTCGAAACGACCGAGGGATTTCCAGGTAAGCGCCAAGGTATTCATGGCATCCAACGTATCAGAATGGTCTAACCCAAGTTTTATTTTGCGAGCCTCCAATACCTGAACTTCAAGCTTTTCAGCCTCTTCCCATCGACCTTGACTATGAATTGTTAATGCCAGGTTGGCCATAATTTTTATTGTGTCAAGATGGTCTGCCCCGAGCTGTACCTTAAAAAGCTCTAATGCCTGTATTTCTAGTTCCTCAGCNCTTTAAATATTGCTGCTAAGCTGGCCATGCTTCTTACCGTCTCAGGATGGTCTATCCCGAGCTTTACTTTGTAAAGCTCTAATGCTTGTAGTCTTAGCTTCTCGGCTTCCCCCCACCGGCCTTGCTTTTTAAATATTGCTGCTAAGATGGTCATGCTTCTTGCTGTCTCAGGGTGGTCTATCCCGAGGTTTATTTTGTAAAGCTCCAACGCTTGTAGTCCTAGCTTCTCGGCTTCTTCCCACCGGCCCTGACCCGAAAATACTAATGCTAAGCTGTTCATGCTGGCTAGTGTATCGCAGTGATCTGCCCCAAGGGTTATTCTACAAATCTCTAGGGCTCGCGCAGTCAGCTTCTCAGCTTCTTCCCACCGGCCCTGTCGCGAAAATGTAGTTGCTAAGTTGGCCATGCCGCCTAGTGTACTAGGGTGGCTTGATCCAAGAATTATTCTACGAGTCTTTAGGTTTTGTATCTGTAACTTCTCAGCCTCTTCCAATCGGCCTTGATGCCGAAGCGCTAATGCCAAATTGGTCATAGAGGCCCGCATCCAGCGCTCATATGCGCTAAGGTTTAGTTTTTGAACCGTCAGGAGAAGTTCCTCGGCGTCCTTGTACTGGCCCTGCATGATCAGGTATATACTAACGCGATTAATAAGCTTAGCCCTACGCACGTTTGACCCGGCACCCTCGCATCTCAGCACGGCATATGCGTGTGGGAGGTATCTCCCGCAGGTAGCCCAGTTGTTAAAATCGCTAGAGGGGTAGACGTGTGACACCGTCGAGAGCGCTGCGCCGGCGAAGTGATCTGCTTTTTGCTTCTCAACCAGCCACCTCCGTGTTATCAACTGCACGAGCCGGTGAACATCAAAGCTCTGGCCCTTCCCCACCGTTACAAAAGAGAATGCTTTAAGAACACCAATGGCCTTGATAAGCTGTGTTTCTCTCTGTGGGACACCGAGTCTCTGAGAGTTGGCGCTCGCGCTCGCGCGAGTCTGGGGACGAGAGTGAAGTCTCAGCTTCTTTCCCAAGGTCGGAAGAAAAGAAGGTTTCAGTGCTTTAAGAGCTTTTAAAAATTGAAACTCTCCACCATCTTTCTGTTTCCATTCATCGTAGTAGGCTAGAAGTTCTTCTGGAATGGCTTGCCGGTCGAAGAAACTCATAAGCGAGAGAAGCTCACTCGCGAAGGGGTTCTGTCGCTGAATCTCCTCGAACGAGAGGATCCATGTTTCTGTGAGTGCACGGGGAGTCTCTGAGTCTCTCCCAACCGTCTCGAATTCTTCGCTTAGAAGATCTACAAGGTGCTGATCGCTCCTATCTAGGAGCTTGAGGTATTCACCGACCGCTATAGTATTCTCTTGAATGAATGCGGCCGCTTGGACAAGTGCAAGCGGAAGGTACTCCAGTCGAGATGAAAGGGTCGAAAGTTCACCAGACTCGAAGTCGCTTTCTTCAAGCTTGCCACGCAGTAGCTGGTCCGATTCGCTATTGTCCATTTTGTTGACCTCAATAGATTGTTTTCCCTTACCGAGCTTTGAGCCCGCCTGCTTGTCTTTTGTTGTGACGAGAATCGATCCGTGAGTGCATTCAGGGATATAAGAGCTCATTCTCGCTTTATAGCTAGACGTTTGGCTGTTCTCAGGGTCGTCTGGTGGACCAAAGAAAAGTTTAACGTCGTCGGCATTGTCGATAATCATAACCCAGAAACCTCGATCATTACTCTCCAGCCACCTCTTCACGAGTGGTAGCACATCCGCTTTGGGGTCGTCGAAACCGGGGATTTGGCATTCTAGAGCAATCGTAGTATATGATTGATTAAATCGTTCAGCGGTACTAGCGTGGACCCAGAAGACTGACACGTCTGGGCATGTTTCTTGCAGCCAGTATGCATATTCTAGAGCTATCTGCGTTTTCCTATGACGGGTTAGCGATGACAAGACGGACGGCTGGACCAACTTACCCAACGCCACTGAGGCCGTAGAGTGAGACTCTTGCCTGCGAAGCAGGCTTTAGGGGTTGCTGCTTTAACTTTTGCATGATGGCATCCCGGCCGACAAAAGTCTCGTTTCTCGGGTAAGGAACAATAACTACAAACACATGAGAATTGCATATATATATATATCGGCACTATGATTGGTAAAGTTGGTACGTACACCAAGGACCGATAGGCGGATCCGGAGCATATTCTAGTGTTAACATATTAGCAGGCCGTTCGGTAAGTCTCGCAGTAGAACTTAGCGCACCTGACGATGAAGGAACCCAGCGCTCTAGGAACGCCTTTGTACATGCTGCCGCTGTTGCTGCGGCGTACCGTTGCCACGCCTTAGTCTTGTGACTGTCCGCGTAATCGCACGCGCCCTTAATCACCACGCACGGGAAGACGTCCCAGACTCCGGCACTCTCCATTTCGAAGCCCATAATACCCTCTCTCTGCGCAATTTCTTTGCGCTTTTCACCCGCCTTCATTACTGTATCGCCCGATGCTATCAAGCCAATATGGATAGCTGGCTGCGGACTATCATGCTTGAGGCGACTGCGCGAAATCAGCTCACCGCTGCATTTGCATTCTTCGCACAATTTACCATCTGTCACATGGCGATAGGTCGCCTCGTACAGCTTATCGTATGCAACGCCCGGATACTCGGCCGCCAACTCTGGCATTGCCTGTAACACCCCCATATAATTTGCCATCTTGCTCTGAAGCATCCTCTGACCACGGAGAGCTTTCAGTTGCTCTAGCAGCGAACGTATCTCGAGGTTAGGTCTACCCAACGAATCCAGAAGCGTATCCTTACGAAGAAAAGTTTCGGGCATTTGTTGTCCATAGTCGTACTGAACGACGCCGTTGCTGATGATAACGTCGCCGAGCACAATCTCTTTGCCATCGGGGCTAAAAGGAACAGCGCCGCATATCCCCACTACTATGGCGAGCCTGATGTTAGGGAAGCTCACCCGGCAGTTAGTAGCGACAGCAGCCCCGTTGACTTTCCCCATGCCCGGCATGTGAGCGAGCACAACGTTGTGGCGCCCGATAACGCCAGTGGAGTACGCGTTGGGGTCACCCGAGGCTTTGTCGTAAGGGGACCCGTCGTCATCCCAGTGGTGGTCAAACAGAGCGTCAACAGCGTCAGCTTCAAGGGGGAGAGCGCAGATAAGAGCAATCTCGAAGTCGCGACGTGTGGCAGGCCGTCGCGGGCGAGCCGCCGCAATACTTTGGGTGGCCATGGCGGGCCTGTTGTAAATGCGTGATTTTTCGAGATATATTACTACTGGCTTAAAGTTTTACAGTCAGAAACCGAAAAATAAGCTGCGCTTCAAAGCGATAAATACATACGATAGGGTTTCGTATTGCTGTATAGCTGCCCGTTGCACCTTTTACCGCTAGTTTACAACTAGTACTCGAGGCCAGCGACTTGGGGTCCTGGGTCAGGCTACCCTTTGTGTGGAAATTAATAAAATACGGTACTACCATGGGAAGGCTGAAGGCTTTAGGGATCAGAAAACTCTAGATCCAGGGGCTTTGCACCATTTATATATAGGGCTCTGAGCGGGGTAACTGACAGCCGAATCGAATCCTCAGACTCTTTCAGGCAAACCACCAATTGCCTCGCCAGTATCGCCCCAAAAAACTCACCAAGAATTGTTCGTCCCGTCAAGTGAGAGAGACATCCCAGTCAGCCTCAATGACCGTGGACCCACAGTCCCGCAGTGGGCAGGGAATGTGTTTTGTTGCAGAATGCAGCTCGGTGGCACAGCTGCGTTGTGCGAACAGGCCAGGTGGAGTGGCTCTGCAGCTCTGCGGTTTGAAAGCACTAGCATCAGTGGTTACTAATAATCTATTAAGTCTGCTTGACTGTATCTTTGGATGTCTAGATCCTTCATTTTGAATATCGAAAACTCTTGGTGGCGGTAAAAAAACCTAGCCTCCTATCAAAAATACAGGCACTTTGGATGGGGAGAGAGTATCATCTGTGCACCAAATTGGCAGCGCCAATAGACTGCTGTTCCTCGCAGCCCACTGCCAAAAATCATTCTTAATAGCCAAAATATGTGTCCGGTTTACGAGCTTCGTTGCCCAAATTCACTGCAGACTTGACACTTTACTGTCTCACGAACAAATGCGTTCAAGTCGGAGGGCTATAGAAGAAAATCACGAGATTTTTCGAATGGAGCTGAGAATATCATAGTACAGCTTCGAAGACTGCTGTTTCCAGCCTAGGAATTATTATAGCGAGTCTGTCACGTTTGGAGAGCTGTTTAGAATTTGAATAAATATAATTTTTAGGTATGTGCTGTTCTCCCTTCGGAACCTTGTTTGCTTTATTCTGAGCGATTGTAGTACCTAACATATTAATTGGCGATGAATAGATCATAGCTTGTAGGTACCATACTCTGAATGATATTGCTTACATCCCAGTGGACCCAAAGTCTGAAGTTTGGAGCGGACTCAACGGTGCCCATCCCACTGATTCCTTCATCCAGCTCGCAAATCTAAGCCCCTTCGCGTGAACAGAGAGTATTCCGTATTTGTACTTCCATATGATGCCTGAATGGATGCCGTGGGAGGGAGCTAATGTACAACGGAAGAAATGCTTCAGTCCGTTTCATTCAGATTCAATATTCCGCTATACAACTAACCCGTACATGGTCGGACATCTATGCCCACAGTACCACTGTGTCTATCGAACATATCGCATGGATGACTAATTATATATATGCCCAGGAGCTGTGGGATCGTGTTGCATTTTGGGCTAGAAAAGTGTTGGTATCTTTAAATTCGTAGCGCATGGACATACGGATGGAGAAATGCTCTAGGCGACATACCATATGAGTATCCCAAGATGCGTGTGAGACCTAATAGGCAAATATAATGTTATCTCGGGGGCTGAAGGTGTCATAATTTTAGAACTAACAGAGTTGAATAGATGTGTTGTTCGCATACTGAATTCGAGAGTAGCTTGAGGGTGAGGGCGGTAATCACTGCCTATTGTTTCCTTTCGCAGATGGTATTAGCTACTCCCTTGAGGAGGCGGTGCTTCTTACTACGCTGATATTTGTTATCTATTTGCGCTATTGAGTTTTTATACAATTCACCTAGTCAACAGTGATTCCGGATATCGTCCCACAAGTTACGCGTGCGGCTAGAAATTTGCACTCTGCATGCTAGGCTACAACTTTTGCTCGACACCAACTCTTTCCAGAGTATCGCCACATTGCGGATTTAGCTCTCTCCGATATATAAGAGAGAGTCTTTGCATAACGTCAATGCGCGTTGTTTCAACATCTAGGTCGCCAAGTGTCTCTGTCGTGTATTTCTAGATGTAAAGATATTTCTAGAAGCCCATTGCAAGGCTGCTACATCTTAACTCCCGTGGTGGTAGGTTTCGAGACTAACACAAGCGCTGTATATTGGATTCCTGCAAATACCTCTAGGTGTCTTGGTACCATGGTATCTATCGATGTACAGTAGGTCTCTAAATAGGTGTTATATCAATTTTGCGGCACTGGCGCTTAAGCCGCCTTGAAACTGTGCCAGTTACCATCTCGGAAATCAGACGCCGACTGTGAAGCATGCTTTTACCAGTGTAACTCTAACAGCAACGAAGCGCTGGTACTTGCTGGACCCATTTGTTGCATATTGTGTGTTGCAGGGGACAAGCTAATATAAAACTTTAAGCCGCCGGGTGACAAGACACCGTATTTGTGGCTAAGACGAACAAAAGCGAGAGACAACAGGTCACTTGAAAGATATTACACTGGGAACAGCTTGGCTGTAGCAAGTTTATGCTATATATTTACGCTAATACAACTATGGTAAGCTGCTAAACAGAAAACATGTATGCTTCTAAACATCTGACATTATAAACATTAATTATCCTTGCACCCATTACATGAATGTACTCATATCCAAATATATTCCATGCCTTTCATAAACTAACATTCCGTGGTTCTCCGCAATCAGATCTAAGAAGGTGGTGGAGTAACGCCCTCTGAGCCAAAGTCAGGGAATTTTGGTGCGACAATACCGTCGCACGACTGAGTGATAATCCAAGACGTATGGGTAGTGTCATCGATGAGAACATCACCGTTCGGCGCTGTGATCTGGAAGTCAAACTTCGATTCTCCTTGCGCGTTAGCCCACAGGATTCTAATCGGGAGGTACTGGCCAACTAGAAGGTCAATCGAGTAGCTCGAAGATCCGCTGGAGTAAACATTTCCGATCTTAGCATTAGCGCGCGTCCAGCCAGTATATGCGTCGTTGCCAACCCAAAGGAGAGTGATTTCATCGGCTCCGGAGGAGGAGAAAGTGTAGGTTCCTGTTTCGCGAGCGAAGAGGTATCCGCGGTGGTTGATTACGACGTAGTCACTTGAAGGCAGAGTGTACCCGTAGATGTTAACACTATCATTGATGTCGCCGATGACATTTGTTGTACCGGTATGAACCACATCTCCAGTCTTGAAGACAGTAGGGTCGAAGCTATTGTATTGATTGGTGGGAGCGGTGTTGACATTTGATGCTCCCGTGGATTTCCCATCGACAGTGTTCTTATAGACGGCGTAGCCTAGGCCCAGGTTGTTGCAAGTTGTGTCACAGGTGTCATAACAAGGCTTCGGTGTATCCAAGTTCTTGTTGTAATAGATGTCGATAGCTGACGGTAATCCAGATGTAGACCGTCCACCACACTTCCTATAAATCAAGTTAGACGTGTCTCATTTAGGCAGAATTCTAGGTTGGGAGACGTACTCTCCAATGCTGCCCTTGCACTGCAGATTGCATCTGCTGTCGTCGAGGGGTACTGTATCCGGTGCAGGCTTGCCTGCACACCAGCACTGTGAACCGTACTCAAGACCTGCGAAGGCATAGCCTTGGCTGCCGCATGCATTGAGGCAGATCTCGATGGTCATCGGGGCAGTTATGTAATCTTGCTGATCGGTGAGCGTCTTTCCGGGGACTTCAGAGTAACAGCCGTAGTGATGGAAATCGTTTGAGGTGACGGTAGAGAAATCCGTAACAGGGTATGTAGGATCAACGGAGATCGAATAGTAGTCGTTGCCTCCGCATTTTACGCTGGGGTCAGTGCTACCGGCGCATTTAAGATTACACTTGCTATCGTCGGCTAGCTGGGCACCATTGATGTTGGCGCCGCAGTAACATTCCTTGTAGTATTTTACACCAGAGTAACGGTATCCATTGTTCTTGCACGCGGAAGCGCAGAACTGCGGTGTCATATTGTTACCATTAACGCCTGGTCTGAATGGGAGGAGGTTGCTAGGTATATCATCGTTGTAGCATCCCTTAGGGACGAATGGAGTAAAGTCGAATGGGCAAACCGGGTAGTGAGGTGAAGAGGTTCGTTTGGAGAACTGGCTGGGGAGAGCTGCGGCTGCCGCACCATGGATAAGTGCGGCCGAGGCCAACGCAACCGTCAAAACCACCATTTTAGAGGAGATGTAAAGATAAAAGTGGTAAAGTAGCAAGATACAGAGTTGGAGCTCAGAAAAGATCTGCTGTTTGTAGGGGAGAGCACTACAAATTTGTATTTAGCTAGCCCGGAGTGCCTTGTTGTGAATGAAGGGGTATTGTAGAGGCGGAACTTCAGGCTCTTATATAGTTTTTGCGTCTCGTTATATCCAGCTGCTTCTTACTGAATTCTGCGGACTCGGGCTCCTGCCGCCCACTGACCGGCGAACAGCTAGAATACAAGGTTGAAGTTTTCCTTTTTTTTTTTTTAATCCCGCCCGTCAAGGCTGAAGTGTCCTCTGAAGCCAGTTGGTAGTTGGCTCAGATCTACAATATTGCAATGTGGAGTTACTAGCCGATATCATTGGGTCGATCAATATAGCTTCCTTATAGCTTCCTATCCCTGCGAGTGGCGCCATGGCACTGGGGTGTCCGACCGTTCCGCGCTGAAGTCGTTGTTTAACACTGCTTGTTGCTAAGACCGCCCATGCGAAAGCTTGAAATCTGCATTGGCTGTGGGGCTCGCTCCAGCTGTACACCCTAGCTAGTCAATACAATGCGTAATATTAATTAAGTTCGCGCATTTTATGAAATCCAGCAGCTGATTTTGCCGTACGAAAATAGCGGTTGGCACCTCAGTCGCTGCATTTTAATCTGACATTGCAGGTGATTTATTAGCGGCACTTAGTATAGAACTGTGGCGTTGTTGTAAATTAAATTACAGTTTTAAACTCATAATTGTCGACTATTTGGGTAGTATTCGCCAATTCTAGCAGATTTTTAAACTCAGCTGTCCGCGACGGAACGGAGAGGCACCGGCCGTGGTTTCTGTCAGACCGAACCCGGGACTGTATTTAAATTTTACGTAAGAGCATAAACATGTCCGCCGGCACGTTTGGTTTACAAGAACTTTTACCGTGGTAATGATTGGTGTGTAATTCAATAAACTGGAGCGAATGCGATTCCGTCTGATGCGGCCATACATATGCAACATTTTCGGTACAGCATATGTGGTTCCATATGTGAACAAGTTAACCGGCTGGGCTAGAATGCGACTGACTTGAAAATGTGGGTGCGATTGGGTCCAAGTACGAGCGCGCTGCGGAGAAGTGGAGTAGTACCCCAGTGGCTTCACCACACCGGAGGTATATGCGATCTTTTTGACGTCTGAGCGTAATTAATGCTTGCTTCAGCTCCTGCGCCAACGTGATTGTGGGGAGCTCTGTTCTGCTTTTAGTTTCTGATATCAGAAACTGAAAGCAGAAGATGGAAAGAATTAGGGGCGGCGGGTTTGCTAGAAAGCGGGCAACCCAAAAGCGGCTGTGCGGTTGGCCTAGCGCATACAGGAAATTGGGTGTCCAACACGCCGCACGTGTGGATCAGCCGAATCGATTAGGATGCCACACCAGATCTAGACCTATGGAACAGGTCACGATTGTGGAAGGATTGTACTTGGTGACACAAATAACAAACTTCTGCAAGGTGCATGCACTGGAAGTTAGGGATTTCCCAATTACACCTGCATAAGCGAAGTTCAGCTGAGGTTGCAGCGGGTGGAGACATGCTAGCGGAAATCACCGGCTACAGTAGCTAGCAGCTTTGGTCATGGCAACAATTGCGGCTCGTCAGCTGCTTTAGCTTTCACGCATCTAACAAAGGAACACGTTCTCCTTTTCGGGGCATGAGCCACCATGTACATTTCTCCGCCGTCGGAATTATAAAAACGCGCGGAGATGCAGTCAGGGGACATCATGATCGGGCAGTTATTTCGCAAGCCGTCTCCGTTTGGAATAGTTGCGCATGCGCTTCCCCTGCTCAATCGAACACCTAGGCTTTTTTAGATAGCCAAAATGTTACTGCGGAAATATACGCACTGCTAGTCTTCGGGGCGCTGCTAGATTAAGTTACTCGAATTTTGGAGGTCGAGGTCTGTGTAAAGCAACCGAGCTAACCTTTCGCCGATTCGCGATAGTTTGCAAACTATAACAAACGCTATTTCAGCGTTGTCTTCCAACACAGGCTTCATGGTCTAGTGGTATGATTCTCGCTGAAAGTACCCCTACTCCTCTACAAACATTCTTACGAACATTAAACTAATACCTGCCACAGTTGGGTCGCAGTATCCTGCAATCGTGCGAGAGGCCCCGCGTTCGAATCGCGGTGGAGCCCGTTCTTTTTTTTTTTTCCTTTTTCGTATCTGTGTTTTCTCTTAGTTTGCGTTACTTTTGACTTTTGCGGTAAACTTCCATTGGCCGGGCATATGCTTTTCAGTTTCCTGTGTGGCGCCAAAGTGTATGCCAAGAACGCCCACTCAGCCCGAAGTGTGACACGGTGGTTGTAGACTTGCATTGATTTGATGGCCCGCTATGATCCTTTGGGTTCTATCCCTGAGCATACGAGGCTAGCTCAAAGCCGATGTGCGCGACAGTGCATGCGCATGAAGCTAAAGGCGCCCGGCTCGAGATCCATACTTTAAGTTGGTTATAGGGCTAATAAAATCGCAAGAGTGGTCGCGTCTTCCAGCTTCTTTGGGGAAATGCGGGGAAGATCCCTGCGAGGCCCGTCCACTCTCATTAAGTAATATATACCTTGGTCCAGCAAGCCATATGTATACTATCGCTCAATTATGATCATACCAGAGTTGCAATATTGGAATCGAGTTGGGCGGTCTACCTAATAGTAAATAATTGCGGTTCCGGCGCAGCATCAAGAATCTGCGAGAGGGCTACGGAAACACCATCCAACCAACCATAGAATCTGATCTGGAGAAAATTTTCTTTAGTGTCCGGGATCCCAAATGATGTAAACCAAGGCTTTAAAGGCTTTGTGGCGCACAATACCCAGCTCGCTTGAAGTCAGGAGCCCGTCTTGTCAATTCATAGCAAATTTGTAGAGTCACGCCATACCGGATTTACGAACGCCGATGCGTTCCGTCAGTTATTATACGCGAGCTTGAGTTCCAGCAGATCCTATGAGGACGAACACGTGGACGAGAGGCTACCTATACAATCGAGATAATAGAAGGGGATTATATAGCCATACTGTATACACGTAAAAGAAAGATGGTCCCCGTAGGGATAGTTGGACATAACCAAGAGACTAAGAAATTTAGAAAAAAGGATTATTTTAATACACATCTCTTTTTTTTGATGGTAATGTGAAGAAACGTCTGCACCGCTCTCCAGATACCTTCTGCGTCCAATTCGCGTACCTTAACTCCACGACCCTCAATGTTTGTAAACACGCTAGCAATCATCCCATCTCTCGCCTCCTGTCCTAGATTTTGGAATGACGGGCCTGAAAAGTATCTGTCTAGCGCCAACCACGGGACAGGTGACTTGGCCATAATTGCCGCCTTCATTTGGTTAATGTCTTGCTTGGACAGTATTGACTTGTGTAGACAATCCCTGCCTTTGCATTTTGGCAATCTGGGGTCGGTCGCGCATTGTGAGCAGAAATGTGGACCCTTGTCCTTTGCCTCTCCGATTTTGGGCAATTTTGGACCAGCCGCATTTTGAGATTTTGTCGTCACATGTTGATTGGGGAGCTGATCGACAGATTTAACTGACGGAATGCGCTTTTTGAGGTTGGATGAACTGGGAAGTTCCAGTTCGGTGGGGCATTTGATGGTGCTAACTGTGTTGGGGGTGAGTGGGGCCTGCGATTCAAGCCATCTTTTTTCAGCAGCTTTGACCTCAATGCAGCGCTCTCTATCCTTGTCAAACTTATGTTGCATCTGGAATTTTGTCATTAAATCTGCTTCTGCCTCGTGGATAGCTTGGAGCTGCTTTTGTTGGTAAATTTCAGCAGGCGTTTGCCTCTGCTGTTCTTCGGTGAGGGGCATCACGGTGACCACACTTTCAGAGGAAGACACGGACTTGTTCGACATGTTGGATGTTGACCTTATGTGTGGGATCCTCGAAATAGGCACCGCAGTCGATAGCTTGGCCTTTTTCAAACTTGTTTTGACTTCCTTCAGCCTTTCTGCAGACCATATTGTCGGTTGGGCCGTGGCGCTAGCCTTATCCGGACCTTTGCTTTTCTATAGCTTAGGTTGCGGACACGTAGGGGTATGCTTCTCTAAGGGACGAGGGGGTGGAAGCGGACGCACCCCCTTTGGTAGCGGGAGCTTGTTAGCCCTCGAGTCCTTCGGCAGGTATAGTTCTGCGACGGGACTCGGGATTTTAAACGGCTTCGTTTGGCTCTGAATGCTCTTGTCAGGTTCCGGAGCTTTCTTCGTTTTATGAGTTTTCTGCTCATGGGTTTTTTGGTCATAGGTTTTCTGTATGCCTTTTTCCGTCATATCAAGGGGGACCTCTCGGATGGTGAGCAGGCGGTCGAGACGGTTGCTTAGCTCCAGGCTGCCGTTGTTCTCATCGTCGATTTCGGGTGGAGGCACGCGTTCGGATAGAGCTGGAGCTTTCCTCTCGCATTGCTCCCAGAAAGAAGGGTCGGCGGCCTTGCCCTTCTCCTTTCTCCTCCACTCCCGAGCTGCCTCTGTCTCTTGATCTGCATTGTCGTCTTTAGGCTCTGTGTCGTTTTTGTCCTTTCCGGCTTTTAGTCTAGCCTCCGTTGCCCGCTGCGTAGTATGGGTAGTGCGCGTCGATCTTTTAGTCTTTGCGGTTTGATATCCCTCATCTGAGGCGAACAAGATGTCACCAAATTCATTTACAACGCGCTTGATCCATGGTTCATTGTTCTCGTTCTCATACTCGCGATATTTTTCTCGAGGTGCTCCTGTAGCCATAGCCCATGGCTTGCCGCTTTCATCCAAACCCCAAGGGCTTATAAAATACGCTGCGGATTTGTCGATGGTAACGTCAACTAATACCTCCTCCTGATTCTCCCATCGCCAAGGCGTTTCGAGCTCATCCGAGTAACCCAGAGGTTCCATAAGCTCTTGCCTTGCTTCGGGAAATGGGCGTTTTGTGTAGAATTTCATCGTTGACTCGGGTGAGTTTTCTTCGTCGATGGGATCAGCTTCTTTTTCTGGAGGGGAAATTTTCTCCTCTAAGAACTTCAAAGACTTGATGCTCGTGGCGTCAAATTTGGGTGCCTCGAACTTCATCGGCATTGGCTTTTGCATAGTAAATTCTGACGTTAGGGGCTTGATAGTAAACTTCGGGGAGGCCTTTTCTGCTACCGAGTTGGGGGTCGGGGATGGACTTTCACTCGGTGTGGCTGGTTGTGGGCTACAATTGCGCGACTCCATCTCGGGGGACGCTCCTGTTTTAAGACTTTCCTTGGCTTCGTCTGAATTGCAAAAGCTGCGATGTTCCTCTCTGACGAGGCCGGTGGGTGCAACGCCATCCGTAAATAGCTGGTCCTCGAGTCCCCTGGATTCTTTCACCAAGTTTTCCGTCTCTGGTCTTTTGCCAACTTGATCTGAAGCTTCCTCCTTTAGCCCTGCTGACGGCCTTTCACTTTTGGATTTGTTCTCTGTCACTTTCGGTTCTTCTCCGCCCTGTATTTCTTGTAAGTCTTTGAACGCATCCCCTAATCGTTGAAGTAATGGCTTTGTCTCTATTCTGTTCGCTGACGGGCCTGGATGTGCAAGTCGGGGTATCGGTTCAGTAGGGATTGTCATATTACCCATCGATTCTCCGAGGCGACGAGGTGGAGGCAAATTTGCAAACTCTCCTGAGACGGCTAAGCTTCCTAGGCGTGATTCGAATCCTGGTGGAATTCTCCCGATATATCCTAACGGTGGGAGTGGTGGGGCAGTCGCGTGCTCTTCCAGAGCCTTGGAGGAAGCGGAGTCGCCTGGTGCCGTTAGTTGTAGGCTTTCCATGGAGCTAGGGAATTGAGGGCATTCCACCCCAGAAGCCGTACTTGGGCGCGAACTTATGGAGGGCGACGGAGATGAGGCTAAACTAGCCAGCAATTGCAGTCTTTCAATTTCCGTGGGTTGCCGACAAAGATCACCTTGCACCTGTATCGAGCTCGAGATGCTATTCTCAATAGGAAATACAGGCTCAAAGCTTGGAGCTCTCTGTGCGCCCGCGTCGATAAGGTCGTCCAATGTTTGAGCAAGCGGAAGAAGTTCACTACGGTTTAGAATTTTGTATTTCACGGTAGCTTGTGAAATCAACTGATCGATTTCCCGGTCCTGCTGGTGGTGCTTTTCTTGGAGGTTCCTTAACGTCTCGATTTCAGCCTCGACTCGTAGCTCTTCATTCTTCAGGAATTCCATAGTCGGCTGAATACCGGTGTCTTTCCGTTTCATAGCCTCCATCGCAGCGGCCACAGTCTGCTCGATTTGTTGTTGGTTATTTATGAGATTTTGTTGGTTTAACAAGATAACCCCATCTTCTCTGGACTTCCTGAGGTTCAGCTTTATGGGAAGGGAAGCGGTGGCTGTTGACGTCCCACTTGTCTCCCATTCATCGTCAGAGTCGATGGCCCTAGCTGAGCCACGCGTCTGGATGGAGAAGCCATCTCTGTATCGAATCCTGGAGTCCGCCAAAACATCAGTTCTATGATGTGGGCTTGGCTTCTCGTCTTCAGTCGAGTACAGTATGAAAAGATTAGGACTGGCTCGGTCCTGTCTTGGTATATTCACTGAGTTTGGCGACTCGCCATTAACCTTCCCTGTGGCTGAAACTATTTTATCACAATTCGGCGAATTTACTGTCGTAGTGAACCGAGCTATGATATTTGGGGACATTTGGGACGGTTGAGAATCTGCTTTGGCCAATGGGAGCTCGCTACGGAGTCCTTGCGATATCGTTTGCGCCCACGCCGTTCTTGGATTCCTTAACGTCGGGTCACTTTCGGTCGGTGCATCGTAGATGGTGATGGCTTGGACGGGGCTGTATATTCTGGTGATTTTAACAGCGGCTGCCTTCCTCTTTGCTTTATTAGATTTCTACGCCCTGTTAGTCTGTATACGATCGAATCGCTCGTATATGTCATACCTTTGGCTGTGGAATCATCTGGATAAATGATGCTTGTTTGGATTGACGAGTTCGGGGTTGCGTGAGAGATACTAGTCTTCTGGCTGGCAAAGACGATTCTCGGGGCTCTTTGTCCTATTAGATATAATATTAGAGCTAGAGCCAGTGGGATGCGGTAATCAAGCTGGACCTACTGGTTTCGGAAGCATTGCCTTGCTTTCTTCGTTGGAGTCTCTAGTTTTTACGGAAACCTCATCTTGCTCGCCAAAGCGCCCTCGCTTGCCGATTTTCTCCTTCCACGACTCCGCTAAAGCTTGTATGCCCTGAAGAATCTTGACGCTACCCGGCGCTTCACCCATGTCGTTAGAGTCCGTGATAGATACTTGATTCTCAGGAGTTTTCTCGTTATTTTCATTTCCTCGCATTC
Source organism: Drechslerella coelobrocha (assembly GCA_036971555.1). Taxonomy (NCBI): domain Eukaryota; kingdom Fungi; phylum Ascomycota; class Orbiliomycetes; order Orbiliales; family Orbiliaceae; genus Drechslerella; species Drechslerella coelobrocha. The sequence goes on along the minus strand of JAJTUH010000013.1, from coordinate 257,465 downwards.
GGGCCTCTAACAGCTCTATACGATTGTTGTGTACTTCTTTCGAGTCTTTAGTGGGACCTGTATGGTTTTGTTGTCGTAGATCCAACTCCAAGCTCTCGACACGTCGGCCGCCATCGATGGATTCATCGCACCGAATCCTGAATATCTCTACGCATTCGCCGTGGACAGCTTTGGCGATGGCATCACCGATGTTTTCGCAGCTGGAGCATGACGATGTGCTATTCTTGGCAGTCTTTGCGGCGTCGATGGAGATGTGAAGAGCACCGCGTTCATCTGCTTGGTCAACAGTGAACACTGGTGGCGTTTTCTGCGTGCATATCTGCTGTCGGTGGCTTACTCCGCCGAGCCGATGCGAGATGATATTGGAGCTGATGAATTGGTGTAACGTATTCATGTCTGTGACGCGACGCTTCTCTTGAGGATTAGGCATGGTGTTGGATGAGACTGGTGGAACGGAGGGCGAAAGAAGTTGTCGCTGAATTAGTTAGGATGAAGGTGGTGGGTTGGAGCAGGTGTTTAATATATCTCGATGGCCTGCTTTAAAGACCCACAATGTGTTCGCTACCTTCCGTTAAATGACTGCTGTACCACAAGCGGTACACATAATTTTTTTAATTTTCCATTGAGTTGGTTTATCTAACATGACGTTCTATTTCGTACCCAACATTAGATACAATCTGCGAGTGCACAGAGTGAATTCGACACCATCAGGAGCTGTATTTTTCCCTTCGTTTGTTCCTTGTTAAGCCACCTTAGAGCGCGCCTCTGACACCCTGTTAACCGAAGAGACTCCCATTCACTTATTAGTGACCGTCACCCAAATAGCATAAAGGACCTCCGCAAACGCATCCGTAACAATGACATAGACCAAGTATAACACAAGCATCGCTGCCATTGTTTTTTTAAATCTTCGGTCAAACTTCTCTTCCTGGAGCTTGGTAATTTCCTTTACCACCGCTGCGCGTTCCCTCTCCCACCTCCATCTATCGTTGATTGAGTCCGGTGGTGCATCTTCATTCTGCATTCGAGTGAGGTAGCTGTGGGGCCACCGCTTTCCCAACTCCGTCGCAATATCCGGGTTATCTTGCAATAGCTTCCTTACGTTCTTGCCAGAGGTATCGTACAACTCTTCAGTCCTCACCGTATCTACCATGATTTCAGTCTTCCTCTCAACGCGCTCTTCAGGCTCAAGCGCCATTCTCCCATCGCCTAGGTCGAATGGCCCGATGGAGACTGGCCGACCTGCCCAGAAGCTTCTACCCGCTGTACAATGAGAACCAAACATCCAGCAATAGACACTGAATATCTGAGGCGGGGTGTTCGCAGCTCTCAACCCCTCGGATCCTTGGTAGCTTAGAAAGCTCTTGTGGTCGAATTCGATCAGTTCGCCTTTATCGCGATCGTGGAAGTAGTACGTCTGGTCTTCGTGGAAGGACAGCCAGATATCCCTACGGCGGACCGCGTACTCTGCGAAATGCATGATGGCGTTCGGGACGTGACGGATGCTTCCGAGGTGAATGAGATGAAACAAGGTATGCATACCGTCCGCATCTTCCAGGCCGGCGAATATATCAGTTGGCGGGTGTATGATCGTAAAGTTCTCGTACTCTTCTAGTCGACTGATCTGAGTCTCGTTGGTTCCCTTTTTAGGGTTGACATCTGCATCTACGTATGCATCTGGGGGCATTTTTAAAATATTAAAAAACTTTACCGCCAACCAGGTTCCCGATTACGGGAGCAGCTTGTGGTATATGATCTTACCGACGAATTCGATCCTGTGGCCAACCCATCGGCCGATATGGTCTGGGCATAGAGTCGCCTCGACGCGACTCCTTGCTAGGTTCAGCCATTTCCTTGACATTGCGGCTAAGAGCAGGCAAGTGGCGGGTGGCAGGTAGCCGAGGATTTTAAGGAATATGTTACGCGGCACATTAAATGGTACGAGCTGCCGTTCATCGTCAGCTTGAGCTGGGGGGAAACCTTTCCTGTTATCACACTAGATTAGCAACTATTTGTAACCTGCACTGTATAATGCTGACTGATATACCGATTTTGGGGGAAAACTCGAAGGTCTGGTGGAAGCAAAAGTTCCGAGAACGTTTTTCGCACGGCCCATTGCTCCATCCTCAGCTCATCGGCGTCCTTGAATTGGTCGGTTGGTGCACCGGGATAGCGGATAGCCTGCGGCAGATTCGACCGTCTTTGATCAGCACTTGAAGATTTGCAGATGGATACCCCGCTTGACCTAAGGGTTATTATTCAATACCTCTTTCAGGTCTAGATTGACGAACATCTGCCATTGCCTTTCTTTCCCGACTGTAGACGCCGGTGGTTCCTGCGCCATGACGAAGGGCGCAGCTGTACGTCTTAAGCAGATCGATAAGCTACGCTTGCGGGTCTCCGTTTTAAATTATTGTTTTTCGTAGTGACCTTGGTTCGATCGTGTTCAAATCTGCAGTATCCTGAGATGTTAATATATAGAGTAATCCTTATATTACACTGTGAATAGTTCTAGAACTTGCAGGATGAGAGTATTAACTCTGGGGTGGCGCCGGGATTCGCTGTAAGGAGGCTCGGATTGATAGAATTGTATATATCCTAGGCTGGAGTTTTCTCCTCCATTCTGTAATACATATAATAACCGCCGACACATTATTATTCATTACCATATCGGCGCAACAATATAACGATACATTAATGAGGCTCTTCAGTTCCCTAGGGCGTATTTCTGCCGCTCAAAGTACAAAGACAAGTTACATTCATCCAACATCTAAAGTCTACGAAACACTCTGTGGTCGGGCCCACGAGAATAAAACGATACTCCAATATTCTACGACCAACAAAGACTCTAAACCGCATAATCAAGTGCGGCGTGCACGTGCAACCACGAGAGGCTGCTTTGTGCGTGAGGGTTGTTGCAATTTGTGCGTTGCAGGAACCCAGAACCGCCACCACATAAAGGACCCCGGCTTGCTCACCTGGTAACTGGAGCCTTCCCACCGTGGATGCTTTCATGCCACGACTTGAAGGCCTTGTGCAAAGCTGCATAATGCAAGTCGGCTTGAGCGCACTCAAAGCAACCTCTCAAAGAGAAATCTTGATCTTGATTGAGCATCTGAAACGACAAAGCTCTGCCCACGCCCCCTGTGACGCAGCCCCTGCCGCATCAGATTACCACATTGGGACCACACACAGCCAAATATGGACAGGACGAACTCCTAGCATCCCGGTGAATGAATACATTAATTAATTGCTTGTTTAATCTCGTCGGAGAAAATAAAAAAATGCCATATGTTTCTCGGGGCTTCTAATTTTGACAATAAGATGGAGGGGATCCAGGACAAAACAGCGCGACAGCACGAAACTTGGTGCTCACAAGAGTGAGAAGTACCCCGCATGTGTCCACATGCCTAGCCAGCATCATTTGACCACGGCAGGGAATCTCCATATTTCAGCGATATTGAAAAACAAAAAAACCCTGGAATGGGTTCACTATCTGCACTGCACTATTGTCGTCCGCCGTTTACGTTTCGAGTCAGTGGGACTTGGCATTCTTGCCGCCTCCAGCACTTTCGCAGGAACGACTCTATCATGCATAAATTGAACGACCAAACTGGTAACACTAGACGGTGTAAAATGGGATAATAAGCCTCTGGACCCGTAATAACGGCCTGTTAAAGCCATCGTAGATTACAGCTCATACGATTGGATCTAAAAGCTGGAAAATGCTAGCTGCCCAGGAAAATGGCGTTATTAGCAAAAAACCAACGGTTACAGCGGCATTTCCGTCGCGTTGCAGCATGCAGGCTGCCTATTGTCGTAATGTTGGCCGGGCAAGTGACGGAATTGGCTGGTGGAAACTGACACTTGCAGGTGTCATGCATGCATTCAAGCTCACGCGTACGTGTGTGAGTATAACCCTTCGCTGCTGAGCAGTTCTAGTTCTCCAGCTGTCGAGAGTACATGTTACATGGTTCAGCAAGAAGTGGAAGCGTTCCACACGAGTGGCTGCAACACTCCTAATGCACGCATGCAACCGTACGAACTAGTTACTAGACGAATGCATACGTAATCGTGTATATCTCACCGAAGGCCAGGGTATGCTGGCTAGCCAACTGGGATTGATATCGCATATGCCATAGATCCATGACGGCTATGCATACAATGTATGCTACACAATGCGTGCGAACGGAGACTTTTGACGCCTCGACATGCTGGAGGTCGTTGGCTGTGGCTTCCCCGCCGCATCACTTCTTGGGTTCTATGACACATTGAGACGCTTTTCATGCGCTTTGCCACGCCGGATGGTCCGAATCTTGTCATGAGAAACTTGGACCGGGCTCGAAGGAGTGCAACCTCCGCACCCTAGGATAAAGAGGTGAAGATTAGTGGACGTAGGCTCGGACTAGGGTGGATTCTCGGAGCCGAATTGTAGATTTCCAATCAATGTCGTCCTCTGGTAAGGCTCTCACCCCGATATATTGCACTAGTAATTGAACTAAACCTTAAATATAGATTCCATAACGCTCCACATTCTAGATTAAAAGGTACAAAGAATGCATAGCTGTCGTGGCCTAGAAATAGTACCCATAGCTTCCACTAGGCTGAGGGTATTTGTCGATCCTTAAATCGCCTAATTAATAAATAAAACTTAAAATTCAATTCACCGAGAAACCGTTGCGAACAGTTCCGCGTTAGAAGGCAAACAAGAATAGTAAATGTCCGTGGATTTCGCCAGCTGGCCGTGAAGCCTAGGCATATACCCCCTGAATTAGATACCAAGCACCAGACACTTGATACGAGATCTGCAAATTGCAACACTAAGCGAGTTTATGACTGGTCGGCGACCTGGATGATAGGCAAAAATGAAGACTAAGCGAAATACATAAAACTCATCTGAGTCCTCTTATCAGTTTACTCCACTAGTTGTAGATATCGTACGATGCCGACGGTCCCATAGATGCACTTGGATTACAGCTGTAGACGAAAAGAGATAGCACTCCCGGCCTTGTTTGAGATTCTGCAAGCCCCTGGCCTGTTGGGTTGATGATATCCTGATAGTGATGTGTTTGCGAAGACGTGGGTATTGCTTGCGTGAATTCTCAATAAGAGTCCTTGGGCCACCAGTCTAGATTTCTAGGAAAAATATACCGACGGGATATCTCCACCTATCGCATGTCTCGACGCATCGATGGATCAAAATGCCCACGAGGCATCCGTAGGCGACAGCCTAGCTGCAGCTTTAGGCTCCAAATACACGGCTGAGTAATAGCTATATCGACGCTACTTAAGATACGCCACAAGATCCGGATGCGGATGAAAGGCCGCAGCGCAGACTCTGTAGGATAAGGGAATCGTGTGGCCTCCTTATTCGCACACCATCTGAAACGGTCACAATACAACGTTTCGTACAGTACGGATTGGATCTGGATCCTACGCTATCTAGGTCTGGCATCTCGAAAGCTGGTCTGAGTTCACGGGGGTGCTGACGCCTACGGCTTCGCTTATCTATCCCTATTAATTTCGAATCCGTCAAACGAGTAGGTTGAATTATTAATCGTGTCTACAAAGATTATCGAGCAAGTCCCACGTCGACGGAACATTTACGTAAATTTTATCCTACAGATGGTGAAAAACATCCGTATTTTGTGATCCTTAGCTTCGGAGAGTGAAAATCTAGCCGTTGGATTTACTATCCCTAGATGAATTACGACATCTGAATTAGGTTTCAGTAGCTGTTGGTGCGGAATTTGCCGCGATGCTCCTTGTAAGCTAGCTACTCACATATTAGGCCACTCAAGAAACATTGGGCAGATGGTGAGACACCGAGACATAGTGAATAAAACCGGATTGGCGGCAGTAGCATATCAACTATGTGAACAGCGACACTCAAAAATTTTGCACAGAAGCTTGGCGCATGTAGCCACATGCTATGGTGTAAGCAGGGTACACCAGGAAACAGGTTGTGAGTAAACAATACAGAACTATATACTGCTGGAGTCTATATCGCAGCATGTGGGACAGAAAACTCAGTCAAAGCGAGGTCAACCAAATGTTTTGTCTAGCATTTGAAGTCATTGTTGCCACATTGTATCAGATGATACATTGTTGAGGGGGGCATACCTGTAGTATCGATACCTGCACAGCTGTCTTTAATTCTGAAAGGAAACGGCGAGCTCAAACTGAATGCAAGACGAAAGTAACAACGGCGCTCGTCTCCGTCCCGTTAGACTCACCATCCCACACAAAAACCACGTTACAATCGCCCTATTCATTGTTATTTTGTTTCCGAAAAAAATTTGTTTGCTAGCCAGACAAAGAGGTTCCTGCAAACCGCTGTGCCAGGGAGGACTTTCGTCACCGCCTCTCGTTGCCGTTGGCACCGCCTCAGTTGTGCCTCACTACACAGAAATAGTATTAGTGCGGCGGCCTTCCCAAAGCTGCCTTGCGATCCCCCCAAGAAAAAGAATTGCCAGGCGAAAGCCCTCTCCTGCCCGTACCGGGGTACCAGCATATTCTTTTCCAGGCCAGACCGAAAGAAACGGAAAAAGGCTCCACTTCCCTCGGCGATCTACCATGGCGTACCTTTATTCCACTGCACAATCCGGTCAGCCCGGCGTCCATGTATGCATGCGTCCGTGCATAAGGTACTGCGCTGCGCGTTCCAGCGGGACAGGCTTCCCTAGCGGAACAGAGAACATTTCCTTTAGGCTCCTGGCAACAATAAAGTACGCTAGGCAGTCCGTACTATGCGCAAGCGCAAGCGAACGGGGACCGTCAGGGATGCGAAACGCGAGGAACGTCATTGGCTGCTGCGTCGGTGCAGCATGCAGCATGTAGTGTGTCTGCTGAATTTCTGTTCTGCTATTAATAGTCCGTTCGCGAGTGGGGGGGTAATTTCGCAAATGGAAAGGCGGCCTCGCGGTGGGGTGTGTGTGGTGTGTGCTGGCTCGATCGGATTCACTGCTGGAAATAGATATCAGAGTCAGGCTGAGCTAGCACACTACCACAGTGTTAAATGAATCCGGATCTCCGAAATACTTAAGGTTGCTATCCCCGCCGGCCGGCCGCTTTTATCTAGGATACGGTGCGAATCTTCGAACCACGACTCGGGCTTTCCTTCATCCAAGGCCGGTCCTGCCAAATTGTATACATTTCTGAGAGAGCAAACACTCAACGCACATAATACAACATCTGCTTGCCAGTTCTCGCAGTTTTCATTGTCGACACGCTGCGCTGTATATTTTCCGACCACGCGATAGAGGTTCAGCGTTGAACGCGATATAAAGGAAGCAAATATGTTCTTCAAAGACCAGATTAATGGCGCCTTCGCACCAAGTATGAAGGCCCCGGCACGGCACATCTACGCCAACAACAACGTCATACACTCGAAGATCGTCTGTCTCGAGAGAGACGAGGTTAGTAGGCGCTTTTCAATTGGGATTGTGAAGAAGGCAATTGCTTACCATGAGTTCGTCTGTAGGCGCTGCAATGGCCGCAAAATATGGAGCCTACGAGTACCACCACCAAACAGCGACGGGTAATCGAAGAAGTGGTTCAGTACCTTCTACACAAAAACGATAGCGCAGTTATCGTCGAGTCGTATGTCCCACATGCTCTTCTATAAAGCCCAAGAGCTGGCAAAGCTGATTGTGTTTATCCGTTGTAGTGTACCCATCAGCAAAAAGCGCATGCAAGAGACCAAAGCTGGTCTGGCGACCATGCCGACAGAAATCCATATGATGATCCTGCATCACTTGCGCGACTACGACGCGCTCTGCCTTTCGCTAGCTTGCAGAAAGCTCTTCAACAAGTCTGTACCGAGAGTACAGAATATAGTATGCCCACTTGATACGCTGGGATGCTGGTCTGCAAAGGCACTCGTGCGAGCCGGTAAGCGAAGCGCCCTCCAATCTGCCAAGTAGTGCACCCCGCAAGAAAGCAACTAACATCTCGATGGACGAGCAGACCCTAGTAATCCGTCGCCATTAGCCACAGCTACTGAAGCCCGGTATCTCGAGAAAACTACCGCTGCAACTACGATAGCGCCCACTCTGCGCCGCAATGAGACACTATACCTCGCCGCTTTCCCCCACCAACGCCTAGTGTTGCACGGCCTCGCTCACGACATGCACATTCCCCAAGTCGTCCGACGTTTCGTCTCCGCTACACTAAGGGATAAAGAGTACGAGAACCTTTTCAAACCTGGCGAGGAATATGTGCTCCGCAACGTCGACCGGCGGGAGTATGTCCCCTTTTGCACGAGTAAAATCAGCAGCTGCGTTGTCGACGTGCAGAGGATTAAAGAAGGAGAAGAGGGGATGGTAGAGACACTACATTCGGCGGAGCTGCTCATCGATGCCATCAGCTGTGCGCCAGATGACACAGTGGATAGAAGCAAGTTTGAGAGGGGCGGCTGGGCGGGGTGCAGAGTAGATATCGTCTCGAGGAGGCGAGTGCAACGAAAGGAAGATGGTTGGACACTGGCAGCGAGGGGAGACTCAACGCGAGCCTACGTCGCCGCAGAAGAGACCCGCGGGCGGTGGAATAGAGGAAGCAATGTCTCGGTAAGAGATAAGTCGAGAGCGGGAAGTTCAGATAGAAGAGACAAGTCGGTGGGACGCAGGAATAGGATGTACTCCTTTCTCGGGAAGGAGAAGTTTGTCCTCCCGTGCCAACCCAGAGTTCTCGTCGATGGGCGGATAATGTGGGCGTAGAGCGGTCCATGAATATTGCAGACAACCTATTTGTCTATCCTTTACTTTGATATCCCGGGGGAGTTCCAGGTCACTCATTATCATTAGCGGGCGTTTATGGACATTCTTTAATTTTGTACGTGTTTACCACGATCGTTAATTGATTCCTTTGAGAAGCAAAGAAGAGTATTTATTTCCATGATTAAAGTCTTTTTGTGATCATGAAGCGTAATCGATGCCGTACAAACGACAAATCAAACATGAGCATTGCGTGAAGAAATCTGAACAGCGCTGTTACCCTTTTGGGCAGACGAAGCGTACTGAAGCAGAAACGACAGAGTGCGAAAAAAATTCAAAGCCGGGTAATCATACCCATCTCGTGAAGAACAAAGAATAAGAAAATTGAAGGAAAAAAAAGAGTCAGACCATTTCTCTCATCCCAACCCACTACGATGAACTTGCTTGTTCAAAGTCAGCTTCCGGCCGGTACAGAGCAACGTCAATCGATTCAGAAAAATTGCGAGCGTCCACCATAGCGAGGATGGATCGGGCGATCACGAGGATATCCATAAATGGGGTCGGATTCATCGCTGTAACGGCTATCCATATCGGCGTCGTCGAGGAATCCATCCCCGAATGGACCGGCAGCCCATGAAGGGCCACAATCTTCCCACTCGATGGGGCTCCCCTGCGGACCGACGCGACGACGACCAGGAGCAAGGCCCATACGTCTGCCAATTTCGGATGAAGTTTCAAAGCCGATATCGTCGTAGTCGAGTTCACTACCAGCTTCATCAGCAAAGCGAACTTCGCGGGGTCGGCTATGCTGATATTGATACTCTGGTGCAGTTTCAAAACTGCCGACAGAGTCGCGAGCACTGTCAGGTTGGCCATGTGGAATAGCATGAGAATCGTTGAAGCGACGCTCTTGAGCTCCACGATCGTATCCTTCAGTTGGACGGTTCCAATCACGTTGTTGATCCATGGGATGGCCACCGTAACGTGAGAGTCGACTTTCATTTTGCCAAAGACCGGTGTCGTCATCCATCATGGGGTGTCCATGTCTTGGGAAACCTCCGCTGCGAGGACGATCGGGACCTAATTGGTACTCTCGTTCGTTTCGATGGCTCATGCCACGGGCTCCTGGAGCTGGATCGGGTTCATAGAATCCCACGTTTTGGTTGCGGGGGCGCCTGCCAGGTTCTTCCACCTCCACGCGCATCATGCGACGGTTGGGGAAGCGGTCACTGACACGCTCGGGTTGAGGGTATCTGCTCATGATGGCGCTTTCTATTCCCATGTTAGCAAGATCACATGAGGGGCACGAATGAGGTGACTCCGCCTACGAAATGAAATGATCGATTAGAATCAAAGCTCGAGTAGAAAGTTGGTGCGATGCAGGTGAGGAGAGATGAAATCTTAGTCGTTCGTTCGATGAGTTATCTGAAGCTGATGAGAAGTAGGCGGAAAGAGGAAAAGGGTGAAGAGAGAAGGAGAGGAAAGAGAGAAGGAGAAAGAAATCTGAGAAGGGTGCTTATAAAGGCGACAGGACGAGGCGGAATGGACTACGGCAGGGCGACGACCTCGATGTCACTCTTTAGCTGGGCCACATTACAAGCTCTGCAAATTTTGTTCTACGGCCTTGACGCGTCACAATTCGTGATATCCAGGCTGGCCTAACGGTCTGCCCAAGATGACCCAACTGCATACCTCGATCGAAATCCAAATGGTTTATATCCGTCGATAGGGCGTCTACACACCGACGCTGGTATGAGGGCTTGCAGACGTCGCGCTCTCTACAGGGGTTTTCCGCCACCAATCATGTGCTACTGCGACTATTCAGCACATGGAACCTACAATAAAGCATGCCATTCCTAATGTTCGGTGGCCAACCGCTGCTGCTGGATTCGAAGCCGACAATTCAAGCGAATTCTATCGCAGTTATTAGCTGAGCCTTACCGATATCTGGGTCACGAATAGCTATTGACAATCACAATATCCACGAGTTCGCCAATTACAGAGAATATTATGGCTGGGACTGGCATGCCACTTGGAGTGGCTGGACCTCGAGCTATGTTCAGTACTTGCCGCGATCTACCAATGGGCTCATTAAGCTTCATTTACAGGTGCTTCATCTACCATCAAGAAGCAATTCCATTTCTCGTAAGACGTCTCGGAATTTTAGGCTTGGCGGGTGTCATAGTACTAAAAGCGAAAGCTTTTGGAGCTATGTACTGGACAATCGCGAAGGAAAGCAAGGGGGTTTCATGGAGAGCTCTCTTATACTATTTTACTGCCCAAAAAGATTACTTTCTCTCTGTTTTCTACACCAGAAACTGGAACGCTGAACGTGGAAATGTTCGGAAATTCTTGTGGTCACGTGGGCTGAATAGTATATTAAGGTCGCCAGATTGAAATCCGATTAATTAATAAAATTTCAAGCTTCCACATCTGATAAAGCAGACTAAATTCTGGGTATATGGACGTTAGATACAGATTGATCAAAGAAAAACGCTATATATAGCTATAGGCTCAGTTATCCTATGGGATATAGAAGTGCATTACATCCACTTCCCGTCCAATACGAGACTAAAATTCCAGCTTGACTTTACTATCCAAGCCCACTTCTTGAGTCCAAGGCCTTGGTTTGAAGCCATACCTCGCGTCCAAGTAAGCTTTCAAGTCTATGTACAGATATATATCCTAACTCGGTAATGTCTTATTTATATAAGCTGCTCGCCATGCATGCTGCACATCAAGTACCACCCTTCTCACATTGCAGTATATTTTTATCTTTTCTTATGAGCTAGGTCGAGACCGTTCCTGGATATTGCATTTCTGGGCGCTCTCGCGTTCTCTGTCTAGTTGACGTTTTGGTATTTTCCTACATGGGGTGGTCATCTCAATTCGCCTATCAATCTCGCTAGTCGCGATTCGCGATGTACCTTCCGATCTGACCGCTGCATCACTGGTTTGGCAAGCGAACGCCTCAATCACACACTACATTTTGCTTGCTTTTTTTAAGTTGGTAGCATAATCAGAAAGTCAGGCTGTGGCCCGTGGCGTCTTTGCATGATTCTTTCCCGGGTGAGGGGGATCTAATGGCCTTTTTAGCTTCAATTGGATTCAAAACTTAATTTTTAAATTGATATTCTGCGTGTTTTGTTATAGTTTCTTTTTCTGAAAAAAAAAAAATCTGTTGTTAGTTTTAGTACCCAAGCTTCCTTTGAGGATCACAAGCAGCAGCAGCAGCCTTAGTGCGAGGGGCGGGCTATGAAGGGGCAAAAATCGTAGGTCGAGAGTTGCGAGCAACATGGGTGTTTGAGGCTGTGTGGATTAGAATTTTTGGTCTTGGAATATTAGCAGCGTTTCTGTTGCATAGCAAGCACTCCAGCATCCTTAAGACTGGCTGTAAACTTCCTAGTCCCAACTTTGCGGTCGCCAGTAGACTCACTATCACATTGTAAGCTCGTGAGTAAGAATAGTCGAACAGCCGCGTCCTCATTCGCCGCGTCGGTCGCAGTTTAGAGATCCGGGTCCTTCGATCTACTCCAGGATTCGGGCGGCAGGCAAGGGCGCGGCATTCCTCGTGCTTGGAATCATTATCTGATGATGTTATGTGGCAAAGGGGTACCAAAGCTGGCGTTTACCGCTACCTAAGTTATAGGGCTCATCATATTTTGCATCAGGCCGTAGACGCTGCGATAATTAATTGAAGTGTGAGAGGTTTATAATCCTCCGCGTCGATATAATTTTATATTTTTATACGGGCTTCCGTATTTTAGTACGCCTCACCTGGGCATACGTTATATGTATGGTTCCCCCTATAGTAAGGCGAATGCCTAACGTCTTACGCTCATCGCGCCCGAAGCATGTCATGTCTCAAGATTATGTTGTTCGCGAATCGCGAGACGAACTGTTCCGGAAGATGATTTTTGGGATCTAGTTCCCTTGCCATGCGGAAAATTCGCCTTAAATAGCTTGTAGATAAATAACGTTGACCGCAGCGTGTAGAAATCCGACATCATAATTTATATACTGCGTCTTTGTTGAAGGCGGCTTGGCAGCCTATATGTATACTAGGTTCGTTCACATCTATTCCCTACTTGGATTAATCGACCCCGTGGTAGAATCTGCTATAGCGACCGTCGTATCTGGAGTGCAAAAATGATTCTGAAGCGTAAATTAAGATAATATTGCGTCGAGAAGAAGCGACGGCTAAACCTCTATTGGAAATGGCGGCTGGGAGAATTTTGGAAGCATCCACCGCTAGACGGTGTAGCTTGCTCATGGAGATTGCATCTACGAGATGCGGTTTGTGTAGTTATCCCGGTGTAACGTTGGTAGTGGTATGAGTCCTAATCTAGGTTGATTTAAGCACTGTAGGGTATTATATCTGGGCGCTGGTGGGTACCTGTGGTGATTCCTAGGGCTTGGGCTATTATGGTGAGGTTCTAGTGGATCCTCATGCTTCTCGATAAAAGAACCAGATTGTCGGCAGCTGTTACGGTGGAAGGTATATAGCTTTTTACGTTGGCGAAATGGGGCCAGGGGCAGTAGGGGTATGTGTAATAGCTCCAGCCTAAAGTTCCGAAGAAATAGCCATCGTATCCATATCTCGGTGTTGATGTGTTTTTCGTCTACCGTTTGCTGTGTAGTCCGTATTCAGATCTTTGACGGTTTAGACGATTCCGCATCTTGAAATTAGGTTGGAAGACTAGATCTTCAGTATGTCGGGACTACTGGACTCCATGGCGCAAGCCATATGGGCTGATACTCTCGTGAGACCCAAGCATCCGACTGTCATAGGTACGGAGGGTAATAGGACTGTTGGAAGTATTGATGCCGGCCGGGCGCCTACTTCAGAGTCAGCTCCGGAAGGTCTCCAAAAGAAGGTGGGGGTCGGAGCTGGAGCAAGGACAGCAGCCATTTCTATACACATCTCGCCTAGGGGTTGGCGGGAGAGAAGCCGGTAGGTCTGGCCAACGCAAGCCTGGCGATGGGCTCCCATCGGTTAGAAATTCGGAAAGGTGAGCATAACTGAGGGTTTCCTTCTTTCGAGGGATGGTTCTAGCTCCAAGTACAAAACTCCATTATGATTAGCTATTAGATTCGAATAATAGAGCTGCAGAGCGGAGCTAAACGGATAGTAGCAAGTGCATAGCGACATGGGCTCGTTAGTTGAGGCCGGCTAGGAACTTTATTGGCTTTGTCGGTGAACGAGCTGGACTAGGTTGTTGAGACGTGCAGCATCCCGGGGGCATCTCGCCTTCTTATAGTCGTAGTGTAGCACAATCTGCGGTAGTAGCTTGTGTGACGAAAGCAGGCTCAAGCGTGGTCAATGGGGTTGGGGGAACGAGCAGAACCTATTCTATTTGTTGAATGCTGTTAGGGAATGTCCAGGTGATTTGAGTCCATAAACGACGGGGACTCTCCAGCTTTAATGAGTGTGCGGCTGAATTGCAAACTTCACGCTGGAATAGAGCAGAGCTGCAGAACCGACTCAGCTTTGTACTAACTAACCTATCAAACCAGGAATTTTTTCCATCCCTGTCACAAACATCGATCTCTATTGCGAACGAGGATGGTGTGACGAAAATGCAAGCCCATGGGCTCAACAGCTGTTAACAGGTCCGTAAAAGTAAATTGAACGACTGCCGACTTCCATTAGAATGCGACAGAGAGAGCTCGAAAGAAGGCTAGCATTAACTTGGCTATCCCGGTGAATCTCGCAGCACAAGCCAGTAAAAGATACTAACGTGTACGTGCATCCGGCAATTGCATTAAGTTTCATCTGGCATCTTGCTCCTTATGCAAGCGAGCCTAGTCGCTTGTACTTCTGTATCACTAATTCTCTTCAGACGTCGATATCCTCCTAGTTGCCTAGGCCTGCCGGTCATAGTTCGATAGCCCACATCCAGTTCGTAGAGGATATGAGTGCAGTCCGTGTCTAGCGTGGGCGCGCACAATTGCTTACCATATGCATCTCATAGCGGAACATCCTAGATCGATCGAAAACAGCAACTTATCGGGTCGATCGATCAGATCTATGCCAGATCTAACGGAGCTCTCAAAATTGCAGATGCACTCAATTTCTCAGACCCGCATCTTACTAAAAGCGGAGGCGCTGCATTCCTGCTGCATAAGTTTAGGTCCACAATTAATTGCACTTTAACACTTAGCACAGTCTCCGGAACTACACTTTACAATAATTAGCTCTTCGTAGGACAAAGGGTATATAATACCAGGCAAACTCCAGCAGCATTAATATAATTAGTTGCTATAAAATATTCTTAAATTAAATTTTACCACACCCCTTTATCCATTTTCACCCATGGTTCCTCAGCGACCTTCCTACGCTTCCTTGGCGTTTTCTCTTCTGGGACTGTCCTTTCTAACGCCGCCCGTCCACGCTATCGTTGGCGGTTCGGTTGAGGCTGACCCATCCGAATTCACCTTTGCCGTCAGCATCCAATCTGCTGGTTTATTCGGTTACAGCCACATTTGCAGTGGAACCGTCATTTCGGCACACAGTGTATTAACCGCCGCCCATTGCCTCGATGGCTCTTCGACTTCTAGCCTTAAGGTTTTCGCGGGCGACCATAGGCGAAACCGGGGTGTTCCATTCAAATTGAGCAAGATAACGAAACATCCGAATTGGAATACAAATACCATCGACGCCAACTACGGAATCATAACAACATACGATGATTTGCGCTTAAGCGGTCGAATCACCCTCGCAATGCTGCCTGATCAACCAAGCGACGCCTATGCCGATCAAACCGCTCAGCTCGTTGGCTGGGGAAAAACGACCTCACAGGCGACTCCTCCGTCTGGTCAGGGGGTCGACACGCTTGGGGGTTCGCAGGGAATACCTTTACAGGGTGGTCTGCCGATAGCGATGCGACAAGCTTCCTCCACATTCATCTCCAGGACAGCATGTAATGGCAAGTGGAGTGACGTAAATCCGATTACCGACACCATGATGTGCACCGAACGGCTAGGTATATCTACCTGCAATGGAGACTCCGGAAGCCCCATAACCGATGAATCCGGGACAACGGTCATCGGCGTTGTGAGCTGGGGAGAGAACGGCTGCCCCACGGGGCCCAATAGTCGGCCCAACGTAGGGTCTGATGTGTTTGCGGTTAAGAATTGGATTCTAAGCAATATGAGCTGAATGGAGAGTTCTGCTGCGCGGTATACATGTATATACATCTCTTGTCCTCTGTGCAAGTTCCGATAACCTACTTCTATCATGCGGCTGTCGAGGCCTTGCACCGCGCTCTTCACCTGACAACCGAGAGTTAGATTGTTACTCCTTAATTCGTTACCGCCGATAGACTTTTTTACGACCTATCGGGATTAATGTGTGTGGTAGTAAATGGGAGATTTGACCACTTTATGAATAATAATGTCATGCAGTCAAAAGATAGCGAAGATACTGATGGTTTGGACAGATCTGATGGTCATTTATACAGCGGCTTCATTAAAGTAACATCTGCTGTGTAATTTGATATAGACCGAATATATATTTATTTTTAGCTAAAGCTTAGTCCAGGTTAGCCAGCCCATCACAAGCTAGCTGAATTAGCCAATATCCAAACCAACTGAAAATGCACGCTCAGGTTTGCTTTCGAGACCTTCCCACAGCTCGTTCCACTTTCCCCGCAATCCCCTCTTTACTGGCATCGAATTGGCTTCCGATGAAACCCTCCTGATCGAATGGTCCGCCAATCTTATTTCCGATTTGGCCGATGTTCCCGTCGGGGTTGAATTGGCTGCCGATGGCGCCTTCTGAGGATATTACGGAATGGCCCTTGTCTTCATCTTGCACGTCATCTCGGAAGGGAACTTTCCCGGTGCAATGGAGTTGACACGAATTTTGAGATCGGTGAACTCCAAAGCCATCATCTTGGCGAGGTGGATTAGGGCGGCTTTGCTCGCGTTGTAAGCCATCTGCTTCTGACTCAGCTTGGTGATACCGGAGACGCTAGTGATGTTGATGACGCAGCTAGAATACTACTTTGTGCGGTTCGTGCCTTCCTCGAGGAGTGAGAGGAATGCAAGGTGACAAAGTATGCGGAAGAGACGTTGGTGTCAAAGACGGTTTCCAATCTTCAATGTCTTGGTTATCGTAGAAATATTTAGTTTTATCCCTGGCATTGTCGCCGTGATCCTCGCTCTTGGGGCTTCTGATTCCGCGTTGTTGAATAGAACGTTGATGTAGCCTTCCGCTTGCTTGATTGATTTGGTCTACTATCTGCTCAATTGAGTCCTTGGAAGTGACGTCTCCTTGAATGGGGATGGTTTTTCCCGGGGTTTCCGAGGAATAATGTTTCGCCGTCTTCTCGAGGACGTCTTCGCGGCGTCCGATAATGTAGACTTTAGCGCCGTTGGCGGCAAAGGCCTGCGCGATCATGAGACCAATTCCCTAATTCATGGTCACTATATATCAGCCCGCCCCGGTAAAATAATCAAAATGCTTGTGGACCGGTTGTACGGTTCCGCCGCCTGTGATAACGACAACCAACCCGTTGACGGAGAAGAGGCTGCAGCAGGACAGATCCTGGCCTGAAGTACTGCTTTGCGACATTTTAGATGGTTAGAATTCTCGATGAAAGTTTTCCTTGGGATACTAGCTTTCAAAGCTATGTATTGATGCGTAAAAATGATACGATTGATGTATTATAGGTGAGGTTGCAGTAACAGCGTGTCTACCGCCTTTTTAACGCGTAAATCCACGCCACAAAGTTCGCGAGCCGTTGGGGATGAAAAGTGTTGCCGACGCATGACATCAATTACGGTGACGTTGTTATGTCGGATTCCCAACAGCAAAGATGCGGCATTGGACGGAAACGCCCGTTGAATCCATGCGGCAGTGCGAATTCCATATAAATGACATCAGGATATATTGTTAATAAGTGACATTAGTAATTCCAACTTACACCTATAGAGCGTTGAATATATACTGTGCCGTTGATGGCTTGGCGAACCATGTAGAGAAGTGATCTACTGTGCGTCCAATTGAAATATTTCATTTGTAATGGAAATGCACTTCCGGTTCCCGTCTTTCTATCCGTGCTACGAAGGCTTATCCCCACCCCAATTGGGTGTGCGGCGAAACGAACGCGACTTGTGCAATTCATCTTCATTGAGAGTGGAATGAATACATCACTTGCATTAAATCCTGCGCAATGAACGAAAGAGCTGACGGCAATTCAGACCGTTACAAGCAGACGCAACAACGGAGACCGATTAAGGAAACTTGCGAAAAAGGTCTGCTAGCTTGTCGATAGGAGCAGACATCAATCCCACGACAGTCTCGAACGGCGGCTTGTCCGGAGCGCTAGGATGGGATCTCGTTGGCGAAACTTCTTAGTCCTCTCAAAGCTCGCCGCGTAAGTCTCGGAAAGGTCCGAATCGAGCGCCTTCTCTAGAGCCGGAAGGTCGCCGCGCTCTTCTTCTTCGATGTGACTTTTCAGATTCTTGTAGAGAGCCTGTAGGGTGCTCTTGAACTCGGGATCTTAAGTTTTCATACCCTGGAAGGCGTGGAGTTGTTTTTGACCTAGCATGCAGGTGCGAGTTAGCTCGAGATTCTGATTTACTCGTAGATAGTGATACGAGTAGGTCTTACCTCCGCGTGCTCTTCTCTATCTTTGTCTGCCATTTGCTTGCCCTCTTGGCCGAGGTATTTTTCGAAGGCAGGATACACGACCAGCTCCTCGGCGATGCTGTGTCTTGCCAGTTCCCACGTGAATAAATTTTGATACCTAGATGCGGTTCATTAGCTAAGACATTCGAAGTATTGAGCATAGAGATACAAACCTAGTGATAGTGTCACCATCATTCGATGCCATTATCCTGTTATAGTACTCGTCCAGCTCGCGATGGTCCTCAGTGACCTTACCCGACACGGCGCCATGATGCTACGAGTGGTCGAGATGTATCTACTCGGTGAAAGTAGAGATAGTTTAGCTGAGTTTCTAATGGGTTGTCTGAATAGTTGGATTGTTGCTCTATGGAAGGACATAGCTGATGTGCGATTGTTTTGGATAAGGGCTTTTGAGAAGGAGTTGCTGCTCACCGAGTGCAAATTTGGGCGGTTTTATGTCAACTACTGCAATTCCTCGCGCGACGTGACCATTGCATTACACAATCGACGGTATATGGCACGACATGATATCAGGAATACGTGCATTCGAATTCGCATGCTCAGCGAAGCTTATGCGACTATCAGCACCATAGCTACGTAACCCATTGGCCAATTGGAGCCCAGCTATTAGAAATCGTCATCACGATATCGGACAGCTCCGGCGAAGTATAATAACGTTATAACACGCATCTTCGGCATTACATCAACATAATTGAATAAGAGTATTGCGGCATACTATTACGTACGAGCCAACTTGCCGCATCCCAGACAGCCCCGTCTTTCTCCAGTAATCCACTTTTGTTTGCGACTCTCTTCGGATTGACAGCTACATGTGAGGGTGGTTGCCGCACTAGCAAACAGCTTTTTATAGGTAGGATCCCCAACGCGACGCATCTGCATTCCAGCCAATCAAACGGCTTCCAAGCAACCACATCCTGCACTAGAACAACACCGAAAGCGGGTAATCTCCGGATATTGAGCTGCAACTGTGTAAATACGCAGTCAGGGGTGCAGCGGTACATGCCGAGGGATGCCATGCGAAGGTCGACATGGGCACACATGAATAGCCGTGTGGAACCGTGCACGTGGGATGCAAAGGTGGAGTTCTAGGGAATGATACCTTCTTGGTTTTGGATATCTGTCAGGGAAAGTTGTAAATGCCTAGGTAGGCTAAGGAGCTAGCTCATGCGCACGATGGCGCAGATACCTCAGAAAAAAATACGGTTCACATTCGGATACCCATGATTGCTTACGAATACTGTATATCTGCAGACATTTATGCTTCTTCGTAACGCTCAATGAATTTTATAGTCCTAATTGCAAATTGCTATGGCGGGGCGGGAAACAATATGGCTATAGCAGCCACGAAGCCCATACTAGAATTTATTTACAACTTAAAGGCCTAGCCTAAATCTAATTGGCAAGCTGAAGCTTCCCATCCGCATCATAAACCAGCTCCCTAACCTTGACGCATCGAAGGTGGTTCTTCCCAGAGAGACTCGTATCGTGATGGAACAGATACCACTTGCCTTCCACCTCCACGATTGAATGATGGGTCGTCCACCCTTCCACAGGCTCCAGAATCCGTCCGGCATACGTAAACGGGCCGAGAGGGTTCTCACCGATAGCGTAGCACAGATAGTGCGTATCGCCCGTGGAGTACGAAAAGTAGTATTTGCCATTATATTTATGCACCCACGCGGCTTCGAAGAATCGACGGTCGTGGTCGTCAGCGATCAATAGCTTACCCTCCTCATCGACGATGGAAACCTCCTGTACATCGCCGACAAAGCTGCGCATGTCCTCGCTGAGCTTTGCTACTCGTGGTAACAGCGCTGGTCCAGTACCCTTGGGTTCTTGCGGACCGGACCATTTATCGTCGAATTCACCGGTCTGCCAGCACTGTAGTTGACCACCCCAGATGCCGCCAAAGTAGACGTATGCCTCGCCGTCGTCGTCGACAAAGCTGGCGGGGTCGATGCTATAGCTGCCGGAGATAGGCTCGGGGTCCGGTGTGAATGGACCCTCAGGTGTGTCGCTGACGGCGACACCGATGCGGAAGATGCCTTCCTTGTCACGGGCAGGAAAGTAGAGGTAGTATTTGCCATTCTTGGTGGCGGCGTCCGGCGCCCACAGCTGTTTGGAGACCCAGGGGATATCTTCCTGTTTGAGGACGGTGCCGTGGTCGGTGACAGGTCCGCCGATGGATGGCATGGAGAAGACATGGTAGTCGTTCATGTCATACTGGTCGCCATTGTCGTTATCCTCGATGTCGGTCTCCCTGTCGTGAGAGGGGTATACATAGATGCGGCCATTGAAAACGTGGGCCGAGGGGTCCGCAGTGAAGATGTGGGAAACAAGGGGCTCAATGTGAGTGGATGCGCCCATCTTGAATGTATATAGGTGCCGATATTAAGATCTTTAGGAAGAAAAGCTATATAGGTACGGGTTCCAATGAACTGCAACGGCACAGTGCGATGAGTATCGAATATATACCAGCTCCGTCCCGCGAAATGCAATGCGGGCGGATCGCGAAGCTTATATAGCCCCGCGTCCGACGAGCTTACGACTGCGGAACTCTGGGGGGACGGAGCATCGCCAACCCGGCACATCGGATATTTAAACGTAAAAGTACTAAAAGTACCTGGGGTATATCGAGTTCCGCGTGATGGGGTCGCGTCCTCCATTTATCCGGTGATGGCCCCGGAGCCGGCTAAATTGGTGGTGGAGACGAGTTTTCCGCAGTTCATCCGAGTCCAAGCCCAATTTAGGCAAATTTCTGCTTTAGGAAGGTTGCACAATGCAACAAAGGCGGCTCTCACTTTGTGTTGAGATAACTTTCTTAGCATTGTTACCGCAGAAAGTACAGATGGCATCATTTTTTTTCATACGAAATTGAGACTAGAACTACGGTTTCTTTTACGAATACTTCGTTCTACTGCCACGGAAGTCTTCTTGTTGTCTGGACTGGCTGGTTGGAGTGCCTCGCGAACGACATGTACAAAGCCCTGTTGTACCCCCACCACATCAACACTTCGGTGTCGCCGTTGCGCCACCACAGCCTTCGGTTCCTGTATCGGGTATGCACCACCATCCGCCTGTATCCGACATCTCCCCTCATACCCAGCCAGGGATCCGGTGAAACATCCTCCACCCCACGCTGGTACCAGCAGAACCGCCGGACATGTGGAAACGCGCTTTTCAGAAGGCGGATAGTGATATCCGGTGGCGTCATTGCTGGGTGGGCCATATCATGAAGCGCCTGCATGTTGGCGACGTCGAGGATTTCGAGGAAGAATCTGGAGTTATTGGCAGCTTCAGACGTGCCGGGGAGGCTGATTTTAATCAATCTTGGCATGGGTGCCCTGATACGGAACCGTTGTTCGTACTAACAGATATCCACCATGTCAGCAAAGCTTTCTAGATCCAAGGCAGGCTACCTCTATAGGAAAGGAATAAAAAGGAATAATTCTAGTCACCGTTCGCTGCCAACCAGTCCGCGTCACGAAATCTAGTTCTCGCAGTCGCGGCCAGTTGTTGCACACCTGCTCCAGTGGGATATCGCCATCGCCGTCTACATCCAGCTCGCTATAATACCGAAACACCTCCATAATCGGCGACTCGAACAGTCTGAAATACTCTCTGTTAAACTTAATCCTCGATCTCTCAAGCTCGTTTGGCGTCGGAAAGAGCGGTATGTCGTACAGCTGCTGGTCTATAGCCTCCCGCGCAAACCGCAAGGGATGATGCTTGTATTCGCCCGGTATATCGTTATCCAAATCCCTCATTTCAAAGACACTAATCTCAAGTTCCCTCAGCGTTGTCAGATGCGGTATCACGAGCTCCTTGGTAAACTTGTCGATTCGGAGCATCCCGCCCGACCAGGGGCCGAATTGGAGACTGATCTTATCCAAGTTAGGGTGGATGCGAGACCATTGGTCTAGGTCGCTCCAGTCGGGGAGTTGGTTGTCGTCCTGGTGGCGGTAGTACCTACAGATGTATTCGTGCCCCATCACGATGGTGAGGTGGCGGAGACTCTCATGGGATCTAAACAGACGGAGGAAGCGGTAGAGAACAGTTACGGTGGTCTGGCTGCGCACACCTTCGATAGTCAGGACCTTTAACTTTGGCAGGTTCCGCAGGAATTCAGCGATGATTCCCAGCGTTGCATAGCCATGGCTCGCGTGGCCTGCGGAGATGCAAATGTTGAATTGCACCTCGCGGATTAGCGGCCAGATCTCTGGGTTCTGACGGATATATAGAATGCGGCGGGCGCTGAGTTCTATCTTGCAGTAGAACACCCTCCCCGCTGCGGAGGTACACCATTTTGAGCATAGCGCAAAGGCGAGTTGGTCCGGTTGGTCGAGGTAGCTGAGTATATCGATGATGACATCGTCTGGCATGCGGCCTATGGCACTGCGGTCTAGTGGCGCCAGTGGCGGGGCGGTAAAGATTATGGGCTCACGCGTGATTTCTTCCGTGTCACTGCTATCTTCGACGAGGGCGACCTCAGATCCGACGGTCACTTCGGTGTCTGGCATCTCTGCGTCATTGTCTCCTGGGACGTCCATTGCGCTGGATGGTTCTACGACTTTATGCTACTGGTTCGAGTGCAAATTCGTGCGGTCAGTCTAGGCTTACTGTGTGTGGGTATATTATCGTGTAGCTATACGACTGCTAGAGTGGAGATATCTAAAGGCCCGGTCTACATTTTACTCTATAGCCAGGTTTTTATGGCGGGACTTGTAGCTAGCTCATACGAACTTTGACGCTTGCCGCGAGTTCGATGGGACCTGAGTATGCATATTGCAAGTCAAGTTTGACGACAATAAACTGAAACCGAATTCCCGGGGCATCAGCTAAATTTGAGGATACGAGTTAGCACCCACCCAACCACGCCCGATAATGCTTAGCAAGCATTCAACGAAGTCGTAGACTAGCAATGCGTACATGCGGTGGCCTCAAGGTGCGAAGTCTGGCTAAACTCGATACTTGGAGTACATTGTAGTCAATTCGAGTCCGCATGTACGCTACACTTTATACTTCAAACCGAGCTTGGCTATGTTCAAGATGCTGTAAATGGTGGAACATATTGCGCATATTTATGAGATTGTGTAGCTATATATTGCACGAGCATAGGTAGATGATGGACTAGAGCAGCACCAGTCCCTTGAAAAAATATAATGAAGATGATTTGGCAATTCAGCCGCCCGACAGATAGGTGAAGCAGATTCTGCGGTTTAGGGAGAGGTGTTGGCATAACGGATGATATGACTACGAGAGCGAGAAGTGAGAGCTCGCAGGACTTCATTTCGAATACTAATTTGACTATGTTGATAGATAGTGGCCTTTAGATAGTCAATCTGTGTACGGAGATATAGGGCATTTAACGGGATTCAAGGATACGCACTGTCTATGAAGATACTAACGGTGACCTCTGGAGTACCGAGTTCGATGAGCTAGTCGCAATGGAGTGGCGCTAGTAGAATCGGACCTGTCGTGGCCTTTGGTGCACAAGGCCGGGGCAATCCAGGCCCAATATATAGGCAAATATCAAATTTCGTTGGTAATGCACGTCATTTCTTGAATCCTCTCGTCTTCTACGAGACAAACCCCGTATCCGAGCTGATACAGCTTTGCTGAAGCCTAATACCTATTTAATATAGTCATTATTCTGGAGACTGTGAGGGTGTGTTCTAGGTACTTAGAACAACCAACAGAAGGCAGAGAGGAGGGTCACAGCCACAAACGCCCTTGAGGGGAAGATCGCGCTAACGCCTGTTAGATCTCTCCGCTACGGTCGGAATTCAAGGCGCATTCCGCGGTCCATCCTTAGGAGGCATAATAAGAACAAACACGGCCAACTCCGGAATTCCATCGTAAGTAGATCTTGTGCGTGTGGAGCTACCCACTTGCTGGAATATTTGCACAAACTATTCACGGAAAGACAATGCGCTGGAATGACACATGTTAGCTCGTCAAAAATAAGGTTCCTGGCGTCAATCAGGGGTGACAATGATTGTAGGTTTAACTCCGAGCCGTGCACCCTAGAAGCTGGGCGGCGGAACTAATATTATTCAACCTGGCCTAATGTTCGCCCTCAGTTATTCATGGAATACTAGCTGCGAAAACTCCGCCAATGTTCCTCTAGCACCGAAATAGGGTGTGCACGTCAGTGGCTGAAATCACGAAGATACACCAGCATGGATTTAAGCTTGGGAATTCAGGAATTTGCGCCAGCAAAATCTTAGGAATTCGCAAATCAGAACTGGGATGGCGTCTCTAATGTGGGGCTCCGATTCGGGTATCGCTCATAGAGTTTTCACTGTAAAGGCCCCCGGAGTACGTCTGGCCACCCTATATATCGGTAATAGACTAAGTTTACACGCTCGCCCCTGTCAGGACATCAGTTCATCTAATAATAATAGACTGTCTTTTTAGTCTAACAGCCCCGCCGTGCCAGTTGAAGCACAAAGCGACTTCCGAAGCTTCCAAGACTTTCTCGACCAAAATTTTCGCTGACATTCGCTCAGTCTAGGAACCCTATATTTTGAACCTTTCCTGGGATTAGCATGCATCGCACTAATACCAACTCTCCCCGCCAGCTGGAAGCGGAGAATAGAGACTCCCAGGTGCGACTCGTGGACGCGAAATTGTAGCTCTCCCGTCATCCGAACCCGGAAATCACACAAGGGTTAAAAATTCAATCTCGCGCAGACTATTTCCCTGATGAGGGCAGATCCCTTCCGATCGAAGCATAGTGAGCCTCCAGAATCTCTGAGCAGGCTCGCTTATCTTATTCGTCTTACATTCTCAAACGGGCCTAGCGGCAAGCCACTTGCGTAAAATGGCGTTCCAGCACATTTGACAATCTATGCATTTGATTGCTTCAGGATAATGACTTGTACTCAAGTAGGAGAAAGCCGAGCGATCTCCCAAGGACCCACTATCACTATGACATTCCAAGAAATGCCCAGAGATTGATGGGATTTGCATAGATGCGCTAGCTGCGGAAACAAAACCTTCGATGAACACTTTCTCTATTGCATCTCGTATCATGTGAGGAGGCTCTGAACATTGTTGCCGTCGCGGCGACTTTATTCCGACCGATTAGAAATTTCTCACGAACCACTACGTCAGCAGCTGCTCTGTCTATGATTTATAACGACGTCCAGTTCCGCCCATGGTATGAAGAATCAAATTTCTTGTCATCTTGCCGTGCGCATAGCCAAGACAACCAAGTGAAACGTGGCGAAAGGGCCAAGACCAGTGCCCAGACGGAGGCGAGGGGAAAGCTAGGGAATCAGAGCTGCTTTCCCCGCCCATATAAATTGGAGTATCGGCCGGGGGAGAAGCGTCGCTGGCCAAACGATCCCCTATTCCGAAAGTGCGCACACAGAGGCTTGAAATATCCTCGATTTGATTTGGAGCCATATCGGTCGGATACGAAACCACTCGAGCCTTAACTTCGAAGCTCCTAGAACGAATCATACCACCTTACGGATCCCTGGCGCATTCTCCCATATACATAAACCCTCGTTATTACCCCAGAGTACGTTTGATCAATTCCGTTTGTCTCCTGGGTCTCTTAGCGTTCATATCGCACCTCAGAATTGAACACTCGAAACGCATTCTTTCGCGTGTTTCCCACTCAGATACCACTTTCGTCGCGACGATACCCCGCATTTTTATATTATTTCTCACAATTGGCTCAAGCGGCATTTATACCGACGCGATAACCGGTTTTCTCACTCCGCGCAACCTCCCAGGCCCACGTTGCGTATCTTGATACTCACAGACCTACGATATTTACAGAATTCGACCATCAGAATGCAAATGAACATCTATATCCACCTCTTAGCTACCTTCTTGACTGTAGCATCGGTCTCGTCAACCCCTTTACCACAAGCAGAATCAATTGTCCAAAAAGCGGAAGGACCCCTTCTCGGGAAACGGGTGTCTTGCACGATGTATTCAGCCAAAAATATATGTAGCAAATGCCCTGGATGTCAGTGGAACGACGCTCTACAATGTACTGGAACCTGTTCGTTACTGCTTTTATAGTGCTGTTTGTACATGTAAATAAACTTGCATAAACTGGGCAAGAGCCGAATGATGCTTCGTGCTGTTTCTCTTATGAACTAAAGCTGCGTCTGCTGAGAAAAGTCGGCTCCGTAGTCCGCCTTTTCACTTCCTGTGGTTTGGGTCTCCGGATCTATGAACCGGCATACTGCGGTATACCGATGGGAGACTTAAGTCTCGGTCGCCTATACGGAGTTGAAAATTACTTGGTGAATGAAAGCTTCAGGCAGGACCCGCCAGGCCTCTCTAAAATCCATTCCACTCATCCGAAGACTGAGTAAACAGCCAAGTACTGAAAAATAAAATCGTAAAAACCAAAGCGACAATATTACCACAACGTATCTGACCAAATTACACGAGTAAGTATACCCCCCAAGACTAAGTATAATCCCACCCAAGAATATATCCAAAACAGTAAAACAAGCGGACAGACTGCAGCCAAACATACAAGCTAAGAAATACATAGAACATTAATGACAAAATCTAGCGATCTAGCCGTTTAATCAACTACAGGAACGCACCCATAGCAACGCCAACGGCCAGTAGCAACCCAAACACTGGATTGGCCTTCGGTATATCCACACCGCTCCCAGTCTGCACACCCGTCGGGCCGGATATAGCGGGTCCATCCGACTGACTTGCAAACGATATGGTCAGGGTACCTCCCCTGGCTGGAGCGCTGGTGCTTCCATTGCTAGTATCTTCTATAGTCGATACCCGAGCGCTACGTGCGCTGGTGATAACGCCCGTGTCCGTTCCAGTGGCGGTGGGGGTGGGGGTGTTGAGCACGTTTCCGCTGGTCGTTCCGCTAGCTTGTGTGGGCCGAGGGGGCGGGCGTGTGGATGGAGGTGTGTTTAAGGTTATATCCGGGGGTGCCGAAGGCCGAGTGGAGGTTACAGTGATGGCAGAGGTGCATGATGTGCCTTTGGACTTTGGAGTTTTAGGTTTGGAGTCACTGGCGGTGGCGGTAAGTGATGGGTCTGCACCGGTGCATGCGACGCCGCCGTCGTTGCGGGTGGCGCAAGATGGGGTGGCGGATGGGCTATGTGACAGTGAAATATAGTAGTTAGCAATGCGAAGATGTGTATGATTCCAGCTTTTGGAGCAAGGTGGGGTGGGTGTATGCATACCACATGATTTCGCCTTTCGCGGTTGCGACGCCAAAGTTAGCGCAGGCGGTAGGACGAGGTCCGCATTCTTTATCGCCTCTGTATGAAAGTCAGTCGACTCAT
The DNA here is from genome assembly GCA_036971555.1 of Drechslerella coelobrocha. Classification (NCBI taxonomy): domain Eukaryota; kingdom Fungi; phylum Ascomycota; class Orbiliomycetes; order Orbiliales; family Orbiliaceae; genus Drechslerella; species Drechslerella coelobrocha. Next base: position 229,800 of record JAJTUH010000013.1, on the reverse strand, counting down.
CTATTGCACGAAATGGGAGCTCAGAGCAAGGTTGAGCTACTGCTCACCCCGGGCAGCATTTTAACCCCTCGGCCGCAAAGACGCATTTGTCGCCAGTGGGGCATCCATCGACTAGTAGTTACGCACGTTATATTAGCCAGGTCCTACTAGGGTATCATCTTCAGATTTTGTAGGATTTAGCAAGAGTACTCACTAAACGATCCCTTGTCGAAACAGCAGACCGGCGCGCAGGCAACACTGTCCGTAGTGATGTCGCATATTTTATCCTCCTTGTTACCTGTGATGTCGGCGCACGAGCTGCCGACCACCGGTCCGTCCATTGAGGTCTGGCGCTTGATGAGGTTGAGCTTCTTCACGCGGCTTTGGCGTGCGTGCGCCAGTTGGTGTTCCTGAGTGGTGGCTAGAACGGTGGAGGTGAGGAGGAGAGAGATGGAGAGCCATCGTAGTGGTCTCGGCATCCTTGACGTTTGTTTGGTGGGCTTCTCAATATTATTCCAGATCTGTGTGCTATCAATTTAGTTGAAATTGATTTTATTTAACGCGCGGATGTTGAAGTCTTTCGCGCTTTTGACAGTCAAGACGAATAGTTTAATAAGCTTGCATATTTCGAGGCCAGACGAAGTATATGTATGCCTTCGCGTAACAGGAAGGATCAATCCCAGATTTATCGACGTATACAGAAACAGGTACTCAACTACGCTGACAATATTACATGGAACGCCACAACCGTTCGCAATGCATCAATTCGTTTCAGAAACCACATGTTGGTGGGGAGGTATTTATTTTGGGATGGCGTCGCAAATTAGCCAAATTTAACGGCAACACCTTGGGTTATTCTGGTGTTATTCTTGCGGTAGCGTGCTACGCCACAGCAACTCCATAGCTGTCTTATGGCCTGTTGACCACTTCGGGCGGCTAGCATCTGCAGGTGTCAAAGCGGAATAAGTGACGAGAGACGTGGTCCATTCTTCCACTGTTGGTTGCAGAGTTGCTAGTTGGCGTTGGTGTTGGATTTCTGGATTTGCGCGTTGGCGAATTGGGAAGAATAAACTTGCAGCGGAAGGTCACCATCAATTAATTCCGACTCCCAGTTTGGAAACCGGATAGCTCGGAGGTACCAGGTTCCATAGCGGCAATTTCTCGACCGAGGGGAATCACAGCGGGTTTAGCTCAGTTGGGAGAGCGTCAGGTCAGTTGCCCTACAACCACCAAATCTCAACCTTGTAGCTCGAGTACTAACCCCGGGAATAGACTGAAGCCAAACTTCAATCATTAAATCTGAAGGTCGTGTGTTCGATCCACACAAACCGCAAAATTTTTTGTCCTTCATACTCTTGTTTTCGTTTTGTATGTCGAGGGCATCTGGTTGCGCGGGTAGGTTTCGTCGTCGTCAGGCTGCGTGCATATTCGGGGCTGGTTGGCGACCCAGGCCCGTCCATTGCATCTTTTTTTTTTGTGCTCCAGTCTCTTAAAAAGGGTCCCTGGGGTTATTTTTTCAACGCTGCTGACATCCGTGACTAAATCTACAGTAAATCTCAAGGTTTTAGGAGCTCAAACAAGCGCTGAAGCAGCTTTTAGGGCCTCTAGTTGAAGCCCGCCGTTCACAGATAGCCATCGAAGAACACGAATGGGTACGCGGGATGTTTCTACATCGGATACTAACCCTTCCAGTTTCCAGTTTCCACTCGGTGCTTCATTGGCTTGTAAACTTATCACTTGTTTAGGCCTTCGTCGAAGTTTATTACTCTTATAGAGGCTCCGGAGGTATCCGCTGCAATACAATTATAGCATCGGGCCATTGAGTGTCGAGACCCCGGATAAAAATTGCAATTGCATTCTTGGCATTGCATAAACATGATACGTATCCTATTTTATGAAGGTTCAAGGCGATGTAGCTCGATAGGATGCATAGGCATTATTCCAATGGCTTTCTGAAGAAATTCGTCTTGGTAGCTGATTCCGTGCGACCTAAATGCGTGCATCAGCAAGCAAAAACGAAGCTTAGCATGATTCAAGCTGGTGATTTACCTACCGCGTATCTATCAACAGTGCCACGATATAGCTCGAACTCATTACTTTTCCGTCTGCCACTGTCGGATAATTAAATTCATATGTAGTCGAGCAGCTACACCGGCGCTCGCGGGAACCTCAGCTCAGAGCAAAAAACAAGGTGTGTTGCGCAGTCTCGTGCCTCGTCTACAGACGCATGACTAAGCTAATGCAATAGAACGAAAGAAAAAAAAAAATCCAAAAAGAATGCGGTTTGTGTGGATCGAACACACGACCTTCAGATTTAATGATTGAAGTTTGACTTCAGTCTATGAGACTGTTAGTATGAGGTTTGGAAACGGTGGAGCTATCGATCGGAACTGACCTGACGCTCTCCCAACTGAGCTAAACCCGCTGATGTCTGTTTCACGTCCAAAAAGAAAATATATACCACACTTTGATTAAGAGAATCTTCCCGATAGCATTTCTACCTAACGCGATATACTGTGACCATGAATAAAGCTAGTCCAATATACGGCCTACCTTAGTCGAACCTTCTCTAACGACAATAAGACATAGTAAGAATAATCCTAGACTCGCTTCTCACATGTCCACAACGAAGATGCTGCCTCTTCTGATACGTGATGGCCATCCACGTGACTTTCAGCAAACGCAACACCGTTTTGCGCTGTGGTGCAGCTTTTCAGCCTTGCACAGTAATCTGTTAAATAGACGGCGTTCAGCCGGTATGTGTCATAGGTAGCCCATCGAGGAACTTAGAATTGATAAATACAGGGCATATGGTAGTAATATACCAATTATTGTGAAAGTTTAATTGAAAACTTCCCACATAGATTCGCCGTTCGCATTAGGTTTATGTTCGTGGTGAGGATTTTGGTTAACCTCAATAAAACCTAGTGATTTATATATACCCCTACACTTTTCTAATCGACTATTGGCAAGGGATTATTGTTATCAAGGCTACTTTCAACCGCTGACCGCTGACCGCTGGCCTTGCGCCGCCTCCGAAATTGTTTCGCGAGTTCCATCAACGGCGCCCCACGAGGTGAGACTCTGCAATCTGACCAAATTCACGCTGAAAAATGTAACACGCGCGCTATGGTTGGAGGCTCTAGTAAGCCAGGATATATGTATTGAGTTAAGCCATCGTGCAAGATATTGCGCTCCCGTTTGCGGATACTCTAGCAGGCCTAGAACGTTGATATAGCTCTTGAGAGTATCGATAGAACTTAAGACGACGTTTCCGTAGCTGAAAAGGTAAATAGAAGATAGCACCGTCAGAGATATCAAGAAGCCAACGAAGTTGATATTCGTATGATCGCTATCCTTCAAGAGAATTCAGCGGCAAAGAGGCCATTCATTCGTTTTCCAAAGTTCCGCAATCTCCCTCATCGGATACGGGATCTCTTCCCTGCTGCTAACGACAGTTTGGACGCGGTATAACGTACCCCACCAAACTACCAAGTACCATGACAGAACTTGCTCCACCCAGGGCTGGTATCTCTCTCTATCTCTTCGTAATCGACTAACATCCTTGGGAGGAAATCCTACAGGGATATCATCGCTGGTACCAAAAAGCTCGGGAATACTATCGGTGAACTGGGTCATTATAGAGAGACTTCCAGTTATCCGCTTCAACGTGCGCATTATATCCCAACCGCTGTCTCGCAAACTGGGCGTGCTTGCCACCAAATTATGCTCCCAATCCCAGCGGGCAACCGTTGTAATCGCACTTGATATGCTCGGATCAGTATTTTCGACCCAGTCAACTGATTTACCCCAAAGTGTGCAGTTCAGACCGTTAGGGATACTGGGGCAGTATTGGAACCTCTCTTTACAGCCTATCGCCGTGGCCTCGTAGTCCGGGTATATTCGGCCATAGAATTCGTCAATCCGCCAATACGTGTTGGCTTGGAATACAGGATCTTTGATGGTGCTATCATAGTATTGGCTGAAATCGGCCTGGTAGACGACGAAAAACACATTTGCTGTGTCATCCCGTATGTGCCGGTGCAGCGGAACCTTCCACGGGCCTCGGACGCGTCTGTCACTGATACTTTCAGGCAGGTAGTTGTCCAGAGTTAAAACGTGAACGCTTTGGTACGTGGCATTGGAAAGCATGAGTAAATTACCGGAGCTTTCGTTAGTCCACTTATTGGGACCGTTTAGTGTCTCTAGTCGTACATCCCACGTAAACTCTGGATCGGTGACATGTGGCTCATCCTGAGAATTATCTCTGAGCGTCAAGAAGGAACCGCCCTCTGGCGATGGTCGAATAAATTGCTCGAGGTCGATCGGAGCGCATGAGAGCTCGTAGTTTATCGTTAATTTTAGCTCTGAATTCAGACCCAGCTGTCGGAGTGTAATGCCGTTGCGTCTGATCTTCAAAACTTTTGTGGTAGCTTCACGGGTAGAGCAAATTCTCCCGGAGAACGGGCAGTCGGTATTGTTTGCTACGGTTATTTCGAAGTTCTTAAGATCTAGATCGGCGCATTCTGTTTTGTTGTAGATAGACAGGCTGTCGTTATCCCAACAAAGCTGATGTAAGGCTTTGGCATGGGAATAGCGATTCTTGAAAGCAGAACTAGAAACTAACCGTTCTGGGTCACAGAATGGGGTCCAGCGGGACTGCACCAGTGGAGTCTCAATGCCGCTCGTCAACCACAATGGTAGCAAGACCCCCGCAGATATGAAGACAAATCCATTTATCAATGATAAAATACCAAAGAGCCACGGAACTAGATAATCATCTAGCGGCTCCTCAGAAGCCCCAATGGATTCTTCTGGAGCCTATCCACATGTTAGCAAATTCAGGGTGTGGCCTTATAGTAGATAATGAAGATTTAAGGCCTAAACCAATTAGGTTTGGTAGCGATTGAAAGTATTGGCTATATACCTTTCCAAAAGCACTAAGAGCCTTGCCCATCAGCCTTCGCAACCAACAAGGTATCTCCGCTCGCAAGTAACTGATCAAATTCTCCAATGCCTCGGTTTGAGAGAGGCTCATAAATGGGTTCACCCGATCACTAAAGCCGACAGGAGCCTTTAAAAGGGCAACATAATGTCGGATTATCGACCATGCTCTTTTCTGAATAACTACTAAGGCAATAACATAAGTGCCTAGTAACCAAAATGCGTGACTATCTTCCAGAGTCCACAGCCATCGTTTGTGAAAAGGCTCGCCATATAGCTCCCAGACCCCAGTATTAACGTAATCGTGGGGCATCGATATCTGACTTCGCTAATTGGGGTAGGTAAGTTTTCTTCGCAAGGCCAACAAGATCGCGGAGTAAGTATTTGATAGGGGAACTATGTATCCGAAACCGTGAATACGGGGTGAAGGAAGGGGGTATCAAGGTTGAGTTGGTTGAAGAAGATCGTCCAGTGCGCCTCAGTCGATATTTCAGGACCGCTTATGCTTCAGTCCCAGCCTTGTTCTGCGTAGAGGAGACGCTCAGGGGTATACATTGCTTTCTCTACGTTAACGCACTGACCCGAAAGCCAAAAGCCGCAGCCGCGTCGCTGTTAACTTTTCTCTCAGAAACGGTCTCGGTTTTCAGCCTTGCAGTAGTAGATGAAATTCGGGCCCCAACCAGGCCCATTAAACTGCTACTGTTCAGCAAAATCGAGCATTACCACGATGGCGATACGCCGATATAAACTGTTTCTAGTTTCACCTCCATGGAGCGTGGTAAGGTGAGGCGCGTTGCGGCGACAAGATATATATCCGCCCTTTCAAAATAGCCATCCCTTGGTACTGGGACTGGTTCCGCCGGCGACGTTATATGCGAAAAGTTGGTGTGAGTTTGGCTTTCACGCCCATCAACTGAGGGTATCTGGGTCAGTCAAAAATATTTGACTCTAGCTGAAGATATTGAATATCAGCTGTTGCTGCGCTTCTAGCTCTTGAAATAAATTGAGAGTTTCCTTTGATGACTAATCCCTGCTTTCGCCAACATAGAAAACTCAACACATTTCTAAAGGTTCTTGCACAAGGCTCAGACTTTCAGATCATGGGAAGACCGTTAGGTACTAGAAACCTCCCCGCAATTATTCTGGATAGATTCCAATCCACGTCTCACATTGCGAGACGTTAAGCCATATTGTTCCACCATCCCACCATGAGTTCTAGCTCTTCAAACGGGCTGACTGCAGCAGACCGCGTTCTCGCCCTGCCCGAGATCCTCGAAGACATCCTGCTGCACAGCGCATGGTTCGCCCGCGCCTCCGGTGGCCCTTCCACACAGGGTATAACAAACGTATTAGCGTATGCGACCAGGCGGCTATTCCAACTTCGTCGCGTGAGTAAAAAATGGCAAGCAGTCATCGATACTTCGCCACTACTACTCAAGTTAACCTTTCGCGGCCCCCGAATCTGTCGCGATGACAACGAGCCTCGGTTCCTCTGCCAAGTTTTCATAGATTGGCTGGTCGACTCCTTGCCGAAAACATATATAAGAGATAACCTAGGTGAGGATGGAAGAGATCAGATGGAGTTCATTGCAGGGCGGGTGTTCTCTGGCAATGCTGGCGTCTACCCGGACCTGTTTCTCACCCAACCGGCTGTGCAAAGCGTTATTCTTGCTTTCGACAATCGTAGGAGCTCCTCGATCGCGTATAGGGAGCGGGAGCGTATGATGGGTCCAGCAGGGACACGGGCCCGTTGGTTGAATGCGTGGGCGCGATTCCGGCAGGAGGAAAATTTATTGGGGGATGATAATTGCTTCTGGAGCGACGACGGAATGCTTGTGCTCAAAGCGGAGGCGGGCGTGACGACGGGGATGCTGATACGGAAAATTATGCAGGTGCTTACCGCGTGGAATTCATTTCCGGGGCACTTTGACAGAGCTTACCTGGAAATGTCCTTGCCATTAGGGCTGGGGGCGGAATGGTCTCGAATTACATTGTGGCCATCTAAGAAAACGCCCTGATGCATAAAGGCCCTTACCCTCCATGTGTACTTATATATAACAAAGCTGCTGAATTCTACCTTCTCTGATACTGTGCTAAACTGCAAGTCTTGTTGATAGTACCGCCGATATGGTCCGCAATTTGATATCACTGCATCCACTTAATTCTATCCGATTAACAGGATTTTATGTCACAGACCTACAGTTTTGACAGCATAATGATCTATATCTTGTTTTATATTACATTATTCCCAATTCTATATACTATATTTTTCTATTTTTTAATATAATATAAATTGGAGAATGACATGGGGCGGTTTGAATGCTAAACCGAACCGCCTCTAGAGAAGGCGTTTTTTGGCTCCCACGTCGTTTACCCACATTTCGCTATGCATCTGGCTATGCATCTGACGGAGCGGTTTCCGTACTGGCAAACGACTTCTCGGCTTTTCGATGCTCCTTTAATTTCCACATCGTGATGAGGTACACTACTCCTGCGAAGACCGCGACACCAGCGGCTCCGGACGCCACGATAATGCACACTTTCACCGCCGTCGAAAGACCTCCGCGAGGCTCCCCAGAGGCTATCGGAGCGGCGGATGACGAGTCAGCTTTCGAGGAGGACGACGTCGAAACCGCGGACACCGAAGTCGTCGTAGGGTTCGGGTTCTGCGTCGTGGGTTCTCCATTGTCGATAAAGATGCCGTCGCCGTTCTCGCAGCAGCCAACGGCACTAGAATAGTCCCCTTGGTAGCAGATGCTTCCGTCGCCGCACAGTCGCACAGGAGCATTGCTTGAAGATCCAGTTCCATTCACGAACAGCTTTATGCAGGCTGGATTCTGCCAGGTTCGATCGGTGCAGCTTCCGCGACTGAAAAGGTTGCTCGCCGCGTTGTAGCAGAGATGGCCGCCGCCAGGGCTGGCGACGCAGATGTCGGGAGACGAGGCAAACCAGCAACACATGCTGACCGCCGCTGTTGGATCGCACGGCTGGTAATCCGACGACGGGTCGGTGAGATTGCCGTTCACGTCGACTCCGTTTGGGTAAAAGCATCCCGCAGAGAACGCCGAAGTGAAGAAGGTGAAAATATACAAGACGAACAAGACGGTTGGAATTGGAGTCTTCGCCATTTTGTATTCGGTGGTGGCCGATCGAGCGGTTGGGGTTGAAGCGTTCTTCACAACTTTAACCAGGCGGCCGCGCCTTGCTCGCGTTCCCAAGTTAATAATAAATACTTGAAGTAGACATGTCCGTATCGCTCGAATAGAGTGGAGCTCGTACAATCAGAGACACATACTGGGAAAGCTACTATTCTAAGTGGGTAATTGCAGCCTTCCTTGAGGCTGACTCTCGCTCTCGGAACACCAAGTGCCAGGCGGCAGCGATAAGCTGGCACCGGATATCTTTGAATTTGGTGGCTTGCGGCTCAGCTTTGTCCGAGCGTCAGACATTCTCTTTCCCATAGTTGAGGTGTGCCCGCGCAAGTAGATGACTCAAGATAGTTTGCATGATTTTCTAAATCGTCAAGCCTTCCTTGGCGAAGCTTAACCCGGCGAGTTGTGCGCGCCCAGCTTTGAAGGCGTATGCAGACGTGCATACGTATGTCCAAGATGCCAACCCGCCGCAATATAAATTCGCGGGTCATAATGAACAAAAACTCGCAAGTGCAGGCACAAGGCATCCTCATTCCGCGGGATTCTCTCTTCTCTCTCCACTTTTCTAGTTGATCCCGTGGTTAAGGATCCAGAGCTGAATGAATGGTCATTGCGTGTCCGTGTGGGTCGTGGCTTTCAGCCCTCATGCATGTTTCGCACAGGATTTTTATCACGCAATGGCACTTATCTTTCTCGCCCCCGGTGAATGGCATTGATGCCCAATGTCTTCGCGCCTTTCAGACTCAAATGGATCCAAGTTTTCAAGCCTTGCATGGAAAACATGGTTTGGGGGACCCCCTGACATCCGCGTCGAGCTCCCGGGTTTTACGACAGGGATCTGAGATCGAGACCCGCCCGAGGCTGAATCCTTGTTCATGTTCGCGACTTTGTCGTCCCTAGCCTAGCCATGCTTCAATCATTAGTTTACAATCGTGCAGATTAAAAGAAAGGGAGACCTTAAGTACCTGGCTGATTCCATGGCCTGCGGGCGCGGTGTTCGTCGGGATAATCGATTTGATCTAACCTCTCCAAGATGAGCCAGCAGCAAAGCCAAACGGAGCATCGTCCAACACTCCCATCAAAGGCCCCCAACCCTCCCAACCCGCATCTGCTGAAGCGACGCGGGTGGGGCTACACTCTTTACTCCTGGTTCCCAGAACTCCTCTGTTGCACCATTGGCATTGTTGCCGTTCTATGTAAGCTTTTGTTCTGTTTTCCAATATATACAATCGTGGTCGTGATCGTAGCCGACCGCAGGCTAACCACCGCAGTGAACGTCATCTTTCTGGCCCAGGCCGACGGGAAACCTCCAACGAAGATCGCGTACCATATCACCCTCAACGCTTTGATTCAGTTCATCACCTCGATAGCGAAATATACATTCCTCGTGCCTATCATCAGCATCTTAGGCCAATTTAAATGGCTATGGTTTAAGAAGAGCGAACGGCCCTTGGCGGACTTTCCTCTTCACGATGAGGCCGGCCTGGGAGGATTCGGGAGCGTCAAGTTCTCCTTGACCCCGAGAATGCTGCTAGAATCGTGAGTGAAATTCCTCCATCGCTGGAATTCGAATTCATAGGTGCTGATTAGTCGCACAAAGGCCTATTGCTTGGCTTGCAGCTATCGTCGCGGTCAGCAGTTTCTTGACGTCCCCCTTAACGCAGCAAACAATTGGCTTTGTTCCTGTGCGCGAGGTATTAAGCAACGGAACTGCTTCCGTTTTAAGGGCTTCGGTTGTTTCTAGATCGAATTCGAGTGGCTTTTTCGCACGTAAGTTCTAATCTCTCTCCCCCTCTCCCTCTCTCCTGGTCGTCACCAAAGCGTCTTTGATAGCCATGTTTGATGTCATGATGCATAAAACACGTCGCTGACCTATGCGTGGTATATTAACCAAACACAAAGTGCCGGGAGACGAACTCGCGATTCAACAGGCCTATCTAACCGCGGGTTACATGGGACCGGATCAAATGGTGCCGGACATGGAGCCTGTGTGCTCAACCGGTGACTGCGACTGGCCTCTTTACGGTACCTTAGGGATCTGTTCGGAGGTCGTAAACATCTCCGCCTCTACAAACTCCACCCTTCTCGCCTGGCTGGCAGCCTCCTTCATGCTCCAGCTCACGAGGACGAGCAACGGCCAAGTATTCGACAGCGTAATAATTGGGAACAATACCGGCTACGCAATCGCCTTTTTCCCTATATTCACACCTGCCAACCAGGAGTTCAAAGAGGCGCAGCCGGATACGATAATCAGCCAATCAGTTATCATGCATTTTCCTCAAGCCCTTACGCTCACCGACTATCCAGCTCTTTCTAAGATTCAATTTATAGGGGTTTCCATGTACATGTGCGCTCAATCCTATTCAACCACGGTGAAAGACGGGGTTCATAAAACCTTAGGGGTTGCGCGTGCGGCCAACATTGTCTCCAGATCTTTCAATCAATCGATAAACTCACCCTGGAATGGGGCTTTGAGCGTTGACTCCAGCTTCGTCTGCGGGCCGGATCGATTCGGAAAAACAATCACTCTAGCAGGCCCGGGGGCCCTATCGCACGAAACCTACACCATTGACGCATGCACGGCCATCCTTATCTCGGAGCAGTTCCTCATAGGCACGAGCGGAGCCTTATTCCTAGCCCTTGATCGGTCGGTGGATGCATCCTTGGGACAGCTCTCCCAGGCTTTGGGTAACGCTCTGTACGGTGGATTCAACGCTACTAAAATCCCGGAACCGGCGACTCAGTTAAAGAACGTCAAGGCAATGATGGAAAACATAGCAAAGAGCTTGACCAACGTGTAAATTTTTCTTCCTTCCCTTTTTGCTACAAGAGAAAGCAAACCTTTTCAGGGCGAATTCTGGGCTAATGAGAATTATGCGTCTAGCTTACGCAAGGAAGGCACGACGTTCCAAGGTCAAAACAATGCAACTGTAGTAGGCACGGCGTACGGTTTACAAACGATGATAAAAATCCATTGGGAATATTTATCGCTCCTTATCTTCCAGCTCGGGTTAACTATTATTATTCTACTACTCACGATTGCCATTACGTATCGGAGTAAAATTCAAATATTAAAGGGAAACCACTGGGCTACAATGTACGCTCTGAATAAGACTGTTAAGGACGAACTAGGAGAAGTAGACAATATCGAAGAATTTGACAAGAGAGCCGAAAAGATGAAGGCAAAGTTGGAAACGGACTCGTCCGGGAACATCAAAGGGTTGGAAGCCACTTCGTAAAACAATCATCCATTTCATTTTTTTTTCATCCTGTATAAGAGTTTATGTGCGGCAACGCATTTGGTGCTACTTCTGTAAATACCACACACGAAACAATAATGCCCGCGAGCGACTCCCCCAACGCTCTCATTGCCTACCTACTCATAAAAAACTAAGGAATGGAGGGAATGAGGCTTCTTATAGATCTATAGAATTATTATCACGGTGTATATATAAATCAATGATCCCATCACTCCAAGGTGGAGTGACGGTCCTACTAGCTACTTAGTATTCCTATTCCTACCCCATAGATCCAGCGTTAACTCGATCCTTGGCATCCAAATTTCACTACAACACATGTAGCTGTTGCATCTCTCAACCCCTCTCCATCATCCACAAAATGACATCCTCTGTCGACCGCGTCCTCGCCATCCCCGAACTCCTGGAAGAGATCTTACTACATAGTTCTTGGACCCCTAAACCGGCCCTCTCCAACTCCCCGACCCTTGCCTTAGGACCATTCACACCAGCGTGGGTTACACGCCAGCTATTCCGCTTTCGTCGCGTGTGCAAACAATGGCAGGAAGTAATCGATACGTCACCGCGGCTGCGAGCTTTCATATTTCGAGACCCGCGCATGCGCGCCGGTGAAGAGCCGTGGGCTTTCTGTGGCGCTTTCGTGGCCTATTTTCAAGACTATCTAGAGATGGAAGCAAATGCTAGGCATACGGGAGGTAAAATCACGAAAGAGAAGTTTGAAAGATTTACAACGCGCATGTTGTCCACTGGCGGCGCTGGATTTCCGTCCGATATGTTCCTCACCCAGCCAGCGAGGCAGGAAGTTTATATATATCTCGGCCCCGATTACGATGTCCAGACCGTGTATGGCTGGAGGCAAGCGTGGGAAGAGTACAAGGTGCGGGAGAATGCAAGGGAAGACGACTCTTGCTGGTGGGATTCGGGGAGTGCGACTGTGACGATGCGTGCTGAGACCGGTGTGACGGTGGACATGGTGGCGCGTAAGATTGTGGAGGTTTTAAATTTTTGGTATTCGTTTCTGGGGGAAATGACGGTTTATATCAATGTAAGCCTGCCTAGAGATGGGGCGGATAACGATGATTTTAAATGGTGGTGGTCATATAAGCTGTGGCCAAGGCCCTGGGAGCGCGATAAGCACCTGCATTAGGGAGTCGGGGGGATAGTTACATATCCGTCGGACAACAGTCGGACGGTCTGTCAAAGTAGTCTACTTGAAGCACCTTTTCGAATACCTTGGATGCTACATCTAGTATAGATTTGTATTCCAAAATGCTATCCAGCAACTACTATTGATTCGCTGCAGGTAACCTTGGGTCACAAGCTCATCTACGCTGATATACAGTGCCGCTTTAAGACAGCTTGGCGTTGGTAGGTATGCCCCAACCTCCCACAACACATTCACTTGTTGCAATTACGCACAGTGGATCCTGACGAAACCCCTCAGGCCTCCCGCCGTCAGACCTAAAACCTCCTACTATCAAAATGGCATCCGCAGCTCAGCGTGTCCTCGTTATCCCCGAGCTTCTCGAATCTATCCTGCTCAGCACCGCCGACGAAAACACCGGCCGCTACCCACAAATCACGCCAGCAACCACCCACCGCCTTTTCCACTTCCGACGGGTTTGCCACCTCTGGAAATCGGTAATTGATACATCCCCAAGCTTGCAAACCCTCACCTTCCGGAACCCCCGACTCCGGCGCCCAGGCGAAGAATATCTCCCTGCAATTCTTTCAAGCACTATCTCGACACAAGGATAGAATACCTCCGCTGCTACAAAGCAGCTGAGGACCGAGCTAAAGACCGCTACTTGGCCGCCTCGTTTCGAACATTCGCAAACCGCGTAACAGGCACTTCCTGCGAGTTTCCCGACCTATTCATAACCCAACCGGTGGTGCGGCGCGCCACCATTTTTTTCTTGGCCCGCCTGGCTCGGATTGGAAGTACATTGCTGAACAGCGGCGTGGCTATCAGATAGAAGGGTGCAAAGAGGATGAAGTGTCAGGTGCGAGCGTGCGCTGGGGGAGAGGTACAAAGTGCGTCGTCTACGCGGAGGGTGGAGTGACGGCAGGGATGGTGCTCAGACGGATTGTGGAGGCGGTGACCACGTGGTATGAAAGGAGTTGGAAGTTCTCTGTCTACTGCATTCGGCTGAAGTTTCGGACGGTGGAGCAGGAGGATATGGCTAAGGGTGAGCTGTACCGTGGGACTACGAAGGGGTTTGAGCAGCATTATGACTATTATGGTGGCGGCCATAGGGCTGGCTTTGAGCCGGACCTTCCGGTGTTTGAGGATGTAATCATTCCGTTGGGTGAAGATGCGACCGTTCCATCAGTGGAAGATGCGACTATTCCGCTGGTTGAAGATACGATCGTTCCACTAGCGGAAGATGCAATTATTCCATTAGCGGAAGATACAGTCCTTCCATTGGCAGGAGATGCAGTTGTTCCGTTGGTGGAGGATATAATCACTCCGTTGGTGGAGAATGCAATCACTCCGTCAGTGGCAGATGCGACTGTTTCGCTGGCTGGAGACGCAATCATTCCATTAGCGGAAGATGCAGTCGTTCCGTTAGTGGGGGATGCAACCACCCCGTCAGTGGCAGATTCAGCCATTTTGCTTGTGGGAGATGAAGGGGATCGCGTTATATAGCTCCGGGGTGGTAGACGGGCGTTTGTGGAATTGACTTATCGCCAGTACGCCTCTTTGAATGGAAATACCACAATGCGTTTAGACTCGCCGCACGAGCCGAAAAATAATTCTAATAATACATATTGTCATCTAACCAACATCTATGAAGGTTACGCGTGTGGGCAGAGACGACCCTGTATGTAATCCTTCCGCTACATGAAACCCGCAACTCAACGCATACCCCCAAATCATGCTACAAGTCTCTTCTTACCTCCAGTCTAAAGTCCGTCGGGAAGAAACGCACACATCGCTCTGGCTTTTGAAATAGCGTTGCGCCCACCCCCTCTCTCGTCTTATCCTTCGAGTCACCCACGAATCCGACCTCGATCATCCACAGCCAGTACCCACTCTTTATACTGTTAAACGTGCGGAGTATCGTCATCACCGCCTCGAACACCTCACCAACCGTCACGCCCGAGTCGTTCAGTAGGATAAATACATCCTCGCACAGACCTCTATCCAACGGTAGAGAGAACTGTAAATGGTCTCGTAGCACGCCAATATTCTCGTGCGTCAGTGGCGGGTGGGTGCTACTTTCAATCGATAGCATGATCTTGTCGACTGCTGGGTAGCTGATAGACTGGCCGTGTAGATTGGTCTGTTGGACTTTCAAATCTAGACCTGTAAAATCCGTCTCGGTCTGCGTCCCGCATCCGGTGTATTTTCGCATCTGGTATCCGAACCATGTGAGGAAAGGGATATGTAGGCGATGGCCGTCATCGTATGGTACTAGTGGGATATTTTTGAATGTAATGATGCAGGGATAACTCTCGATGATTTGTTTCCACAGCTTGCAGACAGCTTTAAGGCTGAAGAGACGCCAAAGGTCTCTCGACTCGTCGTTGGAGCGAAGAGGTATCAGGTGTGATGGATAGTTGTAGGATAGTACTGGCGTGTGGATGTGGGATAGTATGCGCGCGAGCAAGTCCGGGTTCGAGAGGACTGTGTAAGCTGACTCGGGAGGCTCGCTCAGCGATGGCGAGGGGAGGAAGTATGCAGCCGAGGAGATATCTGATGAAGAAGCTGTTGGGTCTTCTGCAAAGATGGAAGGCTGGAGAAATGGTAGTCGCTCTGGGAAGCTGCCAGGCCCGGTCGGCTTATCGTTTATTAGCATATTCGTGTATTTGGTTAATGTTAGAGGAAGGTTTACTATAGTTTTGAGGTGGCGAGACCGGTGGATTTTACTAGAGTTTGATATTGCACGCTCACTCGAACAATCGCAGTATTCGCGAGGTACAACATTGGGCGTTGTACGTCAAGGCGAGGCGACCAATGAACGCTTCCAACATCGGGATATACCTATTCAGGGCAGCGTATACCACAGGCGCTCTATCTCTCCTACGGCTAGGGTACCATATGTAGTTTACGCCATTTGTATATAGTGTGCGTACTATGTACATAAACAGGTTATTTGGACGCACAGCCTGTAATATTCCCTTTCATAGTCGATATTCCGAGTCGACGGGTCGCGGCCGCCGCCGCTTTAGGCCAAATTCATCGACATACGACTTTTCTAAGCACACCCATCCAGAGCATTCAGCGGTAGTCAGACCTTTCGGGCATGTAGACTTGACGCAGGTTTCATCCTCGCTACACCCATCCTTACAATTCCTCGTAAGCCCCCATCGAAGACAGACGCCCATACCATCCTTGAGCGACTCCTCGCCAGCACAAAGCTCGGGCGATCTGGGGTTCTCAAAGCACTTCTTGCCCGATGAGCCACCACACCGATTAGTTCCCCCATCATATCTCTCACCAACCCTCCCTATAACCTCCTTCAGAACACAATAGCCACACGATATATCCGCACACCTGTCGTTGGCCATGCGGATGCACTTGTAGTCTTTGTCCTTAGGACAATCGTCACCAGAACCGACGGGTCGGCCTCTGATGTTTGCGCCAAAGCGGCATTTAATTGCGTTTGTGATGCATATGCCCTGCGGCATATCCTTGAAGGCGTATTCACCAACGCATGTCTGGCTTTTTTGGCAACCGGTGTCTAAACCGGCGCCGCAGGGGGTACCCTTTAAAAGTTTCTGTCAGCTCATCTAGTCTAGGGGTATTTAAAATTGTTTTACTGAAGATTGAAACTTACGATACCTGGCCGATAAGGTTTGCTTCGGGGGTCGCGAGGATCAGCTGCAGCGATCACCGCGAAAGCGAGAAGAAAGATTGTGGTCTTCATAATCAGAGTCGGGTTTACACCGGAATGTCCGGAGATTGTGAAATAAAAGAGTGTACACCTTTACGGCAAGCTTGAGATTTAGATAACCCAGAGGAACCAGAGTAACGTCAGACCGACCGGCCGGCAGGCTCAAGAACCTAATTTATAGATCTCTGGACTCTGCTTCAGCCAAGATTATTTCATATGCATATCACCCGACTATAAATCTGAATAGTAGATAATTCCCTTCAGGCAGGTGGTTGGATCTTGGAATATGCCCCTCTTTGGTGCCTTACACCTGCAAGCTTGGTCTCGGCGCGACGTCCATCGCCAAAACTCGCTTACCGAGCCCCCGTCTGGGGAAGTTACACTCCAAATGTCCGCCAAGGTCTCACAAGAGTTATAGATCAAGCTTATTCGTCACCCGAATGTATTCGCACGCGTGGTCTTACCGATTCAGTAGCCCATTAGCCGTGTGGAACAACCTTTAAATTTAGCGCGTGATCGCTAAAGTGAGAAATTTATCATGTTTTTTTTTTTTCTCCAAAACATATCAGTATAGCCGCCTTTTATGCAGTCCACGCATAAACGTGGCGTCGCTTGACACCCCACCACCACTTTGCATCGCATAATCCCTTGCATTTCTCCTCTTCCAATTCTTATTCACGCTAATTTATAGACGTTGTCGCTTCTCTCCTCTCCCCCAACTCTTCTCTCTTCTCTTGACTCGGCGCTAACCCCTTCAGCCCTGCAACCGCCGGTTAATAGCCACTTCACCCGGCGCGCAGGGCTCCACTTGTATTGGCTCATAGACCTTCACGGATTTGCATCTGAAGCTATCTACGGTCTTCTCGAAATTGCGTGTTAGGACGTAAGCTACCAAAACCTTAATTCGCGGCGAAAGCTATACCAAATGCCGTGACGCCGCTGTAGGCCTAGATACTATTGCTAAGCAAGCGGGCATGAGCGGCTCGCTTCGGATCACTGTCACTAGATCTTCGCCTAGCGTAACCATCTGTCTAATATCTGCAGAACGTCGTTGGATTTCGCTGCAATCGTGATTTCATATCTTGTTGCACCTAAAGAGAAAAGCAAATACAAGCAATTGCGCATTTAGGCCTGTGTGCTTAAATTTCGGTGTTGGCTGAAGGCTTGCAGTGGCAGGAATTATCTCAACTAGCGTCTCGTGTGCGGCAGAAGGATATGCGACGTTGCGTCCTATTTTTAATCTGGTGTATGCTTTGACCGGTTTCGCAACCTTATTTACCTTATCTTGCTACTCTCGAATACAAGTTTTGGCAATGCACACGTGCAGTCATAAGTTCTAAAGTCATATATTAACGCGTTTGTTAGGTACAGTATCATTGGTGCATTATCCACACATAGGCGATAAAAGAATACAGTTAGAAGTATTCTTAATCCTAATGTCGGCACAGCTAAATATATCCTAGGTCGTATTCCACTTTGCCCGCCTCCAATTTTGTCTCCTCTTCTATCAAAATTGCAACATCAGACTACTTGGTTAGACATAGTTAATCTACAAGCTCTGCGGCCGCATTCGATATAGCTAGTTTGCCCGTCTCCACGACAATAACTTGAAAGATAACCTTGCTACCTTCTCTCCACATCTCCGTTCGCAAGGTCTGCCCCGGGATGACAATGCCAGCAAATCTAACCTTCAGATTCTTGAATTTGCCAAATTTCCGGTATATATGCTTCCCGGAAATCCCCAAGGTACATAGTCCGTGTAAGATCGGTGTTTCAAACCCATTTAATTGAGATATCTCTGGATCGATGTGGAGAGGGTTCAAGTCACCAGATAATCTATATAGCGCTGCCTGTTCTTCAGAAGTCTTCTCTTGCACGATAAAGTCTGGTTCCCTATCTGTGGGGACCTTGTTCACAGCGGTTGCCGCACCACGATCCATTCCTTTTGATTGGCCACCGAATCCACCAGCCTTTTTGACGAAGAAAGTGTATTCATTATAGAAAATTTCCTCTCCTGTAACATCTCTAGTTTCCGCGGCTATAATAGCTATTGCAGCAGATCCTTTGTCCAAAATTTCGACTATTCTCGAATACGTCACAAGTTTCCCGGACGTTGGAAGCGGATACCTCTTAACTTCGAGGTAGTGCTCACCATGGACCAGCATTGCCACAGAAAAGTTTGGTAATAGATCTTCCATTTTGTAGGGAAGCGCTGGGTTGAATGGAGGGATAGCGCCACAGGGAGGTATAGTACCGAATGATGGCAGAACTTGGAAATTGGAGGACTTCTCGTAAACCAAGTCCAAGTCGGTTCTCTTTGCCCCGATTCCAAGATTGTATATTATCATATCTCTTTTGTCATAAGCGTGCTCAAACCCACATTCAGTGAGCTTCTTGGCAGCTTCAATATTTCTCAAGTGGGTTTCTTGAGATACCATACTGCTCTCCATATTGGAATTTCGCTCTAAACTACCCACTATATAACCGGATATTGATTATAAGCGTTTATTAAAGAACGCTTTAAATTTTTGGAGATTGGAGAAACTTAATACGGTTTAGGAAGTACTCTGAGCTGAACACGAAAGAGTTAAGGAGAGCGACGAAAGTATAAGTGATAGAAGGAAAAAATAGAACTAGTTGTTGTACTTTATATTAAACGGACTGCTTGAACTGAGACAGGCAAGCTAAGGTCTTTGTTTAGGGACGCCGCGTAAAAAAGGAAGAGGGGAGGATTACAGCATTGCGTAGGAGTGGGGAGAGAAGCCATATGTGTAAACCAAATAGGGTGCCGCATCCTATCGGTAGATAGGTTTGATTTCGTTTATTAAGAAGTGTACTACATCATATTATCGGAAAGAACTTCTCATTGATATTACGGCTTAGTACCGATATATATCAGCGGCGGGACAACGGAGTTGCGAGCAGGTACGGCAAATTTACAGCTACTAGCTGTCCTAGCGGTTCTAACTTCTTAATCAATTTTGACTATTCTATATCCGTCGTTAGTATTTTCTATAGCATTCTAGCGGTTTCCAGCGGTGCCTCTTTGATAGAATTCCGAACTTCGGAGAGCTGGGGTAATTGACATATAAAGTGGGTTCAGCATTCGCATTAATTTTGTAATTCCTACTATTTAAGCTAATACATCGAGAGCACCATACCTCAAATTCGTCTCTTATAGTATTTCAGAATAGCGGTCAATCTTGTCTACTCAGAAAATGAACGATCCCAACATTCATCACGGTACTGTTAAAGGGTTTAACATCAGACCAGCAACCCTCGATGATGTTGAAGACCTCACTCGATTGTGGTTCCTCTCTTTTAACAATTCCCACAAATTTTGGAAAGCTATGACGCCAGAGAATGAAATTAGCACCAAGTGGTTTAACGAGATGTGGGCGATGGGTATTCGAGCTGGCCCAGATGTGATGGCAACTTGGGTCGTCGAGGACCTGAACCAACACAAAAAGCTTGTTGGATTTTCGCGTTGGCATGTAGCGCAATTCGATAGATCGCAGGAAGTCCCCTTCCCACCTTTCCCAAAAGAGTGGGATCCGGAGTTAGTTGACGCCCTTTGGCTCGGAATGCCTAGAAATAGGCTGAAAGTTATGGGCCGCCGGTTGCATTGGAGTAAGTTGCAATTCCACCACAGTAATATAATCAGGATGGAATTCCGATCCCCACATACATATGTGCCATCAAATATTTGTGCTGTTCACCGAATCTTGCTAAAAGTGTCTAGTGGGAGAATTTGGAGGAGTCGACCCCAGCTGCCAGGGTAGTGGTATACTTACCACTCTTTTGATATGGGGCTGCGATCAAGCTGACGCAGCTGGCTTGGAGACTTATCTCGATGCAACCCCTCTAGGTCACCGCATATACCTGAAATTTGGCTTTGAGGACAGAATGCCACTCCCCATGCCAGAGCGACCTGCAAGTTATGGTAAATTTGAGATAATTTCGCAAGTTAGACGGCCAAAACCCTACCAACCATCTGAATAAAAATAAGTCAATATTGAGTGGTCTCATGAATGGGTTAGCAAGAAGCATAGGCAAGAACCGGAGTACAAATAGAATAAGAATAGGATGTATTCAAAGACAGGACGCGGATTTTTGCTCTTGATTATGGACTCGCACGTTTAACTTAAGTAGTTTAGATGTTTGTCTCCATAAACAGCTGCCCCTCGCAACCGGGGCAGTTGGTGGTGGAGGTATTATCAACATGAAGACAGGGAGATTTTTGAGGGGCATACGCGAAACACAAGAAACCATTGTTGAATGGTAAAATCCCCCAAATGGCCAGGTTATGAACCATATGTACTCAGTATTGTAAAATAAACTTGGGGAATAACTATGCAAAGGAATTAACACCTTATCGAATACATCATTAAATGCAAGCCTGAGGAAGAGATTTTACACATTTGTAAAACGGGAACTAAATCGCGGCAACGCAACTTCAAAAATCGACAGATTGCCGTAATATCTGTCTCGTAAACCAAACGCTGACTTCGAACGGTAAAATTCGAAACAATATCTGTGAGACATACATAGGAAAGACTAAAAGAGAGTGAAGTAAGCACAAGTTTTAGATATGTTGAAATACTAGATGACATATTGCTGATAGCTTAAGCCACAGACATGCAAAGTGGCATTCAAATGCTTCGCCATGAGCCCCACAAGCTGTTCGAATATGTCGGCTATTGCTTGGTCATCATTGGCTTGGTTCCCACGAAGGAGAAAAGGGCCAACCTTGATAGATATATCCCGATATGACTCGACCAACAGCACAGCTTCAATCTGATCGTACTCGCTGAGGACTACAACAGAAAGGGCGCTCCGAAGACTAGAACTGACCATGCTGATCATTTCTGCCTTATCACCGCACCCCCCTATCGGGGTAGCGCTCGCAAAAAGATTAGTAACATGTTTGATGAGAGGGTCTTGGCTCTGAAGACATCTCAGTTTGACTGGGCGCTGCATCGCTGCTTCTAGCGACGGGCCGACATGACGAAAGGCCGTACTGCACCCTGTTCTCGTTGACAGAACTTGGTCGACGAAGAGATCGATCGTCACTGGCGAGATATGGGGCGATGCAATAAAGTGTACCCAATTACCTTTAGGTCTGAGGGAAAATTGTTCGATTATCCAAGATGGAGGCCTTTCCAAGACAACAATTGTGCTTTCGGGATTTAGCTTTGTAGCAATCCCTGCAGCCTTGAGGGCGGCCTCTAGGCGGGTTGCATTGCGCTGGCAGTATCTATGCAAAGTAAGAGCATCGGCCGGTGTGAATACTTGCGTGTAAAACCACGTTTCGAAGACAATCCTGGGGTCGACACTCCATTCAAAGTCTGGCAGGTCTTGAGCACCAAACGAGATCACTTCGCCGGATACTATGCTCCCTAGCGCTTTGTGGTGGCTGATCGTCACCCCCTGCACCATTGGCTCACCCTGCCTATTGAGCTTACCAGGTGGACCCAACGAAACGCCACATGTCCCAAACCCGAGATCAAATGCTCCATCCATGTGTATATGGGATATCTTAACACCGATAGAATCCAATCTCTCCTTGATGGCCTTGAGATTATCGCGTGCGCCCATGAATGTCGTCCCGAAATTTGCGAAGAGAATGACATGGTAATCCTCATCGCGGTGCAGGCAATAAGCCTGATCTTCTAACGCAACTTTGACAATCGCATCAACTAGCATACCCCCGTTCTGGTCGCATGGGATTTCAGAGCATCGCGCCTTGTCAATTGACCAGCGGCCCATTACTGTGTCACAATCCCTCACTGCCTTGGAAACACTATAATGGGCCTCCTCCGAAAAATACACAAACGCACTAGGCAGGCGGGTTAACGCAGCTTGAATTCCTAAGCTATTTCCCATTGTGCTGCCATTTGTAAGGGAGCATTTGAAAGATAACATCTCTTGAGGACTAAGACCAAATTGCTGCATACGGGATGTCAAAACTTGCTTTGTCTGGAATTTCAGCCAGTCGTCGGGAATATTGATATTCAGGAAATGACCCAAGACTGGACCCAATGCGGCATATGATGCCATATTAAGTGGATACCCTGCTGCACATCGCGTTGCTACCTTCCAATGTTTGATTGCTTTGGAAATTTCGGCCATGACGGACTTAGGTAATGAATATAAGCTTGAGAAATCGACAACCGTAGAAGAATTAGAATAGACACCGATTATCTCTGAGGTGTCACCTGAAGGGCAAAATATGGCCAGCACTGAATTTATATCCGCTGGGGTGACAGATGGCTGGATCGTAAGCATAACTTTTCCGGAGCCTGTGCCTACTTGTATGCCGCCAAGTGCTTCTAGAGCCAAAGTTTGCTCTTCAGAACACTGCTGAATAATTATGTCTAGCGAGTAAGAACACGCAACCACTTGCAACCTTCTTGCTCGTAGAGCATTGATGAGGGAATTTCTCATGCGAGCACAGTGCTGATAGACGTCCCGGAATCCGGTAGCTCCAAACTTTATTTCTTGTAGCGCTACCCATAAGGGTGAAACGGCGTCTCGTGAACCGGCAAGAGTCGCATCATGTACACGGACATATGAAACCCTCACTTGGTTTCCGTTTCCAAGTGAAGAGGGTTTCAACGCCACTACATGGGCTGGGTTTGAATGATTCGCCCCACCGGCTACAATGGTGCTAGCCATGATAGAACCGTCCTGTAATCGAAGGGCTTGGAGCTGAGGATTGGCCGACAAGATTAACTTTTCGATTCCAAGGTATTTGCGTTCTCCGGTACTCAGAGTCGTGACGTAATCAAAGTTTCGTGACGCATCAACGTGAAGAATCATTGGAATAGTCTTAGAGACCTCGCAGACGACGTCCAAATCGTCGTGCTGTCCACTAATAATGCTATTGGATATTGTTGCCGCGAAAATAATGGGCCGTTTACCCTCACCCGTGATAGCTTTCAAAGACTCGCGAATACTTTGCAATCCTTTTGATAGGTTGGCGCGAAAGCATTGCAGCCCGAAGAACTTTTTGGCCATTAATATGATTCTTTCGTCGAAGTTGTCATACACCAATACTGGCTGACATTCTGGATGACTTTCCCGTAACTCTTGCTGTAGAGTCCTTACACAATAGCAATTTGCCTCACTCGAGATAGACACGTACCCTGAGGCGTTTGGGTCACCGACACGCCCCCCCTTTTCTCGAACAACCTTCTGCTCGAGAGCCTTGAAGTGAAATGGCCAGCTCGTATCTATCTCATCTGGTACACCCAGGTGGTTGGTGTGCCAAGGAAGGCCAGCTTGAGCTATTACACGCCCCATTTGCAGCCAGAGGGGGTCTGAGAAGGGAGTGAATGGCATATGCGGCTTGGATTTCCAAGCCCGGTGCAAGCCATTCACCTCCGCAAGGAAATTATGGATCCGGTGGCCTTGGTTACGCCACTGACTGATGACAGGGTCATCGATCCACTGCGTCATCGAAGTACAAAAGGTTTGCTGGATAATATCCACCACAACGCACTCAGAGCTCGGGCTCGCTGATGGCGTGCCAGCCTCGCTATCATCTCTGATAAGTTCAGTAACGGTAACTGTGATATCCGCCGACTTAGGACCTGTTTCAACAGTGAGCTCATGTCGACACCCGCAGCCCAGGACAATACTGACCTTTCAGTGCTATTCGCAGTCTCTGTGGTCCCTCCGTTTCCTGATTAAAGGAGGACATGTGCTTGGAAGGAATAGTCGCAAGGGAGTCTATATCTTTTGGCGTAGCTATCTGCATCTCGGATTTCTTTCTTTTCGTACCGCTTCGAAAGCGGTAGTAGCGATAGTAGTAGCGGGGAATACGGATTACCGATATTACAACACTGGGTATGTAGTTTCCTACAATAAAACGAGAATATCCCTGACGCTCCCAAACGTATGATAGGTGAAGTAATTGTTTATGGCCACTCGGTCCCACGGGGTAATTGATCCCCCTTACTACAAGCACCCGAGTCGGGGTGTTTAGTAACGCGGCTAAGAGCACCTTGCGTATTTTATAGTGAGTTTAGTTCAGTAGTGCAATATAGTGCAATTGATCCATGAATATAAGGTATCTGATAGCTCCTTAGAACTATGCTCGCTGATGCATCATCTGTTGTAACCACAGTAGAACCATAGTCGAAGAGAATTCCGCTCCGAAGGTTCAAGTAGCGCAGCAACAGCCCAACCCGAGGAAATCTAGATCGCACGTACAAAGAGAAGTACGTCGGTCTCCGTCTTCAGTCGCATCGGAAGTGAGGAAAATTGATTTTCCCTTTCTGATTTAAGGGGTCTGAGCCGAAAGTTCCAAAGGAGCGTTAATGTATCGTATCAATGTATGATATCTTCAGCCCATCAAGATGAGAGGCCCTGTAGTCGCAAAATATACACTACGTCAGGGTCGAAATTGGATTCTAATCTTAAAAGGCCCCTTTCAATTTTCAGCACCACCTTTTCTGCTCTAAATTAGTAGAAGACGAGAACTTATATCGCATCTCTAACAGGAAAAACCACAGCGTTAACGCGGTGCATTCCCTCAAGTTTTCTGACGTTTATGGATTGAGGAGCTTGCATAAATGCTAGGATTTGGAGGTTAAGCTGCGTAAAGATGCCGTGATTAGTGCCGAGGTGCTCCGCAGTAGCCATGTTTATCGGTGGTCTCGAGGCTAGTTTATCGGCTTCTTCGCATATATGTATGTGCATGTAGGGCGCAGCGTGTTGCGAAGTTAATATGCAGCCTCGAGACGTTAATATGCGTTGAGTCTGTGGATGCTCTTACCTCTCTGAGCGGATTTCTGCACGTGTTCGGACGGATTATCCATATACCAAGAAATTGCCGGACTAAATTACTTCCCTAAGCCGATATGGCTATTGTGATCGAGGATCTCGTATCGGACAGAGACGGGAACCTTGCAGGCGTGAAATATGACTAGGTCAAAGTGGAAGGCAACTAGTGCCGAGATTAGTCGGAAAGAGGTCGATATATCACAATGTTGCTATCACTCTTAGTTATCCATAGCTCTGGATAAACGGTTTCCTTATACCTTCGGAGAGGTATAAATGCTATAGCACAATGGTGCTAAAGCTAAAGAGGATAAGGACATGTTCATAGATTCACAGGCCGCGCCAGATCCGGCCAGGCCCACACATTAATATCCTAACTGACACGGTGACGGGAACTTGTCCAAGAATTAAGCGAGGCCGATCTTCCAAAGTAATAGGACATTCCAAAAAGAACCAACTAGTGCGATCCTTAAAAAAAAACGCCGAAACGCCGAAGTACATTAGCGTCGAACGCTCTGCAAGGGAGAGGAAAGGAGAGACCTGCTAGTCTTGAACAGGCCCTTTTACCGATGTGCTTGATGTCATCTTGGATGAAGTAGTCTCGGGGAATCTACTCTCTGATTTTGGGGTTTATATCCAGTTGTTAGAGTTTGCGCCAGCGCAGTTATCAGGGGAGCACACCAGCTGGCAGTCGCTCAACACTACACTCAAGATTCGTGTTTCCATATTTTGGGATACGGTTCTATATTCTCTCTACCCTCTACGGCGGGAAACATTTTCTTTGCTTCTACCACGG
Source organism: Drechslerella coelobrocha (assembly GCA_036971555.1). Taxonomy (NCBI): domain Eukaryota; kingdom Fungi; phylum Ascomycota; class Orbiliomycetes; order Orbiliales; family Orbiliaceae; genus Drechslerella; species Drechslerella coelobrocha. Next base: position 204,044 of record JAJTUH010000013.1, on the reverse strand, counting down.
AACGGACATATTCGACTTAGCGAACTTGAGGCCTTGAACGTATAGGATATGCTATGGCCAGCTAGGCGGCGGTTTGGTGTTGCCCGACGAGGCTTTGCATAGAGATATCATTTTATTTAACATTGGGAAGCATCTAGCCACATCAAACTCATCCCACGGTATAAGATCGCAAAAGTCTCCTTCCTCAAATATCAAATGCTGTATACTTTCAGGAAGTATGAAAAAATAATCCGCTTAAGCTTTCGCATGGATATACTTCGTATGGAAACACATATCGGCGTATGAACGAATATCGCCGTAGCCTCCGGGGTCTAAAATATTGTAAGAAGTTACACTTTGGTCCTGATACATCACCAAGTCATTGCCCTAGCAGAACTGTATTCGCTTGCTTCAGTTCGGGTGATTTTAATTCCCCTGCTGGGTAAAGTCTGGTTCCGGAATTCCGGTCAACTGGATTTAATCTAGAATATCCGTAATCCAAAATCGCATGCAGTTGCTATGCATGTACCCTCATGCACGCTCTCTTCGTATACTAAGTCGCTGTTATCATGGCCGGAAATAGCTGCGGGCGGCTAATCGACCTCGCAATTCGAGTTTTCTATCAACGCGCGAAAGAATGAACATATAGAGTACTAACTCGAAAGTCGCGAGGGAATCCAGACCCTTGTCTTGTGAAACTAGCCAGCTTACTTTCGCTCAGGCCCTTTATTCGCCGTTTTTTGTTGTTAATTTTTTAGGGTTCCAAACTTGTCCCTTGTACCCCAGCAATGTAATAATAATACAGAATGTTCATGAGGGTGGTGTAGCGTGAGGTATAAAGATCCCTACACTAGCTGTCGACGCTAAAATGGCTTGAAGAATGAATCACGTCTCCCCATCGCTTGATCAGCCAAACGAGTTCTACTTATGATAGAACTTCTGGCATCAGGTTTGCCGCTCACCTTTACTATTATCTTCCTAATTATTCCTAAAAAAGATGCTTTATGAAAACTCCAATGGTAGTGGGCCTCCGCACCCCGATGCCAATGGCTATAGTGGACAACCAATAGCTATTGTCGGACTAGGTATAAGAATATAACTCCTTGTCGTCAATGCAGAACTCGATCTAATATTTATTGTAAGCATGTCGTCTCCCCGGAGATGCTACTTCGGGAGGTAAACTTTGGGACCTCTTAGTCAATGGCCGCTCGGGTCAGTGCGATGTCCCGCCTTCGCGCTTTAATGCCGAAGGCTTCTATCAAACAAAAGATGGCGAGGCTCCAGCAGGGAGTATTCATATGAAAGGTGGTTACTTTCTCCAGGAGGACATCCGTGCCTTTGAAAACAACTTTTTCGGGATAAATAACATTGAAGCAACGTATATGGATCCGCAACAGCGTAAACTTCTAGAAGTGGTGTTCGAATGCCTTGAGAGCAGCGGGGTACCGCTTGAGAAAATATCAGGCTCAAACACGGGCTGTTATGTTGGTAATTTCACTACCGATTACCCCACAATGCAATTTCGCGATGTTGAAGCGTTCCATCGGTATAGTATGGCTGGCTGCGGCAGTACCATATTAAGCAACAGAATCAGCCATGCGTTCAACCTTAGTGGTCCAAGCCTAGTGCTAGACACTGCTTGCTCGTCTGGCATGTATAGCCTCCATACGGCTTGTGTTGCTCTGGAGACAGGGGAGTGCGAAGGGGCGATTGTTGCTGCCGCCAATTTGATTCAAAGTGTAGAACAGCAAATAGCCCTATCACGAGTTGGTGTCTTATCTAAGACTTCAACTTGCCACAGTTTTGATGCCAGCGCAGATGGCTATGGGCGTGCTGATGGTGTTGGCGCGCTGTACCTGAAGAGGTTGTCAGACGCAATCCGTGATGGCGACCCAATTAGAGCTGTTATTCGAGGAACCGCTGTTAACGCCAACGGCAAAACCCAGGGCATCACCTTGCCTAGCGCGGAGTACCAGGAAAAGGTGATCAAAAAGGCATATGCTAAAGCAGGCCTACGTACGAGTGAAACGGAGTACGTTGAGTGCCATGGTACCGGTATGATAACTTTGGCACCCCTGTCGAAATTTTCCAAACCCGTACACGACTGACACTTACCTGAAAACGCTAGGAACCCCTGTCGGCGATCCAATCGAAGTAGAGGCCGTTCATCGTGCCTTCGACAGTTCAAATACACGCCCGTTGCTAGTTGGTAGTGTAAAAACAAATGTCGGTCACAGCGAGGCTACCAGCGCTCTTACAAGTGTAATGAAAGTAGTGCTAGCTTTGGAGAGCGGTTTCATTCCTCCCACCATCGGAGTGACCAGAGTCAAGTAGGTCATAAAATCATTCTATCTCGGACGGTCATATTTGGTCTTCATGCTAAAGAAGCACCAATAACAGCCCCAAAATAAAGGCTGCTGAAATGGGTATTCAAGTCGTCACGAAAGGCCAGACTTGGCCAGTTTCGCGTGGCCAAAGGTCAACTAAGCCGGTTCTTCGGAGAGCTGGCGTGAATTCCTTCGGGTATGGTGGCGCGAATGGCCATGCAATTCTCGAGAATACGCAATGCCACGTCCCAAGTGGATACGGTACAGCCAGCGAAATACGGGAAAGCAGCTGCAAATTATATATCCTTCCACTTTCAGCTACAACGGATGAAAGTCTTAGTTTTCGTGCTCGTGATTTAGCGGCTTATAAGAGCCTAAAATCAACCCCCATCCAGGACCTCGCATACACCCTTTGTTGCCGGCGCTCACAACTTAACAAACGCGGGTACCTCATAGTGTCGAGCGATTCCTATCATGACGAGATTGATACGGCTCGTCTTTGCGTTTCTCCACGAGAAATTGACTATAGCCAAACACCATCACAATACGCATTCGTTTTCACAGGACAAGGAGCACAATGGCCACAAATGTGCAAGGAGTTGTTCGAGTTTACAGTTTTCCGTGACACATTTGCAGATATGAATGCTGTGCTTCGAACTTTGCCGCACCCACCTAGCTGGACCTTGGAAGATATTATTCTTGAATCAAAGGGCACATCTGAAATCATGAATCCGGTATATTCGCAAGCGGCTTGCACGGCGGTTCAGCTTGGCCTAGTCATGCTATTGAATTCTTGGGGTATAAGCCCCTCTGCAGTAATAGGGCATTCTTCAGGTGAAATCGCTGGAGCGTTCGCTGCCGGATTCATTTCGTTGGCGGAGGCTATAACCAGTGCATATTACCGAGGCTATCTTGTTAACAATAGCAACCTTGGCGGAGCAATGGCTGCCGCTGGTTTGTCTGAAGACGAAGCCAACAAACTTATTAACGATTTGGGTCTATGCGAAAATATTCGAGTCGCGTGTATTAATTCGCCATCAAGCGTAACTCTCAGTGGGGACGCCTCAGCGATCTCAGTCATGATGCACAAACTGGCTGAAAGCAAAATTTTTGCTAGAGAACTCCAGACACAAGGACGGGCATATCACTCGCACCACATGAAGGCATTTGGAGATATTTATCAAAACACTCTTGTCGAAGTAGGGACGTCCTTAGATTTTGAGAAGTCGACAAAGCTACCAATGGGGCCAACTTGGGTCTCGTCCGTCGTTGGCGAAGTAATTCAAACAACGGACTACGACCCTAGTTATTGGAGGAAGAACCTCGAGAATCCTGTTTTATTTTCTAAAGCAGTATCACGCCTCGGTCAGTTAGGATCCTACCATTTGATCGAGATTGGCCCTCACTCCGCTCTTGAGTTACCCGTAAAACAAATCCGATTAAAGTTGGAGATAGACGAAGATAAAATGCCGTATTCAGCCGCTATCGTTCGACACAAAAACGCTGTTAGAAGTCTTCTGAATCTTGCCGGCCGGCTATTCCTCCATGGCCACAAGGTTTCCTTAGAGAAGGTTAACGGATTGGAGCCGAGAAAAGTTCACGGTGAGGGAGCTGAACGTATCTACCGCGTCGTACATGACCTACCGGCATACCATTGGACTTATGCGAGTTCTCCTCTGTGGCAAGAACCACGCACTAGTTCTGAGTTTCGTTTTAGGAAATACCCCCGCCATGAACTATTGGGCTCTGTATTACCTGGTGGAAATGGCGTCGAACATTCATGGCGAAATACGATCCGGTTAGAAGAATCGACTTGGTTAAAAGACCACAAGCTTGCTGGAACAATAGTATTTCCGGCCGCCGGTTACCTCGCGATGGTAATTGAGGCTGTTTGTCAGACCATGTCTCCTGTCAACAAGGCGAAAGGAGGTTTTCAGGTTCATATGAGCAATATAAACATACTTTCGGCCCTTGCTCTCCCCACAAAGTCCACATCACAAGTCGAAATCTTCACCACTCTGCGGCCGCAACCGTTAAGTTACGCTTCTAACTCAAGCGAGTGGAGAGAATTTTCGATAATATCATTTGATAGCGGTGTTTCCACTATACACGCCACCGGAGCGGTGAAAATCGAGCAAGAAATGAAAATGCACAAAAAGATCGCGCCGCCGGAAGGAAACTTGGAGCTTAACGCGGCTAGCGTTTGGTATCGCGGGTTTGCTGCGAACGGCCTCAATTATGGACCTCAATTTCAACCAGTCACTAGTTTCGCTGTTGATGGGTTACGAAGGGCTAGACACTGTAGTGCCATTGTGCCTTCAAACACACAGTCGGTAGCGAGGTACCCAGTGCACCCGATCACCATTGATGCGATGCTCCAGGCCTCGATTATTGCTGCTGCCGCTGGTAATGTTGAGGAGTTAACTGCCAAGGTCCCAACGAGAATTGGATCTGCCACATTTGCCGTGGGCCTAGAGGCCAATGATGCAGATGATTGGTCAATTATGGCTAACTCTGCCAGTATGGGTTTCGGCTGCGACCGAGGTAACGCTGAGCTTACTGGGAGCGATAAAAGTTTGATCACCCAACTTAACGATATACGTTTTGCCTTATATGGTGGTGCTCAACGAAACGAAGAAGGATATGGGCGTCATCCAATGTCACGAGTTACATGGAAGCCAGATCCAAGCCCAAGTTTCATGACAAGTGAGGATTTGACGTCTTACCTTGAAGCAACTATGAAGCAGGATGCGGGCGTTCTCGAGAGTATCGCGGCTTGTGTCGACCTCATGGGACATAAGAATCCGTACCTGAGGGTTCTTGAGCTTGAGAATGGCACAGGCGCTATAGCTATGAGTTCGGTCTTGGAAGTCCTTTCCGCCGAATCATCGTTCCCGCGATTGCTCTCTTACTTCGTTGGCAAGCTGGAAGGTGATGTCCTTCGCGCGTCGGAGGTTGACCTGAAAACTGGCTACTTCTCTGAGAGTTTAGTCATATCGGAGATGGAATTCGATCTCATACTTCTGCCGAATAAAACTTTAACCTCTTCTTACCTGGGTCGGGGTCCAACACCTTTGAAACCTTATCTCGGGATCTCAGGCCGTATAATGGCGGTCAGTTCGCATCCTAGAGGCCTTCTGTCAGAAACTAGTAAATTTGGCCTCGTTTTTTCCCCAAAACATGGAACAGATAGCCAAATAGTGTTGCTTCATGCTCTCAATGATAGCTGCATGGACAGAACTTTTGGAACATCACCGGTGTTGATAATGGAGCAAACGCCAACAGCTTTCGGTGCCGCAGTAGCCTCTGAAGTAGCCCAAACTATTGGAAGAGCGCCTCAGCGAATCTCCATTGGTCAACTATCGAAAGAAAAGATTGAGACCGGGTCGATCATTATCTCACTTCTTGAGCTAGAGGGCCCACTTCTAGCAAATTCATCGGATTCGGAATGGGAGAAAGTTAAACTACTAGTTGAGAAAGCTTCATATCTTGTGTGGGTAACCTGTGGTGGCGGTCTGTTAGGTGGAGGAGACCCTGAAGCTAGTCTTATCAGCGGCATCTCCCGGGCCGTGACCATGGAACAACCCTCTCTTCGATTTATTACGTATAATATCGAAGACCCTACCGCCAAGCCTCGGAAGTCGGCTAGAAACATCATTTCCACGGTTCAGCAGACGGTGTTCTCTGATACTCCCGACTTAGAATATATTGAAAAGGAGGGGGCCGTTCATATCAGTCGCTTTACCCCGGACCACCTTCTTAATGAAGCATTTCAACGAGCACAGGGCCAATATTTGGCCAAAACGCTGCTGCAGAATGCAGGGACCGTGCAATTATCGATCAGAACCCCCGGACAATTCGACAGCATATTCTTCAAGCAAATCACGCTACCAAAAAAACTCACCTCGCATGAAGTCAAAGTGTCTCTTAGATCTGCCGGCCTCAATGCTAAAGATTTTTATGCTCTCGGAGGTCGAGTTGATACAAAACAGGCGACTTGCCTACTCGAATTCACTGGAATCGTGGAGCAAATCGGTTCCGAGGTTACAAACGTAGCAACCGGCGACCGCGTCTATGTCATGGCGCCTTGTCATTTCCGAACTTCGGAAATCGTCCCCTCCTGGGCTTGCTACAGGCTTCTCGAGACTGAACCGTTCAAATTAAGCACAGTTCCACTCGTTTACGTCACGGCGATTTACGGATTACTAAACAAAGCGAGCCTTCGAGCTGAGGAAAAGGTCCTTATTCACTCTGGAGCCGGTGGTGTTGGCATTGCCGCGATCCAGATTGCGCAGCTAGTGGGTGCTGAGATATTTACCACGGTATCTACAGACGAAAAGAAAGAGTTCTTAATACGGTTAGGTGTCAAGCCTGAAAATATCTTCAGTTCACGAGACACCTCGTTTGAGGCAGCGATAATGGGCGCCACCAATGGTTCTGGCGTTGACGTGGTCCTCAATTCGCTCACTGGGGATGCACTCCACGCGAGTTGGCGATGCTGTGGGTCTTTTGGCCGCTTTGTAGAGATTGGGAAAAAGGACTTGACAGAAGGCGGCCGGTTAGCGATGGAACAATTTCTCAAGAACACTACATATACGGCCTTCGACCTCAGTGAACTCTACTATTCGCCTGAGCGTAGACATCACCAAATTTGGTCTGATCTATTAGCTGAGGTATTCGCGCTATACCGTAAGGGAAAAATCGCGAGTTTGCCAGTAGAGACTTTCGGCGTCGAGGACTTGCCGAGTGCCCTCCGGAAATTCGGCTTAAGAGGTAGAATAGGCAAGGTATGTGCGGGCACGCAAATGCAAACCAGACTCCTCCATCTTTTCTCCCCGACTATTTGCAAATGTTTCCTCTAATTTAAGCAATACAGATCGCAATTAGTTTCGAAAATCCATCTTCCATTTTAAATGTGGAGCCTCAAAAATATAAAATGACGTTCGATCAAGGAAAGACTTACATGATGGTCGGCTGTCTAGGCGGACTGGGCCGGAGTCTGACAAAATGGATGGTGAGCAGAGGCGCAAGAAACTTTGTGTTTCTCGGTCGCTCTGGTCTTGATAAAGAACCTGCACGCCGCCTTATTGGCGATTTGACAACTCTTGGTGCTCGGTGTAAAGTTGTACGAGGTGACGTATGCCGCCTTGCCGACGTAGAGAAAATGGTTGGAGAAGCCGACAGTCCCGTTGGTGGCATCGTTCAAGCGGCTATGGGTTTAAATGTAAGCACCGTACTTGCTAGAATTTTCAAACAGCCGTACTAATGCTAGTCATGTAGCACACCTTAATCGGCCTCATGTCGAATAAGGGATGGCACACTGGGATTGACCCTAAGGTCAAGGGCACCTGGAACATTCATAATTCAATCAAGGGCAAAGACGAACAACTAGATTTCTTTCTACTAACTAGTTCAACCTCTGGAAGCATCACGATTGCGACCGATTCGAGCTACGGCGCAGCAAACTATTTCCTCGACAATTTTGCGCGTATGTTCTAACGGCCTCTCTACCTATCTATAATACGTTAATACTAACCGGTGCGATTAGGTTATCGTCGATCCCTTGGTCTGCCGGCTACGGCAATCGGGCTGGGTATGATATCCGAGGTTGGCTTCCTTCACGAGAACCCAGAAGTCGAGAGTATCATGCTGCGTCAAGGCGTTATGCAGCAATATAGTGAAAGTGAGATGTTGGCGATCATAGATATTGGGTTATCCGAATCAATATCGCCACTAGGCTCGACAGCTCACGATGGTTACTCCGGAGCGCATATTCTTACCGGGGTTGAGCCTTTCAGCATGCCCAATAACCCCGCTCTCAAGGATGCACGAGCAGCCGTGATGGCAAGGGCTATAAACGAGCAAGAAGGTTCGGTGAAGCCACAAGACGAAAATTTGCCGCCCGGAATTTCAAAGGATTCGAATCCCGAAGTTCTTCGCAAAGAGATCGGTGCCTATGTAGCGAAGCGATTTGGCGAACTTGTCTTACTGCCGGTTGATAAAGTGAACGTAACAAAGCCATTAGATGAATATGGCATGGATAGTATGATTGCCGCAGAGTTTCGATCTTGGTTTTATCAAGTTTTTAAGGTTGACGTGCCATTCTTACAACTTCTCAACAAAACGACGACAGTACAGAGCCTGAGCGAACTTGTTATACAGAGTATTAGTTTTCACACATAGAAGATCAATCTAGAAAAAAAGAATAAGATAAATTTTCGCGGACTCGAGCTAGCCAGCAAAACCATTCCCTCATTAGACAACACATCAAAGTATTCTAAGGGGTGAATTTCACGAATGGTAATACTTTGCAGGGATTGTTGCAGGGATTATGAACGCGTTGCAAATGCAAACACAGCAGATAAACTTGCAATGGAAATTTACGTTCATGTTGGTGGGCAATAGGCGGAGGCTTGATCTACGGGGTAATAGTTGGGGATGGCTGTTGCCATTCAATTCTATTTACAGATGGTAGCTAGCTATCATACGCATATATGACAGTGAGAAAGAGGAAATCCGACGGACGGGTGTGCGTGCATGTGAAAATCAGATCATGAGATCATTTCGTGAAATTAAAACAAACAAGAAGTAGTAAAGATATGTACAACATCATGTCCTCTTCGTGCTATATACATCACCTCCGTCTGCCCTCTCGTGTAATACTGCCCAGGTTTGTGACGCTTTTACTCACTCCTCTGCTCTAATGAATACGTTAGATGTCCTATTCTTGCTTGAATCCGACCCCGATCTTCCCATGCACTACCATCGTTCCGACCCTTGTTGCTCCCAGATACACCTTATCCATAGCCGTCTCAATTTCATCATCATCCGCGAGATCTGCACCTTCTAGATACTCCCTCACTCGTCCGTTTGACCCTTGCGCCAGAGCCGACCACATGCCACCCAATCTGGAATGCCTCGTCCTAGCAAGGAAAAACCATACAATGACGGCGGCAACAATGAAGTGGAGAGCCAGTATCGAAAACACCGCGGAGATGCCCCCAAGAGTTACGGGTATGCTAGACTGAATGAAATACACCTGAGAGACGTCCTCAGACTTATCAAAAACACTCAAGTTGTCGTAGAAAGCAATGCTGCTAAATAACGTGATGATGCTTTGCAAAGCGAACGCTACCGACCCGCCGCTCTGCAGAATTTCTTGTATAAACCACTTGTGGTTGAAGAGCGGGAAAAAGGCGCCCTCGAATCCCCCTCCGAAGAAGTGGCCGCCGATCATTATTGAAGTAGAGTGTTCAGCGGAGGTGCTGCGCAACCATGGACCATAACTCCCGTTAGGAAGCTGTGAGCCTGTGGCAATCCAGGATTGGTTTTGCATCTGGAGAATGCCACGTTGAGCCGGCGACCGCAGGTATTGACCGTACTGGTCGCGGAGAAAGCCATAGGTATATCTTTCCAAGTCGAAGTCAAAGCTCGGCACGGACTCGGTTCGGTTGTGCGTGCTGGAGATACGAACGGGCATGTCAGCCTGGCTCCAGGGCGCGTAGCAGAGAGTCGCGCTAACGACTCGGGTGCCGTCAAGGTAGGAAAAGTCGAGCCACTCCCCTCGCTCTGACTGAGTCGGTGTCCAATCCGTGGATTCCATGAGCGCCCAGTCGATGATGCTGCCCTTGGTAGTGTTTAGAACGAGGTAGCCATTGCCCTCGGCGTTCGAATTGAAAACAATCTCATCTTCCCATTGTGATGGATCGATGAATTGACTGATCAGAGCGCCAGCGTTTAGTTGGCAGATGGATAATGACCAGTCTGTGTCACCTGGATCAGCAGTAGGCGAAATGCAGTCGAAATTCATAACATTGTAACCGCGATTGTAGAGGGTGTTGTTGGCGTTGTTGGCATTATATGCTTCCAACCGCCCTAACCGAGGACTATAGCGAGACGGGGAAACGAGCCCTTTTACGCTCAGATACTGTAGAGGTAAGGTTCTTGTAATGGACAGGTTGGTAAATAAAGGAACTTGGCAAGTGACGCGAGCATCCAATAGCGTGACGGAGCCATTGTAGGCCTGGATGGTTTGACGGTTCACGATGTCGCGGAAGGGAAGGAAGGCTCGAATGGTTACTCCGGTATCCTTGACGCCGTCGGCCTGGAACGGAGGCTCAGAATATTCGGCAAACGTGGGATAGAGTGTGGGAGCCCTGTTCCACACTTGGTAGCTCTCGCCGGCCAGGTTGGTTAGGTTAATGCCGGCATTGGCTCCATATCTGGTGTTGACGAGATGGGGCAAGCCGTGGACTGAGCGAATGGCAATATCGCTGACAAGCAAGACTGAGAAAAACTGGGTGACGCCGTAAATTGCTGACAGGAGAACCACCAGCACGCATATAAGGACGGTCGCCATGGACCTACGCCTACGAGCGGCGGTGAATTGGTGTTTTAGGAGAGTCAGCACCGTGCCACTGCTAGCCGAAGCCTTCATCATCGCAAAGGACGGAGCAAATGGAAACAAGACTGCGAAGTTCTCCAGCGCCAGACTAGCAATCATGGCTACCTCGATGCCGACCTGGAAGTTCACCGCCAACTTGATGGCTTCGGAGGCGATTGTGACGGTCTTGATCAGCCAGTCCCTTGCGGTGATTTGATGCCATGTGTTACTACTGCCATCTGCCGCCCAGAGAAACCATAGAATGCCGACGCCAGCGAGAATAACGGCTGTGCCTAGGGAAAGCAGAAGAATGGCGTAAATGCCCAGCTTTTGCATGTGGGACAGTCGGGGCCGCGATTCTTCGTTAGCATTTTGGCCATCGGTCTCGTCCTTTCCTGCTGAAGTCGCCTCATCGTTGGATGGCAGTGGTGGTCGCGATTCAGCGAAATGTGGGTTCCAGGTTAATTCCTCGGGTGCGGTGGTTCTTTGCGCACTTCGGAGGCGTGTGTTGCCTCGAGGCGAGGGGCTTCTTGTTTCGGCATCCGTCGAAGCTGGATGCTCAGGGGTACCGGTACCGTTAACAATAACGTTAGGCGTCCGGTTGACGGTAGGTTCTTCCTCCATCTCGACTTCAACTCTTGGTGTTCTACAGACTGCTCTGGGTTGCTTTGCCTAGTTCCTTGGCCATCTTGGACATCTTGGGGCATCTTGGGCCTTTAATACTCTCAGGGGCGGGGACGAGTCCATGACTCTCTAATCTCCGGAAGACTTTCGAATCCGAAGACTACCTTCAGCCGCACGAATAGCGCTCTAATCCGAGCGCCACAATCCCACGAAAACATAGAAGGATCAAGACTAACACATTTCAGTCGGCAAATAGAAGTACCTTTTCTTGGGACCCTTCAAAAGACAGCGCCAGCAAATTCGGCTCCCTAGCGCATTTTCAGTCGCTTCGGAGGCGCGGCTATCTTTTAGCCATCCCCAGAAATAAAACACCAATATATAGCTGGTACTTTTGGCAAGTTTAGTAGACGTTGCGTTAATTATCCTGTTCACTTTCATCGATCCCATATTTACGAAATTTGTTTTCTTTTCTTTCTTTTTCTATTTTTTGCGACCAACAGCATTAAACATTTTTCGTTCCGAGACTGCACTTCCAAGGTGCATCCGATGTCTCCCCTCAATCCAGAGTCTGATTTTTAAACTAGCTTCAAAACCCCACACCACCCAGATACCAAACAAAAAAAAGGAAAGAAAAAGAATACCCCGCTGACGTATCTTCGATAACTTCAAACAGAAAGCATATACGTTGCAAATCATATAAGTGATAAAGATTGGCTAGTATGCAGGAATGTGCGCGCCAACGTTCCCACTGAAAAGCCTGCTTCGCTCATTCGGCTTCTTCCTCATCTATATCCTCTTCGACATCAACTTGTGCGTCCCCGCCCTTTGTAGCCGACCGAGAGCCCCACTCTTTCAATTTCATTGCAACAAACTGTTGGCTTAGCTTGGTGACATTCCCGCTTCCTTCCTGGTTGTAGAGCTTCAGTACCGTGGCTGCCTTGCTATTCTCAACTGTATCGATTGCTTTCTTCAATATTTGCTCCTGTTTTCACAGTGGAGTTACGAAACAAAATGTCAGTATATGGAAACACAGTATCGCTGCGCTTGGACTTTCGCTTCTTAGCGTTGAGATAGTACCTCTGCGGGAGAGAGAACCAAGGTCTTCCTCCCCATTTTGCCCCAACGGAGCTGTAAACTGTTCTTAGTCCTGCCGGTGCTAAACTTGTCTTCAAACTGGCGAATGATCTCGTTCCAGTTTGGCTTCCCAGTAGTAACTAGTTGACGGAGATATGATTCCTGCTCTTGAGTCCACGTGTCACTAGATCCAGCGGCCTTCCTCCCTCTCGTGGATTTCGCCTTGATCGGCGAGCCACCCTTCACGCCACCTTGGAGCTTGTCGTCTGGCGCTGTGCCAGTTTCCTCATGTTTAACTTTGGGCTTCTTCGTGGTGCTTTGCCCTTTGGCTCCCGCGCCAGGGCGCCCACGCTTCCGTCCCTTTGAGGCAGCGACTTCTAGTGATGGTGGCCCAGCAGGATCATCATCCATCTCGTTGCTCTCGCCAGCATGCTCTGTTTTGATGGGTTTATTCTGTGCGCGAATATCTGCATTTAAGGTCGCTTCAGTGGTTCCCTGTTGATTCTCAGAGCTAGCAACGTCGCCATCAGAGCTTGGAGGCGTCAAGGGATACGTAGTCTCGTTCGGCTCGACCTTTAATTTCGCCATCTTCAGCTACCTTAGATGTTTGTTTATACGTAGTTAGATATTGGATGCTTGTAAGCCGAACGTTTTGGATAGCTTTTATGCCAAGTAAGCTAAAATGAAGTTGTAAAGTTGGTGTAGTTGATGTTCTTTAAGTCACTGTGGATGATGGAGGCTTGGAGTCATAACATGTCGGCCGCAAGAACTTAAGAAGGGGAAATATTTTCTCTAATATACTATAACATTATCTCGCAGAGCCATATTCGAATGTTCTTGAATTTTCCCGATAGTTTTTAGAGTCCATATCTCTAGATAATACCCTACGTGTACAACTATTTGCTTTCGAAACTTCCTGATAGCGGGACGTGACACTGTAGAAAGTTGACGACAGCCTTGGACGTTCTATAACTTTTCGCATTTCATGCCACTATGATGCTAACTTGGCCCGATACACTGCCATTCGCTCTAACATAATCTGTACTTTCAGATAAATCAAGATTTCCGCGAGTGGAGGACAAATATCGAGAAGGTTGCGCAGCGCGCGTGTGCGACGCGAGACCAGTCGGCTCCGCGTCGGGAGCACCCGTTAGGTGAACCGCAACACAACGCGGCCCAAAATGCAACGTAACACACAACCGCAGGATCGACTGGCGGCAGCTGTGCTACTCTCGCTAATATTGGGCACGCGGTGTAAATCATTGAGAAGGTTTTTCCGATTCGAAACGACCTCGAGACACGAAGCTCGATCTCGGGACTTCCGTGCCGAGTATCTAGGTTATAGTATACGCTGACATGTATTTGCCAGTATCAAGGGCGACTTTCCAAATAACAAATCCTTTGGCAATTGAAGGGAGGTTGGGCTCACGGGCTCTATAATTGTAATTGATACGATCCAAATGTTCCTACTCATGCGCCTGCGGGCGCCGGAGGTGGCGGTCGGGTGTTTGGAAAGCCGCGTCGTATTCGCTGCTCCCGGATGATTCTCCGACTGCACCTCTGAACCCTAGAGATTGGCGTGCGCACGCGCCGACGCCGCCTAGATCGACCAAGATCTGATGATTGTGGCCCACAGATAATACAACTCGGCTGCCCGACACGAAATACAAATTCAACACACCACCGTGGGCTAGCTTACCATCTCCGTTGTAGTCTCTTGCTATTCTCACTGCTCACACAATCGTCAAGTTAGTAAAATGGAACCCCGTCAACGTTCACTGACGTTTGTTCTCCCTCCTTCTCCTACACATGCGCAACAGAAAGAAGAAAAGCCCGCGTGGAAACGCAAAGTAGCGGAGCTGCTGCTACAAAGGCCGCCAATATTTATTTCACCGTCGAAAATACCAGGCCCTCGGAGGGCATGGTCACCAAGACCACGAGCGGTCATCGACACCCGCCAATCGGAGTTGCGGACGTCTCTAAGTCTCTGGAAATTCCGTGGGAAAAGGACAGCTTCGGCAGCACACAGAGTGTTCAACATCACAGAGTTACTGGAGAATATTCTACACTTTGTCAACCCGCTGCAGTACAATCGATGGCGGTTGGTAACCAAGCTATGCAGTGAGACCAACTCGTTCAGAGATATAATGGTCTCGTGCAAGCTAGTCAACAAGAGATGGAAGCAAGTCATCGAGACTTCCCCTCTGTTGCTGCGAGATTGCTACCAAAGCGTTGTATCATCTGATACACAAGTTCCCGTAACAGACAACCGCGATCCGCTAGCCGCCCTGAAGGCGCGAATGTTCCCACAACCTATGGTACTTTTTGAAAACAGGCCGAATCCGGAACTAGTTATCTGCGAGCCATTCATAGCCTGGCTAGTCAGCCGACTGGGGAAAATCCACAACAGAGTGCTGCCCCACCCTGTGAACTACAACGTAGATCTCATGGAGGTGTACAAGCAGGACAAGTTTCCCGACGTGTTTTTCACATACCCGCCGATTACCGACGTCCGCATCGCGTTTACGCATTCTCACGTCCTGCCGCCACGATACTACTCCGCCGATTGGGAAGATTGTCCCTCCGAACCGGCAAGATTTCAATTTGTGATATGTCATTTCAGGTCGAAACCGCCGTGCGATGGGGTTATAATCCGCAACGAGGATGGCGTCACCGTCGGCAATGTCGTTGAGGCGTTTTGCTCTTTTACTCACAAAGTTAAGAGGAATGCGCACGATGCTTGTCCTAGGCGGTACAGAAATCCGTCTTATCACGTGTTGGAATTCAGCATCGGGCCGGTCGTGCGGTGCGAGGTGGTTAGAAAGAGAGTTGTTGCATATTGCGGTCAGTGGGCCGCGGTGCGGATTCGGAACGACAGGACCTATGAACTATACGATGGCGCTAAGCAGAGTGCATTAACACAGTTTGCACAGGCGATGCATTTTCGTCGAGATTAACCATGTGGCGTCGTTGAACACTCGAAGATTTGGACTCTACTGAGGGTAATATTTTCAGTTTTTTGAACCATCTAGCAATTCTAATTTTTCGATTATACCGGAGGGCTATTGGGAAAAAAAAGGAATTGAGTAGGACATACGTGAAAACGCTAGTATACACAGAATATATCAAATTTACCGCATACCAATACTTTGATATCGCGATATTAACCAGGTCGCACCAGCGTACATGTGCTGCTGGCCGTAAGGACATATTGCCTTGTAGACTTATCCCTCAACCCGTGACGCTAGGCTAAAGCTGATACAGCCAAATGACCGCTAGTAACAGGACTGCTCACCCGCTCTGTCGGCGCTTTGGCTTCCGTAGATGAAACCCTCAGGACCCAAACTTCCAGCCCCGGAAGCTTCCGCCAAGCTACCATGAACTTCCTGAAGCACGGGCGGAGTTTACGCTTTTCCTCCCTTCTACTTTCTTCTACTTTACCAAACCTTCCTTGCATGTAAGTGAGCAAGGAGACTAGATCGCAGATTCACCCAAGTACAGGTATCTTCCCGCTTTATCATCACTTTTCATTGATAGTCAGTTCAAGTGCGCTAACGGCAGGGTGGCAATTCTTCGTCTAGTCGAGATATCTAGAATGGATGGGCCGCAGAAGGAAAACGAGCCTCCAGCCATGGAGAGCCCCAAAATTCCGCTGCGAGAGACGAGCCCAAGCGTCTCTGATGCCAGCACCATCCGTCTGCCCAGATCTCCACGGCTTGCAAAGGCAGAGGACCAACTCCCACTTAACCGGTTCGCCACGGCAACTCACCGCGCTCTCCACATAGCTGAGATTTTAGAGCAGATACTGTCATACGTCGCCATCACAGACTGGGAAGAATTCGCAAACGAAGAGAAAAGAAGACGCTCGACCGAGGAGATTGATCCCATGGTCTCCATCCTTTCGCACTGCCGTGGAGTTAATCGCTTCTGGCGGAACCTTGTTGATAACTCACGGATGATTAACCGCAAGCTCTGGCGCTGGTTGGATAGCCCCCACGAGATCGCTTTTGACTACGTCGGCCCCGAGGAGATCCCAGAGCAGGAAAAGGAAGCCATCATGTTATTCTTCAACGTTGACGCCAAACCCAAAATCAACTACCCTTTCCTCTCATTCCTCGCATCCCGTCTCTCCCTCGCCTTCGATCCAGACCACCGCTCAAACCGAGCCCGAATTCCATACCGCCGCCTATTCGATAAACCGACCTTCCCACAATCCTTCTTCACCATCCCACCGACCCCATTCGTCTACATCCGCATCCGACTCTCTGACAACTTCTCACCAGGCCTCCGCACCGTCCGCAACACCGACTCCACGCTCTACACCGTCGAATACGTCCCACCCCCGGAGGAAGCCAGCCTCCCGCAGCGCGAACGCGGCAACTAGTACGTGCTTATTATCGCGAACCGGAACGGCGTTCTCTGCCAGGACATCTGTCGACAGTTCAGCGCCTACATGGGCATCTGTCGGGAAAGCTGCATTCGCGACTGCCTGCAGAGCATACAGATCGGGATATGCAAGAACTTTCATCACCCAACGGGTAATCCGGGTGCTGGGACACGCCTTAATGTGCTCGCGTTCACTAACTCTGGGTTTATTTCTTTCGTGGGGGATCCGGTGCAGGCGCCTGCTGAAAGAGTGGGGGACGATGATGCGCCGTTGAAGCTGTATGAGTATACGATTCGAGCCGGAGATATTATTTATGTGTGGAATGCACCAATTGCATGATTTGACAGGTTGCGAGTGTGTATTCCTCAGTGTTGGGTTGCGAGTCACTTTGTTGAAAGTGTTTAACTTTGGAACCCCACGATTATCGAAAGAATACGCTTTTCTTTTTTTGTGGATGCGTACAATGGCTTTTGTATTATTCGCCATTAGTCGCATCATGTTAATATTCATCTCTTCTCATTCCGACAGTGCTTTTGCCTTGTGATGGTAGTATCTAATCAACAATGCAATCTCCACTCTCCCCAACAAGTTGTTCTTGGAATGTTGTATTTTTGCGGCCAAGACTTGCCGGACTTGGCAAAGTATTTCCGCTCTGAAATTCATTTGCTTGATTACTTGCTGACTAATATTTTTTGACACCATTACTGCAATTGGAGGAAATCGCGCGCCCTCAAATTGCCCCTACTAATTCTCGCCAGTTCGCAAAACCACTACGTTTTCGATTCCGATGCGCAAAGCGGAGAATAATAGAGCCCGGTGAGCAAGATCGCAATCGCGAATGAATATCTGTGCTCCACAAGGGACATACATACATACATACGATCCACCAAAGCCGAACGAACGAACGAACGGGTACTCACGCTCGTGACTTTGACAATACTCGCCCCCCCCCGCAATCCCCCACACCTTAGCTATATATAACCCTCCAAAAAAACGCCACTCCACATAATATTCTCTGGAGCGCTTTGAATTGAATGTTAACGTTAGCAGACATCGGAAAGTTTACCCGCCGCATGAGATCGGAGGCGACAGCAGCCGCGTGTACCTCCCGCTTGCAGGCGGATTGTGTTGAACGGCGGATGCTGCAGCCTGGTCCTGCTATAATCTCGTAGCTAGCCTAGGCATGTTATAGCTAAGCTTTCTGGGTGATGGGTCGATCGATTGTCAGACCAGAAGATGGGAGATGAGATCTTGAGGCTGGCCATACACTCATTTGAGTACGGCAAGCATGAGGTCGATTCAATTGTAGTGAGTGGGATTGGTGTTTCGTGAGGATTATGCTAGATCTATCTCGTCTGCGCATATACAACTTCCCTACACTGCTCTGGCTCTCCAGCACCGAAATTACAGTTGATTCAGGGAAGCTGGAAATCGAAATCAATTAAGTAGACTAAAAGCGCCCGAGACGCAAGTACTACGACCCAAGAATAAACCATCACCTCGACCGTCGACGCGCACCAACTAGCAGACTAAGACGGCGCACACGGATCCATCCGAGCAGCAATTTGCAAGCCCCAGCTAAGCCATCTCACGCCTGCCATCGCCAACCCGGCGCCAGCTGCAAGCCAAGACCAGACCCCGTAAGGAGCACAAAAACGCCGAGAGAGGATGCGAATTGGCGGAGGTCGTCGTAATTGGTCCTCTCCGGATGCTGTTTCAAGCGGATACATGGTAAACGGTGGAGGGGACGAGCAGCTGCACCCGCTAGCGCTGGTCTGCGGATGCAACACCCCGATTTATATCCTGGGTTTGTATGCTGCAGGCGGGCTTGGCGAGGTACGACAGCTAGCTGCTTTGCGGTGGTGATGGCTGGTGGATATGGCTTCTGTCGTTCGGGTTCTACCGTGCTAGAATTGTAAACGGGGGTAGCTGTAGCTGGTGCTCTAGCTGATTGAAATTCCATAAGCCGAAGGAGGAAGAGCCGGGCTCGCGTGGCGGCCGGCCGTTGAAGGAATAAGCTCATAACGGAGTAACTTTGGTATTTGATATTTCAATCGTGGACGCTGGTGGAGAATGTCGATGCTATTTCAAGACGCCTCAGATACTAAATGACATGATATCAGGAACGCCCGCCGAATAGAGCAGGTAGACCTACTTCAGGAGTGGGAAATAGGGCATCCAGAACCCGTCGAATCACCAGCCATGTGTAATGGTTTACCAGCGGATACGCTCAAGCTATCGCAGCCGATGCGTTTCTGGTTGTCGGATGGCATGGCGTGTTCAGCTTGCCCAAGCTTAAACTATCGTTAAAAGGAAGACTCTGCCCTTCTCACTAGCTCATTCGCTCGAGTCCATCTCTTGCTGAGATTTATTTTTTTTCTGGGCAAAAAGGCATTTGCCTGGTATACAGCTGCTGAGACCTATCGACTTCTAATGCTGCTCTAACTGCACCACAGTCGCTCCTTTAATATAACCAAACCCGCTCCTATCATACAGCGCAGTGAATTGCAGTGCAGTGCAGTGCAGTCGAGCAGAAAATACACTGTGAATAATATACATCATGGCACGTAATAAGAGCCGTGGTTGCTGCTACCCTTGTACCGCGCTATTCGCCGCCATCGCCAGCATCTTCGAAGGCCCCTCGGAAAGCGGCCAGAAACTGCTCGACGTCCCCAGAATCGTCACCCTCATTCTCGCCCATCTCGGCACCCACGATCTCTTCATCAACGCCCGTCTCGCACATCCGCTATTCGCCAGAGTCGCAAACACTTCTGAACACCCGCTCATCGAATGGCACACCTGGCGCTGGGCCCACCCCACCATACCACCGGGCCTCGACCCCGAAGAAGCATACATCCCTGACTCCGGAAAACCATTCCACTACGACCCGCCACGGCCGACACGCGAGGTCTCCCCCTTCTTCTTCACCGTATTCCACAGACTATGGCAACACATGGTCGAGGATGTCCGCCGTGCACACGACGAGCTCGGACTCCGTCCCGGCAGAGAAAAGGACTACACCCCATTGCTGCCCAGCGGTAACTACTCCGGTCTAGCCGACCTCGTCGGTGCGGCACCGCACGACGTGCCATGGTATATCGAGAAGCAGCTGATGCCGGACCTACCGTACCGGCTTGGAAACATGCAGGTCACACGACCCGCGTTGACGGAACCGATTCATGTGCGCATAGGCTGTTTTAGGTGCTGCACGCGGACTTGTTCGTACGGCATGTCGTTCGACTGTCCGCCTGATGGCTTGCGGATCAGAGATTTGGTGACAATGTTGATCAATGGGTTGTTCGATTGGGATCATGGCTCCTGCGTGCAGTGTTTGTGGAGTCATAATAGCACGCATTGTGCGGTGGCGATTGAGATTACGACTGTCGCGAATGAACTAGCGGAGGGGAGAGTGTGGTATGATAGACCGGGAGGCGTCAAGGTGCCGGAGTCGGATACCCTGTTTTGTATTATGAGTTTGGCGATGTATTCGGAGGGTGGAGGGAGGTTGTGGGGCCGTGGTGGAGAGTTCCAACATCGGTAGTTGAGGACGAGATGGGGAGGGGGGGAGTGGAGACTGGTGGGCAAGAGGGTTTACTTGAGGAGCGGCTCATCGGGCTCCCATATCATCAGGGTGCCTACTGCAAAGTCGCAGCCTTCCTCCTGGCAGTGCATTCCCTCGACGAAGGGCTGTCCGTTGGCTGCGTGGAAGCCGTCGCAGATATCGATTTCTTTGAATCCGCTTTTCGAGTACACCTTTTTGCCTGCCCGACTTGCTTCTAGTGCGCAGGGGATGCCGTCGCGGCGGGCCTTGGCGACACCCCATGCGACCAGGTGGGAGCCTACACCGCGGCGTTGGTACGCTGGGTCGACGACGAGAATGTTGAGGTGAAGATAGGTGGTGAAGTTGGGGAGGGCGTCCAGCTTGGCGGCCGAGTCGGCGAAACACTGGCGCATGAGAGCAATGGCTGGTGGGAAGCCCGCTGGATTGGGGAAGAGGAAGGCAGCTAGCCGTTGCTCGATGCTGAGTAAAGCTCGTTCTGTTTCTGTTTTTATACCCGGTTTTTCTCAATCAGCGTCTGTCGCTTCTTTTCACATATGAATTAGGAAATGCATGGCGTTTCGGAGCAGATTGAATTTCATCCACCGGTGCGGTGTAGATTACTCGAATGCAGCCTGGCAATGTGCACTCAACTACCATATGCTCCCATCCATCTCGACACGATCCGTATAGTATGCTGTAAAGGACCGGCCGCTTTATTGGTGGACTTACTCTGTAACCAGCAGTCCCTCCTTGCTTCCTCTCCATTGTCCAGCGGGGCGCCCATCCTCTGCCAAGTTGCATAACCGGCTACTCGGCCGTCCACATACGCCACGACGACCCACGATGTGGGGTCCAGCAGCTCGGCATCGCGATACCGAGCGAACAGCGTGCGATTCTGTACCGGGTACTGCTCTCGACGAGGGAACCGCCAGGCAAAAGAGTTGTCCTTGGCGAATGCGGCCACTGCTATATCCGACAAACGTTCCCTCGTACTAGCCGAGATGTTGGCCTGGGTCAGGACCCTCAGCACAGGCTGCTGGGAGCCGGTTGTTTCCATTGCCTCGGTTCGTCTGGCTAAATTGAAGCTGCGCAGCTTGGGCTCCCGCGTGGGAAGTGAATATTTCGTGAAGCTTGAAGTGGTATACCAGTAAGATCCGTAGACGGTGAAATTGGCTAATTGAGAAGAGTTTTTCCGGCAAGAAATTTCCTCCCGTACCATTGCAGGCCTGTTTGTCGATGACTCTTTCCGTACTTCCATAGGAACGAGGGCCCACCTCGATACGACCAAAGAGCGAGACACCGCGCCTAAAGTCGGCGATTTGAAGCGCCAAATAGTCAGCATAGTTAGCCAGCCAACCGCAGAGGCTCCTCCTTCGCGAGCGTCGTCTTCGGGGCAATTACCGCTTCCGGAAGCCTTTCCTCTTTGGGTCACTCTCACTTCCGGGCAACACAATGGAGCTGTGGGGCCAGATGCATATGAGCTCCGTCCTCTTCGCCTTGGTTGCGTATCTCGTATGGGAGGCTTACGCTCTGTATGCTTCATTACTCCCGCTGGCGTTGCCATATTTGGGCTCGCTTGGCAATCGGACGACTGTTTACTGTGCTGCTCCTGGGCAGGTATATACCGTCACCGAAGACGAGTTTTCAGCCGTCCCCGCTCGGGCGACCTGCTTTCAGGTGCTGGACGACGGCTTGTTCGGTGATGTGTGGGAAAGCAGAGATGGCGTTCCCGGGGACCTGGTTTCAAGTATCGTGGAGGTGGACGGATGGGTTCTTCCCGGATTGTGGGATGGGCATGGTGAGTCTCATTTATCTGGGATACTAGTCGTGGCATTGCTGATAGCCTCTTTCAGGTCATGTCGTCCTGTATGGCATGATGGAGTCCGGTGTCAAGGTTGGATACAATTCAGATATTAATATTTTAACGGATACAGACACTAATGGCTACTTGACAGGCACACAACAAGGACATGCAAGGCATCACAAACGCCATCCTCGAACACCTGCGCGAGCACCCCGGCCGCGGCAACGGTACTCGGGAGAACTGGGTCCAGGGTACAGGCTGGGACCAAGCGTACTTTGGTGGCGAAATACCCACTGCAGTACGTTCTCTCTTGACTCCAACCTTCTATCCCATCCCACCACTAACTTTTATTCATAGGCCGACTTGGCCAGGGATCCAGCCCTCGCAAATC
The DNA here is from genome assembly GCA_036971555.1 of Drechslerella coelobrocha. Taxonomy (NCBI): domain Eukaryota; kingdom Fungi; phylum Ascomycota; class Orbiliomycetes; order Orbiliales; family Orbiliaceae; genus Drechslerella; species Drechslerella coelobrocha. The sequence continues at coordinate 181,534 of JAJTUH010000013.1, read as the reverse complement.
TTTATATCGCCCTCACCAGAGTCGACGGTCACTGCGTCTGGGTGTCCGAGGCCGTCATGCGCTTACTCCCAGATCCGTTACCACCTTCACCAGGTGGTGAAATACTCACTTACGGCGTCCTCTGCGACAACGCGATGGACTTGATCCTGGCGGTCATGCCCGAGGTGACGGAGGAAGATATCGAGGGGTATATCACCACCGCTGTACCGGAGCTGCATAAAGTCGGTTTGGTGGGGGTTATGGACGCTGATACCCCGCAAAAGGAGGTCCCGGTCTACCGACGGTTAGCGGAGACGGGGCAGCTTGGGATGCGCATCTACGGCATGTTGGTGTGTGAGACGCGGAATACGTTCTGTGGGGATGTGGAAAAAATTGAGGTTGTCAACCGCGACGGCATGTTTATGCTGAGGGCTGTGAAACTATTTGCAGGTATGAGGTCACTGTGGCATCGGTGTACTGCATTGCAGAATCTAACGCCATATATCTAGATGGTGCCCTCGGCTCGTGGGGTGCTGCGCTACTCGACCCCTACGACGACCGTGCAACCAGCGGCACGATGATTATCAACGAAACTGAACTAAATACCGTCACAGCAAATTGGTACGCAGCCGGCTGGCAAGTTAATACTCACGCCATCGGTGACCGCGCGAATCGCGCTGTATTAGACGCGTTCGAAGCAGCAATGAAACTTCACCCGGAGGCAGGCGGCGACCGAAGACTCCGTCTTGAACATGCTCAAATCATCGTCTGTCCCTCTTGCATCTAAAGTTTATGTTTTAGTTTTATATACTAATTAATGGGATATAGAATCCATCGGATCAACCTCGACTAAAGACTCTCGGTATCATTCCGTCAATACAACCGACACACGCGACTTCGGACATGGCATATGCCGCCACACGACTCGGCGACGCTCGTCTCCGCGATGCAGCGTATCGCATGGCATCGCTATTTCCGTCCCGCGATACGCCGGGCAAGCTCCCTCCAGTATTTGGTTCGGACTTTCCGATCGAGCCGCCATCGCCGCTAGCGGGGATGCACGCTGCGGTTACCAGGTGTAATCCAAACGTCGATCCCAAGGACGGATGTGCGAGAGATGCACTATGGGATGCGGAGAGGGTGACGAGGGTGCAGGCGCTGAGGGGGTTTGGCAGGAACATTGGGTATGGCGGGTGGCTTGAACGGTTTGGAGTGGGGAAGATTGAGAAAAGTGGGTGGGCGGATTGGGTTGTTGTTGACAAGGATGTATTGGATGGTGGGGTGACTCTGAAGGATGTCCAGGTTTGGGAAACATACGTTGGTGGAGAGAAGAGGTGGAATGGGAGGTTGAAGAGATCTGGCAAGGAACAGCTTGAAGGGATTCTAGAGCAGCGGGGAGGCTTCTAGGCTTAATAATATTTGGAAGGTATCTGGCTAGCCTCCGGAATGAAATGTGATTAGCTACTTTCACGAGACAACGAGGCTGATACAGAAGGTAAGTTATATTTATGTCAGTCAATATACATAGAACGGGGCATTGCGCGAAGGCAATGATAGCTAGTCCGGCAACTCTCTAGGTAAATAAGGCAACAAATTACTATCTCGTTTTTTTTCTTAACTATAAAGTGTTGGAACGTAAAGAATTTTCCCACTGTTTAGATTTTATTGGTCTGGGTCGACGTGGCTCTCATTTCGGGAGTCCGGTTCGCGAGACCAGTGTGGAAATATTTTTGTACAAAATTCAATAAATAAATCGACCCATCCCGACTCAATTTCATTTAGCCGTGTTGAGTCGGTTTTATGGCTAAGCAGCCGTGGAATAACATTAACGTTAAAGCCATCCTGCTTTTTAATATTCAATAACCCAAGGAATGCCGCTTCGAGCGAAGTTATGCGGAAGCTGATAGAGGGGTGAATAGTATAGGCGTCAATATCCGCTTTATGGCTAAGCAACCGTTCAACAATGGTAACGTGACCCTTAAACGATGCCGCGTGGAGCGCGGTCCCGAAAATACCGCCTTGAGCGTTAACGTCGGCGCCGTGGCTAAGCAGCAATTGGACAATCTTGTCGTCTCCTTTACATGACGCTGCCTGGAGCGCACTACTAGATTCATCACATTGAGCATTGACATCAGCTCCATGACTGAGAAGCAACTCGACAACCTTTTCGTGGCCTCCAAAGCACGCCGCCTGTAGTGCACTACCATATTCACCACCTTGAGCGTTAACATCAGCGCCGTGGTTAAGAAGCAATTTGACAGCTTCCTCAGAACCATCGGAGCATGCTGCTTGGAGTGGATTGCCAAATTTACCACCTTCAGCGTTGGCATCAGCGCCGTGGCTAAGCAGCAGTCCAATAATTTCCTCATGGCCTTCCACCGCCGCCGCGTGGAGTGCACTACCCCCCGAGGCGTTGATGTCAGCATTATAGTCGATCAACAGCTGCACAATTTCACTGTCGCCTCCCATTGCTGCCTCCATAAGTGGGCTTCCGCACAGCCCTATAGCGTTGATATTTGCCCCACGACTGAGTAAGAGTTCAACTACTTCGTCATGGCCTTGAACTATTGCCGCATGGAGCGCATATTCGTGGTATCCCCCCTTAGCGTTGACGTTGGCGCCGTGCTCAAGCAAATACTCCACTGCATCCAGGAAGCCTCCATACGATGCATAGTATAATGACGGAGCTGCCTTGTTAGTGTCCTCGGTTCGAGATGGGTCAATATCCCATGGAGTGTCGGGCCGGAAAATGCCATAACAGTTCCTATAAGATATCTTATAGTCACAAAAAAATCGTCGTATCAAATCTTGTAATTTGTTTCCCTCTTGTAATGTTGTTTCTGTGCTTTCAGCTAGGGTGGCGAAATCCATCCAGTTCCGGGCGCAATATCGTGCGAACGGATAGGATTTGAGGAGTTCCCTGTTCGGAATCTCGAAATTTAAATGTAGCAAGTACGCAAGGCAAACAGTCGCGATTGAGCCATAGGCAATATCTTTGCGAAAATTTTCCATGATATTATCATCAAGTCGGTTAGATGTTAAATACTCCTCAACTGAGAAATGCGCTAACTGAAGCTTTACAAACCCGTTGCCCGTACGTGCTCCTGGTATAGTCACAGCAACTACTAAGCTTAAGCAATAGTGTAAGATTTCATCACAGTTGGGCATTCTATACTTCGGATCAAAGTATTTGTCCCCCTTTATATCCACTGCTATTGTATCGATGACCTCCTCGATTACTAATATTTCGTTAGAATATATCAGAAATTGGAGAATTCTAATGATATACTCCAAGTATTGCTTTGAAATGTTTTGTAAAATCCTCGTATAGGTTTCCTCTAGATCCTCCGGTAAACATTTAAGAGCCTCTTTGAGACTGCAATAATCCAGGCATTTTTCTAATGCATCGAATTAACAAGCCACCCACCTAAACCTATTATCTCTTAGCACCATTTGTACACACCAATTCAATATTATTATTACTAAATTTACATGCCATTTGCCTTTTCTGTCAGCTTGGTCTCAATCTTATTTTGCACTTTAAACATTTCTTTCCACCTCTCGAAGCCACTACCTTTTCTGACTCTTTCACAAATAAACACGTTGATATCATCGGCGATGCGGCTGTCCTGAATAGGTACTGTATCCTCCGCGTATGCAAAACATGATATCACAGACCGAATATCATTTTCCGAACGACTTGTCACCAAAACGTATATATTATTTTGCTCCTTTTTAAGGATTTCTCCTAGCCAGAGTAGTAGCCCTTCAACCGTGGTGCTTCTTGTGCGGCATTCATCAAGAGCATCTACAACTAGCCAGACCTCCTCGATTTGCTCTATTATATAGAAGAAGGTCTCGTAAAATGATTCACATGTTGGCTGCTGCCGTCCATTCCCACAAGAGGAATGGAATAGCTCTAGCTTTTGTGTAATTCCGTATTTGTAATAGAGCTGACTGATCAAGGCCCGAAGCATGTTTTCAAGGGTCTGTTTAACATTGTCAATAAAGTCAAAATAAAAATAGATAACAGGTTGATTAGCCAATCCTATCAGCTCTTGGATAATTATGGAACTGAGAATTGTTTTACCACAACCAGACATCCTATAGATCCATAGGAAGGAATTTCTATTAACTTTCCACAAAGCAAACTAATCGCTATTTAAAAACCAACTGCCTGACCCTTCATAGCGCAGCCGAATGGTTTTATTATAATTTGTTGAGGAATCCGAAGGTGACAGCCAGCGATCGATGTCAGCGTTCCCCATCCTGTCTCTAATATGTTTAATCTCATCCCTCGTATCTTTGGCAATCTCCTCAACTTAGTATCAATTAGTATAGTTGCATCTCTGAGTCCAATCAAATACAACTAACCTGATGAGATGATCTCGGCGACCTTCCTTTCTCTTTCTACTTTGTTAGGAGTTATCCGGTAGAAAAGATCTTTTGTATATGCGGCTGCCGTCATTGTAGTGTAACCTTGCCACTGTTTGTTCTTATGGGAATCCGAGTAATCATAGATACCGCGGATAACCAAGCAGGGGAAATGATTTATTAGTCCTGCAACTTCCATTTCAAAATACAAAACATCTTTCTCAATTACAAGTTTATCTCGAATTGTAGCGTCTTTCATTAACTAGTTGGCCGAGGCAATTAAGCCATAGTGAATAGCCGGGTTATCCTCCTCCTCTTCTTCACCAGTCTGCTCAGATCGTGACACAACCTCAGATGGATTGTTGCCGCAGGCTTTTGCACAATCTCCTTTACCCGGTGGGTGGACTATTTTGGATATATATAGTCTGTTATTACTCGGGTCCGGTCGTTTATATTTTAGTAGGGGCTAAGTTGTCCGAATCTGAGTTGTTGCCCCTTTTCGCTCTCTTCCCCTCAATCTGCGCGAGTTCGTTGTCGCCAGTATTTTGAGTTCGAATACTTCTCTTCAGCATTATGGACCTTCTACGACGGGTGATGCATAACGGCGAGTTTAGCGTTGAATACAGAATCGATGGTTACTTGTCTGGGACGAACCATCCAACAAGGGAGAGCTGGAGAAAATTCCCTCCCAAGGCTGAAGGATCTATGCCTAACCACCGGGCCCCTTAAGGATCTTAGTATCCAACATGGAATTTATCAGCTGCCTCATCTGCATGAGAATACGCACGTTGGGTGTGTTGCCAGCAACGCAGCAGTTCCTGATAAACCCGGACCGCGCATGCACTGGGATCGCTCAATGGTGTGCTTGCCTTTCATTGGCCGCCCAGCCCCGTCTGCCTTGGAACTTGCCAGTCAAACGGTGCCTGAAGTTGGATGTGTTATGGTAATATTTTGACGCCATTTATGCTACACCAAAGTGAGTGAATTGTCGTTGATATGCTTCAATTGGCTAACCACGCACGATGCATCTAGCACTTCTTTTCAGCTTTACTTTAGAGTGCTCATTTGGACGCAGACCTGATACTGTTTTCTGTTTCGCTAGAAAACCTGTCATGGGCTGGGTAAATCCTGTGTATGCACGACGGTATACTACCATGTCGCTGAATTGCTAATATCGTGGAGCTGGACACTGTACTGTAGTCTCGTAGTTACTATACAAGTTGCTATGGGATCTAAGATAACACCACACCACGAGCTGAGTATTCTTTTCAGCCTCACTCCTAGCCGCAAACCTAGATTTCGTCATGTGTATTGTAAGAACTTCGCTAATAGTCTATCTCCGGCTTTAAAAGACTTTATCTCGGAGCGCTCGAGCGAAGACAAACACCGTAACGCGTTATCAAATTACCTTCAACTTTGGTAGCTGTCGATCGATATAGTTACGCCGTTTACAAATTCGAATATCTTAAGCAGACATAAACAATACGATTCTATAATTAAAATCTATCCGCGTGGTATAGATCCACAGTTCCAGAAATCCATCGAGATTTGTCTCTATTTACCTCCAGTCCCTTCGAATTTCTGAAAATACCCCTGTCACGTTGATTCTCTAGACCGCAGCAGGCGTGATAAACAAATTTAGCCCTCTCCCTAGAAGTCTGTGAATGAGACAACATTAGCCCAAAAAGCCGGATGCATGCGATTTTCTATACATCGACATACCAGAACTCCTAAAAACTCGGATAGATGCTCCGAAATATCACCATTCGATACATCCGTCCTCCTCAACTGTGTAATTTGTCATTTCAATGCACGTTAAGCCTCGAAAGGCGCCCCAACGACGATGGAAGGGTCGCATACCCTGGACCCACCTGTAAATGGCTAACCAGAGGAGACTCCCATAAGCCCCGTACGTACACGTCTATAAAAGTAACGAGAATTGTCCAGCTCACATGAGGTGAGGCTTCTCAATCTCAGCTAATGCAATATAAAAAATTGCCTAGGTCTTATTAATAGAAATGTTGCTGAGTAGTCTTCGTTGTCATGTGTCGGTAAACCGCAAGATTGCGTTTTAAATCTTTACCTGCGAGCCGCCTTTTAGGCACACCAAGCTTTAGAGAACTACTACAATCGAGCTCTGCATATCCATGACACAGCCCTGTTGAATTTGCAGGGGGTATTGAGGGCTGACTAGGTGATATAAAACGTCCAAGCAAAGTAGACATTAGTCCCTACCTAATCAGCATTTTTGGGGAAAGTTATTTGTTGTAGTAGCAACACTACATGCGACATCATCCGCCGCTAACAGCAGCACCACTAAAGTTAAGATTTGCAGATCTAGACTGCGCAGGAGGGCTGCGAAATTAACGGGATGACCCGTGGGAGTTACAATATCATCTGGTGCACTCAGAGAGACTCGCCAGGGAGGGGTCCCGTCTGGGTGCTGCATCAATGGCGAGCCGCCTCTTAACAGGTGCGTCAAAAAGCAAAACAACAAGAGGAAGGCTGGAATGTAGCATACGCGGAGATTCATCAACAGCTGAATGTACAAAAACTCTACGGTAGGAATAAACCTGTCATATGCACATGGTCTCCATGTTGTAGATTTCGCTCAGGCATTTTGCTGCTTTACATTAAGATGCGAATGCACGCAGTTATTTCGAATGCAGTAAGCAACTGCAAGTTGGAAAGAACAGGGTCTTCTCAGCTATGCCTAACGGAGAGCTCCTGATCTGAAGGCATACCGCAGAATAGGCGAAAGTGATAGGTTCCACCGTTAACCGATCAAATCCCTTTGGTCACCTCCCTCGTAGTTGCCGCATTTGACATTAGTAATGCTGGAGATTCCCCCGGAAGCTAGGGCATCCGGTGTATGTCATCCTAGCAAGTGAGGAGGCCTGAGCTGGAAATAGCCTCATGCCTGAGGTAAGGAGTGGCAATTGTCCATGGACGTTTGTAGAATTAAGCTTTGTTTCTAGCCGCGAGAAACATGCAGGTAAGATTGAGGCTGCGATTCCACAGAAAAAAGGCGACCGGCGACCGGTAAACGGACGACACTAGTTTCAGCCCGAGCAAGTACGTAATTCTCCAGAATGTTTCGATTGACTTTGCGGGGCGTTGAGCCTGTTGCATGCCGCTTGCTGACGCAGCAGGTCACCTATTCCGTGCGTTCCGCCGGGGTGTTTCCTAATTTGGGTTCAGAGTGTTGCTCATTTTGGCAGTGCATGCACGAATTAGGACGACTTGGCGTTCAGATCGGTGTTCTGCTGCTCGATCGAGGTGGGGCCAACAGCCTGCTTTCAGCCGTTCGTCCTAATTGGGATGCCAAGATGACTAAGATCGCCCTTTTTAGGCTTTTACGGCGTCCAAAATAGGAAATGGTTGGTGGATCCAATCTTCAGCAAGATGCAAGGGAACTGGGTTTAGATGCTGTTGCGCCGATTCTTCCATTCCACACTGGGTATACATCTACGTACCTCCTGGTCATTTGCCGCCAGATGCATCGGCAGCCAATGCATCCGAGTCGCACGTTAAGATGAAGCTTACGAGATTAATTCTTAGTTCTCTCACGTCATTGTTGACATTTAGCCTGCTAGCATCTCCGGTCCAGATGCATTATAAAGAGACAGGTTTGACGCCCTGATCTTGAGATTTTATTTTCCCGACATCACAGACAATCCTTCAGTACTACAGTATCCTCTACAGATATAGCAACTACGAATAAAACGCTGCCCATTATGAAGTTCTCAATCACCGCTCTAGCCAGTTTGGCCGTTCTTTCCGGCTCTGCAAGCTCCTCTCCCATCGTTAAAAAGGCAGACATCGATCTTGTTGTCCTGCAATTTGCCCTCACACTCGAACATCTCGAGAACGTCTTCTACAAGAAGGCTATCTCTATGTGGCCGGAGTCTGAATTCATCACCGCTGGATACACTTCAGAGTATTACTCTAACCTCAAATATATTGTCCACGATGAGGAGTCCCATGTCGTGGCTTTGACCGCTGCCATCAAGGCCGCCGGTGGCACACCAGTAGAAGCTTGCGAATACGAATTCCCATTTACCGATGTCAAGTCGTTTATCGGTCTCTCCTCGATTCTTGAGGGTGTCGGCACCTCCGCCTATCTTGGTGGAGCCGGGCTTATCACCTCAAAAGATTACCTTACTGTCGCTGGATCCATCCTCGTCACAGAAGCCCTCCACACTTCGATGCAGCGCAACGCTCTCAACCGTGTCCCAGCCGGCAACCCGTACGGAACACCGCTCGGCCCAAGCCCCGTCTACACTCTCGCTGCAGCCTTCATCAAATCATGCCCGTCTTCCAATATGGCGCTGCCATTCAAAGCCTTCCCTGCCCTCACTGCCGTCCAGGGTATGCCAGCTTCCCCTGGAATGTCGTTTCAGTTTTCCGTTGACGGCGACCTTCCATCTGAGTTCTGGATTACCTTCGTAAACGGCTTGGATATCACTTCTGTCGCACCGGTAGGAATCTCCGACAAGAACTTTTGGGCCACCCCACCCGCCACTTACGGTGGTCAGGCCTACGCCCTCATTACCTCTGCCAATGTGACCGGTGGACCAATTGCCGATTCAAGCATCCTTTTCGGGCCCGCAATTCTTGAGTTTACGCCTAACAGCCCAACTTTCGATACCTCTATTTTGTAGTAAAGCCTTCAAAGTACGCTCTTTGTGACGGGAATTTGGGGATATCTAACGATCCGCTACATGTGCTAATATAATGTTTTCTTCAGCTTGTACAATGCTGCTATTTCCTGTTTAATAGTCATTGATTAACGATTAATGAGAACAAAAATTACTGAGGGTTTCTTCATTTCAATTGAATTGCCAACGGTGAATAATAAAGTTACCATTATTAGTATTTAATAAACTCTATATATTTTTTAATTTTATTCCTTACCGTGCAAGTGAAATTATAACACGTTTTTGCCTCGGGTTACCTACCTCTTTAGCCAACCCATTATTTTCGCTGCAACGCTAACATAGTATTTCGAACGGCTGGTTCAAGGCTGGATAATTGGCAAAAGCATCCATTTCGCAAGAGCGGGCACCGCATGTTACACAAGGTGACTAATATTGGTAAGATGGACCAAACAACACAAAGTGATACGGTTCACTAGGATACGTGACCCACTTGAGAGGACCTGGCAATTGGGTCGCTCCGTCCCTGCGCCGTATTAATCTATAGTCTCGGAAGAACCCAGCGCCAAAGATACCGAATCGTAAACTTTTTCACCCTCGGGACAAGATATAAGTAGCCTGCCCACGTTGTGGAGTATACATTGAGATTCCATTCGCTCTACGTCGTTGATACCTCGCGCTTAGCTTTGCCCACGTCCCCACAGCAGTGTCTTTGTGAGCGTCTCGGAGACGGAAAACGTTTTGAGCGCAGTTAAATATAGTATGCGCAAAATGAGTTTTCTTGGCGCGACCGGCCCGTATCCTGATCGAATTGCTGGATTGGTTAACCAGGTTTGTGAAAGTGGCCGCCAAGGTGGCACAGATAGCTTGCAAGATGTTTCAGTTATTTGGAAAAGCCAACGGAACTGGCAAACCGAGCCAGTTCGGTCTTTGCGGCAGGTACCCCTCCAAAGCAAAGCACCTGCATCTCAAAAGTAGCTCTACCGCTCTTTATAGTCTCAGGACGGTACCCTTGCGAGTTGGCGACCGCTCTACGCCCTTTGCAGTTGATGTCCTGCCCAATTAGTTACGTCGTGGACGTTGCTCCCGCCATATTCGGATTCATCTAAGCGACTGCAAATACTTTAATTAAAAATCCCGTCCCGTTGAAAATTCGGCCACGCGCGCCAGTACCCGCAACCAAAGCTTAACTTGCTCCAAGCCCGAATCCAACCTTTGCGAACAGACACCTCGAATTATACTACTCGACGACCTTATAGAATGTTGCACGTCCCCTCGTATTTTTCGCCTCGTATTCTTCCGATACAATCGACCAGGTCGATATGAGATCCGCATATTGGCGCCAGCAGAAAACTCAACTAGCTCTTTTGCTATGTTTTCTGTCCAAAATTTCCCTATCCTGGGCCGAGACAACGCCCGCTGACGCGACACTCGAACCGCCAGAGTGCAGGAACCCACCGTCGCCGATAGCACTGCCTTTTGGAGACATAGAGTTGACGTCGAAGGACTCATGGACGTTCCAACGTCTCAGGGGCTATGGAGCTAAAGTTGTTGTAGAGGACCAAATTCTTGCCCTGTCTATTAAGTGTGACACCCTGACCATCCTTTTATCCTTTCCAGCGACCTCTCGTTATTCATACCTTACCTTCGACCGACATCCTGAGCGAATGCCCTCGTCTCTTTCAGCCAACGATGAGTCTTTGAGTGCTAACTAGCTAATTAGCCCTAACGACGATGTTATCTACGCTACGGTAGAAATTAAAAACTGCACGATTGTAAAGCAAGCAGGCCGGTCGTGCAACCACAGCAATGTAGACGAAGCATTATCGGGCGGCTTTTTCGACTATTCGGCTGCGAAAACATGGAAGTATTGGACGACGACTCGCGGATACAGCAGAGACATGGGCAATGGCTCAATCGCTGTTGGAGGCACAGTCCTGTCGAATTTCACGATTCAGCAATCGCTAGAAGTAGTTCCCAACAACGGAATATCCAGACCCGCTTACGTCGGTCTAAATAAAACGTCAGCGTTATTGGACAGGCTATATCGGAACGGCTCCATAGCATCTAGATCCTGGGGATTCCACGCTGGATGGACGAATACGGTCCTTAATTCCACAATTGCAACTATAGAGCCTACTTCTCTGGTTTTAGGAGGCTACGAGGCGAGCAAAGTCACAAAGCCATTCGCACATTTCAACATATCTACCACAGATTGTAAATTCCCTATCGACATTCTAGGGTTCAATTGGATTGGCCAAGACTTTCGAAATAACAACCAAACGTTGTTCACAGCCTGTGTCGCTCCCGACAAGAACAGATTCGAGCTCCCCAAAAACTTTTTTGATATCTTGGTAAACGTCACATTGCGAGACAGTCTAGGAGCGCCGGCCAGGATCCAACCTGCTGGAGAGGGGTCTAATTACAATCCGAGCTCCCCTGTTGAGCTTCCAGGTCTCCTATTCGACGATACATCACTAGCTACTCTTTCAAGGTAGGCATATTCGTTTTCATTCTCATCCTCGACAAATCAACTGGTGCTTGGATTTGATGCTACTATGCACAAAGGGCCAAGATTTTAGCCAACCAAATACTAATTCGACATTCTAGACAGGGATTTAGCTTCGACAAACTGAATCTGACTTTGACCATCAGAGGGATCAATGATACTGTAAACATCCCGTTTGATCGAATGTTTCAAAAACGGTTGAATATTTCATCTACGGGATCATTACAACAAATGCAAGGACCAAATAACCAGACTCTTGATTCCTTATTTCCTATCACTTCCGCCGCCCAAAATTCAATACCCACCTTTGGCCTCCCGTTCCTAGCCGCCGTATACTTGGCAGTCAACCACGACAACTCAACGTTCGGGTTAAGCCCTCTTACAGGGTCTAGCCAACGGGATGCGTCGTTCATCCCGATAAAGCAACCATCATGTTACAAGCTCGATCCCGCGGAAGAAAGCCCTAAAATGGGCTGGACGGTCGACGTCAAGTTGATACCTCTCATTGCAGGGCCGCTTGGGGGGGTCACAGTTATTGGAATCTGCATATATCTTATCTGGAGAAAACGCAAGAGGTCAAAACTGCAAGAATTTCCTGACGATTTGCCTAAAGCCCCTGGTGTGGAGGATGGTTCTTTTGATGTTCGCTACATTGGGGGTATTGAGAGCGATACCGGAACTGGTATTCCAATTCCACCACCTAAAAGATAATTTTGGCTCATGCGGGAACAAGGCCTAGAAAGATGACACTTTGGAGAACCGAGTCAATGACGCTATTCACGATAGAAAGCCGTCAGAGAGATGGCAACGCAATCAGGAGAAATTGCATTGGTGTTGGCAAGTTATGAGTTGTTTGCATTTTCAAGTCTGATACCCAAGGACAGGATGGCGTTAAATTTAAGAGGCTGTAAATTAAGTGCATCACAGGTTAATGGCGGGTTCCACCTGTTGATGAGTTTATCTGGGGATGTAATTAGTAAGGAATAGAGAGCTATCGTCAAGTGATCAGTAAGATCATCCAGTAAAGCTCAAAGAACGTGAAACTTGCATTATCCCAGGGAACCTGGGCAGATAATGTGAAACGATATAATAAATTGCCGAGAGTTCCGAGCTTACCTCTCTTACAAGGTTATGGTGAGCGATTCTTGTTGGTGGATAAGAGTTAAAGATTTTTCTTAGTTCTGAGTCTAAGCTCTATATACAAATATGTTTATCTTAGCACAGCCTATATAATCTGCACATCAGGCACATCGAATACCATCCTTCTCAGACGAGAGTCCCCGAAATTTTTTAGCTCATATACTATGCAAACCTATCAATTAGGATGCTACCGGAATATGGCGTGGCAGGTCAGTGCCAAACCCGCATACTCACACGCACTGAGGCGGCACAGCGGCCAAACTAAGTTTGCACACGGCAGGAGGCGCGCCAAAAAATGGCAGTCAAGTTTTTGATTAACCCTATGACCTACGACGCCTGATGGCCAAATTAAGTCCAGGACATGTACATGGCGTTTGTACGACGTCGCCAAGATGGCACAGCAAGCCAAGCCCTGGCAAAGGCGAATAATATTACTTTGGACCCCTCCATGCCCATGCAGCATTCCGTGAAAAAGACAATTTTATCTCGTATTAGTCCGCGACGTCTGGTAATATAGATACCATCAAAAATCAGAAAGGTGTCTGAGACAGATTGATTGCTGTGTGCTCGGCCCTAGACCCTCGCACCCCGTTCGCCGACTCAGGCTGGTTCGCGCTGGCTGTGCACATCGCCTCTCACCTCCAACCCCAGCAGAGGCACATGCTAAACATTTTTTAGAAACAATAGGCAAGCCGCCTCAGTCGGTTAGCCCATGCTTAGTTGGGTGCTCTTATTGTGATATATTTCTCTCCACGATACCCAGCATTTTTCATCGGAATCACGCCCCATCATGCATCAGCCAGATTAAATAACACTACGAACACGTACCCATCGCGCCTTCTCCACCACGGCGTGAATCGATTCACAGTGCATTAAGTATGTATCTTTGCCCTAAATCCAGGTAGAGTTGTCAGATTCAACACAATGCCGCTACTTGGGCGACATCTTCTAGCTCTCCTCATAATTCTATATTTCTATTGTGCCTATTTGCCTTGCGCTGGTGCATACTTAGAGCAAGATGACCAAGCTGCCAATTGCGATAATCCGCCACAACCGATTGTGATGCGGTTTGGCTCGATATCTCCATCGCCAGCAGACCCAGATCATCCGATACCCACAATTTATGGAGCCGAGTTGACAGTAGGAGGTCAAAACATGGCACTTGTTGTTGAGTACGTCCGCCTCCGTTACCGTGTCTTCACCAGAACCTTGTGTTCTTAATTGATATCTGAAATCTGCTGTAAAGCTGTCCACGGCAGTACCATTGCTGATATTGGTTCCGGTTTATTGAAATTAATAGCCCAGGGAAGGAGGAGGTATTCGCCGCAACTGGAAGAAAGAACTGTGCAGGCACCAAGAATATTCCAATGGATTGCCCTTTGTATTTCACTAATACCAGCGGATACCCGCCGGACTTTGAATTGATATCGGGAGGAGTATTCGATCCTTCGATATCCCCAACCTTTTCGCAGAACTTAAGTTCAGTAGGACTCTACGATACAATCGGTAACGATTCAATCGTAATCGGAAACCCACACACAATCCTTTCGAACTTCAGCTTCCACCAATCGCTGGAACGGGCGCGTCACAGCGATGTAATTGTCTCATCATATATCGGACTCAACCGCACATCGAAGCTGCTACGAAGACTCTACTCAGATAACTTGATATCTTCTCTAAGCTGGGGTTTCTGTGGAGATGTACCCTGGCTGATCAGATACAACCTCACTTCAGTCAGTGACCTAGGCTCATTGATTCTCGGCGGTTATAACGAATCCCTACTTGCCGGTCCGTTTACAGAATTCAAAATAGCGGAGCCGGACTGTCCTTTCCCTGTCAATATTACAGGAATGACCCTATTTGGGAAGCAATTTCAAGGCCCATCGAGACCATTTACCGCCTGCGTTAGTCCGCAGAGCAACAAGTTTGAACTCCCAACAGATATCTTCGAATCTTTCGCGGCAGTGGTGCAGAAGACTACCGCAATATGGAGCGATTATGAGACGCCCGAACCGATCCAGAACCCTATCGTGCCTGTCAATCTTGCAGGCATGACGTTAGGCCAAGCATACTTGGACTCATTAGCATCGTAAGCACTATCATTATTAGTACCATTTTGCTGTTCTTTACCATACAAAACGCCAAGCTCATATGTATATCCCAACTTCTAATCTAGGAAACTAGTCCGGGACTATGGTGGAGCCAATATGACGATTAAGGTTGAAGGAATGCCAGCCGATGTAGTGATCCGATTCTGGCAGCTATTACGACGGCGGCTATCGATCTTAAGCGATGGAGAGATAGTATTGACTGATTCGGAGAATGTCAAGGCTCCGCCACTTATTATTCCAATAAGCCGCGCCCAGGACGACGCTCGGCCAATTCTCGGCCTCCCATTTCTATCAGCCGTTTATATACTAGTTAATCACGAAAATTCGACATTCAACCTAGCTCCTATCGGTGCTCCAGCTCACAATAATACTAGCAATGCCCTTCCGGTCAAGCGCCCTATTTGTTACGGACTTCAAACTAGCGACACAGTCCCCCGGATCGCCACGGACCCAAGCCATAACCACACTGAGTCCGAGGTACCTTCAACTAACTCAAATAAGGCTAAAATACCTGTTATCGTGGGGCCGATTGCGGGGATAATAGTAGCAATCATCGGCGGGTATCTAATTTGGAGGCACTGGCGAAGGCAAAAGTTACCAGATATTCCCGTGGCGCCTGCAAGGAGTCCAAAGAAGCAGGAGGACGAGGTCTGTGAAAGCGGAGGCGGTCAGCTCCACCAGAGTGGAGGTCGTGAGATCCTTCACGCCGATAGCAATCCTATACACCATATGAGCGACGATTTCGGCACGCAGATTCGAGAAGGGGCCAGATCCGTAGAGTCGATCCATGAGATGGCTTGAAGATTGTAAATATCACCATAACTGTGTAGCTTTAGTTCAGTAAATATATATGCGCCTTGTCTATAGCCGATCATTACATTCATACGAAATATTATAATATACCATCTGGTGGAGAATTACAAGCAAAGACAAAATTAGTGAAATGTGGCAAGAGAGGGTACTCCCAAATTCTAAAGCTCTCCATATCGAATGATGATATAATATCAGTCTCCTAGGTCCCCATTTAGTAATTTTTAATGACTGGTCTCAACTTGGTGTAGTTCATGCAATCCACCCAAAGCCTATATAAGTGCGCGCCACCATCTCTTCGGGTAGGTGCTGCGCAGGTGTATTTTTAACTAGCCTGGAGCATCTTCAATTTGACTAAACTCCATGTTACACAAGCGCTAACAGCCTTGGCACCAACAATATTTACTTGGGATTTATACTACAGGTTCACCCTAATAGACGTTTGCGAGCCGCTTTAATAGACATGCTGATAGATTTTGGGAAGCTACAAATTTCCCACGCAAATAACAACCCCAATACTTGACCCCTCTCCAAGATAGCAATCGTCCTAGACATATACGTAGATTTGGGTACACATATCGAGAGAACGTAAGAAGAATAAAACGCCGACAATATCAAACTCGATTTGCATCGCCAAGGTCTAGACCTAAGATCGCAGTCTAGTCGCCATTATCATCTATTGTTAAGAATGCTACCATTTGTGAAGTAGATTGCCAATGATAGATATCCCCTCTTCAGAGGCCCTTAATGGTAGCTAACAGAAGTACTGTGAGGCCGAATATTTTGAGCCTTGTTATAGGAGTGTAAAATTAGGATTTTGCCCACCCCCATTCTTGTGTCACTCCGCAAAGTAACATGTATTACCAGCGCAACTCTAGTCGTCATGCACCGTAGTCTTAGGCCTATGCCTAATTGGTAATGGCGATCTTGGTCTACTTGTTGAGCTTTACGGAACGCAATAAGGTCGAGGTGACACAGTGACTAACGGACTCCGATCCTAGAATTTATCTCGCAACGGATATATAACGGGGTTGCTTATATCAGACCTAGTCCCTAATACCTAGGTAATATATTTTGGCCTCCCCTCTCTTAGAGTTTTAACACCGAGGGGTCAGTAACTCCTACCACTTTTCAATCCCTAAGTACTAGGTATCGGACCAGGCATCAACATATCCTTCAACAAAGATAATAGGCTCTGCGACAACCTATCAAGAACCTCTCAAGGGACTCTTTCTCAATCTCCTATTTTGCATCCTCTTTCAGCCACAATACAATCAGGCTTGGTATGATTGAAGCACCATGGTGGGGAGTTTCACGACTTACACTTCTTTCACTCTACTTTTTTGTTGTTTGTCTACTCAAGCCGATGCAAACAAAAGCTCGAAACTTCCAACCAAAGATTGCAATATCCTCCAAAGCCCCATATTAATGCAGTTTGGACAGGTATCCCTAGGGCCACGGACTATACACCCTCCCAGGCCTATTGCTTACGGTATCGGAATAGATGTGGGCAACCAGCCCCTAGCCTTTTATATTGAGTATTTGACCTTACCATATCCCTTTGCTTCTCGATCCAAAATATGAAAACGACCAAGAAATTGAGATTCTTCTAGCCATTCTAGCCTCACTAATTCCCATACTTATAAAAAATATACTAATCCGGATAGTCCTTATCGAGAGGGTGTTTTCGTCGCAACGGGTCCAAAGAGTTGCACCGTTGGTGAGACGCCGCCGAGAGAGTGCGAATTGGACTATCATTATGGCTTTCCGGAGGAATTCGAGGTATATTCTGGTAAAGCACTAGATCCTTCATACTCCGACACATTTTTTCAGACTTAACCTGGCGACAATTTGCGCTATGCAGAAGGCAATGAGTCGTTAGTTATCAATTATAGGATAATATCGAATTTCACTATCCAGCTTTCAAAAAAATACCAACCTTGGAACCGCGATGACCACTCAATCGAGCCCTCATATATCGGATTGAATAATAGATCAAGCCTCCTTTCTACACTTTACTCGACAAATAATATCGCTTCCTGAACCTGGGGTTTTTTTGGGGGTGGGGGGCGGGCCAACGCTATAGACAATGACACCAATCCTGCCACCGGATCCCTGGTCATGGGTGGTTACGATTCGAGCATAATTAATGGGTCCTTTGCGGAATTTCGTATTGTGGATGATACAGAGTGCCCATTCCCGATTAAGGTTATCGGGATGAGTTGGATTAGCAACCAAGTTCAAGATTCAGCGAAGCCGTTCAATGCGTGCCTAGACCCTCGGAGCAATCGATTTCAGCTTCCGGTTGAAGTTGTCAATAACTCACGCAGTACACTTTCTAAGTTTGGGATAGGAGGATGAGAGTATACTAGTGACTCTTCAGAAATCACACCTAATCCAATAGTCCCGGTAGGGGTGCAAGGAATATATTTGAATGCATCGCAGTTGCAACCATTAGATAGGTACGTTACCTTCAAGCTCTCTATTAAAAATGACTGGACTCTCCTCAGGTATTTAGAAGTAGTCTCAAGATTCAACCCTCGACGTACTGCTACGCCAGGGGAGAGCTAGGAAATATAAAACATCGTCCAACGTGGTAATGAAATGACGTCTTTTATAGAAATGCGTTGGGGCGAGATGATATGGGCTTGGCCATACAGATTAAAGGAGTCGGCCACGCCGACTTTAATATAACCATCCCACTTGGTCGGCTTGTATAGATAGACAAAGCTGTTAATTATTACGGATCCATAGAGCCAAAAGGGGATTATCAACGAGAGGCAGTCTTGATCCTAGACTCTACAGATAAGGTGCCAGTATTCGGCCTCCCATTTTTTTCAGCAGCATACTTGATCGTCAACCATGAAAATTCAACATTTAGTTTGGCTCCTGTTGCCTCGCCCATACAAAGCCAAACCGACGCTAGCCCCCGCCGCCAAACCCACCTTGTTCCCCTATCATTCTCGGACCTCTTGCTGCTGTGTTATCTATTGCTCTTAGCGGATACCTTGTTTGGAGATACCGAACTCACACAAATCTCCCGGATCCTCCTGACATCCCGGCTAGAGAGCTGGGCTTAGAAAAAAGCGGTCTGAAAATTATTGAAAGCGGCGGTACCCAGGTTTGCCAGAGCGGGGGTAGCGAGATAGTTCAAGCAGATGGTAACCCTATACACCAGATCGGAGATGGCCTTGGTCTGTCCGAGCACCCCAGGCGGATAAGCCCGCTGCATGAGATAACATGATGAATACGTTGAGCTATGATCGCGAGGGATATTTTGTTTATGTATAGAGCCTGGAAGGAAGTTTGCAAACAGAATTCGTGTAGGTATGGGCAGTCGGGCAGCAATTTGCGGTCCCCTAAGAATGGAGGCATCCTCGTCTATTCGTCAAAGATTTGGACCCGAACGCGATAAATATCATGTCTAATCCATCTATACATCTGGAGTAGCTAGATTTGGGCTTATTACTCTCTTATTGTTGCCATTCTGGATAACCACACGCAAAGGATTCCGTCTAACTCTTTTCATCAAATACCTTGAATATTTATGGATAGAACAGTTACCGCTCAATAGCTAGGTCTTTGACGTGCTGCGAAACACTGCATCAGATATCGTGTTGTAGATGAAGATGTTATAAAATCTTATGACTCTTCCCTCTTAAAACACTTTATCCTTCTCCCAGTTAAAAAATTTTGCTGCTAATGGTTGATCCTTAGAGGGAGGATGAAATCTAGTTTTTTATCCATACATCCACGCCCCCATATATCGACAGATGGTGCTCCTTCACATCCCCACAATACCAAATTCGACGTTGCATAATCAACATGACGAGATCACATAGAGGCACCCAAAACATCACCACATCTCCTAAATGTGATAGAAAGCGAACCCTTGAACAGCAAACATGTCAACGAGCTCCTCTACGAATCAACCCATTATAATGAATGACGCTACACATGATCTGGCACATATTCAGACTCTCCGGATTCCAATAGGACTGCCTCCGAAACGTCACCTTGAGACTCTAGACTTCCTTGCAAGAGCATAGTTCTAGGATCATCTTCAGATCCGTCATTACTCCGCCGGATAGTGGCTGATTCAACCCGAACGATGCCGTACATAATCGAGGTAATTAGGTACGATAACCTGTGCCCAAATTCGGTCAGAATGCAGAAATATAGGAGCGAAGCGAATTTCTGGAATTACAACTTACATCGCACCCATCGACCACCAATACCCGTGTTGTGCGAGAACGCATTCTTGGAGCACAACTGACTTGAACTTTTCATATCGGTTGTCGAGCCAGCAACCGGTACCCGGCCGCGCCCCAAGCAGAATGCCTGTTGGGACGATGTAATCCGACAGGTACGTAAATGCGATAATATACAATACCAATATAATGATATCGCTCGGTGTTACCAAAAAGCCGTAGAAATGCCCGTTCGGACGCAGAAACGCCGGTTGAAGCGGTTTAGAGGCAGAGATGCTCGATTTCTGGAGTCGAAAAAACGCGAGTAAAAGGAGTTGGGTCCCAGATGCCAGGGCCTTTTAGTATAAAAGATGTTAGTGCTCAGTTCCAGTGTACACTGAGGGAAATACTCACCGCAATCAGAATCAAAGTGTAAGAAAATGGAACCTTGGCTATATTTCCATCGACCCGACAACGAGAATCGTAAGGATACCATGCACAGTAGTGCGTCTTGGTCTGGTACACAAGGTAGAAAAATATCAAGCAAATTATGCTCCCGGCTACAACCTGGCCGAAACGAAGTAAGAGTATGAATGATTGCAACATTCTGTACTTCTCGCGGTGAAAGAATGGGCGAATTTGTCCATAAGCTTTCAAAGCTTTAGATTCAATTTTCTTTACCCACGGCCCGATGAACGGCTTGGGTGGTTCACTAAGGCGAATGGAGGGCATCAGAGAAACGAATAATGAGAACGCAGAGAGCACCGTAGCGCTGAGAATAGAAGTACGAAAATATCTAGATATAAGTGTTTGCAATGCGGAAGGTTAGGACGCTAACCGTACCACAGCACGTGTGGATCCTGCCAGATCTGCTAACGAAAGATAGTGTGGGGAAGGTTGAGTGTGCAAGTTAAAGCGCCTAGAATGTCTTAATAATATTCCCAGATGCATTTGCACTCTGTTGTCCGCCAGAGTTTCTAGGCATGTTGGGCACGTATCTGTACCCCTTTACTATGCTGATTCCGCCGTTTCAAGGCCGATAACTGGTACCTTGATTTCAATGTGTGATACTCACCAAGGAATTTTTGATTTGGAATAGATAAGATCCATGGTATCGATTGGTTGGCAGCGTGGCTCCTGTGGCGGCAAATTCCGTTGTTTCCAAAAATACAGCCAACCCGCATGTTGTGCCGTCTGCCAAGAAGTACCGCCGACCATCGCCCGTGTTTTGAATAACTTTCGTCTAACAGTGGATCCTGTGTTACATTCCTCAGGAGTCATCTGGCTTTGCCATGGCTTCCAGATGGGCCAGGGCTGAAAATGGGAAAATTGCCCGATTTTACCCTCCGTACGGTACGGGAAACTTCGCTACTTGAGTATAGCTCAGATCCGTCAATTGATCGAATTCTCTGCCACTATACCTTTCAATCCCACCCTGAAGAGGATTTAACACGCTTTCTGTTTCTCGTTTCCTTACCCGATCCACCACGATCTCACTTTCCATGTTCCAGCAGCGATCTATTGATTTAGAAAAGCTGGAGGATTCGTATCTCGCAGCGTCGCCTACGTGAACTTAGACCCTATCTTGGCTCCTTAGCTGTTCATGCGGCCGCATGCACACGTGAGCATATTGTAGGAAGGGCGAAGTGTACTAAGCTGATTAACTCTGCTTAATGAACTGCTTGGATTTATTGGCGGATACTACACGCAAATAATTGACTCTAGGAGGATCTAATCCGCATCTAATCCAAACTCACCTCTCAATCTCATCAATGATATGTACACTTCTCACTCACTTCGATAGTGCTAATATATTATTTCCTAAATAACACCATGCGTACTCCGTGTCACATGCTGAGATAGATTAGCGAAGCAATACTGATCTATATACCATCGGGTTTTAGCGCACTTTTAGATAACAGCTAGTGTAACTCTCACGCTTGATAGTCTCCAATTGGCAGGAACCAAGGGGGTTAAGCCAAGGTACTGGTTAGGATTAAGGAACAGTCCTGTAGCT
Source organism: Drechslerella coelobrocha (assembly GCA_036971555.1). Taxonomy (NCBI): domain Eukaryota; kingdom Fungi; phylum Ascomycota; class Orbiliomycetes; order Orbiliales; family Orbiliaceae; genus Drechslerella; species Drechslerella coelobrocha. The sequence continues at coordinate 159,746 of JAJTUH010000013.1, read as the reverse complement.
CTAGTAGGCAGTATCCGAGAGATATTGTTACTAGTTCTTTTAAATGCTACACCGAATGAAAGTATTCAAATCGTCGGGGATGGAGTAAAGAACAAAGAAGAAAAACTCAAAGTGAAGGGGAATGCACACGTGTATCAAAATGTAGATCGTATCGCTTCTACAAGTATATATGGCCCGCTTCTGTGTGACTAATCATGTATCTGTTTTCTGCGGCGATTCCAGATCTGAATCGCAGATATCGAATCAACGGTCCCAGATCCCTGCGCAAAGCTTTCTCCAACTTCTTCCTGCAACAGCTACCACAGCCCCACAACATCATATTCACCTAGTTATTCATGCGGCCAAGATCCAGAGTTGATCGAGAGATTTAAGACATATGACCATGATCATAAATGTGATATGACTGATTATGTAACATTAACGCGTCTAGGCACCGTATTTGGACGCTAGGATCCTGTAATGCGACTTGCCAAGCAGGAAAGGGATGAGGCTAAGCTGGATGATCGCGAGAGCTTTAAGCTCAGCATTGCACATTTGGCCTACCGTCCAGCATCCTATGATTCGATCCCCACAAATCATCTATCATCGACAGGAGTCTCCGGACGAATGATTGAGATCTGAATGGAGATCCGGTTTACTTGCAGATAGAGAAATAAGAAGAAACCGGGATAGTCGCGCCAAGTCGCTAAAGTTTAGGGCTCGTCAGGTGGTAGTGGCGCGTCAGGTGGGAGTGCGCAGGAGCCGGTACGGCTACTTCCGCAGTGCGGAGGGCGGTGTACCAAAAGCGTTTGTCCTTGTGGTAGCTCAGCAGATCAAGCGCCAAGCTTAGAGCAGGCCCGCGTGCAATAGATGATGGAGGTCGGAATGTGGACTGTGAATCGATTTCTTCAAGGTGAACCGAAATTCGAGAGCGTCGATATGGGGATCAAACGCCGTGTGAACATTATAAGTACGCTTGTAAATATTATAAGTAGGCACAGGGGCGTACGTTCTGAATCAAGCAGAATCCGAAATTGACACTAAACCAGAGTTAACGAAAAGCATTATCACTTGTGATCCAAAACCGGTTTTTAGTGTCTCTAAATATCACTCCTCTTGTTATTTCTGTTATATCATGAAGATACCTTCATCTCTTCTTACATGGACTATTCTGAGTCTGTTTGTAAACCAGATAGGTGTGTATCACAAAACCCCTGGGTTCTTAGCTATTTATTCGAGCCGCTGACATGACAATGGCAAAGTTGCCCAATGTCAAGATTATTGGGACGGAAGGGCACCATTTTGTAGTGGCGGACCCTGCCGCCCGGGATATTACCAAGCCGCGACTTCTAAGTCTGGGAACGGCAAGCGCTGCTGGACCGGTAAAAAGGTCCTTTGTAGATGCGGTTTTGGAGGATCAGAATCTGGTCAATGTCTAGTTCCTCAGCCATTTTGCTGGGGCTTCGTTAAAGTCTGCATCGATGGTTGTAATACTTGGGTATGCGGGGGCTGTTTTGGGATCGGCACGAGTATGTGATACCACCTCTTCTTCGTAGAGGCTCCTACACTTTATGGTGTTCTAACCATCTATAGGTTTGTTTTTCGACATATTTAAGCGCTCCGTGGACCCATTTCCAAGACTATCGCGTGAGGAGCTGCTAGCTGCAGTTGATGGCATGGATCTTCGACAGAAACGAGAAGGACTATTCCACTTAAAGATCAAGTCAGCGTACTGCGATTCACCAGAAGTAGTTAACGCAACTATTCGGAATATGACAGAAACGCTATTCGACGGGTTGCAGCTGATCGACCCTGTAGCGAGTTACGAGAATTGGCTGGAAGGGCCGGATCTTTGGGCTTTCCGCCAGGATAATCGTACCAACGAGGACGAGCCTCAGAATAACCCTGGCGGCTGCAATAGTGAGCCTTGCCACGGCGGTATGGAACAATGCGATCCACATCCGCCAAATAACAAGTGCGATATTACTACCTCTTGTATAACTGATTCGTCGGGGGGACATTATTGTGCATGCCGGTGAGTACCTTAAATCAGGCATTCGCATTCATGGGCTAACACATTGTACGTACCAGAGCCGGATACAAAGCGGACGCCAGAGATGATGATACCTCAGTCCATCACCGTGCCTACTTCTCTGGGCAGGAGTATAGGGTGTTCGTGAAGCCTGGAACGAAATGCGATACGCTCTGCAAATTGGATTCGCTTGGGCCTGGGTCTACCAGCTGCGGAGAAGTGAAGGTTAGTACACTCGGATTCCCCAGATAGCGGATACAAGCTGACAAGGTGGGTTAGATTTTGAACAAGTAAAAGCTGTGTTATGGACAAAAATTCCCAGTCAGAGGACCTCTGTTTAAGTCAAAACTTGTAGTTCAATATGGCTAAAAAGCTGTGTCTGGTTATAATTGAAGAAACTAGACTTTCATAACCTAGCAACACCTAGCAGAAAGTACCCAAAGTATACTTAAGATCATATAGTTTAAATTCTTATTCTATCGAAGAACACCAATTACCTTAACTGAGTAGACGAGGTCCGAAATTACATAAAGCTACAGTTAATCGAGAAAATTTCTGGTCGGATTGAGCTCAGGAGGGTATAGCCGTTTGAACCGAAGCTTCCAAGCAACGCAGACGTTTGTTGCCCCGGCCTTACATACCTCCCAGACCCTGGAAGCGAGACCGGGTTGATGCCCGTCGGTACCTTTCGGTCCAACCAGGGATTGGCATCTTCTGATTTAATGAATCGGTCGAAATCGCATCTTGTTGGCCGAAATGGGAACACCATTTTCCTTTCTGGCATCTATGAGCTATTACATAAAGACATACTTCGCTGGGGCCAACAACCCCGCCGCCAGGCCACTCAGAGATAATTCTAGGAGATAAACGAACAGAACGTGACGCCGAATGCGGCCCTCTTGAACCCTTTCATATCCTTATCTAGCTACGTAACACTAGGCGAAGCTAGACGTGCATCCGGTGCATAACCTATCTTTAGCTCGTGAAACGATCGCGAACACGCTAGTTGTATATGGGAAACAGACAACTTGGAGTACGAGTGTTACGTTACTAACACAGTACTTGATACCACGCGTTTACGCATCCACCGAACACAGACGATGTGATTAACAAATCTTCATGGAGGCCGTTGTAACGACGACATCATCGATCGCGAATCAAATTAATCTGTTGTGGTTTTATGGCGAGTATTGTTACTAGGCCAACACTCGCCACCTATAATATAGTTTAGAACTTTGATAGGGTTATACAGTTAGGTACCTGGGTATTAATATATTAATATTTTATTGAGCTTACAGATCTAGAGGTTGTCTATGCGCCATTAAAACTGATAAAAGAGAAGGAGGGGGAGGAGGGGAAGAACCCAGGGGACGTAAACCAATGCATTAGCGCATTAAGAAGGTCCATTGAATACAGTATTCTTCACCCTCGCATGCGTCAACAGGAACTCTGCAGGAAACCACTCCTTCAACGGCCGTTCGCTCCACGATTTCACTTTCGCCTCCCCCTTCAACGCCCTCACTCTCCGGTCCGTCATCGGTACATTCCGCCCACTATACTCCTCCCCGAGTAGCATCCGCGCCAACGCCGTCGCAGAGCCCCAGGCATTCACCATTCCCTCCCCGGTAAACCCTGCCGTACACCACTCCCCAGTCTTCACGCTACCACCGCCCACCTTTACACTATCGATTTTTGGCTGACCGCGCTTGCTGACGGTTGTTGGTACCTTGCCCACCCATGGCATGTTGTCGGCGCTCATGCCGAGGACGCCGGACCACATGTTCTTGATGGTGACGCCCTTCCATGAGCGGGTGGAGCCCACGACCCCCGAACCGAAGACGTAGGGCAGCAGGCCGGAGAGATACCCTGCTTCCAGGTAATTTAGCTTAGTGTCGTCCGCGAGACCGATGACATCCCAGCCGTAGTTGCCGGAATTTGCCCAGCCACCGCCAAACATCATTTCGCCACCGCCGGTGGTTGTGGTCCCATCCGAGTTCACGGTGGAGTTCGTCGGGCGCTACCAAAGAAACGAACCGTCAGCCTCCCATCTATGCTTCTGTACCATACGGGGAGAGGGGTGTAATGGGATCGCACCTGCGTAAGATAGTCAAAGCCGACTTTATGTGTGAACGACCAGGAATATTTATCGCCCATTGGCGGCAGGCCCTCTGGTGGGGTCTGCGCGGACATCTGGCCCTGCATTGGAACTATTTTGCCTCTGAGTCCCGGGATTAAATGCGACACCCATGCGTTCGTGGTGTGTACTACCGTCGACGTTCTGATAATCCCACGCGGAGTGGTGATGGAATATGTTGACGTCGACGGATCATACGAGATGGTCTCGACAGGCGTGTATGATTCGATCTTCAGTCTGTCCGATTTCTCTCTCACCAAGCGTTCCAGAACGGAGGTGATCAAGCGATACGGCCATAGCGCACCGCAGGGGCCACTGATCGAGCCAGTAGCGACGGGGATATGCAGTTTCTATCATCCACGCGTACCCATCAGTCCAATCTGATACTTTAAGTCAAATCTGATACTTCGTCGGCCGATAGTACTACAGAAGTGAGGGCGTTAATTTGGTTGATTGGACGAACGAACCTGCCTAGACGTCTCGCCATCGAAGAAATCCCACTCCCTTGACATTTCTGGTAAATCCGTCTTCCACAGCTTGAATTGATCCAGAACTCCCTTCATCGTAGTGTTATCAAAGAAGATCTCCGTGCCAGCGACCTCGCGCACCTCGCTATTCGCCAGACACTCCTTGCCTTCCTCCTGTATAGCGGCCCGAATTTCTTCCAGGTGACGCAGTCGAAAATGCACAATTCGCGCTGCGGCATCGCCGCCAAAGGCTTCTTTTAGGGATGGGTACTCATTATGCGGACCCTCGAAGATGTGTCCGCCGTTACGGCCGGTGGCACCAGTGCCCACCCCGCGGGCTTCGAGGACGACAATGTTCAACGCTGGATTCCGGTGGTACAATTCGCGGAGTAGTGCTGTTGCAGAGATCCCGCTGCCGATAACAACAATGTCGGCGTGCGCGGGCAACGAGGGGGATTGAATCCGTTGGAGGATGCGGGATTGCGGGAGCAGCCAAAAGGACGTGGTGGGGTTTGGGAGCGGTAGGCCGGGAGAAAGGAGTATTCGGGCGGCGAGATCGCTGGGAATCGGTGGGTAGAGAGACTGTATGTCAGCTGAGCGTACGTACACGGAGAGAGGTTTTTATGTACGAGGTCTAAATTAAATCAGGCTGGGGTGGAAGTTGAGTGGGTGGCACAGCATTCAAGCGAGCTGCTGACATAAAGTAAACATGGGATGGGGGGACATATCTGTTGTGCCGAAACCCCCAATGCAAGCCACAGCAAGTGCAGCATCCAAAGAAGAGGACCCATCCTGTCCTGCTATGAGGAATGGTGGGTATTGGCGGGTAACGTTAAATTTAGTTGATTTTGAGGCCTCCCGTTCTGTTAGCCAATTGTAAACTACAGGCTCGACTCATGGTACAGTTGGCGGTATTTAAACCGATAGACACCTCTCCTCAGGCGTATACTACATGTACGTCAAAACAAGCTTCTTAGAACTATACTAGCAAGTCCGGGATTTCGGAATCATATCGATCCGCTCAATCAAGAAGAACAAACCACTGCGGGGACGAACCAGGCCGCGGATATCCAATTTCAGGCCCGGCAGCCGACAGCCGACAGCTAGCACACAATGCATGTGTGTAAAATTTAAGCTAAATCCAGCTAGTCATTGTAGTCGCCCATCAGAACCATCCTTATTAGTCAGGTCCACCCGAGCAGTCTATCCCCGAGACTACAATCTATCCAGCTCCTCATCTTGGGAGGTGTTATTCGGGTCCAACCCCACGGCAGCGGTGTAGCGCGAACCCGTACGACGGCGAGTGGTTCTACCAGACCCCAGTTGATAAACAGATAAACAGATATACTTATTCAAGGGGTAAGGTGACGGGATGGGCAGGTGGTACTAGGTAATTTAATTGGTAAACCAAGGTTGAGAACGGATGAGAACATGCATTCACATTGCGAATAGACGCCTAGAATATGTAAGTTCCAAGAGTGTACACCACTACTTTGTTTCCTACCATTCTGAGCCTGGCCTGCCGGATGGCATTAAAGAATGGCTTTGCATAGAAATTACTTGTATCTACACGAGTCAATGCAATACAATGCGCATATGCGATGATGCAGCAGCCACAGGTGCCAAGACCACGGCAAACCGGGTTATGACGCTGTCCTGTCCGATGTGTTGCGGGACGTTGCATTGGGAGAGCACGACGACTCGCGCAGGATCCGTCGTAACTACACCAAGGCAAAGAGACGAACTGTATCTGAGAGCCCTTGGCCATGGTTCACTTTACAGACCTCCCGAACGAGATTCTCGCCCAAATCTTCAGCTACGTCCCGGTACGTTAGCATTGCTTCTCAGGCTGCTTGTTAGACTGATTCATGATGTCGCAAACAGGATCTCTTCCGCAGCAACACAGCTGCAATCTTCCGTCTCCGCCTCGTAAACTCAACCTTCGACCTCCATCTCGTGTCGCACGTTTACTCTTCCGTCGTCCTCAAATTCACCGACTACCCGGGTTTCAATGAATTGGAAAAATCGACGATTCTTAGCCCTCAAAATCGGTACCACGGTTATATAAAGCGTGTGATCGTCAGACGTCAGAACTCCGAGGCGTCGTCATGGGCTGGAATCGTACGGAGAACTGGCACGAAAGTCGCAGAGAACAAATGGCAGCAAATGCTAGTGGAAAGCCGACGCGTCATAAAACTAGAACTAGAGACATTCCTAGACGCGATTCCGGCAAACCAGCTCGCATCATTTGAGTAAGTACCGTGGAAATTAACTTTATGGACAATGGTAACAATATTAATAAAAAATATCGTCGCGACTCAGATGCGGCGACCAAAGTCTTGTAGACTACCCTCGCCTATTTCAAAGGCAACAAGCTCTCGGGCATCTGTTTACGGGGCCTTTCGTTTTCAAAGACTGGCTGGCAGACCAGAGCTCCGACCCACCACTTGCAAATCTTCGCAGCCTAGCATTGCTCAACCTTGACAGCTATATTTTACACAAGACCATAGCACCAGTCGCAGTATTAGAGGCATATGCTAAGAGTTTAAAGTCCTTGCATCTCGGTTTCCAAGCCAATTATTCTACCTCATTGTGGTATTCCTCAGGGTTTCGCAATGAGATAAAGCTTCTCGCAGACAGAGAAGCTGAGGCAAGGACTGACTTCCTCGATTGCATGGAGGCGCGGTCTAGGCAACTGGTATTCCCAAATTTGCAAAAGCTCGTCATCGAGGATTGCTTCTATAAGCTCCCTGAGGAGATTCCACTATCTAGAATTCTCCCCCTGCACGCGCTGAAATTTCTTGCTCTGATAAACCGACTCGGTAATCCGATTCACAACCCGTGCAGTATAGCAGACAGCATGAGAGACATTTTCATTCGATACTCGAAGTTTCTACAATCCTTAACCCACTTTCAGCTCCATGACACTGTGCCCATCAAAGACCCCGATCAATTCCTACGCCTTCCCAGCCAGTTAGAGCACCTCTATATCTACCCTATGGGTGTTGTAGAGTCGGCGTTTTTACTACATGCGGCCACTTTGAAGAGCTTGTGGCTAGCGGACAGCTCACAAAAACGAATGTTAACGGCATTAATCGCTATGAGCTCGCAAGCTCCAAGTGAGCATTTCAGCCCGCTGGAGGAACTAGCGTTAGATATATCCAGTAGGGACGGTGATTTTCTCGTAAGCAAATTTCTCCCCTCCCTCTTCCCACGACTTTTACTAGTTCAATAAGGTGCTTCCGGCAACGCTTGATAATGGTGATTTTCTAAAAACAAAAATAATCTTACTCTATCTACGAAACATGCAGCGAATACCTTGGAACCATTTCCCCAAGCTTAAATTGTTGAGAATTCTTATCAATTACGCTCGCTTTCGCACTCAGTTCAAACGTTGGGTATCCACCTTGAAACCTGGCACCCCAATCGTGCCTCCGCGTGAAGATCCACAACTTATAGTTGATACAAACCTATGGCGCATGCTCGATGACATTCACGAACTTGCTTCCCTAATTTGGAGACAACGAACCATCCATAAAAGCAGCTCGAAGCATTATGCTCGTGAATTATGGCTTGGTGTTGGTATATCTAACCTGAGGGCGCCGTGGGATGACCCGACGGGCACGGCATTTTTCAGGACATATATGCCGATAGAGAGCAACAACGTCGACTCACGGCCGATAATTGAAACGGCTAGTTTCAGAGATGTCAAGCAAGCGTTTCCGGAGAGCTTGATTCTGGATGGAGATGCGTCATTTTGGGGAGTGTAGCACAAAGATATTCCAGTATATATATCATTTAGTGGCGTCGCTTAGTACTAGTCTATAAAGCGACAGGATGTTGCAAACCATATATGAGAGTCGTCCTACCAAAACAAAGTGGCTCAACGGTTTGGGTCTATTGTAGGTATTTATAATCATATTTCAACAATTACATCGAAATACTGTCAAGTATGATATATAAAGCAGGATATTGCTTCCAGACTTCACAAATTGCAGAGAATCCAGCGGAGCAAATATATCTATAGATAAGGCCCACTGACACTCACCTATCACATTGACCTTGAACCCAATGTTGACTCCCCGCTCTCTCTCCCATCCATGTCACCCTTTTTTGATGATAGTAACCGAGCAAGGGCGTTGATGAGTTTCGCATCTCCACCCAAAGCCCGCTCAATTTGCTGACGGAGTCTTAATACCTCATTGATACTAATCCCTTCAGAATTGCCTCGGTCTAATAAAGATGTTAGCCAGACGCACCAATCCTAGGCTTAATCTAATGTTTGCCGTAGCTGAATAAAGTGAGCTTATACCTTTGCCACGGTCTCTATCCTCGCTCGTGCGAACTACAAATCAATTTCGCTGTCAGCATGTTATCAAGCATAGTCGTCTAATTTCGGCACCGCGCCATATTTATACGTACCAGCAGGTATTTGGAGAAGTAGCTCCTTCGCATAGATTGCCGCGACCAAAGCTGCGTAGTCTTGCCAAAATTCGTACCAATGACCATCGGAATAGGTAGATATCCCTCGAATAACCAAACAAGGGAAGTCGTTCATCAAGCCCGCAGCTTCCATTTCGAAACAAAGCGCCCCAGTTTGCGAGCTAATTGCGTCTCGCTTCATACCATCTTTCATAATCTGGTTTGCTGAAGCGATTATCCCATAGTGAGTAACCGGGTGGTCGTCTAGTCGATTCGGGCGGGGGACTTTTTGAGTACGGTCGCATTCCTTGCAGGACTCCATCCGAGCCTCTCTATTAACGACATGCTTAGTCTGGGCATTAAACAGCTCGTCAAAACCCGGGACCGGACGTTCAAATATCTCGTTTCTGCTGCGGACCTTATCCGCCGTGATCGATATTCTTCTACCAAGTTCTCCTCGGTCTAAAGATTGAATAGCAGCTATCGCGTTCAAGAGAACAGATGGTGGCGCATTTAATTGTCCAGTTCGCACAAAACCATCCTCCGTCGCTTTTCCGAGGTCATACTGGATAACACCACCGCAGGACCCCGTTGGCTGGCTGACAACAATGTCGCCCAGGCGGATATCATTCACCGCGCTTGGCGCACCACCTCCGACTCCAACCAGTAAACAAAACCGGAGCTTTCGAAAAGTGGAATGCATATGAGCAGCGGCGATACTCGCCTGAGCTATCCCACGCCGCCCTAAGCATGTTATGGTTACGTTATGTTTGCCTATCCTACCAAGTATGTAGACGTTGGTATCGTGTTCTGGAACGTCAAGTGGGGGGTGCTTCTCATCAAGAATCTCGACTACGGCTGCGAGTTCTTCTGGAGTGGCGCATATCCAGCCGACTGAATAGTCACTTGTCGTTAACTCAGCTGCCATGATACCAGAGTATCAGAATATATCTCGAGCGATGGTAAGGTGGCCAGGTGCAGATGGCCAGAAGGCGGTTTCGTGAGGGGTTCAAGCTCATTTTCCCTCCATAGAAATTAAGGCTGTGGTATTTCGCGACCCCAATACTTCCAGGTGGCACAGCGGATGTGGCGCCTATTTGAGACCGCAGTGGGGAAGGCCATGGCGATAGGAGCTGCACTTCTATCAGGAAAACAGTACTGTGGGATGTGGTGTGCCCCAGTAACCAATTACAGAGCGCCAAGACTGTGTCACGGCTTGGGATTGGCATCCCAGCGACTCCGCGCTCATTTCATGGATTTAATACCCCACGATAAGTTTCATGGAACGAGGGATAAAGCCTGTTAAGTCAGTTGCTCATGAACTTGGCGCTTTTCATGGCCCACCAATGGATTGCTTTCTGTGAGAAAGACTTTGCTCCCACTCCGACCCAAGGGCCTGTGCTGATGGTGATCAGGGGGCCAAAGCCCCTATTTGCCCGAGCGACAACACGGGCGGACTGCCCCCGCGAGCCCCGAAACTGTATTGCATTGTATTGTATTAAAGGTATTGTTTAGCTTTGTTTTCGTATAATGGTAGACGGGCTTGGTAAAGCTTAATGGTCTCGGCGCCTGAGCCTACGACCGACTTCGATATTGATCTTGTGTTGGATACTGGGAATCTTTGAAATCCGATAAACACAGGGGAAGCGGTCAGAAAAAGATAGCATTCTCTTAAAGATAGGATTCACCGCGGGGCGCATTTTGCTCAGTCGCGTGTTTGTCATGGTTTTAGCGTTGGTGGGAATATTTAGTAAGTTCACGGTCACCAAGTATTAAGTTCAGCGTAATCGCGGTAAGCTCAACGCTAAGTGCGAAGCTGCCTCGACAGATCCGGCTCCACTGAGCTAACACGCTATGTTGCTGAGCCACCGCATGTTGAAGGTTTTGTTGGTGCGAAGAAAGTTTGTGCTCGTAGAAGTACATGCGAGCCCGCTATGAGACTGGTAACTAGTGTCTTTGGAGATTTCAGCGGTTGTGAAATTGTCGCTTGCCTTTGCTTATCGATTATATATACGAATGGCTATAGCTTTCCCGGTGTTCGTTAATATTACAACCTCTTGCCTATTCTGTATGTCAGACCCGGATAACATTAAGTTTGAGTGTGATTGGGATGCGACAGCGGCAACGTGCGGGTGCCAGATCGAATCCGGGGGAGCATGTTGGCGGAGGCTTGAAGTACAACTCAAACCTGAATATTTCCGCTCCCGTGGTTATTGGGACAGGTACGGTGGTTAACAGGTGCTGTTTGGCAGGACACTGGATACAGATACTTGGGCTTTTTTCAACCCTTCTCATTTTCTGCTTAAGCCCGTTCCGGCACTGTGATCTGGCGATCCAGCGCGGCATCCCCGAGACTAGATACAGCGTCCCCGAAACTAGATTCACCTTAGTCTCGGGGACGCTGAAATCGTCTGTTAGTGCAAGGCTGAGCAAACCGCATATTATCGCAATTCTTCGTCCAGCTGGCTTAGTTCAGTCGTGAGAATCTTCCAGCTGGAAGAGTAACAGATCTGCACTACGCTCTCCAGAATGATCCCCGTGTTCCTGGATGCAAGGGCTAATTTCTACATTCCAGGGATTGTGTGCGAAGGGTGGCTTACCTGCAGTCGAGGTTCTTCGAATAGCAGTATCGCAGACGGATAAAGAAATTTGAGAAATAGGAACCTAGTCTCTTGGCAAAAGCGGAACCGCCTGGTGGGCACGAGAATGTCCTATAGATGGTTGGTGGCTCAATTCTCAAGGGGGCCCCTAAAGAAAATGAAATCCCAGCCCGAAAACACTCTTTTATCCATGGAAGATTCCTGATTTCTTTCTTTTATCTATTATCTACCGATTTTTACAGTGTTCTTTAGCATATTCACCATCGTCATTCTTTTCTCGTTTTTTCTCTTCTTTTCAAATGCGTTTTTAGAAGAGGCTGTCGACTCGATCTATACCAGCGTACTCCAGCCAACGCAGTAAGATATTTATACACATTTACACTCTTTAATTATCTCCCTCGCAGACTCTTTAAGGAAGCATTTGAAAAGACGTAGTTGCATTTAGCAGTATTCTCCGACGAACGAAATGGCAAATTCCCTAGTACCTGGTGAACTAGATATGGAGAGTATTGGAAGTCCAAGTCGAAGACTATCAGAAGAGACTTTGTTAGGAGGCAGTAGCGACTACGGCAGCCCGCGCGACCGTGATGATAGAGGTTCGTTTTAATACTTCACTAAACAAGAAAACTATTATTTCGAGGGACCAGCAGCGTAGTCTCATCTACGAACGAGTTGTGCCCTTTGCTTTATTATCGAGATCAATATTATTGCCGAGGGATATTTGTTGTACTTGTCTGCGTGTAGTTGTCATGTCGCTGACCGCTTGGTTTCTGGGCAAATACAGGTTTCAGCGAATCGCCATCCAGTCTCTTCGACTCCAGGCACTTTACCAGTTTAAAATCAACAATACCGCGAAAGTTCGGTGTTCTCCCACGCCTAAGGCAGCTGCTTGCTAGAATCACACTCTTCCTCCTTCCAAGTTTCATTTCTTCGTATTTTACAGGCGCTAGCACCAGTGAAAAGCTTGCACCGACAGCATGGCTAGACGGTCTTCGAGGTCTTGCCTGCGTTTCTGTTGTTGTCCACCATTATGCCGGCGAATACTCGAGGAAAATAGAACATCCCTACGACGGTGTTAATAACACTTGGATCATTCAGATGCCAATAATAAAGCTCTTCCACTATGGTCCGCCGATGGTCAAAATATTTTTTGTAATCTCCGGTTTCGTATTGACGGTGAAAGCCATCCGAATTACAAGAGTCGCGGGTTCTATCGACATGTCGGGTCTCATCAGCAATCTTTCGACATCGGTATGGAAACGTTTCTTGCGACTATATATTCCATGTGGTGCCGGCTTCATCCTCTGCGCTTTCATGATATCGGCAGGAATGATGGAGGCTGCCCCATTCGGATCGAATCCCAAATGGCTTAGCGGTCCTAGGGAGAGGCGACCGCCGACGAAAGACAATATATTCCAACAACTTGCTTTCACCTTTCAGGACTTTTACGTATTCGCGGTGGATCTTACGTTCTTCAATATCCGTGACAAAAAATATGCTACAGACGTACGTTGTTCTTGCCGCCCGTTTAGATTCTCGAGCTAACAACAGGCCTTATAGGGTCACTTGTGGACTATCCCCGTGGAATACAAAGATTCGATTTCGCTCTTCATCTTTGTCGTGGCGACCTGCCTGCTAAAGCGTGGGCTGCGAGTCTTCGTCCTGCTCCCGGTTTCGATCGTCGTCCTGCTCCTCTATAGGTGCTGGGACTTGTCGCTATTTCTATTTGGATACTTTCTTGCCGAATTACATAGCGACATTCTCGCCTCAACCGCCAGCAGCCTCCCCACTAGCAGTAACGAAAAGCCTGTGCAAAAGTCTTCACTGCTTACGACCATTTTCCACAGCCTCATCGCGATTATCGGACTATTCCTAGCCAGCTACCCACGCAAAGGACTTCCTTCCGAACACACCACCGGTTTCGAATTCCTGATCCCTCTGACACCCAAGAAATACCCACTACCAAGCGGCAAACGTCCTGATTTGTCTCAAGACTTTTGGCACAGCGTCGGTGCTATGTTGCTCGTCTGGGCGTTGATGTATCTGCCTCGTGTACAGAAGGTGGTATTGTGCAACAGAGTGGTACAGTACTTTGGGAAGATTTCATTCGCGTTATACATTATGCACGCCCAGATACAACACAGCGTTGGATACTGGACTGTTGTAAACGGCTTGAAGATGGTCGGGGTATGGCGGTTCGATGAAAAATCGGGGAACTGGGGCATCGCGCCAGGACATACTGATCTTTGGAACGCTGTCATAGTCGGAGGGTTCATCTTTATATCGTTCCCAGTGACGGTTTGGTCGGCGGATGTGTTTTGGAGAGCAGCGGATTTGCAGAGCGTCAGGTTTTTGCGGTGGTTGGAGCCAAAGGTTAAGAGATAAATTGGCATGTTTTCGGAGTTTTTGGGCTGTTTTCTTAAGTTTAATGGTGTACGGCTAGCGTTATGCACTTCTATGTAAAATTATACGTTTGCTTTGCATGTTCTTGTCACATCTATCCGTCCATACGGATATCTTACTTGATCTCGAAGAGAGAACTTCGAACTCGATATAATAACACAAATTAACGGGTTTTGATTCATATACACGCTGCAATTACAAGACATTTTATAAATGATTCTAAAAGACAGATGTCCCGCCTCTAAGGGATTAAACAGCGCTAACTACTGTTAATTCGGGAACCCGTTAAAAGCTAGTCTGTTTACAGAGCCCGCTCCGGGAGCAGCAATCTTGTTTTTCTGTGATGCGTTGATGATCTTGTTATAAACCGTTTGAGGTGACATGATCGTGCCCAGATTGCTACTAATGAAATAAGCTGCAAGTCCTGCGACGTGCGGCGAAGCCATCGAAGTGCCTTGTTCCCACTGCGTAGCCGTGTCCGAGGTCGCCCAGGCAGACAGAATGGAAACGCCCGGAGCAAAGAGATCGATGGCGGTACCGTAGTTGGAAAACGTAGCCTTCTGCTCACTGCCGTCAGGGGTAGTGTAATAATCAGTTGCTCCGACTGTTATAGCATTCGCGGCCGACGAAGGTGAATAGCTCGAGGCGAGCGCCTATAGATGCAGATAACAATGTTAGAGACTGACATGCCACGTTTTGAAAGTGTAACCCGGTTGGTGTGGTACTTACGCCGTTGTTACCCGCAGCTACAACGACGACAATCCCCTTTTGATAGAGGGCCTGCACCATATCGTTGAGAGCCTGGGATCTTACGCCGCCAAGCGACATATTCACGACACTCCTCCCAGGTGTAGCATACTTCGCAACTATGCCGAATCAGCTCAGTTAGTTCCATAATTCTTGTCATCGTTGCTTAGAATCGTAGGAGGAGTCTAGAAATGCTTACTCCAGTTTAGGCCATTGATTGTTATCGAGTCCTTGCCGTTTCCAGAGTCGTTCAATACCTTCACACTAACGATATTGGCCTTTTTTGCCACTCCATATGTTTTGCCTGCCGCAGTTGCTGCTACATGAGTACCGTGGCCGTGCTTGTCTGTGCTATAAGTACCTGCGACGGCATTAAAACCATACTTCGCTCGGCCTTCAAACTCCTATTCGTCGGACGTAGGCACATTAGCTGACAGAACGCGGGGGAACGCAGGGGAACTTGAGACAGATGCATACATTGTGTGTGAGCCGAACGCCGGTATCGACAACATAAATAGTTGTCCCCTTTCCTGCCCATGCAGCTTGGTACTGGTACGACCAGGCCGACGGTAATACCTTCCACGAAATACGGGCGAGATTCCATGTGGATCCCGTCTGCGTTATCGAGGTTGAGCATGTGCCCTCTTGTTCGACGTAGCTAACCTGTTCCACCGAACACATTTAGACGTTAGAAAATGCCAAAACACGCGGCGAATTGGGGGGGGAAAGCAAGTCGCATCGAGTTCTCACCTCTGGGGAGCGTAAAATTTGGCTCAGCGTTCGACTGTCGCATTCGACATGGTATCCCTTAAAGGATGCGCCAGTACCCTCGATGTCAAAGCTACCCTGGATTCCAACTGTTGTGGCGCGCGCGCGCAGACCTCGCCGTTTGTGGTATGTTGATATCCGGTCGGTATGTTCTCGCACTTGAGTTCCGTTTGTCGAGGGCTTGAATACAACAATATAACTGTTGGGGATTTTGCCGTTTCCTCCATAGCCGATGACGCTCAAGTCAGCGGCGACTTGGAGGAAGAGACCCGCGAGGGGGATTAACGACGCGAGAGGTGTCAAATGCATGGTTGCGATGAACAGAAAACGATGGGGGTTGCTGCTGTTGCTGCTGAAGCGAAAGTTGATATTTACATATCAATCTAATATGTATCAAATTATATTACTAGTCCCACTTTTTGAGACTCACGCCTTACTAGGCCGGATCTTTATACATCGCGCTTAAAAATATGCAGCCTCGTAATAGAGCCGCGAGATATTATCCAGATGAGGGTTTTCTGCACGATATCGAGATCCATAACGTTTACGAGGGGCTCAGGGGCCTGCAGCCTAGCGTCGACTCCACGCCCAAGATTCGAGAAAGTTATATTTTTCTTGGGGAGGCGAGTGCTGGCCATTGAGCAGCATAGGCAAGCAGAGCGGCCAAGCAGTTTCGACAGCGGCCAAGATAGTTCTGTCCGACTCAGAGGCTCTGGGTGCAGGGGGGAAATTGCCTCCGTGGATTGAAGCCAAAATATCCATCCCTATTGCTTTGGCTTAGGCAGTTGAGTTTACAAGCCGCGGGCCTTGGCTTAACGATAAATTTCACTTGCATCCAGAATGGTGTGTCAGTCCTGCAGCTTGTCAATACGATAACGTTAGTTTATTGATTGCCTGTGGAAATTCCTGCGTTCGAGATTTTCCGTTGGTGGCGCTGAAATTAGCTGTGGGCTGAGTGCATGCATCACGAGTTGACAGGTGATGCAGCTCAAAAACTGCGGGATTCCGGGAAACAAAATTGCAGAGCCGCGATCTTCGGTCCCTGCGCGCACGGCCGCCAAATTAAAATCGCGCAGGGGCACACACAGTGCAGAGGCCACCCCCATTCCCACACACAACGTTATACCATTACGCGAATTTGTTTACCAATAAACACGACATGCACATGTCGAGTCAACCGTACGCAATATTACTCGAACACAGGACAACGTTATGGCAGTTTAGTGAATACGATGACGAGAGAAGCTAGAAGCTCCGATATCACTTGCTAGCGGGTATATGCTTAGCGTCGGACCCTGAAATTGGGTTTACAGAGTATCGGTGCCCGCACAAACACAAGTCTGGTTACGAGACTGAGGGTTTGGGGGCATGGAGGAAAACACCGCCCGAATCGGCCAAACTTTAACTTTTGCAAGGGGTGGGCCTTGTCGGCCTTGCGTGAATGTTGCACAACGTCTGCGCGTCAAAAAAAAACATACGGTTTTTCATCCGGAGAGGCTTCGAGATTTAGCATCTGCTATTTTGGCCATTGGGCACGCCATATGCACGTGTTAGTTGACGAGCGAGCTCCAGGCAAACGTCTACACTCCAAACGACCAGGATTGAGGAATTGCTAGGTTCTGCCACGATCGATCGATCGTGGAGACCCCGCCTCGATTGGTTGACACCTACGGCCAGACCGATGCAGCTTACAAATCATTCGTTTGATACGTAGGTATATGCAGCGTCTGTCGGCATATTGTCCATGAATCTATCCGATTTAAAGTTATAACAAGCACAAGGCTATCCCAATTCTTTGCTTCGGCCAAATTCATAACCGGCAAAATTTTGTGTTCGCTCTCATTGGCTTCGGTCTGCAAGTGTTATGTTATTAATCCACCATGTGCAACTGGAGTTCAGCTGTCAAAATATCCGCGAACCCCAGGTGCAGTGATTGGTTAGAATCCTTCGACGGCTGCAAGATACTTGTATGATGTTATAACTGTCGCGCCTGCCAGATTTGACGGTCACGCCGCCGCGGAATCAGAGGCTATTTCGGCCACGCGATCACTCCGATGTGCGGGGTGTGGGGCGGGCCTCCTCGGTGGCAAGGGATGGTGTACGGTGCATTGAAAAACGCGCAGAAGCCAGTGGTGTCCTCTCCAGGCGACGGGCTCTTATTAAGATGGTGATACGCGAACGCAGCCTTGCGCTAGGATTGTCACCGGCTCCTCCGTAGCTGTTAACTATCAGGGTTGCAAGGGTTTGGGAGCAAATGTTAAGAGAGTTAGTCATTGCACCCAGCAAGAAAGCAGCAGGCGCGGACGACACTCTCAGTAGTTTGCGGATTTCTAGAAATCGGGGGGGTCTGGGAGAGTGTTCTCTTCATGGATGACGGCCACGCTGTACCGGACCTAGTCAGCGAATCTTTCGATCGATAGATAAAATCATACTTTCTAAGATACCAGAGATATCTGGGCCCGATTGGGCAGCAGTATTTGTAGTCAGTAAGACTTTTTACATTTGCTACCTATCTTGGAGACGTAGGGCCGTGTTCACATTCGGACGAAAATTTAAAGCATTCGAAGACGGCATTGGCGATTATGCGCCTACTACACTCTTCCAGATTTGCGATGAGAAGACACACACTTTGACGGAGAATAAAACGTCATTTATCTAGGATGCCGTCGGAGTACGCAGTCAATACGTTTCCAAAGACTGGACCCGGGTACCCGGCAGGCTCTGGTGTGAGTGTCAAGGTGCTCTTCCTCCAGACTACCATACACCGCGATATGGTGGATTCCAGGATAACTAGCATCTATTGCTACATAGTGTTACTAAACCTTGATGAAAGATACTCGATGTGTCAGCTCACCTCCAAGCAATTCCGAACCAATGCGTATAAGCACAGTTTTGACACCTGTTGGCAAGGGATGGATGAGAGTTTGTACTAATCTTAGAGTAAGAGCTTCAAAGGCCGCGCACGTTGAGAACGTGGATATAGCAAAATATGCTGGGTTTGTTGAATAAAGACTTCTTTGCCTATAGCAGTCAGGCTTCGCTGGGTAAACTACAGCTGTTTTGTTTACGAGACAAGAACTTCTTTCGGCATACACGCATGTTGGCACCATAACTAAAGCCGTCATGGGAATATGATACTACCGACGTTTACATTTCCTTTGATCGTGGGCTCCTACTTTGGCAGTCCGGTTTATATTCATGAGACTAGGCCGTGGCGCCTAAGAAGAAGTCTCGTCGACTGCGAAATGGCTATGATGCGTATACCGATAATTTACTGTTAGCCAGCTTGATGTAGCCGCAAGACCAGGCGCTCGAATCAGAGAGTTTGATGCCGGTGGGTTCAGCTGACGCACATGCATGACTAGACGCAGGGGTATTTACGTATCTTTGGGGGGGAGAGACATTACTTTTGACGAATCGATACGAAATGCATTGCACTGCCATTGCGTTACCATGGTGCGTCTAAACGCACAGCAAGCAGGAGCATTCAATCACATGAATCGTGACCATAAGTTATAGCGAGGCAACACCCTTAAAGCTCGTAGCTTGTCCACTAATATAAACGCGCATGAATCCGTTGTAATGTTATATGTGTGTTTGATATGCTAATTACATTATCTGATGATGATACATATATCAGAGATATCGCAAGAAAATGCCCAGCCTTCCAAAGAGCCCAAAGTCTATAAATGTATAACCGTGCGAATGAAGATGCAAGTTGAAAACGCTGATAACAAAAAGGACGGGAGACAGACAGACAGACAGCGTAGACCTGTAGGACTGAAATTACATACGTGGGAAGTATCAATTATGGAATACGCCTCCAACATTGCATCAAAAAAAACTGATCGCTCAGGGTAGCTGAATTCTACAAAACTCGAACTTCAAAGAGACCAACTTTCCGAGATATACTAGAAATTATGAAAGAAAATGTTGCTGGATATTGGAGGCGTGGTTATATGAACCACTGTTCGATCGTAACGTCGTACGGTTCCGTGCATTCGAGGTTTAACTCGGCCACGGGCCGCTCTTCGCGCCCGTCCCGCGAGCGCGCTTTGACCGTCACCGTCATCGTGCGCGTACACATCAGCCCGCCGAGCCTGAGAAACTTCTCGTCCCGGCTGCGCCGCAGTGTTTCCGACAGTGGGATCCACATCATCCGTAGCAGCTTTTCGATGGTAACGGCGGTATCGTCGTAGGGACTGGCATTGTTACCGCCTTCGCTGCCGGATATCAAGTCGTCGTCGCTGTCTTCATCGCTGTCGACGCGGCCGTGGGATGTGTTTCTGGTGCCGTCGTTTCGGGAGCGGTGATTATCACCGTTTTCGCGGTCGTCAAGGGTGATGTTGTGGGTGCAGCCGTAGCTGAGGAAGGCGTAGGTGCTGGTGAAGGAGAGGATGAGGTCGTCGACGTGGATTGCGGGACGGGTAAAGTTGATGCGACGGAGGAGGTCAGGTGGGAAGAAGCGGTTGTACACGCAAGAATCGACTTGGAAGAAGCGGTAATTGGCAGTGTTGCGCGCGATTGTCTTCCACCACTTGGAGAGGATGGGGTGTAGTAGACCGCAGACTTCGAGAGGAGGACCGGCATTAGACCCAGATGCGGGGGATGATGAGGGGTTAGGTTTCGGTATAGGCGAGGTGCTGCTGATGTATAGCGATGGGAGGGGCGGTTGAGGGGCTGCGGAGGGGACTTTGCGGGGCGGGGTGGAGGATTTGGAGGTCCATGTCTGCCAGGCTAGGATTGGCGAGGAGTGGACTAGATCTTTGAAGAACGGGTGAACCTGGCGGATGCTGGTGAGAACCTGTAGCGACGGGACGTGGCAGAGGACCAATTCGAGGAGTTCGGGAACGAAGAGGACGCGATGTGCCGCGGAGAGTTCGCGGGTTCTGTAAGCGGAGGTTGAGGAATCGGAGTTGAGGCTTTTAGAGGGGCTCGCGATGCTGCTTTGCTTGTTGCGGCGGCGGCGGACGAGGATCGACAGTCGCTGCGTTGCGCGTGTTGTCGGTGTCTCGGGCTGTGTTGCGGGCGTTGACGAGGACGGTTTCCGGCCAATTCTTCGTATCCGGCGGACGGCGTCGACGGCCTTTTCGAAGCGGGCCATCGAAGTTGAACGGTCTGCCGTGCGCCCGGCGACTCTGCTGTCGACGCTGTGCATCTGCGATTCGATTCGATGATGTAGGATAAGATTGATAACCAGAGCAATGCAGCAGCTGCGAAGTGGATTCGATGGACTCTGGGGTCAAGTCTAAGTACTGTCTTGTGCTACTCTGAGGGAATTCGAAATGCTGGTGTGAGAAAAAAAANAAAAAAAAAGCGCCAGAGAGTTTTTTTTTCTTTCTTCCTTCTTCCCGCTGGCCAGCAGACTTGTTATATCCCGCTTCTTCTTCGTCTGTATTATTATAGCTGCCAGCGAAGCACACACTTGCCGGCCGTGGAGAATTAAGCAAAGAGTGGGAGATGTGGAGACAGAACCAACCTCTCCGTCTCTCACGAGCTCCAGTCAACAGCAGGTTTTTCTGCTCGTGGCTATGTCTTGCCAGGTGGCCATGGCCGGTTAGTTATATAGCTGCCGAGCGAGTAATGTACGAACGGTACGTAGGGTACATGCGAGCCAACTTTAGCTAACTGTCCGATGGCAGACTGCGCTGCTCCTCTCCTGACCCGTCGATATTGGGCAAGCACAAGCAGCCCGGCGATGCGTACTGGTGCTTAGTTGCTATATATGCGTGACTGTAGGAGTTCATGTTTCACGTTGCTCCCTCCCCTCTCCCAAACTAAGCAAAGCAAAGCATGAGCCCCCCCCAGCAAAACTGCACTGGTATATTAAGAATTTAAGAATGCTAAGCTGCTTGTGTCCATCCGTGTAATGCAGATGCGAGATGCACGTCTCCGTTTTTGGCCGGGCCTGGCAGCTCGATCCGACTGGTACCGACGGCTCTCGCTTGTTTTTTTGTTTAAAATTTTTTTTTCCTCTGTCCGGTGGGTCGTAGGTTTGGTGAAGCTGCATACATCGTATGTACGGAACCTGTTTCCCCCTGTCGCTTGGAGCTCGCCTATCTGATAGACGAGTTCCGCACTTGTGGTTCTGGTTATGCTGCCGTCGGAAAGGGTCTGTCCATGCTGTGCTTGCAATGCAAGAGACGTGACCTTGGGCTAGACGGTCGAAATTTTTAGCTTGGTCTTGCAAGCTGGAATGACGCCCGCCGTCGCCACCACCGCCTCAGCATTCCGTCACCGTCCCGCTAGACGTCGGTGATGAATGAGCCAAGATGCTCAAAGTTAGATGTAGATGAACAGTAGTCTCATAAGCTTATGGCCCTGTTCCTCTCTTTCTTTCGTTTTTTTAGGCCTCTGTGCGTTCCATTGAACGTCGGCGGTATAATCCGCTGCAGCTCGTTCTCGCTAACCAGCTCGGTTGGCTGATGCACGTAATCAAGGAAGGGCAGGATGATTGCGAGCAGACAGGGGCCGGCTATCTTCGGTGAGCGAGGTGGCCTGTTGCAAGTGAAAAAAGTTAGCCAGCCAGCCGGCCAGCCGTGTCATCGTGAGATCGGTGGTTCTGGCAAGTTAGCCGAGGATGGCATGTAGTGCAATCTAACGTACGTATGCTTGATATCACGGCTCGCTAGGCAGCGAGATAACGAGCCTGCAGCCGTCGACGCCGATACCGTATCGATACGATATCGGCGGGGAAAAGAAATAAAAAGAAAAGCAGAAGCTGCATCATCGCTGTCCCGTCGGCCTCCCCGGAGTCGTTTTTTTCCCGCGGTGTCCAATCGATGCGATTGCTCGTGCTGACCCTTCGCGTTAGCTTAGCAGCCACATTCCCCTGCCCGCCTGCCCGCCCGCCTGCCCTGCCTGCCTTTACGGACAGCCAACCTTCACATGAACATAAATAACCTCTCGATCGAGCTACAGCTATAAATGTCAGAATCGGGTCAACCGCCATCACCCCTCTTCATCCCCGAGCTCTTGGAAGAAATCCTCCTCTACACACCTCCCGCTACCGTCGTTAGCTCCTGCCGTGCCGTCTGCCATC
This sequence comes from Drechslerella coelobrocha, assembly GCA_036971555.1. Taxonomy (NCBI): domain Eukaryota; kingdom Fungi; phylum Ascomycota; class Orbiliomycetes; order Orbiliales; family Orbiliaceae; genus Drechslerella; species Drechslerella coelobrocha. Next base: position 137,152 of record JAJTUH010000013.1, on the reverse strand, counting down.
ACTGGCGAAACCTCATCGATTCATCACCGCTGCTGAAGCGGTACACTTGGCGCAAAGACAGCAATGTTCCCGCTCGCAGACGTCGCCTCAAGGCCGTCGGTCGCACCTTCTCCCGAAACCCGATGAGGGCTGATGTCTTGTCCAAGTTTTGGCGCAGGATAAACTCAACCGACAATGGGCAGGGGCGGGAACAGCCGGCAGACTTGATGAGCGAAATCGTTCGTATCTTCCGGCCTGTCTGCCAGTCCTATAGACTAGCTGATCCGGCACCGACAAAGGTGTTCATCCACATCACCGTCCACGGATATGAAGGAAGGACGCTCGCGCGGCACTATCGTAGCGTATCGACAGAGTCCGAGCCACAAGTGGGTGATATGGAGGTGCTCCTGTTGCTAATGCAGGAGCTGGTGCGGATGAAAGAGGAGAAGCTGTATGTCGCTGGTGAGAGGAATTCGGTGGTCGCGGAAGTGACGTATTTCGTTCTGCTAAGGCGGTTGACAACGGGTAGGCGTCAGGAGTATGAAATCAAGGAGCGGGTGGACTTTCCGTACTACGAGCCGTGGAAGGCCAGCATTTTTGAGCTGGCCGGCTGGATAACTAGAGTGAGGCAAAAATTGGTCTGAATGGTCTGAAAGGGAATTGAATCGGCGTCCGACTTCCATATTTTGTAGTAGTAAGTGACATAAAGCTTTCTCATAGGCCGTGTATTCATATAGATATTGGTATGCTCATATAAACGACAAATATTCCACCCATGCAAAACTGCTTCCCAAACAAAACTCCCGTTATCATCATCGTCATCATAAAGTCATAAATCCACATAACCGCTTGAAACAAAAATCCAGGTATGTTAATTTTCGCAGAGTCAACCCAAAAAAGAGAGCCCGCTAAACCCTTGCTGGACACCTGCCGAGCCCTGTGTCCCAGCTTCCATCCCCAACGCCCGTCGCACATCCTTCCACGAATCTGCCATCAGGATCCCCCCACCGCTGCCACCGACGTAGCGTACCCGACGGCTGATCAGCTCCGTGTCTATATACACCCCCGCGACATCGAACGGTTCAAACAGTTGCAAGGTTATGGTAATCTGGGTGTCTTTCAGCGCCGCGTCATAATCGCCTTCACTCCCGACACGTCCGTTCGCATTCTTCTCCGGCGGTTCTACGAATGCATGGATGACGAGAGAGTAGTACCGCTCTTCCTCCACTTCGTCGTCCTGTTCATCCAAATCCATCTCATGATAATCCGCGCGTTCCGCCCGTCGACGGCCGTCTAACAGGGTGTTTACCAGCGCGTCGATGCCAACGTATGCGCCGGCGTAGTTGTAGTGGTACCTTAGGATGTCCATGTCTATACCTTCACCACTGCCGGCATATATCCAAATGTTTTGGGTGCGGTTTGCCGGCCGGATGAGGTTTCTCGATGGCTGGGGCGAAGGGTCTGCGGTGGTCGCTCCCTCATTGTAGTGTGATAAGCGGTCAAAGTCGACAAGCTTGGAGGCCATGAAAGATGATAGGTCTTCCTCGGCTGGCTGCTTTGGGTGTCGTCGGCGCCATTGTCGTTGGAGCATGTACCGCCGCCATGCCATGGCTATAAAGTGTATGGCGAGGGGGTTCAATTCGAATGTGTCCGTTGGAGTTCTACCCCATAGGCTGCGCGGCGGGGAAACGGCGGGTTCGGCGGCTGTCCATGTCTGCCACCGGAGGACGGGGGATGTGTCGATGGTGGATTTCCAGAGGCGACATACGCGTCGAGAGGAGGCGAGCAGTTCCGCCGGGGGGACATGGGAGAGTATCAACGAAAGGATCTCGGGGATGGTGAAAATGGGTGAGGGGCTGGTGGGGCGTGATGTTGATGACCCCATCGCGCAGCCTCTAGAAGTTGCAAGAAACCGAATCTATATCGACGGCCTCAGTTTAAACTTGGGACCGGAATTTTTTGAAGATTCAAGATCAAAGAAGATTTCCGAAACTTCGGAATCCCGGGCATAACAGCTTTTTAATATACGTCGACGGGCTCTAGATAAGTATATCTCGCCGTTCGAAGATACCAAAATTCCATGGCTCCTCAGCATGAGCAGCAATCAGGACTCTATCGTATTGATCAAATCAGGACTCGTTTGGCTAAATTAGTGTCGCGAGCTATTCCACACTGGTAAACTGACCCGAGAAGCGCTTAATCGAGCACAGCTGACCAGTACATCCAAAACATACATCTGCAAGAGCTCTCCCGTTTCATGTGAGATTGCTTGCTTGTGAAACGTTGCCCGTTCGCTCGACGCTCTGACTCCTCATCCTCGTAGACGGTTTCCACTGCACTCATGCTCTCATCGCAGCTAATACGACTCGGCTTCACGAACTAGAGCTTCAAGCTCCTTTTCTAGCCTCCTTTCTAGCTTGTTTTTTAGCTTCAGCTCCAGCTGTAAAGTTAACCGCGATCTTGCATGAACGCGAAGATTAAATTTTGTCCATGGAGCTCCCTGAGGTTATTTTAGTGCCCAGGGTCCACATTATCAGACCGGGATCCCATGGCCTTCTCTCTCGACATGGATGATGTTTTCCTCGAGAAAAGGTTTGACGAGCTGAACCTCTCTCCCACCAACAGCTGCCGTCATGATATGATCATGCGTGAACCGTCGGAGGCCGGTCGCAGTTGCACCAAAGAAAGGAGTCGAACAGGGATGCTGCATCCGGCTTAGTCAGGCTTCGACAGGGATGTGGTCTGATCCAACGCAACACATTATTTCTGACTCGGATGGCGGTCACCATAAGAAGCACAGGATGGCTACTCTAAACCCGATCAGTCGGCTCTCGGATGCGCATTGCATTGCATTGGGTATCAGAAGGATTGATTCTTGCATTCCATATCCCGGCTACGGTATCACTGGCTGGGGATTAATACAAAAGTAGCTTGGTGGCTAGCACGTTCGCATACTGTCGCTAAAGTTCAATGATTTTATGGATTTTTTCCAAGTCAACTTTTCTTCGCGGCACAATACAAATTGGGACTGTTGCACAAAGACACCATCCCAATTCCAAAGTGCCAACATATACGCGTTCAAATATTTTGTCCTAATCGGGTATGTATGTATGTATGTATGTATGTATGTATGTATGTATGTATGTATGTATGTATGTATGTATGTATGTATGTATGTATGTATGTATGTATGTATGTGTATATATGTACAATGTTTTCTAATTATTTACCATCTGCACCGTCCTGCTATTGCATTCACTGGCAACCCCAGCTCTCCCGCTTGTTCGGGTTACCGCCCTTATACACATTCTCCTGTGGCCACTTGCAGTGGTCCTTCTCCATCATCACCCCATTCTGAACCGCTCGCCCCACAATCCGTTCAGGCCCAGCCCCTTCCTCCACCCATTTCACCATACTCGATAGCACCCCACCGTCGTTCAAAGTATCCGTTCCTTTTTCGAATCGCAGCCCGTTGCCGGTGTACCATGCCCCGCTGCCTCCGGCGCAATGCGCGAGCCCTGGAATAGGGAAGAAGCGATAGAAAGCGTCTAGCTGGCTGGATTGTAGGGACATGCTGCGGGAAACGTGTTCGTAGTAAAGGTAGGAGTTTTCAGGGCTAATGTAGCCGTCGCTAAGGCCGTGGTAGACTAGAAGCTTCGAACCCGCGGCTTTCAGCTTGGTCAGGTCTTCCCAGGTGGAGATACCGTAGATGTCCGTTTTACTAAGGTAGTCAGCTGTTTTAAGAGAGTAGCTGTCGGGAGACCAGGAGGGGTCGTTGAGGACAACGTAGCGCATCCAATCAGTAAGATATGGTACCAAATCCGGTTCGACGTAGTGGGAGGCTCGCTGCACTTCGCTGCTGGGAGTGAGTCGTGGGAAGATCAGTGAGGAGTCGCTACCATAGTACGGTTCGTACATTTGGCGAACGGCGGCAACTTGCTGGGTTGTCAAGCATTTATTGAACTCCCAGGTCTGTCCTTTCTTGCACAAGGCCTTTTCTGGGCGTGGGATGCACTTCATTGGGTCCTCGAGGACGCCGTCGGCTACGCCATCGATCTTGTCGCATTGTGCAATAACGAGATCTTGCATAAAGCTCCATTGCTCGAGAGATAAGTATGTTGGGGAACCTGGCTTGCCCAAGGTTTTATACTGCTTGCCATCGTTGCTCGTCAAGTTGTTCCAGTTATTGGCTGGCGCGCCGACTACAATGCCATCGTAGGCTTCAGGGAATGTCTGCGCGATCCTCATGCCCTGGTAACCACCGGTAGAACAGCCCAAGTAGTAGGACTTGCGCGGCTTGGAGGCATAGAGGTAGGATGCCGTGTCTTTGCCAACCTTTGTCGCAACTTCGAGACTACAGAATGATTGATAATACCGTTAGCGGCCAATGATAACATTTATTAGTATGCAGGAATTAGATTGGCTGATCTTACGCTCGGTATATAAAGTCCTTCACGACCTCTGGGCGATTGAGGAATGGAAGGCCAGTGTCGCCCAAATGTCCATTATTGTGCCCAAATGTTGCGAATCCAAGGGAAGCGCCGTAATCCAGTTGTCCATATGGCACGCCTACGCATATAATTGTTAGCCGAGCGCACGCATGCTACCCGAATACAAGCTTTCCTATACTTACATCCACCGAGGCCTCCATTTCCTGTCATTAGGAACCGTTTGCTTGACCAGTCCGGCGGCAGGAAAGCCTCGACAATGACATTTGATGTGCTGCTCGTAGTTACACTAAGGCGTACGCGGCAGACATCAGATCCGACTGTTTTAGGTGCCCAGATGCCGCAGGTTGGATGGTTATCTGGGCTGGTGAAATTGGTGTCCTTAGGAAGGAATTCTGATATGAGGACTTTTACATTTTTATCTGGTCGGTAGGTGTGTATGAGATGAGAACAACGGGATTGAAAGTCTTGTGGGACCGCAGTGGCGGAGGTGAGAGGAGAAATTAGTGCAGCAGAGGCTGCGTAGACTACGGCGTACTTCATCGTATCTGATTGACTAATTCTGTAGCAGTCGTTGGGCTTGGGAGGGTGTTGGTAGGAGTTTATGTTGCGCATTCATTCTGTATTTATATTTAAATTTACAATATTACTATCTACACTACCCGCAGCTTTCATTGTGTTGATTGCATACCCGCGGTACCCTGTTCAGGGATCTCAAGCCTTCCGACCCGATAAAGAATATAGATAAAATGAAGGGTGTTTCCATGGCGCGATGTTACTTTAGAAATTGGTCTAGCGAAGCCGGCGAGCTAGAACAGTCTATTCGACCTGATTGAAGCTGGCGGCATCTTTGGCTTCCGACCTCCGCGATGGCGTTGAGTCTTGGTGGATTAGGAAGCTTTGCGGGTCGCTCCGCATAAACCTTCCCGATGTGTGCCTGTTGAGCTAAGAAGGGACACTACTGGCGACAAAGGTTTAGAGTCTCGCAATATGTTGGATCCCCTGCATATGTGGGCCTAGCGAGTACCTACCGATATGGCGTAGAGGTTTTACAGCTGCATCTGCGCGTGTAGCCCGTATTGGAAAGTGTAGATGCCTTCGTTGTTGCAGCTTGAAGCCCTTGTGTAATATTCCACTCGGTAACAGATCTCGGGTAGGCTCATAGAATTTATCATTGATTTTAAAATTTAATTACCTCGGCTCCCTCGGCCGAGTTTTATACAGCATAGTGCTAGAGACGACTCATTTGGTTGTGCACAAGATGTGATTTCATTTTTTCGCCGCGGCCGAAAGCTACAGCACTGGTCGTGTATCACGAGAGCCGGATCTGGCCGATGCCCCTGTAGGTTTTTTGTGTCACTGCTTAAAGATGATGTTCTTAGTGCCGCCGAAACTAACAGAATGATGGATTTTTTCCAAGTTTTACCTCCTCTTTGCGAAAAAAATACAAATTGGCGAGTGTTGGACAACCAGTCTTAATTACAAAGTGCCACACACACGGGCACTACGGCTATTTGAGACTGCAAATGAAACCCTTTTACAATCGAGATCCAATAGATAGTTTATGAGATTAGGGAATTATTCATAGGGCATTATTCGTAGGCACTGCTAGCAGTATATAGGAGGAGATGTAGATGTTTTCGAGATGGGTGAGCCACGTGGGAGTGCAAAGGTGGCACAAAATCGTGAGAATATTAGGCTTTTGGGGAGAGTGATTTGTTGGGACTGTGGCTTGTGGAACTGATGCGGCAGTAACGTTCGTGAGCTGACATGTACCATTAATGGCCATCAAGCGCTAAGCGCTGGTGACGACATGCCACTTGGCCGGCTACCCCTACAGAACTGAGGTTAGCATAGTCCATGGCTTCATGGGTCTACTGTTTATAGACCCGAGCCGAACCAAACCAAAAGCCGAGATAGATAATATCTTTAAATCGAAAACCGAACCGAACCGAACCGAACCGCTCTAGGTTATTCTTTAATTACGACCCAAAATTTCAAATATTATAGGCTAAGTAATAGTTATCATCAAATTATCTAGATTAGACTGTCGTCTATGGTGTATAAAGTATATGCTTGTGCTGTTTTGTCCAAGATACCAAGCTTTCTTACGTAATTCAAGAATATTGGCAACATGAAGATGTATTTCCATAACTCGAGTGTGTCCCGGAGATTATTCTAATGAATCAAGCGAGTTACTCTCGCCCGAGTCAAGTTGGTAGCATCAGCCTTAGCAGAGCGTCTTGGTGCCTGGGCTAGGAAGCTTTTGCGGGCCGCTCCGCGTAGACCTTCCCGATATGGATATCTATTGAGCCAAGAAGGGAAACACCATTGGAGACGACAGTTTAAAGTTTCAAATTATCATACCCAATTGCAATATCGCATGTTGGATTCCCTGCATATGCAAGCCTTGCGAACGGCCGGTCCATTGGTATGGCGTGCAGGTTTACAGTTACATGTGCATGTGCAACCTGGTACCCGCATTGGAAAGAGTGGATGGGCTTGTTGTTGCAACTGGAAGCCGTTGGATCCATGGATAATATCCGGTTTGGTAACAGTTTTCGGGTAGATTACTAGAATGTATTCTTAATTTTAACTGCCTCGGCTCTTCCGTCTGGCCCGTGTCTTCTACAAACCTTGTTTCTTGGAGGTACAAGGTCCGGATGCTGAATGTTTCTTCTCTGTACATACTTAATTACCCTGTAGACATGTATAGTAGATGGGAAAACGCGGGCGGCGTAGAAGCCCGAGGTCTAGAAGCCCGAGGTCTAGACGGTAACTCTGAATCACATTCGCCAAGTGCCCGTAAAGTTATTAGAATAGCGGACCTTATTAATCAGACAGATGAACGGCAACGGGATTGCAATAGTGCTCGCACTTGCGTTTTAGTGCAGCTATGCATCATGACTGCAGAACGTATCACACACAACACAGAACCTTGCCGCAAATATTATGAACCATTATGAGCGAATGTATCTACCAGTACATATTACGAAGTGTTATAATTTGTTTATACTGGTTCTTGATACAACATAGTACAATCTAAGTAGACTTCGCCACATAATATGTATTGTCGAGCAATCTTACCAGAGCTGATGTTGATCTCCATATCGTGGCATCGGTACTTGCCGACTGCCGGTTCGAACAGTTTGGGTGAGGTTACACAAGCATTGCAACGCGTCTTACATTATATGACGGGCCTGTGGGCAACGTGGCGTCAAGCCCCGTCAGATGAATTTACAATCATGCCGATTATACGCATAGACACAAGGCAAATCAATCCATAGCTACGACGCCAATTTTGCGAAATGGCTATAAAACGACGGTCGGGGGTTCGTGTTTGGATCCATCATACTCCAACAAATTGGTCGAATATTATATTAACTTTCCGGCTTTCGTATTTAATATTATTTCTACCGAATTATTATCACACTGCGCACGCACTCTTATCAATTTCTACCGGGCAACTTTTCAAAATGATTGAGTGGAAAGTGGTCTGGCGAGATGACTTTGAAGGTGCCGACGGCTCCCTCCCAGACGAATCAAAATGGAACATCATAGTCAAAGGCCCCAACACAGATAACGAAGAAGTTGAGCACTACACTCGCCACACCGATAATGTCTCCATCCACGACAATACTCTAGAAATCAAGCCACAGCATCATGATGGCAGGTGGACCTCCGCTCGTCTTGAGGGGAAATCTGCATTTCACTGCCCTGATCGCGAAACGTTCATGCTGAAGGCAAAAATCCGCACGGGTACTGCTCCACCTGACAAGCAATCCGGCATCTGGCCTGCGTTTTGGACGCTCGGCAACGACCTTCGCACTGATGGTGTGAAATGGCCCAGATGCGGTGAAATGGACATTCTCGAAACTGCTCATGGACAAAACTATAGTCTTGCGACGGCGCACTACGGTGCTAGCGAACAGGTCCTCGGCGGTAGTGGAGACCCGGACGCTAAACGCATGTTCAACACGGATGAATTTCATACTTGGACCTTGATGATTGATCGCGTAGCGAGTCACTGGCAAGATGAGACGATGGCGTGGGAGTTGGATGGTAAACAGTGGTTTAAGATTTCGGGTGGAGATGTGGGAGATGAAAATCTCTGGGCGGCGCTTGCGCATAAGGATATTTTCCCGGTGTTGAATGTGGCTGTTGGGTCGAACTTCCCAGGCGGTGGACAGCCCAATGGGCAGACGGCAACGGGGTTAGGTGGTGGGCTGCAGGTGAAGTACGTGGCGGCTTACAAGACTGTGCCACCAGCTTTGAATGTTCAAAACGGTAAATAGAGAGGGTGACATCAAATTATATATCTATATCGCTTCCGTCGAGTATGGTGTACTATAATCGCCAAAAGTCTGAGGGTTAAATATACGTGTATTGTAATTTCACTTATGTGAGTCTGCCTAGTATACTCTCGCCCTAGTAGATCTATGATCAGTAACATTATATGTTGACGTTGGGACCTGTTTCTGTTATTAATATATATTTCGGTGTGCTACCTATCATATCGCAAGATCAAAAATTACATATCAAAATCTTAGGAATGTCTCGGTGATGTATTCGTAGACAGCATACGGGAGATATTGTGAGCGAATTCCAAGAGTGCAGCGGCGTTCCCCAGACTTGGGGCCTTCGGTGCGCGTTTGGCGTTCTCCTGTTATCTGTTCCGTACCTAAATGCTGAAATATGAGGGGTCCGACCGTATTGCCGAATCCGATTCGCTGCTTCATTTAGAAAAGGAAACCGAAAGCTTGTCATCGCTAGACCACCGTAACGCATGAAGATAATCTTGGGATCGTTGTGTTCCAGGGATCAGGATTAAAATGTGTTGCCGCATGTTGGACTTTTTGCCCCAGCCGCGGCAGTGCCGCTTGTTGGATGACATCAACAGCCTCATATTTCGACGTCACTAAAAAAGCCTTTTCCCACCGTAGAATCAAGTGCATCAATCGACGTAGTAGTAACGACTAAATTCCGTCAATTGATCCTTTTTCCGGGTTTCCGCAGTCGAATCTCAAATGCCTCCATGCCGTCACTACATATTACCAAATCGGGGGGTGAATTCTCCAGCATTAAAAAATAGCTTTATCTCGTACCCCACGCACCAACCGTTTTGTCTTTCATTATATTCTTCCAATTCAAAAGATCTACCAGGGCACTTCAAATAGTGAATATAAACTCAATTGCAACAGAAATTCGACTGATTCAAATTTCAACCTCAACAACTACGTCATAATGGCTAATGCTGCCGCAAATTTTATCGAGAAGCGACTAGGTGAATATGCCGAAGGTACGGCTGCTAAAGCTGGTATCAGTAACTTTGGCCTCCAGAAGGATTCCGCCGACCCTTCAGGGGACAAGATGCTAGCTCTCACTTGGGAAGGAAAGAATAAAGTCAAAGTCGTCGAAACCGCGAAACCCAAGCTCCTAAATGACGACGACGCCATTGTCAGAGTAACGGGGACTACGATATGTGGTAGCGACTTGCATCTGTACCATGGTGCCGTTATCGAGATGAAAAAAGGTGACATTTTGGGGTATGAGGAAATGCTGTCTTGCACCTTCTTTTAGACACATGACCGCTGACATGAGCGATTTAGACACGAATACATGGGTATCATCGAAAGCGTGGGCACTAATGTTAAAAAGGTCAAAGTCGGTGACAGAGTTGTGGCTTCCTTCCAAATTAGCTGCGGGACTTGTCGCTTCTGCGTCCAGAAGCTGTCATCTCAATGCGAGCGTACTAACAACTCATCCGTTGCGAACGCCATGTACGGGCATCGGACCGCTGGCGTGATGGGATACAGCCATTTTGCTGGCGGGTATGCTGGTGGACAGGCCGAATATGTTCGAGCACCTTTTGCGGACACCAATTTGCTTGTATTGCCGAATGGCATAACCGATGAAAGGGCATTGTTTTTGAGTGATGTTCTTCCAACGAGCTACAATTGCGTGGAAGACACTCATATCTACGGTGGAGAAACTGTAAGTGTTGATTGCCTCGTGCTAATACAAGAAATATGTGTGAAACTGTGATACTAACCGGGGGATTAGGTTGGAATCTGGGGTATGGGCCCTATTGGACTCTTCGCTGCAAAGTGGGCCTTTGTCAAAGGCGCCAAGCGGGTTATTGCCATAGACTCTGTTTCTTGGCGTCTCGGGTACGCGAAAGCCATGATCCCAGAGATCGAAATCCTCGACTTTTCAAAGGCCAAGTCGGTCCCAGAGGAACTGAAGAAGATTGCCCCTGGTGGACTTGACGTTGCCCTGGAGTGCGCTGCTGGAGAGTATCCAAAATCTGTTGTTCATAAGATCGAGACCGCTGTCGGACTGGAAACCGATTCCTCGGATATCCTGAACGAAATGATACTCAGCGTACGACCGTACGGGAGAATTGGAATAACGGGTCTATACACTGGCTACACCAATCACCTGAATATCGGCGCCATAATGCAGACTGGCATTAGGCTGATAGGTTAGTGTGCAACCCTAGTACAAAAAAGAAAGCAATTACTAATGAGGTTTTGATGACCGTAGGTAACGGCCAAGCTCCGGTTTTAAAGTACTGGGAGACTATTTTGAACGACTATATCGTCCCGGGAAAGATTGATCCCAACCTCATGATTAGCCACCGAATCCCACTAGAAGAAATGGAAGAACTCTATGCAAAGTTCGACAAGAGGGACCCTAACGATGGTATCATGAAGGTTTTCGTCACAACAAAGTTTAGTAGTCCACCGGGCGATGGTTCACCGCAGTTGACTAGCTTGAAGACACCGAACACTTAAGAGTCGTATATATCGAGCTGTGACAAGGGTCACTGCGGTATCAGGCGAGATAAGCGAGGCATGGCTTCTATTAAATTTGTTTACAGCCTTACATAATGGTTTCGGGCACAACCGAGTGTTGCTGAAATTCTATCGTATCATATGATTGTCTCCATACCCATAGTTCACGAACGCGAGAGACTAGGCTCTAGAGTGCTCCACATACACCTTTTGAAAGGATTGATACGCCTGAAGCTCAATTAATTAACTTACAAATGCAATTACGTAAAACCCCGTGTAGAGAGCACCAGGGCCGGAGCGGGACGAGTAGAAACTAAGCTATGTGCGTGCTTGGAGCGCAATAGTCTTTGCTCTAGTTCATGTAGCTTTATCGAGCGCTGCATACACGTGTGAAAACCTGTGGCAACGGTCATGTTTCATTGCCAAGAGGGCCCACTATATATTGGCTGCTTCTTCAAGCTGCGAGAAATTTTATGATTGGGTGTCTGCGGCGGGTGTGGGCCGGCGGGACGCTGTATTCAAGCTGCGTTGCGAGTGGTCCAATTGTTGGAAGGCCGGGTTAAGCGGCATATATGCATATCATCGGTTAAAAAGTAGCATTTGTGGGGTTTGTCCGCATCCCCTGCGGATACTGACTTATGCATTGAGTTCTCTTAATATTATATTCATTTTCGTTATAAGAGCTCTCTCAAGGCAATAACGCGAGTAAATTTACATCGGCGTAGACGCAACTTCGGGCGACTGATCCCTGTAAATGCTTGTAGAACCATGCCCATGTTGCATCTTGTTTAAAGGAACGCCACGTCTGAGGAAATAATCACATCCCACTCTAGTACCAGTTTGTCGGATATTTGGGATTCTAGTCAAGCAAGTCTTTGTCTTGAACTCTAATTTTCCTGCTCTAGCTTTTGGTTTAGGGCTGAAAAGTTTATTGTATCGACGTATCAGAGGCGAACATATCAATATGATTAAGCTAATTAAAGTTGGAGAGTTTCGTTCCCGCTAGGCGGTAGGTTTCGGCAGCATCCGTCGCGCCGCTGGCAAGTAAAAATGGCACTATGGGAAATTAAAATCTAGCTTGTGCCGTGGTGGGGACATGTATCGCTTTTGAGAGGGGAAGCTGCGAACTCGTTAATTCCATCTTTCCTGTCCAATGGTTTTCACCAATTGTGAAAGCCCCACAACATCAACAACAAAACCTGCAGTACGCTAAATCTCACTGCCACTACCTTTCCCCATGATAACTGTCAGTTGTCAGTCTAGGGACTATTAGAAGAGTTGTCAATTCATTCGCGGGTTTCAAATCCGCAAATTTGTGATCATAATTAGTGTCTCTAGCAAGCTTCTGTATCGGTAGCCGGACTTATCCGACTTGTATCGACGGAGAAGGAGAATTTCATAGCTTTGCATTCGCTGCATCCTCCAGAGGCCAATATTGCCTCTCGTAGCATTAGATGTCTGCTATAGACTTCTATGTTAGTGCAATCAACCAGATCAATCCCTATAAATACCCGCTCTTGTGCCTACCTTGGAGTAAAAAATATCTAGAACAAGCCATTCTGATAGTCCTCTTTACACAGTAAATAAATAAAAAACGGTTAGGACTATAAATACAAGGTCAGTAGGGGATTTCCGGCTCTCGATCTTAAATGGGTTGGAATATCACATGCTCAAATACGCTTTCTACAGTCTAGTTTATTTTGTAGAAGACTTTACCTGCAATGCATCTCGCGAGCACAATCCTAGCAGCAATCGCTGTCTTTAGTGGAACCATTTCTGCGAGCACAGCGCCGTGGTATATAGCTTCAGGGGTGGATGGGCCCTTTTCCCTGCAAATCGAATCGGCTGATGAAACATGGGACGGAAAATATTTATCATACTGGCCCTTCCGGAACTCCAGAGCATGGTGGGTTTAATATATTGTTGAAAAGTCAGTGATACGATAATGGCTAAGAAGATACTTCGACTAGGTTGACTCCATGCACTGCTCCATTCCCATTTTTTATCGATCCGGGCAATAATAACACCGTTTTCTATGCCCCCTTTCAAGATTCCAAATGCCTAGTACGGCTTCCTACCGATACTACCAGTTGGGGTGCGGTATGGATGGATAGCAGCTCTACCCCGAGCGGTTTCAGCACAACGGATTTCTTCTTTGACAGCAGTGATTATTTCGGGTGGAATACTTATACGGACCAGTGGTATATATGCTTTGAGGATGCGCTTCCTGGCACATTCGACCCTGATAATGATTTGTGGGCTCTCTGGTGGAAGGATGTCTCACAGGAGATACCCGAGTATACCTGTACTTCAGTAAATATAAAGAGGCAACCCTGGAGTCCAACTTGTTAGCGTTATATTGCACCAACGAAGTGTGTATATATAGATTACCTATCCGTCAGAATTTGGGTGAGAAGGCGAGGCCTGAAAGGAATGAAACCGCATCAACCTCAGGGATAGCGGCCTTGCGATGATAGTTATTTTGCCTCTCTTCTTTCGAGCTCAACCTTTTTCGTTGCTCCAACCACTAGCCACTATTCAAATTTCCTCTCTTTTGGCATATTTATTGTATAATTTACTACTTGCATAATTTACTACTTTAACTAAATTTTACAATAATACTGTCTAGCTGTTTATCTAGAGACATCTATGTTATCAAAAAAACTGGAATACCAACAAAACCCTAAGCACAATAGTTTGTACCAATAGTTGACTAGCACTATCCAGATGGATAAATAGTTTAATCAAGTCCTAAAATTATAGTATTGGCTAGTGAATTGTTAAGTATTAATGGGTGGTTCTCCTTGAGTGTTTGCAGGCATTAATTCGCCTGACCATAGCGTTACCACAGCTGAGGCCAAATTAAAAACATAAACAATGATCGCTTAATTTGTCGAGCTTGAGGTTACAAAGGAGAGGGGTAGGTCCAATAATATGCGTCATCCGATCCTTTTGTATCAGTCGCATTTTCGCCTATATCTTCTCAACTTCCTCAGCGTTGTGAGCCTCAAGCTCAGACTTTTTCTCTGAAGCCTCAAGATCAACTTTCCCACCAGCACGAGGGCCGTCAAACAAAATAGCGATATCCTCCAAGGACGGGCCTTTGGTCTCAGGAAACAATATGTACACGCCCAAAAATTGGATGACAACCCACACAATAAACACGATGTAAAATTTTCCATTGGATGTTTTCAAGACCAATTGGGGTAGTGAACTGGGACAGAACACCAGCGCAGGTTTGTGCAAAATAGAAGACAGCCAAACCGGTGGTACGCATTTCGTAAGTTAACACTTCCGGGATATAGAGACCAAGATTACCGTTCAAGCCAAGGTTGTAAGCTGGGGAAAAGAGGTACAGAAAAACGACGACAGCATAGCCAGCAGCCTTGTTGCCGTTGGTTTGGAAGAGGGCGCTGCCAATGGTGATACATATGTCGCAGATCCAGATTGCAACGAGGGACCAGAGGAAGAGAGTGCGCCGGCCTACTTTAGCTGGAAGGGTAGCGAAATAAAGGGCGCTGAACCAAGACAACATTTGGGATGTCGCATTTATGAGGGTTTGCTGGAGATCAGTGGTTAGGCCGACAGATGCCAGGATTGGAGCGAGATAGTACGAGACAAATGCGTTGCCAGAGAATTGGGAGATGATGGCAGCCCAAATTAGAATGAGAGTTCTCTTTCGATTTCCCGGGGTCTGGACAAAGGCAGCGAGATTTGCGATATGTTTCTTAAATCCCCCACGCCTGGATTCGTCCATCTCGACGGCGGCCTGGATTTCTTCGAACTCGAAGACTGCAAGCTCGTCCGTTGGATCGTTATCACCATGATATCGAAGGATCATTTGCCAGGCCTCGTCCTTTCGGCCTTTCGAGACTAACCATCTAGGGCTTTCAGGTACCCTGAATAGGAATAGTGTCAGAATTTGATCAACAAAATCACTTAGGAGGGCAAAATGTGGCTTACCACCAGACACCAATGAATTGAATCAATGATGGCAAAGCTTGTAGGCCAGATGGAATACGCCATGCAGCGCTGTTGGTGATACGGAACGTTCCAAATGTGGTCCAGCCGGCGACAATAGAGCCAAGGGAGTAGAAGGTTAAGAACAGAGCGGTAGCGGTGGTACGCTGGTGCGGATGCGCAATCTCAGTTACGAATGGAGAGCCAACTCCAGCCGTAAGGATGCAGCCGGCACCTAGAAGGACGCGCGCCATAACAAACATGGCCAAATTGACCGCGCCTGCTTGCAGGGCACCTCCCAGTACCGAAACGGCAGCGCCGAGAGCAAGGCCGATCTTGCGACCAAAGCGGTCACTGACAACTGGAATGAAAAAGACGCCGACAATTCCACCCAAAGAGTAGGCTGCGTTGAGAAGGCCAAGAACAGCACCCTTGGGGGCTCCAAAATAATTGCGCCATTCGCTGACGGCCTGGAGACCGTTCATCATCGAGCCATCAAATCTAGCGTGCACGGCGCGCCGTTAGCGGACTTCAAAGCTTGTTGGACGTCCCCTCTGCCGTCAACGCAACGTTAAGACATATGCATACCCCTGGGAGAAGATTGATAAGAGTGGAATGAGCAACAGGAAGTTGAGTGTACGCAGGTCCTTGTATCGCCACCATTTAGAGGTGTCTATCTTGCCTGTGGGCATGAAAGGTGCGGCCACTTCGCCGGCGTTGTGCGCGCGCGGAGCCATGGTGATCGCTGCTTTGAGGTGCGATAGAAAGTAAGTTAGGACGTGAAGATGAGAGGAAACTGCTACCCGATGACAGCTAAGATCGATAGTTTAATCTAACGAGAAGCCATCCAAGAGCGGGCTTACCAAGATTCTTTATACAAGCAGTCCGGACTTTTTTCGCGGAGTATCTGCGGAGAGCCTAGGGCATCTCGTCTCAATGTCTCGCGAAAGCGGTTTGCGGGGTAGCTGGCAGGCGAGAGCACATGCATGGCTAGCTGCCAGCAGAGGTAAGTTCCGCATGGCTCGCCACGAGGTCGAAGCTCTGTCTGGAATATCACTGAGATTGCAGAGGGGGGCGAACTGCAGCTGAATGTTCTGCGGTTGGTCGAGATGGCATTGGTTGTGGTCGTGGTCATGCTAGCGGCATCTAACATACCCCGAAACATATCCCGAAGTAGCGGCGGCGGCGGGACATGTTTGTCCGCAACGCCCGCAACGTCCGTGCAACACGCGTGTGCCGCCAAGCTAGGCAAATGCAACAGGAAGCACCGTTTCGGTAAACATGCAGTATACGGATAAATCCGCCGTATGAACGTCGACGACAGCAGGCAATGTGGAGAGCTGTGGACCGGCTCATCTCAGGCAGCCGGCGGCAAGTGGAATGGGGATGTGCCGCGGAGAGAGAAAATCAGGTGTGTTTTTCGCAAAGATGACACGATTAGCGCCATGACAGTGCGATGCAATCTTTCCATAAAATTAGTTCTCTTCGTCGACACTGCAGACATCGGAAACGTAAAATTAAACCGACGCTCCTCATATTGTACTGACACTGCCTTCTCGCGCTATCACCTTCTCACCATCCTATTGCTACTCATTGCTGCAGCTGTTGCATTGAGTGATTTCTCGGCAGCCACCTACGCCATCGCCAAAACCCCTCACTTCACATGGCGGCTAGGCTCGTTGATATCGATTGGATGTGGCATCCAGACTTCACCGAAGAGCACCCTGGTACAGCTGGACTCTTCGTCCATTTCCGAAAAAAATTGGTGCTTGAAGATCTTCCAACGACGCCTTTGAAGATTCAAATAACGGCGGACACGAGATACAAGCTGTACGTAAACGGCCACTTGATCACAACCGGTCCAGTGAAGGGCGACAGGAGCCTATGGTTCTACGACGAAGTCGATATTGCCCCATCGCTGAGGATTGGAGAGAACAAGGTTGCAGTCCACGTTCTGCGCTTCTTTTATGCTACGCCTTATGCATCTAGCTTTCCTCGACTGCCCGTCGGTGGGTTGATGATTAGACCTGTTGAGTGCGTAAACTTCTGGTCCACTCGACTCCAGAGCAGCAGTTCTTGGGAAACTGCGATAGACTGGTCCACCATTCTCCCCGTGGAACTAGTTGAAGACGATTTTCTACACATATACGAAAGCCATAACAGCATCGACGCCGCAGCTTCTCAGCAGTTGGAATGGACGCCCGCACGGGTCCATGAATTCCAAGCATCGACGGGCCTTGGCTCGCCGTGGAAACTGTCTCCGCGTCTCATCCCTCCTCTCAGATTCCAACCATCAAGGTTCAGTGCGATACAAAACATTAAGAGTCCGATTTCACGGGCTGCATGGGAAGAAGCGTTGGTTGGAAAACAGAGCGGTGTTACGTGGTCCCTTCATAACGGCCTCTGTCTTCCGGCGGGTACGAATCATTATTTGCAGCTGGAAGTCGAAAGTCATACAACTGCCTTTTTGAAGTTTTGCTTCAAGCGGCCCAGATACGGAGGTAGTATCATTAAGATAACCTACGCTGAAAGCTACGAGAATCCTCCTCGTTTGGTACCCTACCTTCGCTCCAAGGACCACCGTCGCGACCATACGAAAAACTTATATGGCCCACAAGACGTCTACACATTCCGAGGCGCTGAGGATACCTCTCGGCTTGGATATGATGAAAACGAAGAAACGAGAGAAACTTTCGCGCCCTTTCACTTCCGGACCTTTCGGTTTCTTGGAATTCATATCGTCGTCGGAACCACAGATTTGGTATTCCAAAGCATTGAAATCACCACCGCTAATTACCCACTTGATGTTCACGCGAGCTTTAGTGGTGGGAAGCCTGGTCACGACGACCATGAGACCGTGGAGAAACTGTGGCTGACTAGCATTCGGACGCTCTCTAATTGTATGCACGACTGCTACGAGGACTGCCCGTTCTACGAGCAGTTACAATATGCTATGGACATGCGGAGCTCTGCACTCTTTACTTACTATGCTTCTGGCGACGACCGGTTAGCACGACAAGCTTTGATTCAAATCCACAGCTCCTTCGAATCTTCTCTCGGTCTTACTTCCAGCCGGGCTCCGTGTCATCAACCGCAGCTTATTCCCCATTTTTGTCTTTATTGGATCTGCGCGCTCAGTGATCACTACACGTTCTTTGGCGATAAGTCCTTCATCCGTCAATTCGTTGCTGTTATCGATGGCATCCTCAATTACTTCGATTCCCGGATTGACCCACACTTTCGACTAATATCAGCGAAAAGTTCATCTGGCACATGGGACTTTACAGACTGGACTGAAGAGTGGCGTCCCTACGGCGTTCCACCCGCTGCAGAACGCACTGGCTTCTCGACTTACACTAACTGCCTCTACGCCTATACCCTTAAAAATGCAGCTGCCATGCTCCAAGCCCTCAGTCGCCCATCCCTTGCCGAAGAATACCTGAACCGTGCAGGGGTAGTCGTCAAAGCTGTTCAGATCCATTGCTTTGATGGTACCCTATTTACCGACGGGCTAGCCCAAACCGCAGATCCCGACACGGATTACAGCGTCCACTCGCAAGTCTTCGCCATACTTAGCGGTGCCGCGTCTGGTTCCCTTGCTAGCCATATTATCGCACAGTCTTTGTCTCCATTCCCCATATCTCTGTTGAAGAACGATGGGCAGTCCAAGAGAGCCGCACCCAAGAGATTCACGCAGCCTTCGATCGCCATGTCATTCTACACCTTGCGTGCCCTCTCCCTGACGCATTCACCCCCTCTCTACGAATCCTATTTCCACCCTTTCTTTGCTCCCTGGCGAACTCAGCTTGCCCTTGGCCTTACCACCTGGGAAGAAGACGCGGTTTCTCAGCGCTCTGACTGCCATGCCTGGGGTTCTACTCCTATCTTCGAGTTCTTGGCCGAAGTTGCTGGTGTCTCTCCGGCCGAACCAGGATGGGATGTGGTGAAGTTTCGGCCCCGGTTGACGTTGTTTAAAGAGGTGGAAGCAAAGGTACCTATTGGGAAAGGGAGGGTGGCGAATGTAAAGTGGCAGACGGATCCAGAGAGCGGAGATGTAGCGGTGAATTTCAAGGTGGATAATGCGGATGAAAGCCAGGTGCCAGTAGTGTTAGAGTTACCGGGTGTGATGTTCCGGACGACGTGTGGTGGAGGGGGGCTAAGTTTTGTAGTCAAGGGAGAGCGGATGGCAAAATCGCCAGCCGACGGATCAGATAGCGGCTTTGATTCGGCATCGACAGACGAAGGAGATGGCAAGGCGAGAGAGAAAAGGGAATTTTAGGGGCCTGTGTTCACACGAGCTTTCCTTTTCAGTAACCGTTGAATTTTCCATGTTGAATATTATTTTTTACATTATTATTAGGATAGTTTGTATGAGACTGTAAAATACATATACAGCAGGTAAAATCAAGTTTGAAAAATAGATTGAACAATTTGAATTCCGTTGCCGGGAGGCCGCTCCATGATTTCAGGATAGGCTTCATGTATGTAATCTCCTCCGTCACTGCTGGTACCCCGACGATGTAAACAAAGTCGCGCTGAACCAATTGTCTGATGCGAGTTGCAACACGTCGAATGACTCCTCCGGTATAGCAGCACTGCTAAACCCGGAGGCCATTTGCGCCTCTGCTCCCGTATTTGTGTTCCCCTCAAAATCAGATATTATCATTGAGTCGATATCAAAATTTCTTGCTCCTCCAGCCGTTGCTGCAGTATAGATCACTGGATCGGGTCTCGACCGCTCCTCTAGGTCTGAGGCTGGGATCCGTAGATCCGTCACCGCGAGGAGTACATTTTGCGACAAGGGGCCACCGCCATGCTGCCCGCCAGGTGTCAGTGGAGCGGCTGTGAACTCCGCCCCCGCTTGATTTAACAGACGCCAATAAATTCCGCTTATCTGCCAGTACCGGCTCGACTTCTTGAGGCAGTCAAGCAGGATATGGAATGAAGACATGTCGCGAATATCGTTGCTGCGGTTGCGGACAAGAATGTAGCGACATGCAACCCACAGAGCCCAACCAAAAGGCCAGCCGAGCCGGTCGTGAAGATCCTTTTTGATCTGAGAAACAATTGCGCAAAGGATATCAAGGCTTTGGGTGCATTGCCAGTGTGATTCGCCGTTATGTTGAGAGAGTTGCGAGTCGGTAGCGTCGCCTGGAGGGTAAGCGATCGGCCCGTGTAGATGTAGGACTAAAGCGTGGTAGTAACCGTGAAGCATCACCAAGGCGGGCGGCATATGGGCGATAACAGGCCGCCGATCGACAGCATAGTTGATTGTTAGACAGGCCGGGAGGCCTTGAAACCATGCTGTGAGTTCGGAGGAACAGGAACGGAAATTTTGGGACCAGTGGAAATCTGGAGATTTGACCGGTTGAGAGAGACGTTGTAAGTTAACGCTATGAACTTGTCGCGATATATCCAGAAGCTCGAGTTGAAAGCTGAATATAAAAGTTGGGGTGATGGCCGAAAAATCACGTTCGTCGGGAGGGCTTACGCTGCTGCCTTCGTATGCAAAGCTCGAGGGCGAAGCTGGTGGTTCTCTCCAAGTTATGTTTCTAGAGGACAAGAAGTATTTAATACAGTCCGCATCCAGATCCGAGAGATGGCCCGTAGTAATGGTGATGTAGGAATCGAGGGCGTAGATTCCCCAAAATAGCCTTCGTCGGTGTACCTGGTCGGTATCGTTCAATGCTTTATCGACCCGATCCTCGGCTGACGTCCTAAATACACGGTCGCCGATGGACCTAAGCTGCACCGAAAATTTGACGGCTATAGACAAAGCGCCCCACACTTGAGGTCCGTTGGTCATCCCCGATAGATCGAGTATTAGCGTGGTTAGGGCCTCTAGGGATTTTAGAGACGGCTCTTCCAGGATGTCGATAAAAATCCTTCGCTTGGAATGGGTCCAAAAGGCGTCACTTGACTTGCGATCCAGTCGCGGGTCGCATGAGAAAGGTATAGACGCCCCGAATAAGCTGTAATGTAGGAGAGGGGTACTCTTCATCGATCCCACATCCAAGAACACGCGCTGCGCATCGAGAAACGGAAGCCATGGATAGATGTGTCGGAAAAATAGAGAAGATACTGATAATAGCAGGTCGGCAGGAGGGTTTTTCTCGACCACCTGTCGAGTCTTCTCCAGCGTTGCGAGCGGCTGTACTTCGGGATTCTGGCCTGCAGGAAGCTCCTGATCCTGGAAGAGTAAGTTGGGAGAAAACCTCTGGTATCCGAGGTCGTCGACTTACAGGCTCTGGAGATTTTATGGGGTTTTCTCGTGCTCTTCGCACCTCATCTTCCAACCATGCTATCTCACTAGTTAGCGTCATGGTAGAGAATGCATCAATCTACTTGTGCATGCACACGTATCAACCGCTTACCAATCTTGTCTTCTAAGAACTGGCGCTGACCAGCAGGAAATCCCGGTTTTCTACGACTAGTGTACGCGCAGGCAACATGAAGACGCAGACATCGATGGCAGGACGGTTTCTGACGGTCGCATTTTAGCTTCCGCGATTTGCACCGTTCGCAGCTGCCTGCAAGTTAGCTGTGGCGGTAGCGGTGGCGCCGGCGCCGGAGAGTGCATGAGTTCATCTGCGCGGGGAAAGATGAGGGGCTTCAAATGCAATGCAGAATGGGTGGACAGACGCCATGGTCTTCTTGGGACTTGCATTTCGGTTATCGGTCGGGGTTTCTAGGCGCCTCTTCGTGTTAGCGTCGGAGCAGACTTGGGCGAAAGGTGCATGTACGAAACGGCCAAACATACCAGGAAATGTAGGGCTTTCGGAAATAGCGGTGCTCATTGTAGCAGTGTGCGGACGACAAAACTGGGGACCTCGGAGGATGTTCTGCGCTGGCCGGCAAAGGCTTTTTTATATTCGCCCCAGTTGGCGGCTGAGGCCTGCATTCTGGGGATGGTGCAGCTAAACTGTGGAGCTGCAGCGCTCGGGCACCAGGTCACACCAGATCAGATCCCTGTTCGGCAGCACCTGGTTCCGAAGCTGGCTCCCCGCATCGGATCCAAGCGAACCCGGGTTTTGGAGTCTCTCCGCGATGCAAGAGCTCGTCCCGGCCGGAAAGACGGGGTCGAGACGAGGAGGTCTTCAGATAATTCATCGAATCCCCACAGTGGAATTCGGAGTCAAGATGAATTTCCCCACAATCATGACATTGAGCACTGTTGTCCGTCCCCGCGTTCGGCTACGACAATGCATGAAACCTTAACGCCAACGCCGCCGCTACTATCGTAAACACAAGAGCCGTGATGGCAAAATATTACTTTCGTTTCAAGACGTCGAGACGAAGTGCTCTACGGAGCTTGCCTAAGCTGGAACATCTTCAATGGTGTCACGGCTAGGAGGTATGCTATATTAAGTCGCCTTTGGTCCTCTACAAGCTATAGAGAGAATCATCCACCTGCAGCGCTTCAAGCAAATAGATACACCAGACTCCATCGAAATGCTTGTCAATCTCTTGTGCGCATGCTTTACTTTAGGTGCCTTCGCTCAAACGGAGGCTGCCTCGCTCAGCTATCCTATTCCTCTAACCACTCCGCCTGGCGCTGCTGAGATTGAAAACATGCCAGTCGGTGCTTCGTGAGTTTTTCCATACCCTAAGCTTCATGGCATCTGCCGCAGATTGAATTCTGACGGCTCCAGATTTGAGTTTTTCATGTGGCCGTCCTACATGACAAATATTACTCCTGCATTGCAATGCATGGCGCAACTTGAAAAGTTGTACAAGAGGAAAATGCCTGTCCGCATTGGTGGAACTACCCAAGATCGGGCCCTGTACGATCCAAACCTTACGGCCTATGTCAACTACCACGTCGACCACCCCCTAGATGCTCCACTGACTCTGACATACGGCCCAAAGTTTTTTGATTTGATCGGTAAGATTATATAAATGAGATGCTTGTTATTAATAGGACAAGAAAGAAATATTAACATTATAAAATACCTAGACAAAAAGGAATCGCCAACCATTCTTGGTGGGTAGCCCTTAACATTCTCCCAATTTTTCTGATAAATGTCATACTGATCCAATGACGTTTCATAGGTGTAAATCGTGGTCGCAACAATAGAACGAATACGTTCGTGGCTATTAAAGAAGCCAGGTCTAGAGCGAAACGTTGGATAAAGTCGATTGAGCTCGGTAATGAACCTGATTGTAAGTTCAATCTGGTCTTCTCATTAACCCCCCAAAAGCTGTGGAGCCACACCGCTAATTTGAGGTCCAGTCTGGGCTTTTCTTACTGGCCAACGCCCTCAACCATGGACTCGCGTCGAGGAAGGTGCTGAGCAAGCAGATTGGGCCCAGGAACTTGTCAATGTCTGGAAAACACCACTGCCGATTCTATCAGGTGGAGTTTATGGCTTGGCTACTGCACCACTTCCTACATGGCCTTCTACTTCATACTTGATAATCACGGTCTTCAACGCCACAATTCAAGCTGCAACCTCTCTTTATTGTAGCCATTCGTATAGAGGAGGTGCAGGGACCACGCTACCTAATGAGATAAACCATGTTTCTACTAGAAACAACATGAACGCTCTTGCACCAAGCGTTGCGATAGCAGCGTCCGTAGGCAAAAAGCATATCTTAGGTATGATATCTCCGTTAACTACCCTTCCCTAGCAATATTAGCATATGTATCTCTACTAACACGATACACTTTAATAGGAGAAACGGGCTTTCACGCCGATGATACAACGCAGGATCGTACTTTTGGTAGTGCACTTCAGACGCTAGACAAAATCATGGCCGCTGTATCAGTTGGTGTCCCACAGCTATACTTCCATCAAGGCACCATTAATCAAGGTAATTATGAATGCTCAGCCCGTTAATTTATTGTCGGATGCTAACCTACCACTAGCTTATTTTAACTGGTGGTCGGACAATCAAGTCAACTTACCGTTTTACGGCGCTTATTTTGCCGTCCTCGCCCTCCAGGGCGGAGACCATGTCATTGCTAGTGATAGTGGAACAAATTCATACGCGCAGTATATAATTTACAACAACAATAAGCCTATCAGGGCCATGTTGATCAACACAGACTACTACAACGGAACCGGCACACGTAGCAACACCACCTTTACTATTTCAGGATTGAAAGGACGCAGGTCGCTCAAGTCGCTTAGATATACTGCGCCAACGAGTGAAACTTATGCTAGTCCAGAGCAAACCGGCCCAATCCTTAGCTCAACTTTCGGAGGTATGTTTTGAAGACACCCAAGCTGCCTCACACACGAGTTTGCAGATTCTAATTGATTCGGTATTGCATAATATAGGCCAATGGTTCTCCAATGATAACTGCGCCATTCACGGGTCCCAAACGTATGAAAGGAATGAGCTAACGGATGGGACGGCCGTATTTACGCTAAAGGCATCAGAGGCGTTGCTCGTTTACCTCCGTTACTAGGGTTCGATCTATCGATGATAGGAGTGGCTACATTCGATTGCAGATATTTATGTACCCATATATGCATAACCTGTGTATTCTCTAAACGAAGGACTCAATTGTATCAAATCTAGTCAATGAATTTCTAAACCAAAGATCCTTTACAAGTATCAGATAAATTATGCAGAGCGATTTGCTACTATTATAGCTTTGGACAGCTCCACGTGTGTACACAAGTGTGGTATTTCGCACTTAATGTCGCAACTGAGCATTGCTGTTTAACAAGTATATATCTATATGCATACATAGAGATCTAGATTAATTAATTGATTTTGTATTGCTACCGAAGCCTTCAGACCTGTTTGATAGCGATTCACAATTTTAATCTGTTTCGGTAGACCGAGTTAATTTGTGGCAGGCTTATGAAGATACAAGAATATCAAAAAGCTTTTCACATAGTTGTCATTCGGTATTATACTGCCGGCTCGCATATTGAGGAGCATTAATTCTGTGGGCGGCGTCCAGGGTTTCGTTCATCACATCGCTCACGTATGTATAACCGCCCCGCCGCCAAATACGGATCTCAATTCTTCTGGCAAGCGAAACAGGTTTGCGGAGTCTTAGAATCGTAGCAAGGTTGGGGCGCTTCTAGGTCGGCCCATTCACGCCTCACTCATATGTCCTAAACGAAAGGAAACGTAGTCTCAAACTTATCCTTATTGAGAATTTGGCAATGCTAACTTTATCATGATAAAATTTCTTTTCGTAGCGCGTAGGAGGTAAATCTGTTTCAACAAGAAGTAAGATTTGTGTTGCAACGTTGACGAGGTTCTCTGTATCAACTCTAGCTGCCACTGGTATTTGTAGCCCAAGTGCAAGGTAGAGTACCTCAAATACGTCTGAGCAGTGCTCGTTGACCATATATGTTCTGGATGTTCTTTATATGTATATGCACTTGATTGGCCCATAGGGCCCGTCGCCAGCCTGAAGGGGTTTACTTTATATTGCAAAGGATGCCTTTCTACACATGTAGGCGACGCGGCGTACCGGATACCACGAATGCGATTATGTTCTTCATACTGATAAAAGCAATGGACTTTTTTCTTGGACCCTGCAGTTTGAAAGGCGCTATTTAGCCTTGTCATGTCGTGAGATCCTTCCCTTTGCGCAGTTGCATTACGTTGCCTACCCCATTTGTCGATAAGGTGTGCGTTGCGCCATGGAATCGGCTATCGGCTGCGCTCGCTACTTCAAGACGATATATTAAGACACACATCTGCACAATGGTATTCGAACTTGTCCACCATCCACTCAGGTGTCGGAACTTACCCGGAGTTTCCCTTTTAGGACCCTTAGCAACCCATATTGGGCCTTTGACAGAACTAATGGGCGCGGCACTTCTCGGCAATCCCCAGGTTGAATAGTACGCAATAGTGGCGGACACGGGAGCCAAATTGGGAGATTGAAGAAATAGTCAGGTACTTACTGGGGCTAATACGCAACGGAAAGGTAAGAATGCTGAATATCCTAGATGATACCTGTTTAAGCAGGCACATCGTAGAACGGCTCACGATACCTGCCTGCCTGCGCCGTTATATTCAAGTTTACATAATAGTCAAAAAATTAACTCATGAACTATATGGTGGAAGCCATGGCGATTCCCGGTGTATGGACATGTTATAAAAGCGACAAGATCGGTCGGTTATCTCCCATTCCTCTATTCCCTGGCATCTGTCTTGTGGTTTTACGAAATTCTAGCAATTCGTCGCAGGCGATCGACCTAATTCAGAGGCTAATACCAGGATATTATTAATTGCATATCATCAAATCTGGCAAAAATATAGCAACCATGTTCTTCCACAAAGCTCTCTTGTTTGCATCTGCGACTCTCGTTGCGCTCACCCAATCGTTACCGACGTCGGATTCCACTGGTTCGGCCGACGTCGTTCGATGCGCCCAAGGCGACACCCTATGCATCACGGACTCGCTTCTTTACAGAAACTTCAGCTCCTTGAACGAGTTCATCGCCCACCGAGACCGAAACGACTACTCCCCTGCAGTCAGCTACAAATCCGACGGTTGCTCGGTACCTAAATTCTTCGTCGATGAATTTGATCTGATCGATAAGGACCGGCCTTACGGCAGATATAATTTCTTGAACGCCTGCTATCGTCATGACTTCGGCTGCCGTAACTATAAGCTCCAGAAGCGATTTATCAAAGCAAACAAGACACCGATCGATAACAACTTCAAGGATGACCTCCTGGAGCTGTGCAACGCTCAGTTCGCAAACCCCGCGGCTGTCCAGCCGGAAGGTGCTACACTCGATGACTGTAAATACATAGCGAATATGTACTACTTGGGTGCCGCTGTTTACTTTGGTGGAATCCAAGATTAAGGATGGACGGAGATTAGGGCTTGCGTGATGCAAGTTTGGCATAAGAGCCGCAAATGCGGAACCCAGGTTGCGCCTACCAACAATATCAGAGCGATTACCCTATCCTTATTTTTTGTATATAAAATTGTGGTAGATCTAAATCAGACCAACCAGGTATATACTGACACGTGAAAGTCTCCGAATTTCGTGATCGGGAACGTCGCTTCCTCATAGTATATGCGTGTTGTTAAGTTTAATAATCAAAAATTAGAGCCTCCTACCTGGTCTAAGGCAAAATAATAATCCTCTCTCCTTTCTTTGCCTTTTCTTTTTTTTTCCCCCTTGCTTTCCTGTTACAGAAGACGGCAGGTGTTACATAGATGCAGCCCCACTATCGATATGGCTATATCAAGAACAACCTGAAGCTTGTGTTGTCGATTGTTGTATTTTGCCGGCAGTCTGAGGTCTCCAGAAACAAGTAGCAATGGTCCCTTTGATTTCAAGCTTTGGGTGGTTGATAAAGCTAAGAAACCGTCTCTGCCGATGGTAGTTAGGCGCACTGGCTTCAAGGTATGCACTTTTAATTTCGTGCTACAGGCAGACTTCTCAAACTACCTGCACACAGATATATATCTCAGCGTCTGCTCGGATTCGGTTCGCAGCGGTCAATATCTTTTATCGCTCTCTAGTATCGTTACGAGGAAAGCTCTGTTCCCAGCTGCATCTGTACCTTTCGAAGTTGAGGTAATCCTACAAACATCTGGCAATGGGCTCTGGATTCTCTTATGCGGCCTATTTGGTACGCTGCTACATGTGCACATCTGACGAACGGAGGCCAACCCACTGTTACCACGAATCTCCAAGCCCTAGCCTGCACAAAGGTCATGGTGTATTAGATCGAAATCAAGAACATATACTAAGCTCAAGTGTATAATATAGCCAACTTTGTTGTATTTGTTCAGCGAACACTTCTGTTATTCTGTATTACATAGTCAATAACAGGGAGTGAAAATCGTGTAATAGGCGAATCTGAATCTTACGGCGCTGTTTTATTAAATCACGAATATTAATTATACTAGCGAATGTGGCTTTGGTACAGCTGCAATCCGAAATTGCAAGAAATAAGTGTCAAGTTGGCCGGGTGTCGCTGAGGGATTAAGCATGACTCGCACTCTCAAACACAAGGCGTTTAGTGGGCTAAATATTGGTCGGTATGATACAGTCTGAATACCATTAAATAGGAGACTCGTTACAGAAATTTGGTTTAATTTTAAGTTAGTTATTGAAAGAGAAGCACATATAGCCGTTTCTTCTGGATCCTTAGCTGAGGCGCGAAGTCTGGCCCGATCCTTTATATTGCGGGCTGGTGCCCATCATGCAGGATGTGTTGTCGAGCCCAGCCGTGCTGCTGTATCACATCAGCTCCACCTCACCCCACCACTCACATCACGTTCACCCCACCCACTACCATCGCACTCTGGCATTCCTCGTATCGCTGTCTTTCCCGGATTCCTTCTCCAAACTTCCGGGTATCTACTATCTCCCTCGTCTCTTTCAAACAGTGCACTTCTTCACAAAGCCTTTGTTCGTCTCCTCGAACACTTACTAGCACTTCACCATGGAGAGGCTCCCGCCTGAAATCCTCCTCCAAATCTTCAAGCACTTTGACTCTTATACTGTCTTGACAAGCCTTCGGCTCGTGTGCAAGTCCTTTTCATACGCCTGCGCAATCTTCATACCATCTCTCAAAATCGCTGGCCTCCCCCCCGCATTGTGGGAGAAAGTTTTCAGTCATATTCGATCCTACAAGACTCTGCACAACATTTCGCAATGCGACTCTTCTTTCTACGCCTTACTCCGCTCTACCAACCTCCCGCCCCTCCAAGCGATGACATTCCGCCTCCCGCTGGACACCACCCTCGAAAATTCTCTGCCTTCACAACTACTGGTGGAACACCCTGCGTTCGAGAATATTTGCTGCCGTATTGAACTCGGTGGTTTGATATACCACAAGACCGGGAATGCCTGTCCCACTGATCTGCTCGCTTTCCCAGTTGCAAACGACAATGCCACCAATCCGCCAGTGAATAAAGTACTGGTCAAGTTTTCAGCAAGATACGGCGTTACACTTCGGCCGGTCTTAATCACCAAGCGGGGGGGAACTGAGGGTACGGATGAAACGAATGAGAACACCAGGGGTGTCACCGTCGGAGATGTGTACCGTGCTATCAAACGGTTATTTGTCGAGCCATTGAGCGAAAAGCAAGCAACCGCATTGAGGGAGATAAGGGAATGGGAGGCGAGAAAGCATGAGGCGGTCAAAAAAGCGGTCTCCAAAATGGAAAGAGAAGCGGCAGCCGCGGCTGAAAGCAGTGGCAATGCTTCGTCCAGCGAAGCGATGGCCTCGACATCTGACAACACAACTGAAACCAGGATTGTGGAGAAAGAGGTTGATGAGCCTAAGGAACCGGTGATTGAGCATGACGAGTCCGAAATTTGTTTTGAGGAGCCAATTGCGGCAGAGTTCACAGGACACCCCGGCGACAAGGTCCTCCGACAACGAGAGTTTTTGTACGACTTTCCTTATGTCTATGCATCGGCGCACATGGGTGGGTGGGTGAACGGAGCTCAGGTGTTTGTTTTGACGTATCATTAGGGATATTGGGGACATTATCAGGCGGTGGTGTCTTTCGCCGTCATTTTCATATTGCCATTGGTTGTTATTTTTCTATTCACATTTTTTGATTTCGTGCAGGAGTTTGAGATCTCAGGTAGGGACGCCGGGTAGTCATTCAGCAATGCATCCATGTGTTAACGGTGTTCTCTGTATCCCCCTTTCTGTCCCACTTTTAATTATTGAATTCTTTTGCTAGTACACTATTTTTCACAGTTACTCACTCTTCTATCAGCGCTTTCGAAGATTCATTTGATAGTTCCGCTCTGTACCGTCACGTTGGAAGGAAGTCTTTGGTTGTTTGATATATAATAATCTGAATAATAGCATGTTTATATGATTGCTGAGTTTGTACTTTTAGCTAGCTATGTGTTGAAAACAGGAGAGCAATGATATATGTCGAACCATAATGGAATGGGTATCTCCGATATCTTGCTCATGCCGTGAATATTCTTAGCCTTATATTGTGCTAACCTTTGATGTAGCATGCCTGGATGTACGAAGAGCCGGCTTGAAGGCTGAATTTAGATCATAATTTTTATTTAATTCTGTATGAGGTTGTTTTTAAAGTGTCATCCGTATCAACCTCTGGTATTTAGTAGAATACGGGAGTCCCCTCAAACTTTTTAAAGAGCTTTGGGGATCTGAAAATTTCTTTTAGTGTTAGCGTGTAGATGCAAATCTATGAAAAGCGTTCAAATGAACACAGCTACAACACACCGGGGAACTCTTAAGGAGGACCTGAGCGCGTGGTTCAGAGCCGAAAACGTATATTCGATGTGGTGTCGAGTCCAGCGAAGTATCACGGTAATTAGACTCGCACAGTGTGAATGCTGTGGATGTAGGGCTAAAATATATTCAAAACATTCCACATCGAGCAAGCTGTCGTTGATTGAGATCTCGCTCGTGCTCTGTTACCGATCTACCTAGTCTGTAATCCAGTGATCGCTTCATGTTCGCTTACCTGCGTAAACAAAAAAAACTTAAAAAAAAAAACCTGAAAACCGAAAACTTTATTTTACCCGAGATTAGATTATAGCAATAGGACACATAAGCGTAGCGCTTTCCACTCGGCGAATATATTGAAATGTCGAACGATTTACGTTGAGCACCGGTGGCGAGTATCCATAGAGTGTGTTCGTTAATGTGCTATTTTGGCCCTAAAGACTTCCCAAATCTGATATATGTATTGACGGATTTATCGTTGCCTCATCACCCCCCCGATCAATGGTGTCCTCGAATCCTCCGGTGAACGGGAGAGTTTTTTTCTGTGTTTAAAGCGTAAGACCCGAGGAATTCCAGCCTGAGGAACGTCTAGCGCTATAGGAAAATAAAGCTGCCATCTACTAAGGTCATCCTCACACAAAATATTTTGCTTAGGTAGAATATTATGTTCTTAGTAATGATTTAGTGTCATAAGGATCTTGTTGGCGGCTGAATCCAACAAGCTGCAACCTGGTGTACCCGACTGTCACGGAAGAGACTTATCGGCCACATAATCCCCTCGTCTTTCAAATCTCCCAGAAGTCACCAAGGGAATATCTGGGCGATTAAACACTATAGAACACCGAAGTCAGGAACGAAGGGGCACGCTATCTCCCCAAATACCCTTAATGTCCGCCTTGAGTTCGATTCCTTGATAAATCTCGCGATTGTACGATGCAAAGTTATATTTCTCACCTGCACAGCTACATACGGTCCAATACTGCTCATCCAAGTTGGCTGAAAACATTGCATCTAAGCAACGGTTATATCTAAAAAGTCATACGCATCAAAGGTACCGAATAACTAGATCTTATGTTAACCCACATTGGAGACCTATTCTAACTTCGTATATATTTGTGCACAGCAATACAACGGAGCTAGCGCTATAACTCAAAGTTGCACCTTTTCCGAGTTATCTTGCCATCATGTTGCTCTCCGAGTTCTTCAAAGCGGTTTCCGCCCCAGCGCTAAAACCTACAAAGGTCGGGCGGTCAACCAAGCAAACCACAGTCCCTGCAAACCCTAGGGAATGTCTTACGGACTTGAAAGAGTGGCCAAATATCAAACGTGATGTTAGGAACCTTATTGAGCCTGAAATGGACCAAGAAGTAGGCAGTCTACTATCCAGATATTTTGTGTTAGTCCCTGGAGCTTGAAGTTAATAAAGCCACAGTTTGATATAGACCTAACTTTCGGGTTTCCGGCTCCCAAACATCTGCGGAAGCTTAATCCTGTAGCTAACGAAAAGCAGGTGGTCAATTTGGGGGTGAAAATTTATGAAGATCCCGCCATTGAGATACTTGAGAATGTCTTCAAAAAATTGGGGAGGTTTGAGGACCACAGGGCATCCACTAACATAGGAGACCCCGATCGCGTTTTTTTCGAGCATTCCTCTGATGTTGATGCTAAGACACGCCTTGTAATCGAATGGAAAACTCCCTGGGCCCTCGATGCACCGGTCGATTTAGCCAAGGCTTACAATACTGCAAAGAATCGTCGAATTCAGAACAAAATTACGAAAGCTGTCCATCAGCTCTACGGGTATATGACTTTCAACAATTTGGAGTTCGGTGTCCTCTCCACATATACATCAACCTTTTTGTTCCGGCGAGTCGGTGATGCAAGCTTAGAGGTCTCTCCGGCTTTTAGATGGTCGGACCAAGGTGTAGAGAGTCCATTGGCGGCCTTTGTCTACGTCTGCCATTACGTTTTGGTTCATGATTACTTTCATTACTCTCCAATTACGGCGAGTCCTTCACGACAACTAGAGATGCGATTCGATCCAAGTCTTGAAGTGAAAGGCACCTGGGATGAAGCTAATGAAGTTCCCTGGGCTCTGATGAAGCTTCGGCTTGGAGAGTCCTTGGGGAAAAACCAGGCTACGGTTGCGCTCGGCGAAGTGATGGCCGATAAAAGGCATAAAATCAAGATCAAACCAACCACAGCTGTCTTCAAGATCTATGATATCACTACTAATACCAAACTTGAAGCTGCTGATGCAGAGATTCTAGCGTAAGTGTTTCTATCTCGATTCATTCACTTCTTCTAAGAAGACCGATCGTCGTGCCCTAACTAGGAATAATAGGTACAATAAGTTGAAGCGATATCAAGGAATATATATTCCTAAACTATATGCCGCCGGCACAGTATGGAACATGTTAAAAGTGTTGGTTCTTGAGGATTGTGGGAAGGCAGCCACTAGCAATACAGTGTCGCAAGACTTTGGGAGAAAAGCACGCAGGGCCCTTGCTGCGCTTCACTTCCGAAATATGGTTCATGGCGATCTCAAGCTGGACAATTTTGCTGTCTCAGGCTCTGATGTTAGACTGATTGACTTGGGCCGCTGTCGTCAAGGGGAGGAAGGCGATTTTGAGGAGGAGCAGAGAGAGCTTGAGGCCGTGATCGAAGACTGCGATGGAGACGAGGAAGAAAGCGAAGATGAAGGGGATGATAGGAGCAGCGATAGTGATAATGGTGCGGTTAGTGGAAAAGGAGATGACAACGACGAAGACGACGACGACGAATTCTAGTATATTGTTTCTGAACGATAAACAGGAATGGCGGCTACAACTGATCAAAGTTTATTTCTACTATGCTTCGTGTTGCATTCAATCACATCGTCCTATCAAATTGACGGATGTGGCCATTACTGGCGTGACTTTTGTTTCTTGGTATTCAGCTCTCACCCTTGACTCTTATAGAGGCTTGGATGTAGATCGTGATTCCTAGTTCTCGCTTTAGCATAACACCCAAGCATTTTAGATTAGTATGTTACAGCTTCGCCTTTTAGTTCAGGTGACACTGTGAGCATAGGCAAATACCCTAATATCAAAGCACATTACGCATCCAGATGCAATGGATCCGGCTACGTCTGACATTTTTGCGTAAACTAGAATTAAAATTGAGAGTTCAATGATTTGTTATAGCATCTGTTCAAGTGGGTCCATATCTACTAATGGCAGGAATACAAGGTACCTCTATAACTTCTACTCTATAACAGTCTGGGCAATCTAGCGAGGTAACGGGTATATCAATCTCACATAAATACACAATGGCTTCTACGCCCCATCTACTGCTTCGCGTTTACCCCTGGCGCAGGTTGCTCACACCCTTTAGCGCCTCTCGCCCATTCACAAGTTTGACATTAGGATCCAGTTCCAGTCCAAAGCCGGGCTTATCTAGCACGGAAACATCCATCTTTCCGTTCTGCGGCAACGGTTCATCCTTGAATAGCCCGCCGAAGACGGGTAGCACGCTTTGCCCATCAGGCGAGTTGGCGAGGTACTCCTGGAAGGGGGTGTTGCTTTGCGAGATGACAAAGTGGTAGGAATAGGGTCCTGAAGCGTGGGGGACGACGGGGATGTCATATGCGGCGGCCTGCGCGGCGATACGGAGAATCTCTGTTAAGCCACCGACCCACATGATGTCTGGCTGTAGAATATCGATGTTCCGGCCCTTGATGAGCTCGCGGAAGCCGTATTTGGTGTATTCGTGCTGCGGTACGGTGTGGGATTGTTAGTGGCGAGGGCAGAGAAGAATGTGAGCTGGGTTTAGACGGGCGGATGGACATACCTCTCCTGTTGTGAATTTCATGCTTGGATGGGCTCGCTTTAACAGTGCGTACCCCTCGGTATCGTCGGGGTGCAGTACTTCTTCCCACCAGTTCAAATCGAGGTCTTTCGTCTTCTCCACTAACTCGATGGTGTATTGGACGTTTAAGCTCATGTAGCAGTCGACCATGATCGGGTAGTCTGGGCCGACGCTCTTTCTATGGTGGCGTAAGAATTCGATATTCTTACGCATGCCCTCCGCGCCGTCCTCTGCGCAGTACGGTAGAGGCACCTTGCTGCCCCAGAAGCCCATGCGTTTCGTGGCTTCTGCCGATGGTCCAGTGCAATAGAAGTCGATATGGGGGCGGGTTGCACCACCGATCATTTTGTAAACGGGCTCGCCACGGATTTTGCCGAGGAGGTCCCATAGTGCTAGATCGACGACAGAGATGACAGCGATGGGCAGCCCTTTACGGCCGTAAAACATGGAGGCACGGAACATCTGTTCCCAGAGGAGGTTGGTGTTGCGGGGGTCCTGACCGATGAGGAAGCGTTCGAAGTGATTATGTACAAGCCAGCAAGCAGGCGGGCCGCCGAAGCCTGTCGCAAAGCCTTTGGTGCCATCAGAGGCAACTATCTCGACACAGAAGGAACCTAGGACGTTGATTCCCCATGAAGTGCGGGTCTTCTTGAACTCGGGGTACCGCGACATAGGCGTCGATATAGGCGAGGAAACTAGCCAGTGATCTGATGCGACATTGTGGTAGTCACCACCAGTACCAACCTGATGAAATCGTATTAGTCTGATGTTAGTTGCTGAGTTGAAGGTATAAAGCAGGGCGAATGTTGGGGCTTCTTACACCGGCAGTGAGGTAGGTGTTCACCTCCTTGATTGTAGGGAAAGCCTTGGTTTCCGTGGGGGAAGGTTGAACGCCGTTCATGATGAATTGCAATGCGGCTCCTAACTAGAGAGCTGCCGTGGTGTTATGCACCGGTCTGACGGGTAAATTTCAATGTATAGTTGTCGAATGTAATGATGTTAGATGCAGATAGGATCACCCGGTATTTAAACTGGCGCGGGCACCTATAACATCCGATTCGCCGCCGCATATGAACCATCAACGATGCTATTTTTTCCGTCCAGTCGGCGTATGTGGCATCCCTCGAGACGATTGGAGGTGGAGGAGCTAGTGCTAGCACCTGCGGGATATCATGCACGTCAGCGACGGAGCGCACATGGGGTGCAAATTCATGGACTTGAGGCGGACGTTGCTCACCTTGTTCTCATTCGGGAAGTTGGGCTCATTGGCGGGGTACCCCGCTGCTTGTAAAGTCGGCGCTCGTTGCTCGAAATGTATGTCGAGACGAGAAATCGAGACGAGGCCGCGAGGCCGAACCGGGATTTGGTTGGTTGGACGGTTGCCAAGGCCAAAATGCTGGTTGGCGCCTATCGCGGCTAGTGGCGCCTTATATTATGTATTCACAAGAGGCAGTACGTCTACACTATCGGGCACATCATTGTACTGACCGAAAGCTTGCGGGCAAAGATATATTTTGATGATATAGATCTATGACGCGACTTGGTTTGGGATCTGACGTCTAAATACACCCAAGTAGATTTTGGTAGCCTGCGAAATCACTCATCTGGTGCGCGGTGCTAAAAATAACGCCGCAAACTTCTCCGAAAGCGGTCCGAGATGCCCCAGTCCATAAAACCAAGCGGACCCCTGCTACCTTCCGGTATATCCTGAGCAGCACGAAGTTCAAGACAGTCAAGCTCAATCTTCGGCTTCCCGGGTCCCAGGGTGTCCACTGCTTTGAAAGGCCCCACATCCCATTCATCTAGTTGATCAAGCTGTAGAACGATCTTCTGCACCTGTCCCTCCTGCCAATATTTGCGCTCTATCAGGGACTCAAAAAAATCTCTAAACCCGTTCTCAAAGATTCCCAGAATCCATTTCATAGAGTTGTTATGGGTCTCTCGTGCTAGCGCGTCGTCTTGCGTGACACCAGATGTTAACCGTTTCATTTTTGTTATATAAGGGCGCATTGGTGCAAAGCTGATGTTAACAAGCAGCGTTTCGATTACCGGAAAGCATCTGGGGTGACTCTGGCGGTGGCCGTCTCCCGTTTCGCGTGGATTAAGCCTTGGTACGTAAAATCCCTGCGGTCCGTGGTTAAAAAAGTTGTTTAGAAGTTCGAATAAGCTAGAGCCATCTATAGGGAGAGTCTTGGACCGCGGGCTAAATCTTAGGGAACCGTCAAAGCTGGCAGTGTTGGCGTCAGGCGTTGTATCAAGTCCGACCACACGATAGTTGATGATGAGTTTCGAGATGAAATTATACGGCGCCTCTGGCGGTAGAGGTAGTTCCGCCCATGACGTTGAATTCTCACGTGCGAACGCGGTAACGTTGAGGACGTATCGGATGTTCGCGCCTGTCTTCGCGCCTGTCGCCGAGTCAGGTTTCCGGATTAAAGACAAGAAATCCTGAAATTCCGCCCGGATCTGCCGACAAGTTTGTAAGATTGGTAGGAGTGTGTAGTTTGGCAGAACGGCTAGGTAGTAAGTTCGCACGGGGTTGTGTCTAAGTGACATGAGAGGATATGGACTTCGGAGAGCCGTTCGGAGATCTTGTTCGGGCGGCGTTCGACAGAGGACGATGAGATGGCCGTAAATGAGCTCGCGGACCTCCAGCGGCAGGCGAAAAAGCGCGAATGGAGAGGCATCGGCAGGCTGTGCGCCGCCATTTGCGGCCGTCGGTGGTGACATTTGGGTGATGTGGAGTGAATGGGTTGAGATCCTGCGAGAGCAAGGGCGCTGTGCCTTGTCTCTATGCTTCAGCAGATGTAATGCCAAGCCCGACTCCTCTCCACCACCACCAAATGCGTCAACCATCGCCTCTACCCGTAAAGTTTTTAAACTTCTGAAGCCAAGATAGCACCTCGATGAGTCGTCTCCCAGACGAACTTTACCTCTTGATCCTGAACTATCTACAGGTCGGCGACCTCAAGGCTCTTTCGCTTTGCTCGAAATGGGCCCGCAACCTGGTGCTGCCCCTCCTCTTCCACGGCTTGCTACTGACCCGTGCATCCATCAAAGCGGTCACGGACGGTAGCCTCTGCGATATTGCGCCGAGTATACGGTTCGTGAAGTTCTACCTTCTATCTCCATTCCGCTTCAAAGCTAATTTGCCGGTCCGTCCTAGCAATGTAAGCTTCGAGGGTCTATCGAAGCGATCGGCCATTATCCGCACAATAAACCTCCTTCCCGTCTATTGCGACGCTCTCCGTCTTATGCCTAATGTTGAGAGACTGCACATCCACTTTGCGGCTACAGATGAATGCTACTCACCGCTGCTGGCTGCTGTATTCTCCAGGTTGTCGGCCTATACCTTCTACAGCAAGTTAAAAGCTATAGTCATAGCCTTCTCGCCAGTTTTAAAGAAAAGCTCCAATTACCTCTCTCTCGCCAAAATTGGGACAGCGCTCTCACCGGAAGCTCTCAAATTCGTCCTTCGAAACCATGAAAGCCTATCTGCAATGGTTAAAAGCGACCTAAACCTGGAAATTGTATTTCCACCAGCTTTAGAAGCAGCCGCAACACAGATCCCGGACAGGTTTGTATTAGACAGAGCCTCCATACCAACCCCCCCTTGCCCATTTTATTTTCACACCTCGTTTGCGACGTTGAAGCGTCTTAAAATCACTACCTTTGAAACGTTGTACCCTCAATCAAGCCGACTATTTATCCAGATCGCCAGACTGCCAAATCAGGTCTTTCCAGCGGTCGAAGAGCTTTGGCTGGAGGAACTAGGTGAAAACTCTCTTGGCTTTACGACTACAGCGATTGGCAGAATTGCAATGCACTTCCCCAATGTTGAGAATCTATCGCTAGATGCACCTTATAACGATGGATGCTTTCTTCCCGATGAGACAATCTACACGGGTTTAATACACTTCACAAAACTAGAATGTGCGCAATTGCCTTGGCCGCGTGGCGCATCTGCGTTTCATGTACCGCAATGGCAACTAGTGAAATCTGTGGAGGCATATAACCAATTGTCTTTGGATTCGGGGTGTGGAGGTATGCCGGACCTAAGCTATGTGGATTTCGTGAAAAATCTGCCGGGAAAATCGGAACTATCGACATACAGGGTGTATAGGAAGAAACGGGATCTAGCTGAGGCTGATACTGGGGAAGGAGAGGAACCAGTGAAGAACACTTTTGGGATAAGACGCCTGGAGAGGGAGTAGGAAGGGAGCTGGTTTTGCCTCCCTCTCTATCTCCAACTCCACATCTTGGATTTTGCCCTTTTACGGGAGTAGGGCATCTCGGTTACGCAATAGCTATGTTAAATTTTAACTAAAGTTATAGGTATTGTGTGCCATTTATTTTAGGTTCCGTTCTGAACTTCTCCTGGTATTCTCAACCGGAATCTATTTTGTTGGAAGCCCTATTGCGACGAGAAAATATATCTGTATATCATATATTTACAACTTATGCACGATGCAACGCGTCGAATAGACATACTATGCGACGGTATACAGTATATAACTTCGCAACTAACATGCCCCCCGAGTACTTCCATCTGAGCCGCCTGCCCACCTTCACCTCCAATGGCGATACTATAGCTTACCCTCAAACTCCTGCAGAGCCTCAAACACAGGCCGATAACGCTCAAACTCCTTCCGAACGTGCGACTCGCTAAACGGCAATCGCCCGCCATCCTGACCCCCTGAGATACCCAGCATCTGGCTTATCGCCTCTTTGATACCAATGGTGCCAAACTTAACCACCCACTCTTCGACTTCACTGTATGCACACTGTAAAGCTTGTGCTTCTTTCCATTCTTCCGGGGTTACTCCACCGCTCTGCGCCGTGATCTTCTTCGCTAGCGTGAAGATCCGGAGCAAGGACTTGGGGAAATATGCTGCCGAGCCGTCGATTGCGCCACCGGCGCCCGGGCCTGAGAGTAGTAACGGGAGCAGTTGCTGCCCCAGGCCTGTGAAGACGCGGAATTTGGAGTGGTCGATTTCTGGTGTTGAGGAGAGGATCAGGTGGTGGGACATGTTTCCGTGCGAGAGCTTGCAGCCGACGATATTTGGGTGTACGGCCAGGTGCTTCATGAGCGAGAGGGATAGCTGGAGGTTGTTCGTTACGGCGGGGTAGTTATATACCTGAGCGTGTGAATGCATGTCAATATAACCAACCGTAGTTACGGCTACGGTGAGGATAGTACTCTACGCACCAACACTGGTAGGGTGCTGTTGTCTGCTACCGCCATATACCACGACCGCATCCCTTCCTCGCTGTACCCGCCCGCGGAGGCAAAGTAACTTGGGGTGAGCACGAGCGCATAGTCCGCACCGGCGGCTTTACTATCGGCGATAACTGCGATTGTCTCGTCAATGTTTTGCGTCGCCGTCCCCGCCATGATGACGACTTTGCCCAGGCCTTGATCCAGCAGGACTTTCTTCTGGCTGCTGATTAGTTCCACCCGTTCTCCTAGGGTCATGTGGACGGCCTCCCCCGTCGAGCCGCATAGGATTAGGCCTGTGATCCCCGCACGGGCGAGGAGCAGCGTGTGTTCGGTTTGCGCGACGAGGTCCAGCGGCTGCTTGTAGGCGGATTTGTCAAAGTTTTTGAAGAAGGTGGGGACGGGAACGTAGACGCCGTCTGGGGGTGGGGCAATAGTCGCCATGGTGTCAACTAACTACGGGCTTTCGACAATTATCTTTCGTAAATAAAATTATATGGATTATATCTGCAAATTTCGACGATCGATGGTACTCGTATATGCAATGCCGACTCGACTCCAATTCGGCCCTCTGACGGCGGCGTTAGAGTATATATCCCGTATGCAGCCGTGATCTAGGTCCGGTAGAGCAACTCCACGTTTAACCTCGGGTCACATCCGACGGACTGCTACATGGGTGCGAGCTAGCCTGCTGCTCGTGGCAAGCTGCAAGGACGCTGGCTCGGGTTCGGCCAGAATTCCGCTCGTCACGTTGCGTCCCTCGTCTCGCTCGCCTCGTTTGGCAGGGATCCACATAAGCTTTTTCTTGTCGAGACGAGATGCGTCGAGCATGTGAGTTTTTAATTTTAAATTTGCCGAGGACGAGCTCGGATTTGACCGGTTCTGATTCGTTGAATCCCGGCAGGGTATTTCTTCGGCCGGTTAAATACGCGGGGCCAGCGGAATACAACAAATTCAACGCGTATAAGCGTCTGTGCAAATTCGGGTATCATATTGACCGCTTGGTCTTATAATTAATTCGGCGGTTGAGGGGTAATTTATGCAACCCCGCGCCGCCTATAGTCGGGCCATCTCGTTAAATGCCCTATTTATTATGCGTTACGAAAACTCTAGCAACTCCCACCGTGTTTCTCGCTTCTCCCAAACGAATCTTCGATCTCTTGTTTCCCTCGGCAGCCGCCTAGTATCCTCTTTGACCGCTAACTCCAACCTTCTGAATTCCCTCGGCATTCGACGCGTGATGGCATCGTATATTGCCACTGCTACAGCATCTTTATCCTTTTTCGCGGTCTTATTCCACTCTGGAGCCTTCGCTAGCCATCCAGCCCGCTGTTCGCCGAGCGGTGCGGATAGCACGTTCAGGTATTTTGTGGCAACAGCTTTATGTGGTGCGCGGCCGTTCCATAAATTCGATATTCTGAATTTCCCGGCATCTTTTAATGCGGCGAGGATGCCTCGGCGCGCGGGTGTCTCAACTAGTGGGGAAGGCTGTGCTTCGTCGTTGCTGAATTCTAAGCCGAGATGCGGATTTTCGCGCTTGTTACGGACGTAGAGGATTGTTGAAATGATTGCGCAAATCTCGTTGGCAGCCCAGTAGCCTTGCTCGAAAAGTTGGTGACCGATGAATAGGCTAGATGGAGAATAGTCATCGAGGCGGAAAAGCATGCTCAAGGTTGCCTAGATGCAGAAGCGGCGGTATGGTCAGCGTATCCGTATACTGGTATTTACGACTACGATACGCCCGTCATTTACGAAACAACGAATTTGCTTACGAAAAGACCGTGATCTCCACCGGTAGAATGAGACAGCAGCTCCAACCTTTCCAACCGCCCTCGAAACTCTTGTGCTACACCGCCTTCAACCAACTGATTAATTGTCGACCAGGAATACCACACGGCCAACGCCTTAACCTGTGGGTGCCGAGCAACCACCAACTCTATCAGCTGGCGGTGGAGAGGACAGCCCAATTTTTTAAGCCTACTGGTCCCGAATCTCTCGAGCGATGAGAATGATTCTAAAAAGCCGTGTAAGATTCCAAGTTGGCGGTCGCGATCAAGCATTGGCCATACCACCCCCGCCCCGATCTGAAGAGATTGCAGCTTAGGTGTACGCAGAAATTGGAGTAGTTGTATCTCGGCACCGGCTGAATACCGCCCGTCGGAGAGATATAGATGCTCGAGATGGGTGACTGCGTCGTCTGGCGGTGGGAGAGCGTGCGCTGTGTTGGAACGGAGTTGCAATCCGAAGACGCGTACGAAATCTTCGTGTGTACCCAGGTTCCTGATGCTGAGAGACTTGAGTCGCATGGCGGTTAGACGCCCATCCGGTAGCTTTTGCAGGGCATCTGTTAACTCTGGTCCGTTGAACCACAAACGGTTTAGTGAGCGGATGTTTACGGCTAGCGTTGAATTTATCAGCTGTTTGAACGGCGAGTAGTCGTAGGGATAGATGCCGTTGGATACGGTTTGTACAGATAGGCAGGTCAATCCCGTTGACGAGGTGGGCATGGTTGACCCTTCGATCTCTGCAAGGTGCTCGTCGTCTGGCGTTGAGCGGAATAAGTGACGGCCGCACGGGTCGAGAAATAGCTCTGTGAGCTTTGGTAAGACCAGAACTCGTCTTGTCCAGTCGAGTACTTCGCAGTGCTGCATGTCGTCTAGCCAGGTGACTTCTCGCAGAGTCGCACGTTCGACATTGTGACAGCGCTTCAGGAAGGTGGCGGCGTCGGAAAGGAAGTGCTGGTATTCCTCGTTTCCGGCAAGGTCCTGACTTTCCGTACTGTTCACTTTGATTATGAGGTTCCTGGTAAGGCCGATGGACCGTCGGTTCCTGCCCTTGAGAAAATCAGCTGCGACATTCGCCCTGCTCCCGGCAAGAGTGAAAGCGAGGGTGGCAGTTTCGGACGACAGTCGCCGGAGTGCCAGTGTCCGCAGCAGTCGGCAAGTTTTGGATATCGCTCGCAAAGTTGCATCGTCGTTCAGGACCTGTTAGGACATGGCTTTAGCTTAGGCTGTATTCAAGTCGGAGCAGAGAGGGGCCCCACATCGTAGACCAGATAGGCCAAGAGGTCGATGGGAAGGTCGGTCAGCGCGACGATAGCTCGAGCTCTTGCCATGTGCATGTTGGCGCAGTGCGACGAGATCCAAGCGCAGGCTAATTAAATTGTTATGTGACCGGGGTATCCCTCAACAGACAAGGATGCGTTGGTAGCACAAACTACACCAGTCGAAACAAGAAGGTACTACGGACTCTACGAGTTGAAATATCGGGGTACGTGTTCTGCGTCGACGATAACGATCTTTTAGAGGAGCAAGGCGACTACTGCTGGCGAACTTGAACAGCGAATGAAAGGCCACCTGTACCGCCGCCGTATCCCCATCTCTATCTCCTCCTACTTGCCGTCTGAGGTCAGCACGTGCAGGCCAGCCGAGCGAGGTTAGAGGAGCGCCGTGCTGCAGCTTGGTGGCGTTCTTCTCAACACATTTGTCGGACGTTGGATTTTCGGATCCTACGGGGGCCGACTAGCTGCAATGCAATGCTGTTGTCGTCGCGCGTCTTTGGGTATGTATATCCGAGGATGCGATGCAGACGCAGTCCAGCAGGTAGGCGAGTATTCTAGTTTACGAGTCAGTCTCTAGCATAAATTGAACCACAACTTGAATCCTTACGGGTGGTATCTCTTGGTAAGTTGTGTTAACTCCATATCAGCCCCCTCGGTAAGATCTAACCAGATGGGTGTGTACACGTCCGTACGCATGTTACGAATGAACGCTAGTTAGCATGACAGCCTTCGCATTTACGTATCCTTTGCTTTTCCTCCCAACCAGCTTGCGATCTATCACATCCCTACCAATCACAAAAAGTCACATACGGCACATCTTAACGCCACGATACCCATTTCAATCCTTCCCTGAGTCAGGCATTTCATCTCATCTTATGCACGGCTCGTATGTTGCTCGTTGGCCCCGCCCGCCGAGTTGCTGAGTATTTACGCTAGCTAGCAGGCTGGAAGAACTAGTAATCTTACCTTAGCATGGTGCGCGCAGCGGATGAGTCTCGCTTACGATAAGACAGGTCACGTTCGCGTTCCGTTGTATGTGGTTATATTTGATGAACCTTCGCGCGCGCTAGCCAGTGTGAAATCGCGTGTTCTTGTATAATACGATACCGTGGGTTGAGGCAAAAGCAGATAGATCGATGTGACACTTTTGACAGTACCGCAGAGCCTACGTTGTGATACTTTAGCATTTCTACCAATCAAATAACGCCCCGACCAAGGCGGGGTACGATATGGCAGTTTCAGAATACGAGTCGCCCATTGACACATTAATACGTGCAAACAATCCGCCAACTAGCATATTTTTTATCCCTTGGTGTTTTCTCCACTCCCTTCCGCGGCAACCTTGTATAGGAGAATATTAGCGAAAATAAGCAATGCAATATACACTATAATATTCATAAAACCCGAATACGGCCTAGTCCTGAATGCAAGAGAGCCCCGAATGCGATCCAACCCCAGCACAACTCAAGTAACACGACGCCGTTATGTAAAAACTCTTTCTCCCAAAAATTGCTTTCGATTGAGCTCCTCCAAATCAGAAAACTTCTTGTGTATAGAGCTATGTGAAAAGGTTCATAAAAGTCTGTGAGTGAGTAGTTTAAAAAGACTCCATGCAAGCTTGTTGGCATGCACTATAGCACCTATCTTGCCATGACTCGCCAAGACGCATCGAGGGACCTTGTTTGGTGAAGAGATGGAAAGGTTTTATGATTCTGTTTATATTCGTTCAGTTCAGCTCGGGAGCTCTCGAGGGCTTGCTTACCCTAGAAATTGCTTCACAGGTTTACACCTCCTTACACATATCGAGGCGTGTCTTTTGCGAGAAACCAGGGTTATACACACTAGCATGGGCACTGTAAAATCTGCTTCGTTGACTCGTCTATCGTCAAACCTCCTATAGTTATGAGAGTCTTAAGAGCTCACGGAGTTAAGTTTTATAATATTTCCAGCTACTCGTCATGACTTTGAGGATCAGATGAGTGGGTAATGAGAAGGAGCCTGTCTATAAAATCCCGGCCACTCTCCAGCTTTATTGAGGTTGTTGACAGACTTTATTCATCGCAAGCCATCAAACCATCAAGACCTCCTCACAACAGTATCGGTTATATTCAAATACCAACTTACTAT
The DNA here is from genome assembly GCA_036971555.1 of Drechslerella coelobrocha. NCBI lineage: Eukaryota > Fungi > Ascomycota > Orbiliomycetes > Orbiliales > Orbiliaceae > Drechslerella > Drechslerella coelobrocha. The sequence continues at coordinate 92,542 of JAJTUH010000013.1, read as the reverse complement.
TTCCCTCCTGCCACTATCAGCAAAGATGAAAGCATCAATTATACTCCTATCTTTCTCATTATTTTTATCCTCCACTACTGCACTTGTTGCTGCACCTCGGGATTTGGCACAGACTAGTGCCCCAGCAAAGAAGCTTAAGGCTAGAGGTAAATAAATCAAATATGAAAACCAACGAACTTATACAAAGTTCTTTATATATGTTACATATATTAATCTGTTGATTTTGGTGTATAGGGCTTTGCGACGAAGGTGTATGTGATTATTTGTGTGGAGAGAGTCACCTCGGCTATCTGGGAAATTGCCTAGGTGATGATTCATGCCAATGCGGCGGCGGCTCCATAATTAGCTGCTACAATCCTTCGGATTGGTATCCTTACAATCAAGACAATTGTCCAATAGTCGGTTAGGGTTAGCGTTATATTAAACTATCTAATAAGCAAATAAATTACTTTCCTCCTCATTGGGTTTTCAATACTTAAACATGTGGCATCCACACGGGTACAATGACCCTAGCCTTCGCGCAGACAAGATAGTAAAGACCCTCAACTCCTGGGGTGCACAGTAGTATCTTCATTTGCTAGATCGATATCCTCGCCAAGCGTAACCATCTGCTCGAACGTTGTGATGTCCGTCCCTCGCTGCCCGAAACGTACACGAACAGCGTTTGGAGACCGGTTCTCTACAACACGTATGTTGTGCTCTTCGCTGTCAGCTTGCCCGCTGACTTGAGTGTCCTTGGAGATATGATTCCACTCTTCGAGTTGTTCCTGCTCTTCAACTTCGTCCGCCCAATCCCATGAGAATACTCTCTTGTTTTGTTTGCCTAGCGGAAACTTATCTAGTGGGATAGGTGGCGGCGACAGAGGTGGCGGCGACAGAGATGGTGACAGTAGTGGTGTCGGCGGGGTTTCCGTTCCGCATTGCGGCGCGCTATCACTTCCTTCGGACACTGGTACCGAACTAGCGCCAGTTGGACGCCCCTCTTCGATATCCACGAATGACCCCTGCCGAGTCTTTAGAAACATACTTCTTTCATCCTCCCTACCAAAAATAACTCTTCGTCCCACCCCGCCGTCATTGCCACCCTCTTCTCTCCGTTTCCTCGCTTTCTTCCTCCCCTTTTTACCTCTTCCTTTAGTAGATAAGCTCCCACCGGGGGGCTCAACGATCAATGGAAAATTCGTAGAAAGCGCAACAGCTTTGTCTTCCAAGTGTCCTTCTTGTATTACCGCTGTGCAACCGTCCATACTGGCTACTTCCACTTGATATCTTAAATCATCCAAACTGGCCTCCATACCTTTAGTAAAGGCTAGACAGCTTAATGTGGCCACCCCGCCCTTTTTTGCGGCCCATTCCTCGCGATTATAGCATAATATAGGCGCGCCTTCTTCCTCTTCTTTCTCGCTCTTTCGACCTCCACCATCCCCAACTGTAGTAGTAGTTGCAGAAGCAGCAGAAGCAGTCGCGTGGCCACCAATCCTCCCAAACGCGATTCTCAAATTCATAAATTCCGCATCCACACCTGCATCCTGGTCCACCAGCGTAATCTGGAGCCGCGGCGCACCATAACCGCACTTAAGCAGTTTCGTGATCTCACCGTCCTCCTCCATGCCCTTCATCAGCGTCGCGACGGGAACGGCAATCGATATGCAAGTAATTTCGTGCGTTGTCTTCTCAGGCCCACCTTGTCGTGTAAAGCTATAGTTGTGATTATTGTTAAAATCGGGATGGTACACCAGTAGCGGAAGCGGGTCAGGGAAGAATCCGTGCAGACGTAACTGTAGTGTTAGTTCATGCAGAACGTCATTTCTTGCTTGCATCTCGCCGTTCGCCGCGGCTGTTAGAGCCCTTTCGTATAGACTTTCTTCGAATATTCGAACAACACGGCACCAATCAACGTCGTCCGCACTGCGTTCTCGCAGGGAATAAAGAAGTAGGGCAAAAGTTGCAGGGGTGTTGCTTGCTGTTGCACCCATGCTGGTGTACACACAGAGAAGGAATTCCGCTAGCTCTGCTGTGTCGTAGGATAACTTGATTTGGGCGATGGTAGGATCCAGCTCGCAGATCGTGGCGGGAGGCTGTATTTTGCGAAAGATCATGTCATTGACGGTGTTGTCAAGTATTTCGACGCCTAGCAGCGTACATATGCTGATGTATTCGACCGGAATGGCGCCCTCTGGATGCACATCGAGCTCGTTCATGTAGACAGCAGCGTGAGTCGATTTTGATAGTAGTGGTAGTGCGGAGAGTAGAATATTGTAGAATCCAATTCTACAAGCTGTTCCGCGCCCGTCGATGACGTTGAATCGCTTAGGCATGGGCGAGGAGTATGCGATATCCCACTCACGCCCGCCAAGAATTTCGCGGTGAAGGAGGGATCGCTCGACGTGTTCCGGGTCGATAGGCCGTAATGTCTGACAAGATATAATCGGGTCGGAGGCGGAGATTAGGATTTTAATGGACCCAAGTGCGGCGGCTTTTCGGAAGGCCGTAGTCCAGCCGTGAAACTCGTCAATTGCAGCGTTGTAGAGAGCTTCGTAATCACCACCGCAAAGTCTAAAGAGGGCGGCCTCGGCAATGTCTGTGGATGCGGAATCGTGGTTCTTTTCCACTTGTTTCAATAGGTGTTCCATCCCATGGAAGGTATGGAACGGGTTGCACTCTGAAATTGAATTAGTAGGCTGCTGCCAGTATGAGTCTGAGTCGGGTGGTTGCTTACCGAAGTCGAGCTTCCAGCCTTCTCCCAGGCGGGAAACCACCAGCAATGGGTTCATCTGCAAGCATGTATTCTCTTTCTCGGCGTCTCCATCATCGGGAAACACGTTCCCAAGCTCCCAATAGTGTATGTGGGCTCTTTCCATCGACTTTGCGACAGCATGCTCCAAAGGCGTAGTAGCATCGTCGGCGTACCACCATAGAAAGTCGTCGGGGATGTGAGACTTAGCGCGGCGTTGGTCTATCCATATAGTTTCAGTCTTTCGATGGCGTTCCGGGTTGTAAAGCAGCTCGTTCCACTGGGAGAAAACGCGGTGTAGGCGGATTAGCGTGTCTTGGGACGTTAGACGCATAACGGAGGCCGCGGGTAATGCCATCCAGCGCAGTATATCGCAGGTTTCGGTGTAGAGTATGGCGGTGTGGCGTCGGATCATGTCCATGCAGTCTAGACTGCAGACAGAATGGAAGTAACTTTCGAAGATGAGGTTTGTGGGCTCGTAGGCGAGAATAAGGGAGATCAGTAGAGTGTCTCGAGCTGCACCGGTTCAGTTAGCAATATCGCTATGGTGGATCCTGACGACTATTCAGAGTTGGCTTACCAAGGATGTAGATGTCTTCCGTCAAGACAGTGAAGTTGAGGCGGCGGGCGGCATCTTGTTCAGCGACATTGAGCGGCTCCTCTAGAGATTGATGTCAGCAAAGGACTGATTATGGCTCGAGGTAAGATGTTCGCACCATGAGGTTCGTCGCCTAGCTCGGAGCTGACGGTAAATAGGATATCGGCGACGTTGGGATGCAGCTGCAGGGCATCCAGCGGCTCGTCCTGTGGTATTCCGGTTAGCAGGTCTGTCGCCGGGCGGTTGGAGAACGGCTGCCAGAAGCCCGCAGGCAGAAATATTGCCGGGGTAGCCATGATCAAGATAATATTGTGCGGTTTTATGATATATCGGAGTTAGGGTAACTAGGTTGGTAGATGCATAATCGAGATGCATAATCTGGCGATGGGGGATGATGTACCCAGATCGTATAATTTAAATGTGCGGTTATCTGGTGGGAATAGTCGCTGTGTATATACGGTGCTTTTAACTGCGAATAAACAAAAAACACCTAGACGTGCATCTAGCTACAAGGTCGAGTACCAGAATTGTCGGCTACATGTCGTCGCTGGCGTCATAGTCGACAGTATCCTGCTGTGTGTCCTCTCTTCCACCTGCAAATACGTACACACTCCACAGCGCTGCTATGTCTGCCGCCGCCATTACCGCGACTGTGACTTCCCATCTCAGTCTCCCTCTAGCCATCGTCTTGTCGCTAATTTCCAACCAGGCCAGAACAGCTCTTCTGATGAACAGTACCGCTATAGCTACCATTCCTAATACTGTTCCCACTATGGCGGCGTTAAGAGCCCTTCGTCCGTCCTTCGGCCGCGGAACGTTGTACGCTATCAGGACTGGGAGACATGCTAGCTGTGCTAAGTAGCAAAGCCCGGCGATTGGATAGACGATACAGTTAATGCGCCAGGCAAGCAGGCGGTCAGCAGACAGGTCCTCCGGTCGGTGGAAGATGTATTTGATGGGGCATCTCCGTGGTGGTGCACTTGGTTCTCTGTCTGGAGCGGAAGCATGAGGGTCTGTTGTTCCTTTTATCGAGGCTGTCGCATTTGGTTGCTCCGCAAAGTGTACCGAAGACGAGACGCTGTAAGATTTTGAATGCGAAGCTATATCGGTACGCAGGTTTGTCGGGTGCGTAGGAGGTATCTTTTCGATTTCCATCGTGCGGTATATGTAAAAGTATCGATATCTCCTTGGGTATAATGCGCGGATATCCTAGTTTGTGAATTGAACGTGCGGCGCTGTCGGAATATATGCCGGACACACGCTCCGTTTACCGTAATGCTTCCAGCGGCTCATTCCTGAACGGGCTCGAATCCTACCGCAAGCATCGTTTGGGATGTAGCGCCAGACCTAAATCGTCAGCGAGAAACTGCTGTTGGATATACTTCCGTTTTGGTGTTGGCCAGCGATCGAGCACAATCGGCGCTCCCAAAAATAACACAGACACAACAAAACGGCAATCTGTGCGGCTCTGCTCAACATCATTCCAGGAATTACGTATCGCAGCCGCATCGAGAACTCGATTTCTCGACATATTGTTCATCACCGCCATTGCCATTATTACTCTTATCATTGTTATCACCACCATCATCATTATCATCATTACCATTGCAATTCCAAAAATGTCCGCCGCCGAGTGTGCTTCAATCCGCAAAGACTACTTTCAACAAGTCGAGCTGCCCGAAATCTGCGTCCCTACCGAATACCGCGACGACCCGTTCCGCTGTCCCAACAGTGAAGATTGTCTCATGGGTTAGTATCCTACAATCTTGATACAGCATCATTGTGAGCCCATTCTAAATACGAAAAAAAAACTGGATAGGCCATCGAGAACTCAAACTCGCTCATCTGCGCTGGCACCGCCATTACGTCGTCCTACACAAGATCCTCAAGGCGCTACTGGGCACCATTCTTATCGCTTGGCTTGTGATATTTGAAGCTGGAATTCACCCTACCTTATCGCCGTTATATTCGACTACCACCACACCACAGCTAGAACAGCAGCTTCCGACCACCGAGCAGCGACAGCTGCAGCATCGCTTGGCGCCAGCTCTCATGGCTCTAGTATTCGTGGCTACCACCGCTGCTGCTATCAGCGCGTGTACCTGTTGGTATGGTGTGCGTATGCGTCGTGTCGAGAGCGTCCACGATGGAGTCGAGGTGTGGACTCGCATTCCATGGTGGGTTGATGCACCGGGTACAAACTGGGTGGTGCTGGTGGCATGTACTATTCTCATATGCATCACAGCGGATCTGGATCGAAAGTGGATCGAAAGTCCATCAGTTTTAGGTATTAGTAACAGTACCCAGCTGGTGGAGCAAGTCAAAGTTCATTTGAAGGACTGAGGGGTTTTTTTCCTGGTTTTCACTTTCTTCACTCTGTTTCGTAGAATTAAAGTACTCAAAATATAACATTCTAGTCGTTCCGTGTTTTGAATATTAAAGTGTAAGTAGTACTAGTAAAATTAAATTGAACGCTCTTTAAAATATATCTTACTCAGTGGCATCCCTATCCTCACTATCGCTGGTAACCTGCCACAGCTCTCTACGCCCAGCACTCAAATTACGACCTCGATCTACCACGCAGTTGCACATTTCTCAGATCTTCTCCCTAAAAATCCTCTATGGCACCGCATTTAGTCAGAAGCCCCACCAACGCCTCCCTAATTTTCTCCGCTTCGTCCAACCTTTCAAAATTCAACAGCAAATCCCGTCGGATCCCCGTCGCGTAGTACCGTGCCTCCCGCCCATACTGTGCATCTGTCACCGCTAGTAGAGCCAGCAGAGCCGCACTAGTCATGCCGCGCCAGCTTTCACGTTCAGAAGCAAGGGCGTAGACGCGCTCGGCGTAGGATTCATAGAGGGCTTTGTAGTCTGTGCGGTGGGCGTGCATGTGCTGGCCGTGTATAGCCTGCGCGTTTGCCACTCCCGGTCGGAAGAGGTGGAGGTTTTGTGACGGCGGATCGTTCAAGAGTAGTTGATTGTAGGCAACGTCGTTGGCTCTAGCGACCCTTTTGTGTTTTCGGGGTATAAGTAGGGGCATCCTATTGTAGGACCTTGACGGGTAGGTAAGACGATATTTGTTCTAGAAATATTTAAATCCCTTAATCGCGATGGGCTGGTTATGGCGAGGTGGAAGTATGGAATTCTAGGGCGATGCTTCTAGGGACGCGTGCATGTTGATATGACTTGTGCAATTATTGACAAGGGTGGGGCGTTCCTAGGGTTCTGTATGTTGGTTTAAGACTGCATCTAGGTTGTACTAAGGTTTAACTAGAGAGCCTCTGCCCAGTTTCAAGTATCAGGCCCGTATCGATTGCTTGAAGACATTTTGGCATAATAGTCACGCTGGTGTTTGCAATTCACGGATTAGATCGATGTGTTTGTCTCCGGAGTTCTAGGTGGAGACCCACGAAATCGTACTGAAACATGGCGATGGGACGTTCAGCAGTCGCACGCTCAAATCCAATCTAGGATTAAATTAAGCTGGACTAGCAAACGTGCCGTCAAGTTGTCTCGAAGAAAGCGTGTTCAAGTGTGCTCAAACTTGAAAATAGCCTATTATGACGTCGCAGGATCACTTTGATGCACAGTGTTTCGATCGAAATATAATTGTAAAATTTTTGGACGATTAATAGCAGTATTTGACAAATATTGAGAAGGAAGTTTAGCGATGGAAATGTAGGAAACTTTATATGACAGCTTGGTAGGCAACAATTGATCTATCCCTTGAGAACTTCGACAGCATTCCATCAACCAAAACCAGCTATGGGCGTAATGCAGCACGCGAAATTCTATTCAAAGGCTATGCGGTGGCAATGGGTAGGTGGACGCAACAACTATACCATTGTGTTTGCCCTGCCTCAGGACTTTGCCGAATCTTAAGAACCGGGGATGATTTCAGCAAATGGAATCAAAAGGTCTCCGCTATATACTGTCCCGGGTATCTCTTGGCTCTGTATATCATTGTTAGCCTTTTTCCTCCGCAGAGTAAGCTTAAGCAGTAAATAGCGATGTAAAAGACATACCCAAATAGTGAAACCTGCGCCCACTGAGGCAAAATCTAGCACGCCAGCTTCGACATCTGCACCAAGAGATACTTCTAGAGAGGTATCGAGAGTAACGCAGAGGTCGGTGGCTCGATCTCCACCACACGCGGCCGCGTCTTTGGGGGCTGCACCGATATGAATTGCTGGAAACTTGAAGGTCAGATCCGCGGAAAGGTCAATAGTATTGCCAATAGTCACGCCAAACTTTGCGCGAGGCCCAGCCCAAATGTCTACGTCGATTTCTTGATTCCGGGTGACCCCCCTATCACTACCAAAGTGACCTGGCGAAGCACTAAACTGCGTCGGGACTACATTGCCACCTACGAACGGCTGCTTTGTAGCATAGTTGTAACCCAGCTGGAGACTGCTCCAAGATGCGGTGAATCCGGTGTGGGCCCATGAAAACCCAGATGTGGTGGTTAATTCCGCCGAAGCAACTAGCTGGATAAGAGGGCCGATATCAAGGACGTTCGGAATGGTAATCGCTACTCCAGCAGATCAGTAATCGTTCTCGAAAGTATACCGCCTCAGAATCTAAAGATTTAACACATACCGTAAAATATAGGTGCCTCCGCGAAGACAAATTCTTTCGAAGCGGAGAAAGCCTTGTCGATGTCAAATATCAAATCAAGGACCATAGTCGGGTTGGTAAATTCAAGGCCAATGAGGAGACCGGTCTCCGATAGGTTTTCGAAATCAATTTTAGCTTGCCCAAAAATATCAGCTAGTGTCTGAAGACCGCAATCCCAGCAAGAAACCGAGACGTCGTCGATATTGAGCACCGTGCCAGCCGTTGTGCTGATCTGCCATTGTGCTGTCGTTATTTTTGCGTGGTCATTGAGCCATTGTACCGCTGACTCAACCCAGCCCACAAACTCTTCACCAATATCACTAAGCCAATCTGTAAAGGCATTTCTTTTCTCTATGCTCCTCTTTCGAGATCCGGGAGCACTGGGATTCGGTACGTGGGCAAACTTCGTGTCGAGCCCAGATACAGCGTCTTTCACCTCTGTTGCCACAGTGTTGAGTACAATTGTATTTGAGTCTGAACTCTTAATTGATGACCTAGACCACCAGAATTCATCAGCCGTCCGATCCCAAAAATGCTAGCTAAAAGTGTGCCGCCAACTTACCGGAAGAAGTTCAGTTGACCATCGGTACCGCATTCGCCAGAAGTAACGAGAACAAACTGTGAAGCCCATGATGTCACTGCGATATTGTAGTTGGACGCATCGGCGAATGTTAAACTAATCACACCATCACCACATTCAGGCGATTGCGGGTCAAGACCCGGAATTAGATCGTCGAGTTTGACTAGGGGCCAGCCGGACTTTGCAGTCACGTTCGTTACAGCCACAAATACCCTCTCCGAGTCGTCTATATCGGTTTCTCCGCGTTAGTTCCAAGGCTTTCTAATTCTCCTTAAGCGTTAGAGTAACATACCACCGACAAGCGCTGCGTGGAACGCGGATTTCGATGGAGCTGGCGGGATGCCCTCTTCAACCGAGCCAGTTTGAATCGGGATCGAATTCCCTGTCACCGTCCCTTTTGGCGTAGGTTCACTATAGTGACTATCCGTCTCCGTAGTAGTCGGGGATGGGTCATGCCATGGATCGGAACTCGTCGTTGTTGTCGTTGTCGTTGTCGTCGTTGTTGCGGCGCTGGCAAAGCAGGTGCAGGCGCTTGAGATGCCCGCTGGGGTTGCATATTGAGATAAGTAGCTTGGGTAGCTTTGCCCAGCTGTTGCTGCGGACAACGTGTAAGTTTGGCAGAACGTCTGAGCATCGCTGGAATGACCCCGAAGTGCCCTCAGGGTGTTATCGGCGTTGCATTTGAGAGCCGTCGTGGGTCCAGGGGTAAAGCAGGTACAAGCACTTGAAACGCTGGCTGGAGATGTGCTCCATTGGCTGATGTAGGTAGGGTATGGTTGATTGCTTGTCGCTGAAGAGATTGTGTAGGTATTACAGAAGGACGACGCCTGAGCACTATTTGCGCGAAGTGCTCGCAGAAGATTGTCGTTGTTACACGCAGGAGTTGGGCTGGCGCCAGCATAACTAGCGAACCAGACAACGGCCCCTGCTAGGAGTGGATGTTGATTACGCATTGGTGCGATGCTTTTCAGGCTTCGTTCCTCAAGAAAGGAAAGTGCAATGCGAATATATAAATGTATGTAATAGTGTCTAATGTGGATTGAGTCGTGACCTCAGCCACGAAAGGGGACGGAGGGATGCTGAAGTTGTGTTAGAAGATGTATTGTTTTATTGTTGTATTATTCCAAAATGATTCTGTAGTGATTGGACACTGAAGATAGTTGGGAGACTCTACTCGTATTTATAGACATCGACATGAAGGCACTGAGGGTATATCGATATATCATATTTCACGGCTGAACCGACTGAAGCTTCTGAGTGTTGCATTTGGGAACTCTGTGTTGCTGGCTTGGCCATCGCGGGAGCCCGAAAGGCCTTGTGTTGTCGGCGTTGCGATCATTAATGCAGCGACGGCTGAAATGCGAAGCTATATCATAAAAGGAAGCATAGCGCGAGATGAATATATCATAATAGGCTTTGCTAAGGTCCGGAACTCCCTTGACGTTGGTTTAGTTCGGGAGCGCCCTCAAGCCCGCGTCGAGTCGGACCTTGTTTTGGGGAACAATGCCTTAAAACGAAAACGGGGCCCGTCTCTTTGATTTTCTATTGGTTTAAGCTATCTTCCCGTCAGCCTTCTTGATGTATAACGGCCCTCTCAGATTAATAATTCCTTCGTAGCGAGCTCCAAATAGGGAATCATGTTGCGACCAGCGTCATTTGATATCACGACATATGCAAACGACAGAGAAAATTTTCTCTCAGAAGTCGGTAAGGAAGCCGTCATGATGGCACTCCAGCCAAAAATAAATAACAAAAGAGGTCTCAGGGGAGCTGAAGTACCATCTGCCCATTGCAAAATATCTATTGCATTGCTATACAGGTAGGCTACCAGTAAGCCTTGGCGCTAGTCGATCGTGCGCTAGGTATGCTACGAAGAAACGAGTCATGCAAATCTGAAAGCACACCCAAGTGCGGATTATTGTATTACATTACTAGATCTTATTGAGGTGCCTCTCGGTCTAGTCCTTGGTCAATCGGTCTTGGATAGTAATCAAAGGAAATTTGGACTTAAATTTATGGAAGTAACTAAGCTATCACGCTAGCAAATACGGGGCTCGTTGTTAAGAGGCAAATCTCCCTGCAATGAAGGATTAAGAAACACGTATAATCTCTCAATAGGCCTAAGCGGCTATAGGACAATGATCAGGCTAGGCGTGGTAGTGACTATGAAGACCTAGCCGGGACTTCGGCACGGCCGGGCGTGTGGGAAGCAGGCGTAGCAGTGCTCCCAAAAAACGCCTGCTGTGACGCCATTCTAGGCACTAATTAATAAGGCTATGTCATGTTTGCTACTGGATGTGGGCTTGGGGCTATTTAGGGAGGCGATACATCTACAACCGGTAGCTTTGGAATCTATATGTAACAAAAGGATTGATTCTTATTTTTGGGTTCAGATGATATATTGACTTAATTACTGTCATATTAATGCCGAATTAATCTCACATTTCCAGGCGAGTTTAGCATCCCTGCCTGGCTACCTGATCCGCCGCCGGTCCGTCGATATACAAGATTTTGAAAACTAGCAACTGCACACAGCCGTTTTCTCGCGGCCATGCCGGCTTTCTCGTACGAGCTCGTCTATAGCCAGTTCTTTAGCGTTTTATAACCATTTCTCCACTAACCCAAATCCAACCTCTCACTGTTAGATATTTATATTTTTGTCTCGTTTAGCTTTGGCGTGATATTCCACCGTTCGTATTCACTGCTCTCCTGTTGAGTCTTGGCTCGCTACCGCTAAACACTCCAACTTACGATTCGAATCCTCGCTTGCAGAACCTTCGGATGTGTGTAGCAGGCCAGGTTGGAGCATAGAATCGAACAGGGATAGAGTACATCAAATAAAAGCCGTTACATGAGTCTCATCTCCCTAAGCAGCACGTTTCGGTATAATGGGCGCCCTACCGTCTTTGATGACTTTACAGCTCCAATCTGCCTCAAGGCCTTCGCAACAGAATCTATGCCATCTGGAAAGTTCGAAGCATGAAACCAGAATATATTAATATTAGAGTTAGGTTCGGGTCTGTTTCCTCAACTAGCTCTACGTAGTAGCTTCGTGGTCACGTAGCAAACACAAAGTCTCTGGCTAGCAAGAGCAGGAACCGTGCATATCAAGTTGCCTTACGTACTCACGAACTATTCGCCGCGGCGGGCTGCAATATCGCACTGCTCACAACCATTGTCATCATCGCTGCCGTCGTCTTGATCCAGCAACTGCAACCCATCATGCTGCACCGAGTAACTGGTGGGTCGTGGTCTTTCTTGCCATGATTAAGGCTCACCAAACGAGGGGGCCACGGCTTCTAGGGTCGCGTTCTCTCAATATATAACAGCCTCCGCGACATGTTCACAGCTCGCGCATCTGAACGGATCTGTTTGCACATCAAACAAACGCAAATAGGTCTATCGAAAATAAGCTTGACCTTATCAAGCCACCGACAAAGTAGACGAATCCTTGCATAAGGCCATACGCGCTGGCACGCTCTGGATGCTGTTACGTGTCACGGCTACTCAACCCTTCGAGCGAAATTCGAACGATAGCATAGCAATCAGAGAATTGTGATTACAGGAGACGGGATAGATGTGGCTAATACAATCTAATAATTCTATCACTCTTGAATAGCTCTTGCTTATGCCGCGGATGGCTTATGTTTCGAAATCGCCAAGACGGATCTGTTTCGGAACATCGAAATACAGGGCCGAGGTGTCGGCAGCAGCGTGAGCACACTTTGGCAAACGCCAGGGTGAACATCACAGATGGTGGGTTGGAGAAAAGTTTCGTCAAAGTAAATTAAATAATAGATAGTTTAACTTTCCGATAGCGGCGCAGAAAGGATGACGGTCTCTTTAAGGTGAAGTAGTTGGTCGGGGAATATGCGGGCTATAGATTCGATAAGCAAACGGAGAGTGTCTGACGAGCTATTTCTATGCGGCGGCCAATCGATGCATCATTAACCCCGGGGGCACTAAATATTTTCTGCTCACGCAATAATTTGAAAGCAGCAATAGTTTGATCAACTTCATTGACCGTGGCGCGAGGGTCCGAAAATCTGTCTAACAACGCAATACGATATGGGAAAGATGGAACTACTTGATTTAGCATCGCTGCATATTGCAATTGCATATGCATGATGCCAGAGCTGCCAGCCGGCCGACTTGCGATACCGAAAGCCCGGTTCCATGTGAATTCGCGGCGATGGTCGGCAAAAAAGTTTTTCTGGGGATTCCGCACGTGTGCCCGTGCCTGTGCAGGGCTAACTAACTGACGGCCGGTGCTTGGGGATTCCGGAAATATACTTTCGGAAGGTGTAGCCGAGATTTAAGAATCTTTTTTCGCTGGTGCATAGCTTAATGTTACATTGCACATGGTGATTCGGTGCCGCAAGGGAGTTAGGATCGACTTGGTCCTTAGATTTAGATGAAAGTTCGACTGACAGAACATGACAAAGCATCGAACCTACACAGACATGTTGGATTCGCTGGGCAATTAACCGACGTTTTACTATGTGTGCATCTTATATTCGATAGGTCCAATTGAGTTCATTCGAGGCTAATGTAGCACATTGACTGCGCGGTAGACTGGTGATGAGCACTTGCAAGTGCTGCTTAAAGGTTACTGCTACCCAACGGAGAAGGTGAACTAGGACGCGTCGAGTCGCCGGTCGGAACAGGCATGTGGGTCTACTAGGTCGCCGCTCGGCGGGCCGAAAGCGGTAGGAGATGCCAGGGGCCCGATAGCCATGTCGTCATATGTGCCTCTGCGCCGGAAACTAATAGAAAGAGTGGACTAAAATGCGGATATCGATTTCCGGTGAGCGAAAGCAGAGGGCCTGGTAGAGACTTCTTGTCGGTGCCTTTCTTGTCGGACTGCTGTATAGCCTGACAATAGAACAAAGTTACTGAACTGTCTATTGCAGGACAACGCAATACATCAGTGTGATTGCAACGCCTAACATCAGATGCTGTGGTCAAGCCTTGTGAACCAGATAGTATATAATATATTTGGGCCTAATGGTAGCTTAACAAGTTTCCGGATTGGTCTATCAGTATGAAACGACAATGACGAGATATCAAGATTGGCAGAGCTCCCGTATCACTTTTACTTTCAGATCACACGACCCGCCGACAGGGACCTAATCAGGACACTTGTCGTGGGAGCTGCCAATAAACCGGCAGCTAGACCGAACTAGTCAGCTCATAGAGTTCAACCCGGTCACCTAGGTTTTGTTCCTGGCAGTAAATGTGGAGTTTCCCCACAAACCGGGGTCATGCCGCCGCCATTCATCTGAAATACTTGGAACAAATTGGGACCGCCTACAGCGCTCAAGGGTGTAGAGCATGAGTACGGGCCTTGCCCGTAGGCAATTCAATCCTGCTGGCGCAGATTTCCAAACGCCTTTGCATGCGCATGTGCATGTGCATACGCACTAGGCACTAGGCACAGATCAGGCGGCGCACGCGCAATCTTGTCGGGAATATATGAGCGCGCGACCAGTCCCACCTAGCTCGAGCGTCCACCGAGTTCACTTCCACGACAACTTTCAATAACGACATGATACTGTCGTGAACTTAAGAGTAGCGTGACAGAGTCGACACACCTCAACAGATATACGCTACGCTTTGCGCCATTGATGCACGCCGGAGTTTGACGCGTGCCGCAGTTAACTTGAATCGTACGATCTTGAGTGCGCAATTCTGAATCGCGGGCTGTAGCCGAACTCGCAAATTTTAAACTCAGAAATTCAACAGCTGCGGTCTCAACGCAAAATTTGTGTCGTCGTCGATATATCGCAACTCTAGTCACCAACTCGCAATTATGAAGATCTCTAGTTACTCCTGTCTCTCCCTTTTTGGCGCGCAATGCTCTCTGTTTGCTTTTGCCAGCGCTGCAGTCTTACCGACCAAGAAGATTGTTGCGCGATCCACATTTGAAGGCTGGCTGTCACAACAATATACCATCGCTGAAGCTGCGATGAAGCGCAACATCGGATCCAGCGATAATACTCTGATCCCCTTGGGCGTTGTTGTAGCGTCGCCATCTACTGCTGGTCCGGACTATTATTTCCAGTGGATCCGCGACGCTTCATGCGTCATAGAGCATCTGGTTGACAATTACCTCGAGAGTGGTAAAGATTTGAACTATATTCTGGACTGGATCGAGGTGCAACGGGTTAGATATACTCTGTTTCGAGCGATACCCTAATTTTACGTGAAGCCGTTACTGATCGCATTGTAGCGTCTGCAACACGTAGAGAATCCTAGCGGAGGGTATACTACCGGCGGCCTTGGAGAGCCCAAGTTTCGTGTCGACAACACCGCGTATAACGAGCCATGGGGCCGCCCTCAGCGCGACGGCCCAGCCCTTCGGTACGTCAATCTTGACACTTGTAGGTTATTGGTGTTGCTAATTTATAGGCAGTGCGAATACTCTGATGAAGTTTGCTACCCGTTATCTCTCGGTTGATCCTTCCCTCATACGCTCCAAGCTCTACGATTCACTCCCACAGGGAAAGACGCAGGCGGTTATCAAAGCGGACTTGGATTATGTGGCTTCTTCGTGGTCTCAGTCATCTTTCGATCTTTGGGAAGAGATCCAAGGGCAACACTACTACACCATCATTGTATCGTACCGAGCGATGGTGGAAGGCGAGGCGTTCGCAAGGATGCTTGGCGATTCTGAGGCTGCGAATCTCTACAAGAGGACAGCTGATAGCATGATCAAGACTATCCGTGGGTTCTGGAGCGCTGAGAAAGGGTATATCGTTGAAACATATGGCGTGCCCGGCCGCTCCGGCTTAGATTGTGGTGTTTTGCTTGGCGTTCTTCGTGCTCCGTACGTCTTCAAGCCAGGCAGTGAGCAGGCCCTCGCGACCGTCGAGGCAATGATGAAGGCATTTCAAGGATTGTATCCCCTTAATCAAAGAGAAGGCGTGCCTGGATTCGGTATTGGACGGTACCCAGAAGATGTAAGTCTCCTCTGACACGGGAGGCGAAAGCCCTGGATACAACCTCGTAATTAACGCCAGCTCCTTGCTAACATTCATTGCACATAGACGTATGATGGAGTCAGCACATCCTCCCGTGGTAACCCATGGTTCATCTGTACTGCAACGGTGGCGCACAGTCTCTTTGCTGCTGCTGCAGATTTTAGCGCTGCGCGCTCAATCGCCGTGACACCAACCTCACTAGACCTGTTCAAACGCGCTTATGGTGGTGCTAAGGAGGGTGTATACAAGAGTGGCAGTGGCGATTACAATAACATCCTGGCTGGATTCAAGACATTGGGTGATGGGTTCTTGGAGATTGTCAGAAAGCATGCTTTCAATAATGGCAGCCTAAGCGAACAGTTTGACCGCGAGAATGGATTCAGTCGCGGTGCGAGAGATCTGACCTGGAGTTATGAGGCGTTGTTGGGAGCAATGAGGGCGCGCACGAAGTTGTGATTACCGTCGCGATTAATTATTAATTCTAATAGGATCTGGATTTGGTGCACGCCTCGCCTTGCATCTTGGGGTTCTCCCCTAGCTGACTAACTGGGCTTGAAGGCTTGAAGGTTTGAAACTGGACTCCTCGTGGGTGTAAATATAATCAAGATTAGCGTAAATATCAAGGTAGCGCTTGAAAATGAATTTAAGTAATATCCTCAGCTTGTTACATAAAACCAGTTCGCACATTTGCCGATGGGATCCATGTATTATCGTCGTATAGACTTTTAGAGAAGTCAATCAAGGTTGGATACTGAAAATATGCCGCTGTCCGAGCACCGCCCGGGTTTACCAAAAAATGCCTTCGGTGGTAAGCGCCGAAGTTTCAGATGTGTGCAAAGAGTCTTTGATTACATCGCCAAAGAGACCAGTCCTCCAGAACTGGCGGGCAGGTTTGAGATCCTCGGGCTGGCTGGCTTTGCTTTCATCTTCGAATGTTGGCATGGTATAGCCCCATGCTTCGAGGCGCCAGTCATCCCATATACAGGCAGAAAAGTCTATTTGTTCCATGTCCCGCCCGTAGAATGGTCTCACCCAACTAGTCTCTCCATATTTGCTCCGCATCGAGGTTGTATATCCCGGCTTACAGATGCGCCTCGGATGCGTCTCACTCCATATGGCTTTTTTCATCATTAACCCGTTAAGATAGTCAACGAAGAAACCCGACGTTGCGATACAAGGATTCGCTCCCTCGGCAGCGACACGGATAAGGGGTTCTAGCTCTCTCAAAAGATTCTCTGGCGCAGACAGATTGTCGTCCACTCGAAACCAACGGATGATTTCTCCAGGGAACAATTGCAGCAACACAAATCCAAACATAGCAGGCGCAAGTTCTGCGAGCACGATATCTATTGTTAGCAATCAACCATCTTTGTGCTGCCAAGAAAGGTTCATACAGCGACCGCCTTACCTCGCCATGGCTCCCCATTCCCGTAATAAGTCCCATCTAAGATAATCTGCTGCTGGATTATTATAAAGGGGACAAGCTGGAGCCAACAAAAATCTTTGATTTGCTTGACGGCCATGAAGTCCCAGAACGACCAGCTGTCAAATATAAGGCCTGCGACGTGCGGTGAAATTTCGAACGCCGGACCTGTGCCTTCGTCAATTCTGGTGGTAAATATCACCATAATGAGCCACAGCCGATAAAAGGCCTTTATAATGCGCTCCTTTTCCGCGGGTGTCGCGGTAGGCTGTTGCGTGTCGTTATGCTCCGTTGATCTGCCGGCTAGGCCCTTACTGATAAAAAAGCTCGAGATGTTTCGTATCGACTGGTGGTTTTCCATGACGCGCTCCCATGCTTCCGGTGTGATTCCATTAGGCCCAAAAAAGGCCCCGGGCTCGCGGCCGCCTTCATTGCTTGCTTCCAAGAAGGTAGTAACGAGGCCGTTGATACGTTGCTCAGTAGAAAGTATGTCTCTGAGTTGGTCCCAATATGCCACGATGAAGTAAGCTTCTAATTCATAAGGCCTAATCTCATTCCTCCAGACCGACTTTGTGACGGTATCGCGATAGGCCCGGTATACTTCGTAAAACGGCCTTGACACGAGTGATAGCGAAGTGAGACCGTCGATACCGCTAACATGCTTAAGAATAAGAAATTTAAGGTCGACGGGCAAGTCTCCCAAGCACGTCATCTCCAATTCTTCCCAAATGCGATCCAATCGATGTGAACAAAACAATTGAAGTTACTTAGGTGCTTACTTAACTGGGGACGATAATGACAAGATATAGACTGCTCTTTTGGCTCGCAACAACGCGTTTGTCTGGTTCCTACCCCGCGTAGCCGTTGGAATCAAGCACGGAACCAAGCTGCGGAAAGACGCGTCAGCGGGCGTTCGAATAATCGTCAAGGACTCGGCGCTGAAACGCCACGACTGAGTAGATGGGCGGTGGTTCAAGCCGCCAAGCTCCGCGCAACGTGAACTCGACACCGTTGTAGACGAGGGCGGTTGAAGAGCACCGTTAGACCACGGGAGGCGCCAAATAAGATTAATAGGTATGTAAGGCAACACACCTGGACGCCTCACTTGACCCATCTCGCCGGGGATATTCTAACACTCGTCCATGGGGTGCGATGCCCAACTTGCGAGATAGATACCGGATTCCACTAGTAATGGCTTCTCATCGGCCAAAATTCGCCTGGAAGAGATTCATGGGTCCAGCAGAGTTCTCATATTTACCTTCTAGCTCACTTGAAGAAGAGCCTCCGGAGATAACAATACCTTTTCTCCCCGCCGAGATTCTCCGATTGATCTTCCAAAATGTATGCTAGGCCCCCTTTGCAACCCCTGCGGTGCAGGTTGATTCATATAAAAAAACAGCTTGAAGCACTTGGAACCAAGGATTACGTCGACAGTTTCCGTTTAACATGCAGACGCTTCAACACAATCGCCGTCGAATGCCTCTACCACCACCTCGTCTTGCCCCTCAACGACGATGACAAAATGCCAGCTGCGATGGACAGTCTGTTGGGGGAACGCCATTCCGGTTTTTCTTATATATCCCGAATCTCCCTTGTTGGCTTCAGTGAAAAACAACAAAGACAAAGGACGCGAAGAGCCAACCGATATAGCCAGCAGAGCAAAGAAACATCCCGTCTAATGCTCGAGCGACTACTACATGCTTTTCAGCCTGGCCAATTGACTTCATTTACGTAAGCTACGCTCCACGACCTTTTTATGGCTTAAAATGTGCTGACTGGTGCTTCGGTTCTGTAAAAACTCCACAGATTGACCGGACGAGATATCCCAGATCGAATCAGAAATATTAATACACAACTCTTGTTCCAACAACAACCAGCCCTGAGGCATCTTTGTATCCCCATGAGCTTGATTTTGAAACCTGGCGATAGCGCAGCGGAGACTCTAACATCCGTACCGCGTCTTCGCTCTCTATATTTGACGGACGTAGAATATGTTAGGTCAGTGGGGGATCTTTGGGCGTTGATTGCAGAATCCGCTGGAACCCTAGAATCGCTAGCCCTGCGATCACCTGAAGGCAGTGAGCTTGGGGCATTCCTTACCTGGGATAGGAATCAAATCAGCAACAGGATTGGGCTCCCTCGGACAGAACTAGCTCTTCCCAAGCTGCGAGATCTCTTCATCGAAGGTATCCCTCGACTAGGCAAATTTCTGGAGGACTGCGCGCCGAACCTCATCAATTTTGAAACCATCCGCATGCTCCGACTTGAGAAGTGTGCCAATATTGATAGCTTATTGCTGCAGGTTTGCAATGCGCTCAATATGCCGAATTTGAAGTCTCTGCAGCTTTTCGAAACATGCTCCGCTGAGGCCTTTGAGGCGATTATGCCGGTTCTAGCCCCGCTTGAGACATTTGCCCTTGCTCTGGATTGGCGGGAGCCCCAAATCAAATCTCATCTCATAAAATATCATCATAGTAAATCCCTAAAGCGCCTATGGCTCGATCATAAAAGGGGTGACCACAGCTACTCAGATACACTACACCTTCGCCAAAATCCGGATTCCTGGGAAGAGGGGTTTTTCCTACGTGGGTGGCCCGTTCTGGAAGAGTTAGCTGTTTGCCCGCTTGTAAGGAGTTATATTGTAAGTCCCCCAACGGTTAAAACCGTAGTTACCCGAAGACGTACGATTCTAATGCGAAAACGCTTATAGACGTACCTCCCGAAAAATGTTCGTGTGTGCCGCCTGATCGGATCGATAATCCAGGATAAATGCTCCAGATGGCATCCTTGGTCCCCAACTTTGCATAATTTGGCTAGGTTCGAATGCTTGGAAGGCGGGTCAAAATTGTCGGTAGTATCTCTTGGTGTGTTAGATCTGCCTGATTGGGGCAGAGATCCAATGCGGCCATATACATACCTGGTCGGCAGCCCCGATCATGGAAGTAGCGTATATTTGGGCTCTTCCAAGATCGTCGACGCTCGGCGCATAAAGCACTACGTTCTTGATGCTCATATCATGTGGTATGAGCGTACAGATGTGCCATGGTCGGATAAGTAAGTATTTCACAAGAGTCTCCTGCAACTCAACACCATTAGATCTGTGCTAACTACATGCTCCAACCATCTAACATAGAAATGGATCTCTCTGGTATTAATTTTACACTAGTTAATATTCGTGCTTCAGCTGCCTCCTCTACTTCAGTGTCAAGATCGCATGATCAGAAGATAGAATTTTGATTGCAGCACATTGCTGAATATGTGCACTATGGACCGGAGTGTCCTCGTTTTGTGATAAATACACCCTACATCAACATCATGACCAACGTGCTCTTTAATCTTCGCAGACCTCTGTTAGAAAATGAACACTGAATGTAACATGTAGATGAGCGCCGGAAGTGCGCGACGCCGAATAGTTCAGTAGATCCTAGCCTCTAGTATACTAATCAGCTCGAATTATTTTAATTTTTGTTCATGTTCTCTCTGTCTTTAGTCCTAGTAGCTAGTGTTATCGTTCTAAAATTGGATGTAATATCTGAGACGCCAGTAATTCACGTATATCTATCGATATTGACATGATCAACACCGTTATTCCACCCTGTTGCAACGTTGTATCTCTTTGGTGGCCACTAACTGATCGCAGAGACGACTAAAGCATCAATTATGTCCCGACTGACAACACAAGGTCGTAGAAAGTTGGTAGGATGGCAAAAGGTTCTCGTTCGGCCTCATTAATCTCGTTTTATATCACGCTATGAGCATATTCCTGGTGGTACCACGCCGTATGAAACGTTTCTTGCAACTGATTAAAAATCTTGAGCAAGGACTTAGCTCGGCATTTACACCACTTCCATATATCGAAATCATCACCAACTAGCTTGCGGCATAACTACGTTCAAAATGGTTATATTCACAAAATTATTCGCAATTTTGAGCATCGCATTCCCGAGCGTATTACTAGCGATACCGCTTAGCATCACGGAGCTAGAACTTAGTCAAGGTACCTTGGCGGATATGCTCTCTGCCCTGTACCGCCTACAAATGGATGTCCTGGATCAGCCTCCCAGGCTAGATATTAACCCTAGCGACATCGGACAACTCATTAAGACTGTCCAAGCAGCAATCAGAGAGAGTGGTGGTGATGCTGCCCCACCGATTGAACTAGTAGCAGAGGCTGCTGGATACTGGAATTTCCTGACTAGCCTACCTGAGGGTAAGTTTGGGTGCGCACGAAAAACAGACTTACGGTATGGTTCTGATATTGGTGCCGTCATTCTAGTCCCGAATGAAACAATTACTTTGGACGAAGAAGACGACAACCTATTCGGAAACCCGCGCCAGCGCCTAGATTTCATCACACCCGAGCTCCGGATATCCCCCAGAGGCCGAGGAAACGTCGTTCAACAACAGTTTCCCGAAACACCCCAACGGAATGATCAATATGAAGAGGGAAAGACTGCTGATGATCAGCCTATTCGGGCTAACTTGAACCAGATGTTTGAGGACGCAATCCAAGCAGGTCCTCCACGTGCAAACAGACCGCAATCGCCTGATTTGTGGTACCAGGGTGTTCTAGGTAGGATGCCAGAGGACGACGACGAAGCAGCAGGAGTATAAGCCCCAATATATCCGCAAAATAAAATATAATGATATCTAGTTCATGCCCTTAGATCAGCGTTACAATGGAGAGGTGCATACCTCCATTGAACCAGTGCTTGGTAATCCTCTGATCTGATACAGTCACCTCCTGCTATAGCTAAGCAATGACGACGCCGCCTTGCACACGTTATTACATTTGTAGCAACTACTAATAATATTAAGGCGTTTACCTCATAACACCCTGTGCCTATTGTTCCCTTTTGGCTACATTTGGCCAGGATGGAGGAGAAAATTTTTCCCAAGTGTCCTCCAACAAAACACAAGACTGCCACGCAATAATCCAGCCCAAGGGTGTAGCCTGTAGGCGCTGAGAAAATACCTCTATCGTTACCCAGTATCTGTCCGAGAGTGCTGTAATCCCCCAGTTCGACAGAAACCGCCCACCGTGTCTATCGGAAAACTAAGAATAAGCATCTCGGACAATCTAGGCAAACACTACATATAATGGAATCTAGGTAGATTTCAAACCGCGGAGGCTGAACTCTAAGGACATTTAGCTAACTCAGACTGTAACCGTTACATGGTATTACGCATACGGAGAGTGGTTAGCCAAACTTTGTATATTTTATATCCAGATAAACTTCGCCAAGCAGCTGATATCGCGTGGCACGGTTCAGTATATAGCCCAACCGGAATAAGACAGATGTTTTTCGGCCCGACAGCGGCATGGATTCCTTAAAGGGTAGCTCAATACAGCGAACCGTTTTGAATACACCGTATGGCGAGAGTATTGCGTGAGTCATGTAGGCTCACCCTCTCTAAATCTATCTTAACCTGCAGGAACGCAAGACCTGATACGAAATGCCTCATTGTTTGGCTTTGCGCTGGAAAACATTAACAGAGAAAAAATATTGAATACGAGACAATCCATTGTTCGTTTTGGAATAGGAAACCGTTTAAGAGCATTGTGTTTATATAGATGCAACGTTACAGTTCTCGTGGCTGATAAATCCAACTTTGATCTTCACAGAGGACTTTTACTTCTACGGCAGTTTTGCCGTTCAAGCCTCAGGACATTCCATGTGGAATATGAAGATTAGGGACGGAGCAAAATAGGAAGGCTACTGGTTAGCGCCAAGAAGAAATAGGTATGAGATATCTAAAATTTCAACCTGTACAACATGGTCGCGTATTATACGAGGTAAAAAGTTTGGGCATTTCCTAAACCCAGGTTGTCCCTAGCGTGTGGTATTTGGGATTTGGGTGACAATTTCCTAAATAGGCTTCTCCTTATTTGTTAAACGTTTGTGATTGGTTGGTCGCTTCATAAGCCTGGCGCTGTGCCGCGAACGCGCAGTCCGAAACTCTCCTTGGAATAAGGGCGAGCCGGAAGTCTGGGTCCACTAGCCGTCCCCGCATAGACTAAAAAAGAATTAGGTAGCTCGCGGTACTCGGTGGGCCTTGTTTTACGTCTATACTTTGCCACTGCTAGGCTCTAAGGCGATTCCTATAGGTTTAGATTGGTTTACATCGTATTGTATTGCACCGTAGCCCCGATTTGGCCTTATGCTCCCACTCTCGTCGAAGAATACCCTCTCCATTATGGTATATGCACCTAAATGTACGTAGTGGCAGAAACCAATCGGAGCTTGGAGCTTAGACACGCCAACGGCGATACTTTTGACACCCTTGCTCTAATCCTTGTTCCATCTCGTATCCAGCCATGATACCCAGATACCGATCTTCAAGTTTGCAATTATGGACGACAATCGCGGTGACAAAGCTGATAGCAGCCTCAATTCTTAACACTTCACCAATGTTGTTTCTTGTCACGTAAATAGATGAAAAAGGTATATAAAGGCAGGCTGACGTCGCTCCATAACGCAATTTTCTATCATCATCACAACAGCTTCCTCACAGTTGATCAGCATACATCCACAAGCAATTTCTATTCAGTGAAACATAGATATATATTTTTCATATAAGTCTTTTGCAATACCACAAATTTGCAATAAAATGAAGGTCTCAGCTATCATCACCTTGGGCGCAATTGCTCTTTTCAACTCCGCCTCCGCTGCCCCCACAAATGATGCAGCTCGTGCTGTTGTTTATGCTCCAATGTTTTGGATTGGTTCGATCACCGAGGGTGGCCCTGAGATTCGATTGAACGGGACTGCTGAGGTATTGCATCCAATATATATATACAAAACTAGGCATTGCGGGCTAACTCTAATCTTCACAGGAAATCGTTCACCAAATTCAAGATCTCAACCCCAAGTGGCAGCCAGCAGTGGTACGGATTTCATCAACTCTATTACAAATATAATAGTCTCTAAAGAACTAATGTGTCCCGTAGGAGGCCCCAAGCACTTCTATTCAGCGCCGCGACTGGGACGGCCCACCAACCTGTGGCAAGGTTGCAGGAAGCAATGCGAATTATGGACGTATCGTTGAAGGCGTCTCTTGGCTGAGGAGCCTTGGAACCGGCAGGTACGTGGTTGAAAAATTCCAATACAATTTTTTCACAAACCAGGGGATCTAATAAGTATATAGATGCGGAGCGTACGCTCGGACTTGCTCTCGTGTGAGCTGTTCCTGGAACTCCGGTATTGAGTTGTGCAACGACGTAAGTAATAGGAGCCATGTTTGCTATAGCGCTACCAGTTGGCGCTACAAATTTGCTTCAGATTTCAATTGCTAATTGATACTTTTTGTTTTGCGATAGCGCGGCGAGGAGTGGCACGTCGCCTGCAACCAGCTCGGAGACGGTGCGGGCGCTATTGCAGGAGCTTGCCGCCGGGACACCAACAGCGACTGGATCAAGGGCCAGTGGTTTGATCACGACGGTTGGAACGTCGTTGTCCGAGGCTCCAGCTGCTAAATATAATCAGCAACAGCGCTGATTTCTGGAGGCCAGGTGTTTAGCATCATATATATATCATATAAATATGATGTTGGAACAGACTATTTACCATCCTCCGGATTTATTCAGCGGACGGCACTCGGTACACAAAAGTTTCATGGCGCAGGGTTCAATCCTCCACCACATAAAATTTGATTTCTCTTTTCTATCTCTGTATATTAAGATCAATAGACTACAAGAGCCTACACGGGGTCCAATTCTCGCAGAATGCTATACAGCTTCCATTCCTTAAAGTTACATCAGGTCGCTATGCCACTCGTGCATAGCTACTTGGGGTAAAAAAATCTGAACTTATGTAAATTCCGGGAACGAAGGTGGCGCGCCAAACGCGATATATCCTGAAATTAACTTACGGTTGGGTAACTTGGAAATTGCGGTTAAGCAAATCCTCAGGAAGGGGACAAGACTTCCTAGAGTTGAATCTAGGCACACCTGGAGCATGTAGCAACATCTCGGCTTTCAGTCGTGACGCTCCTATGTCTGCTGTTTTGTAAATTATTGGAAATCGGACTCAAAATATAACGCCAAAAGCCTCTGTCCGCACTTGCGAGAACCGCCAGCTAATTAAGGATTCTGAGCTGATTGTGGACACTTGAGTTACTACGCTGACGCGCTAATTAGTTAGCTAGGCTTAGCTATATACTCCTTTCGAACTTTGCCCCACGACCCAGCTCCTAGCCCACGTTTTAAGAGAGATTAGTCGATTATCGTCGGCACCGTGAGAAAGAGTTTCGACAGTAACATAGGTCTGAGTATATATTCTAGCGTTCAACAAAAGGAAATAAAACATTAATATGGGACAAACTGAGGATAGAGACAATTCCAGAACATATTAATCGACTTTAAGAGGAGAATTTCGTTCATACAATGCGCAATCTCCTTCGCCCTTTAATTTGTGTGAATCCAACCTGGCTTCGTCCTCAAACTTAGGGATAAGTAGTGACAACATTAAAATATATAAACTAGTGCACACAGGCAAACTGCTCACGAGCACGGTCACCCGCGCCAAGTCGTGACCGACCAAAGTAGCGACATCTGATACCACAGTTACAATTTCTGCGCCTTCGTAATCACCTGTGACCTGGAGGAAAAACTTTGGACATTTGCTTTCATGCGGTCGTAAATGTGTTGACTTCGTTGCGAATGTGCTGAAACACAGATACTGCTGAATGCTGGGCCATGAGCAAATTGGTAGTTCGGATTGTGCTCCTCGTAAATAGTTTCATCGACTTTCCGCGTACTGACCACAGAGAGATTCTGGTTTTATCGTAGGCAAATGTCGCAAGTTACTTCTGCGCCTTGCAGTCATAGCCCGATTTAATTCGAATGAGACAAATTGCAAATGTGGTCGTTGAGTTAGGCATTCACAACTGAAATGACGTGGAATCTATCAAACCTGGAGGAGAGGTAGCTGTAGTTGGTCGTTAGATTCTTCTTTGTGTCAAAAATTCTGTTCTCCTGGGCGTAAAAGAGGCTGAATATCGATCGTGCGGGAGACATAAAGTGGCAATTTCGATCTAATGTTCGTGCGTCAGTAACAAGTCTCCTGCCCAGATATCAGTTGAACTCAGTCGCGCACGCTTGTAGACCTGCATGTGCATTGCTAATCTTAACTTTGTGCTACTTCACAGCTGCGCAGCAGATGACTGGTTGTGCGCGGTAAACGTCGCCATCACGCTGTCCATAATCCGAAACTAGGATAGCATAGCCTTAACCCGCACTTTGTAACATGCGGTTGAAAATCAGGGTACCCAAATTTAGCAATAACCAAACATATCTTGTCTGAGTTTAAGCCAAGTGAATGCAGACATTTTAGACCCACCCAAGAAACCGGGGCGGTTAACCAGCCCCTCATATCAATTAAGTGACTGTTATGGCTCACGAACCAGTGTCTGATATGGGTTAATACAGGTGTACAAGGTTAAGTGGCATTATACACCACCCTAGGACACTGGGGGGTGGCGCCTCGGACCTGCAAGACAAGAGCTAGTGAAGTCGCCATAAGATCTTGCGATCCCTTTACAATTACGGTCCGAAGTCGGGCCAAGTTGGACCAAAGGAAATATATTAATCCCGCTAGCTACATTTTCCTCCCGAGCCCTATCGCATTTCTACATAAAACCGCCTATCACTCGCTGGAGAGTTGGAATATAATTATATAATCCGTAGGTGGTGGGACGGGTGTGGGGGCCTGTGCAAACTGCAAGGCGCCATTGACTGCAATCATCCACCCTGCCGCAAGGTTTTTGGTGTCACTGCCCTAGTGGCCAACTTGTACTTGTCTCGTTCATAGGCTTCCGGGGGGAAGTGACCACCTGTAAATTGAGACTTGCAAAATATTAACTGATAGAAAAACTTTATCTCTTTCGCAGAGTTCAAGGAGAAGCGGAGCTCAGAGCAGAGGAGCTTGTTGGCGGCAAAGGGGTTTCTGATTGGTATAAATGACAGAACCAAGATGATTCCCCGTCCCGCCTGTTTAGACTGGATACGTTGAAAAGTGACAAACCTTTGGCAAGAAAACAGTATACGGTTGCAAGAACTTCCTAGTGACTGTCCACTGGGCTTTGAAGCCGGCGGCTTGGTGTTGGGATAGCAACTAGCTGTTTCGGTACTGATGTAGCATTCCGGTGTTATGAACTGAGAGATGTCAAATTGAAAACGTAAGCCGACGGGTCTACGCCAACATAAAGGGTGGCTTCTGTTCTACGAAAACTATATATGAGGGAGCCTTCGCCGCGCGTTCACTAAATAGCTAAATGCAAATGGCGCCGGAAGAAATAACAAGCAGGATGGAGCCAATAGCAATGATCGAACTGATAGTAGAGATGAGAGTAAAGTTCAAGCCGAATCTAATGCTTCGTACATATGTACATATGGCTTGGTCTGATATCGTTATGAGAGGGACGGGGACATGATAGAATAGGCCTCCGCAGCCGGGTCGTATTGTCGGAACTGTACGCGAGACTGCGCCCTTGCTTGCAAGAAGATTGCTTTTTACATTAGTCAGATCTTGCAGCTATAGCTAACTCGAGAAACTCCAGTTGGTATCGGATTACGGCACTAAGTCGCCAATGCGCGGGAAAGGATACTGATGGCCCGAGACTAAACTGATTGTAGTCGCGAGGAACGGATTATAGTCTCGGGGACGCTGACCCTCTGAGGGCTTGGCAGAGAACGGATTAAATGCTTGCTTCGACTGCTTCTGGCTTAGCCTGTGTTTCAGCCCTCCTGTGTTGTGCATGGTCGAGAGCAACACAGCAAGTCAGTTTTATCCAATCATGAACATGGAAGCTTTGGATTCATGGAGGTAATCGACAGCTAGTGTCCAAGTCTGGTGTGTACGTAGTAATCGACTGACTCGCGTTGCGCGTGAGTGATTGTGGTCGCGACAGGGAAGAAAATTTCAGGCAAGGCGTATACCACACCGTAAATGATATAGATGAAAATGGGCTTTGACTTCCTTACCGAAGATTTCGACGAGATCGAGTGGCTTGCATCTAGTCTATGATACTGAAGCGCTTGCAAATTTGCCAAGACGTGATTAAGGGTCGATATATCTACATATCGCAGTAAGAAGTATTCTAATATCATATTATTTGCGCTGGATATATGTCTTCCTTATCATGTAACTCCAGGGATCCATACTATGTAATACTACTATACTACTACTATACTACCTATTCATATTTCTTCACACATCTTGGCAAAGGTACACTTGCGGATCATAAACAATAAAGACAGCAGCGCTTTCAGAGATTTAAGTCTAAAACGAGATAGATTCAAACTGTTCATTAACGTTCATGCAAGCTAAGGTACGGTACTACGCATTACTATAATGGAATGGATACATAAGTTTCGATTTCGATGATGGTCTATTTGAAAAGCAAGAAGAATCTCGTAATACGACGCTAAATACCGCTTACTAAGGAGTGCGATGTACATGTATATCATGGCCAATAACTGCGCTGCGTGAGCGCTCCCTTTTAGACTCCGTTTCTCCCACTCCCTAATGTCTCCCTTTGCATATGCCTCCCTCTCCTCTTCGTCTCTCTGGACCCAGGTGAAACTGATCAGTTTGTGGTGAAATTATTGCCCGTCGGCTTTCTACCGCGTTGCAAACAGTTATGTCTAATTGAAGCACGAGCTCAATGGCTGGGGGTTAACTGCAATCGGAAATGCGCCAGCAGCAAGGCCGTTGGGCGAGATGATAGGAAAAGCGTCGGCTCCAGTAACAGTATCCCCAGCGAAATCAACAGTGACGAAGAAGAGGCTTTTGCCGTTGGTTGGGTTGACAGCCTGAATGCAAGATCCGCAGTTTGGGGAGTTCCAACCACTAACAGTGGGGGACGCGGCAAGGAAGACATTTGGCTTAAGCTTCGCACCGAGCTCGGAAACAGTGGAGATTCCATATTTATCCATCAAGCCATTCGCGCCATCAGAGCAGGCGAAGGAGGTAAGCGAGTGACCGGAGTTTAGGTTGTAGTTGTTGTCATACTTCAGGTTGATGCAAGAAACAGCAGCGACAAAGAAGAAGAGAGAGACAATGAATCGCATCATTTTGGTTGATTGATTGATAGTTTCGTTAAACCGGCTTGAGGTGCGTTAAGGTGGTTATTCGAAGGTTGGAGGTCTGCTAATATTCTTGAGTTATGAATATAAGTGGCTTGGTGATGGTGGTACTATTTGACGGGCGCATATGGTAATTATATACTTGAATGGCCTACGTCAGAGCTGTATCTGTGAGCACTAAAGGCCGTAGAATCGCTGGTCTAGATCTAGGTCATGCCGCATCTCCGCAGGATTAGAGAGATTAGTCTCCGACGTTACGTTATGGCAAGGTATCTTCGAAAATTGGATAAAAATAGCTGAGTGACGTTGTGGTACCTCCCTCCTTCCCCCTTTGATTCTCAAGTGTACCACTTCTGGAAACTATACCCTGACTAGCGGACTCGTCTGGGTTCGCTCTTGGTTAGCCCAACACAATGTACATGATATTAGGTGACACTAGGTAGTTCAGCATAACTGGAATGAGTGCGGAATGCAACCTAACATTCTGAATAACAGCCGAATGATTAAAGGCAGCTAGGAGCACAATATTTTTAGCAATGTAGTAAGAAACAATGATTTAAAAGGTTTTACAGCTCGTGATTCTGTTCTTACTCATGCTCAGTCGTGCAACTACGCCTTGGCAACATCCAACACATGCAACCGATGCAACGATTGATCATAGCCTGGACACCTACGCCAATATTACTATGCAGAAGTGAATCTTTGTACAGTGTTTAACACATACTCTGCCCCATCGCTTTTATTGAAAAGCTTATATTGGGAATTCGCATTCCACCTTTAAAGCTTGTAACAATATACAATACTTTACGCACCCCCAAACGAACGACGCAACACACTCGGTTGAGCTGCTTCGATACGGGCTATCTTGAGCAGCTATCGGTGAGCGTAAGGCACTAATTGCCCTCGCATAATAATTAAACATATGGGTTATTGGTGGTTTAAATCGGCACCAGTAGAGACGCTATACAAACTCATGTGGGTGGAGTGATAGACTGGTTCTGTCGCATGAACCGGCTTCTGTCAGTGTGATTCAACTGGCACAGAGCTCTGTTTTATTTTGTCCCTCCCCTATTTTAGTAGCTAAAGCTGGCCAGAATCGAGCTTTTTCGTAACAGGCTTTTCCTTCACACAGTTGCCTTAAGGCGAAATATATATATATAGGGTCTAAATTAAGCAGTGCGCGAAATCCAAAGGAGGTCTGCGAAGGAGACAACTTTACACAGTATATAGTATACTTGAGAGGTAAACATAAATGTTTATTGCTTATCCTTCTGGGTCACCTGATCAAATAGTGTGACCAAGGGGCCAAAATCAAGCGAGTTGTGCGGCGCTTAGTCCATTCCGATTTCGTCATCCCGCCTGGTAACAAACGTTTCCACCCGTGAAATCTAGCGGTACCGCCTACACAGCCAAACGGCCTTCGCATTTGTGCGGAACCCCCAGAGATGCGTTGGATGCGGGTTTGAGGCCGATGTGTATTCGATCCGCTACGCCGGGGCCGTTCGGAGGCTCGCGCTATACACTTGAGCTCAGACATCTCTTCCGAGCTATTAGAACATTCACATACTACTTACCACGCCCAATTTGCGGCTAAGACTAGTTAATCATAAACGCGAGCTTACAAGAGATAGAAATGTCAATTTACCCTGTTACAGAAGGTCCAATGCAATGAGATTGGGTAAGAATGATAGAAATATCACAATTGAGCTGGACTCCGGCGAGAAGCCTTCGGGTAGGCTTAACCATAAACATTTCGCTAAGTGTGGGGTAAGTTGAGCCTGTGGGTGGCTGCATAGGAATATCAGGATAGAGGAATTTGTATTCTTCCCAAAATCTGGGCCAAAGCTGCTGCGGGAGTGGGAAAATATAGACTCCGAGAACCCCTTCTTGTTAGGCTACCGGTATTCAAGGCCGGATGATTTGCAAGATCAAGAACCTACACAGAACGAAGAAGACCCCGCATAAGAATCAATTATGACCGAGGATTCTGCCTCGAGGGTACCAGTAGATGAAGGCCCTAAGCGACCCAGCCATCCCCTTCCCGAGTTTCAGACTGTCAGGTTCGCTAGGCAGCGCTCCATCAGTCCTAGCCCCGATCCCAATCCCGATTTCCATACCTACAGACCCGTGCCAGTAACTGTCATGCCGCATCGTGTCAAACTAGACTTCAGGCACCATGCCTCCAAGCGTGCATACCCAGACCGATGATACTGCCACGCTTTTGACTTTTATTCTCTTGGTATCGTGCTACTTGAACTTGGTTTATGGCGGCAAATGGATGATATACTACCTGATCCCTCGGATGACCCTGATTCTGACACCTCATATGCCAATCCGTTCGCAATACGCCGCTTTCTCGTACAAATAACGTAAGAGAAATTGGGATTTGCAATGCAGTGAGCTATACACTAACGTTATGGTCGCGTGGCTTAATGTAAACGCGGAGGACTCTGTTGACAATGGGCTAACAGAACAGAGGGATCTCTGTGCGAGAATTGCAGCAGACCTAGCACAATGCCACTCATAACAGCTTTCTCTTTCCTGTGCCTACATTCTAGCGAACCTTACACACTATTATATACTGGAAAATAATATAGTAGAAGGTATATAACTTCTTACCTTCGGGTTAAAGCTAAAGCTATAGCCATCACACTGCAGGATAGCTAAACGGAACTGTGAAAACCTTTTATGGATATTGGTTTAGGCGAAGCTTAAAAGCGGACTGAAAACGAGGTAAACTTAGGACCTTATCCATTGTCCTTGGCGATCTGAACAATTAGAAACTCTATACCCCGGCCTAATAATTATATAATTATCTGAAGATTATGAAAATCAATCCCCAGCTTTAGCAGAAGATAAATCGAATAATGTCTGCTTACCAGTCGCTTGTCAAGCCATAATGTGGCCGATGAGGCATGCCTGCGTCAACACTGACGTTCTTGTTCCCGCCAGCGATGAAAACCCGTGAACCAGACGAAATTTGCGTACCTCGGTCTGGCAAGTGGGTTAGTAATATAAGCTGGTCCCATCGTCCAGCTAAAAGTGGTGTCCGCAAAAATAAAAGCCTGGTTACGAGACTGCGTATAACTTTAG
This sequence comes from Drechslerella coelobrocha, assembly GCA_036971555.1. NCBI lineage: Eukaryota > Fungi > Ascomycota > Orbiliomycetes > Orbiliales > Orbiliaceae > Drechslerella > Drechslerella coelobrocha. The sequence goes on along the minus strand of JAJTUH010000013.1, from coordinate 60,426 downwards.
ATCGCCCTATTCAATCTCTATCGCATTGTGACCGCGGGAAACTATGATGATATGACTAGCTCTCTAGTACGATGAATATCACGCGTGTGCCAAACTTTGGTGTATGGTTAACCCGATTCCGGCCGCTAGTTAGTGAGCCTAGGAAGATGGGGATCGAGTCACCATGGTCCAAGCTATAAGCTGTCTAGCGCTTGGAATCAATCATATAGACCTTGCTCCAGGGTCTCGGACGTACATGCAGTAGTATTCCGCGCCGTAGACCCTGGAATCTTGATCAGGGTGAACAACGCCATACAATTATGCGTGGCTGGGAGAGAAGCAGATACGGCTTATACATGAGTGAAACCATTAACGTTTTTAGCTGTGTGCTAAGTGACGAATCCTACCGAAATAAATATGATTTGTCAGCCAACGTAGCTAATCCAAGAAACGAAGATGGGTATACCAACAAGTACGCACGTTATCTTTAGTCATGTTCTAAACTTCTTTAATAGCCTTTTATCGAAACTACCTAAGCTCACAAACAAAAATTCCGAGGGCTCAAAGACACTACCTTTCGTCACCTGTTATACGTATACACTTGTGATAGATGCTAGCACCGTGGCATACTCAGTCTCCTTAGCTCCTTGAACTCATAATCGCCTCCGCTGATGCATCGCAAATTAATTGGAGAGCTCCCCCGTCGCTCGAATAACACGTAGTATCTATATCAGCGACACTGAATGAGGTTTGCGGAGGGCGCAAATCAGCCATGCTTACGCGACGCACCTGAGGCACCCACAGAAACCAAAGAGCGCTAAGAGGACTTGAAAATCCTGTCGCTTAGTCGGAGGTGGAAGGCATCAAGGTAGAATGTTGGGCTGTATGAACCATTAATACATTAATCCCACCGCCCTTCATGATTCAGCAGAAAAGGCGGTTGTAGGCGTGTATCGTCATGTTTTCTTGGGGTCTGGTGGGTACTAATACAAAAACTTTTGGTGGGCTGGCCATGGCGCCAACGAAAGTGACTTTTGAGGCAGCCCCACTGTTTATTTCGGTTGGACTTGATTAATGGGAGGTTAACCACCTGTCAAGTAAGTTAGTATCTTAGACAATCCGTCCATACCGATATTTAGACATAGATATCTGCCGGTTTTATCGCCTGTTATAGGCAGAGCTTTAGCTGACGAGCTAGCCGCGCTTGAGCTCTGCCAAGCCCGTCGCTCTCGAGGCCTGCAGTTAAGAGCCCCTATTAATTCAACACTTTACATGGATAGTTGCTCGTCGATGCATATGATGCCAACGAGTTAATTAATTAGAAACGTGTCGAGATAAAGCGATGGTTCGTCCACATTTTTGTCTTATGGGTTCGAAAATTAAATCAGAAACAAAAGCGGGATGTGCCAGATTGGAAGCTGAGACAGGGGAGGTTTGGATTGGGCTGTCGATATATTGTTTCCACAGCGCGAAGGTATGGTGGTATATTGGCAGAGTGAACACTTTCTGTTTGCGTTTGCGCGTGTTGTCGCCTTCGCTGACATCCTTTGGATTGCGTGCGTAAATACCGGCTGATATTAGTAAAATGCACCAATACCCATGTATTATTAAGCTATACTGTGTATTGTATTGTATTGTATTGACTTCTGTGTATACATTATTATGGGAAGTCTGGAACGAGAACCAAGCTTACCATCGAGAACATCAGGAGATAGACTTTAATAAAGCATCGTTCTCCTACCTCTCAGGTTATGAGCCCAAGAAGTGTCGAATAGCACAATCGTACTGTACGCATGCCTATACACTCCACCCCAATATCCGATACTATCCTTGCGAATAAACTAGCAGGAGCCCTACCAAGAGGCTTCCGTTCAACCGTCGAAGGCTACCTAGGTTTCAGTATTGCTTTGTCATGAAGTATGTCTGCGATAAACTTTCAACCAAAACTTTCTCCTGTAATACTAATATCCTTGGACTTGTACACTATACACGCAAGCAATTTCCCCACGATTTTGAGCTGATTGATAAGTAGACAAGCCAAACCTAATGAAACTAGCAAAGTCGAGTCGCTACATGTGTACATGATATCTTGAATCTTCAGTATCAGACACCGCATGATGGCGTTTCTCGATTAACCTAGCTCGCCTACACGTTTATCAACGATGCTTAATACACCCTAATATCCTATAGCAGATACCACTGATAGATGCAATAAAGAGCAGATAAAACTCAGCTGCTGAGCTGTTACGCAGTTCCTAACTAAGGGAGTTTGGCGAGTTTAGGATGACTGCAGCGTATCAGCATAATGATGGTTGATACGTCTTCTTCACCATGTATTAACTGCGGTAGTGTTTAGCATGAGCACCCAATATATATATGTAGCTAGAATAAACTGGCTAGAGGCAGGGTGAGAATTTTGGCTGGTGGAGGCCTGATGAAAGGCCAGCACTAGCGGCTTGTTGATGTCGCGAAACTAAGCCCAAAAAATCAAATTTCGGGATAGGCACTTAGTTTATACTACCACCAATTCGCAAAATAGTATAATCACAACTATTTTCAGACCAAATAAAACAAGAAAAATATGAGGCGCGTGAGGATTTGTCTCGATGGCTGGTGTTGGAAACTTAAAGCTTAGGAATTATAATTTTAGACTAAAAACTAAGTATATCTCGAGGTATGCACAAAGGGTTAAAAATCTGCGGTTGTTGTAGACAGCGATTGGATCCGTGGAAGCTTCTTGCAACACCATCTGGATAATGGACTGCGGTTTTTACAGTGCGAGGATGGCAAATAGGAAGAATCCAGCAAAATAGCTAAGACCAAGCTGAGTCTTAACAGCTGCTCCAGTGGCAACTGGTGGTTCCGGAGTGGTCATGTTGGAATATGGAGGCACGTATGCTGTAGTTGTCGATGGTGGGGGGGCATACGTTGGGGCAGGAGTCACCCTAGTAGTCGGCGTTTCGTGCGTCGTGTATTCGACAGACGGAGTGGGGTTGGTGGGTTCAGCAGCAGTGGTCGTCCCGGCCCCACCGAGAGCTTGCGAAATACTAATCCAATCTTGAATTGAACCAGAACAGACAGGGATGCCATCAGCAGAGGTGCAAAGAGGTGCATCAGTGGGACTGTGGTACCCTCGAATATTCGCGAATCAGAATTCAATCGCCAAAACTTGTAACTACTTAATAATAGGTCACCTCAAACTTACCAAACTTGTGTCTCAGTAGGTGCGGGGATACCAGCATCTACCAAAATACTCCATCCCATTAGTATCAAAAAGAGAAGACTTAAAGTACAACGGTGCTACGCTCTAAAGGATATCTGCGAAGGAGACAAGGTGCTACGTACTAACGCAAGGCTTGAAGCCCGCACAAATCTGGCCGTTCTTACAACAACCTCCACCAGGAACGCAATAGAATCCGGCTTCACAGGAACGGCCTATTATCGATTTTAGCCCAATCCAAATAAAAAAGATAGCTGCGTGCAGGGTTCCTTGACGTACAAGTATTGGCAGTCTGTTCGCAGATGACAGGGCCAACGCAGAGATCCTGACGTTTCGCCAGAGCCATTGGGCGAACCATGTAGCCCATTCGCAAGGGTTGGACTGCGGCAGCCATTCTGGCAGCGGAAAGGAGTACGAGAAGTTGAGTGAAAATAACGTGAACCATCCCGGCCTCAGTTAAGCAATATGGAATCAGTTATTGTGAAGTAATTAGTAAGTAGGAAACTCCAAAAAAAAGTTCAAGCGTTGAAACGAGCGAACGAATAAACGTAAAGGACGGTCTTCGAAGATACGAAAAAGTGTAGATAAGTTGCTAATCTCAAAGCTATCAGTTGCAGGAGCATGGCGAGGTACGGGCTTTATATCCCTTCCTTAACGTTAAGGCTTCCTCTGAACGCCCTCCATTTGTTGGGTAGTTGATTGCTTGAGGATGTCACAGTTTTGCTTGGGACAAGGTAATCCAGGGAGCGATTCCCAGAAAAGCCCTCATGGGGCATAAGGTTGCACAAAGTGCAAAACTATCTTAGCCTTGCAGGGCCAAGATACCCTAATATTCCGGTTTTGACGAGGTATCTCCACAACGTTAATCGGAAACACAAACCGACTAACCCAGGCCAGGGTTACCGAACACAAAAGGAGTTCTAATGGCGGATCAAGTTGCCTAATTTAAATTGGAAGACCAACTGTGAGGGCTCTTCCGCTAAGATTAAAATTGGATGATTGCATAGTGCAACATTTTTAAGCATGAAGACAAGCAGAAAAGTGTGCCACTAGAAACACACTAGGTCGGTGAACGAAAACCGCTGGTGTTCTCAATAGGCAGATGTGGATTCAAATGGTTGGGTCAGGGTGGCAGAAAGCCGCCAAGCGCCGCCAAGCGTTCTAGATAGGCTGGCACAGCCACTGTCAATCATCCTAGCCACCAACGCTTACCTTAGAGTTAGGGCTTTCATGAACCGCTCAGCCACCCGCTGGGAGGAAGAGTGCTGAATGGAGATGAATCGCCAAAACGCAACGCCAGCCAAGAACTGTTAACATTTGCTAATTTCCTAGGTATGTGATTGGGATCGACTTAGAAGGAAAGGATCATGCCAGCGCCATGCGATTGGTGACTTGAAGCCGTGAACGTCCCGGACGTCCCGACAAAGCACCACAGATCAAACGGCTACCAAAATCTGCCTTGCATCAATCCTTTCATAAGCATACTTATAGAAAAGGTGCAAGGTAATAAAACGTGTAGCAAAGCTGGCAATTACGCATACTGTGCTCAGACAAGAGATCTCGAAGCAGCGTATTTTTTGGAACGATAAAGTTAGAGTGCTACACGCGAGTAGGATTTTTAGAGCAGTGAAATTTTGCTGGGATCGAATGTGGGATAGCCAAAGTGAGTATTCAAATAGCTATTAAAGGTTGCCAGTGTAGATAGTTATACCCTTGCGAGACCTAGGCAGCAGAGCACCAGCTGGCCAGCAGATCGGCGCGGAGCTACCCGGAGCATAAAATTTACAATAGTAACGCAACCAGGGGCTACGCTATCAAAGGCTAGTATAGCGCTGTCTGAGTTGGCGAGAAACTAAGTGTTGCCACCGGGAAGCCGGAATCGATGCTCATCCTTTTTATTCTGTTGAGGAAGATATCCCGTGAAACACGATATTACCGAGACTAAAGGCTGTCTGGCCGCCGATAAATCAATGAACCGTAAGGTCCCTATGGCTAACTTACGCAACGAGCGTGTCCTCTAAATTGGCACTGATGCTAAACCTAACTTTGCGGCTTACAATCAGACAGTCTTCTCCCTACTGAACCCAGCAATCGTCTGTACTCTCGCTGTGGTGATCCTATAAACTTATATGCTACCTCATGAGATATTTTACCCTCTGATTACTGATCAACAACCGGCCACTATTATCGCAAGGCTGGACGACAGGTCTGTAGAGATAGGTCGTTGCACGGAGGAAATGGTACGAGGTATCTAGTGAGATTAGGTTTACAAAGATGCAACCGTTTTGTCTCCTTTGTAGACTTTCAAGGGGAACAAAACCATTCAAATATAAAAAATAAGATTGGATTTCTACCGCCTATGGCTTTGAAGCCCGCTGGCAAACGTCCGGGACTAGCTATATGAGATTTGACGCTGGAAAGTAGGAATAATAGTTTGAAAGGGTTAGAAGACCCGGGGGCAATACCCAACAAAATCAGCATCCAGATTGTCGCTTTCAGTCCTACCAATTTTGTGGCTGGGACTGTAGCTAGACATATAGGCCGCCTTGCTATAGCGATGAGCTTGGTCATGGCTCAGAACACATGCGATAGTGCCCCTAAACGCCAATGGAAGACCGGGTAACACCAAAGCTCCTACGCCGCGTGCACGAGAGTGCCATGATTGTGTTCATGTTCACTATTGCTCATAGCTATTAGCGCCCCCTATATAACCATTTTGCGCAATCGCGTATCTAAGCACTCGCACGGATCTGACACCCCACGTAGGGTAGCCCAAGCTCGCTGTACAAATATTAGATAAGGGCTTGTAATGATTGCGATGTCCCTGTTAGCTTACTTTACTGGATGAGCTATAGTGTGCAGTAGAGCTCCAGCACTGAAGCAGATGTGTCAAAGTGGTCTTTTTTGGTAATACCTTGCGTTGGCTAGTTGGGGAGAATCATAGAGCATTAGAAGATTAATCATACTAAAGAGCGCCGATGAGCGGGCATAGCGCTGATACTTGGGGAGACAAAAGTTTTGGAGGAGCAGCTCAGATCTAGATCGCCAGGGAGTTCTATGAGTTTTAAAGCGTGCACGTTTCCCCAGACGGGATGTTCGTTATGGCACATTATACGGCGGAGCAGCTGGTGCTGGGCGGATAAACTACACAATAAGGTATAACTAATACAATCAATTTACACGTTACAACATTCCCCGGCTTTTAGAATTCAAGAGGTTACTGAAATGCTTAGGATTACCCAAAAAGAGGAAACAATAGGTATAGGCTAAAGTTGTTCTAAGCTAGCAGCTGATAACTTATAAAGCAAATAGCTTTGAGATATAAAAAATTGGATAGTAGTCTTGGTTATTCTACTGCCGCCATGATTTTGACCAGAGAGTTTGTATGTCCATTTAGTAAACCAAGCAGTTCAAGGATGAAGAAAACAACATAACTACAAGGGAAATGCCCTGCTGTGTCGCTGGAGTCTATGCCGGTAAAATCAACTATAGCCACTTTGCTTGAATAATCATAGCAGCAGCAGACACAAGCCCCTGCAGAATTCCCTTCGCCCAAAGCCCACCGGATCCGGGTTTCGTTGACTCGGACGGCTCTGGATAAATCCGGATTGAAAGCTCCGTTGCATATCTCCCCTTAAGAGTCTCAATGAAGGCCACAATATACCTACCACCTGGCGTTACTTTGCCATATTCCCCATCTCTATACTCGCCACTCTCGTCTGGAATCTGGAAATAGAAGGTACCATCTTTAATAGATAGCTTGGCGGGGTACTCCGAGCCACCCCGTCTGCCGTTCAGCTTGAGGTCGATGTAGTGTCCTGACGCGAAGTCCGGGATCGGATCAGAAAATATGGCGCTGGCATACTCCCAGTCTCGGTCCGCCCCAATGAATATATTTTTTTGCACTAAGCTTGCTAGACCAGTCTGTGTATTCCGGTAGACTACTTCATAGCGACTCGTATTGACGATTCGGGTTGCGAGGCAGCTCATATTAAAGATGGTAAAGATGATAGTTTAGATGCGGTAGAGGCTTAGTGCGCAGCTGCAGATCGTAGAAAGTTTGGCAATCGACAACCGTTAGGCTGGGATCAAAGGGTGGGAATGGTTTTGTATTTATAGAGAAGATAGGAAACAACAAGGCAGAATGCTTGAGCTACTGTGTGGTTCTTCGGTGAGATGCACGACGGTATTCCATAAAACTTGCTAGTATAAAAGATTATAATATTATTGCTTAGATATCTACGGGGGCAAGGTATATATATCAGAATTAGGAGAGGTATATTCCTAGATTTTGTCTCCTTCGCAGACAACCCAGATTGCATAACAGCTGTTGTATTCGATAAATTTCTAAACGGCCGTCATCCGGCGCCTCGCCCACTAGCTCTAAAGGAAGGTAAAGACCCTTTACAGTTGAGAAAATTGATGTCGAGAGCTCGCAGCTCGCAATTCATAGTGTTGGCGTGTATCCATTGGATGTTGAGTGTGTTGGTGAATATCCGATAAATATAACCGTTGAACACCTTAGCTTATTCGTCAAGCCTGAGGTTGCACTGGCGCAAATTCGGCAATAGACACCCCATTGGAGAATACTTGTGAATCCCACTAGCCGCTTCCACTGCAGCTGGATGTATGCACTATTCTAAGCCTGGCATGTTCTAATGCTGAAGTTGATTGACATTAGAGCGGGCGGCCCGAGAACCGTTGCAACGTTAGATTTCATTGTTCTCAGTGCCTCGCGAGTTGCCGTAGTCTCAGGGGCTACCGAAAAAGGGTTGAACGTGCGAGCCGGGCTAGCGAAGTATCGAAACATAGTGTTATGTGCAGCACCTTGCACAAATGTCTTGCTGGTAGTAGGCACGCGCCAAACCGGTTCAACTTTCTGCTTTCAGCAGTGACGTGGTAGCAGTTAACCGGAGTTCACTGAGGTTTGGATGACGCACAAACAAATATCCAATAGAAATGTCACATTCTCCCGTGCCACCTGCTTGAAGCCGCTGGAGTGTGTGCAATAGAAGTGCGGATAATAGGCTCGGCTCACGCAACGACTAACTCTATATACGGAGGATCCAATGCAAAGGTATAGCCTGGGACGCGCGGGTAGGTTTTGGTGTAGAGTGAATCCTGTAATTGAAACAATTCAATCGATATACGTGTACACTCAACTAAAAATCAGCTTAGTTAATGCTGCCATAAAATATTAAAATTGGCCTGATATTTATTTTGAAGGTTGCTTCATCTACTGTCCAAACTTTCATTTGCTGGCTGGTCTGATTTTGTTGACAGTACTGCCAACTTCCGTCTCGATATTTCTTCTCTATCTACTATTCTGCATTATTCTTGCCGTCATATTTAAGCTCTTTCATTTGTGATAGCTTCACTTGTACTAAGCCTCATCTCTCTTCTTTTCCGTAACTCATCGTAGTTTGGCATCTGGCGACTAAGCACTGTAAACCCAACTGCGATAAAAATCAACAGAATCCAAATTGCGTATCCCCACACCCACTGGGTGCGCGCTCCGACAGCGAACAGACCCGCGAAGAGCGCGGGCGAGAAGGAGCGAACACCGCTGGTGAGGGCGAGACACAAGGCATTAAGTGTGCCTAGAACATGTGGATTAGGCGAAACATCATTAAGTGCAAGCTGGATAGCTGTAAAAGACATAGCGACTCCACAGCCGAGGCCCATAAGGATCGGTGCGCAGGTCCAAAAAAGGACTATAGCAGTAGGCGACCCGTTGCGGAGTAGAAGGCTAAGGACTGGAGGTATGCCGAGAAACATCGGGTAGGCTGTGGCGCAGGCGCGTAGTACACCGTTGGTACCAACCCGATTCTGAAGCGGGGGGAAGACGAACAGAAGCCATACCGCCTGAGCGAGGCCATTGAATCCCATAAATAAGCTGATTTGCAAAGGTGAGAAGCCCAGTCCGCCCAGTGTGATAGGTGTATACCAGAATACAGGTACGATAGCGGTGTATGCAAATGCAAGTAGCATGATATGCTGGTAGGTATACAGGACAAGCCCGACGCCTGGTGCCTTGACAAGTTCTCGAATGGGCATTGCAGTCTTTGTGGGCCCGACAGCGTTGGACGTGGCAGCTGTCCCTCCGTGATCATTGTGGTCTGGTTCAATTTTGCTCGGCAGTGTTTCTAGTATATTAAAGGCACAAATGATGGTAACGACCAGGCTAATGGCGCCAACGGCGAAGCTAGATAATGAATATGGATACTGCTCGAAGAAGGATACTTGATGGAAGATACCAGGGTATTGCACAGCTGGCTCAGCCAGAACACCACCAATCAAGGGCCCAAATAGGATTCCCATATTGCCTGCAAAAGCGAACAGACTGAAGGCGCGGGCTTGAGTCTTGATAGTGCTGTGTTCTGAGATCATGGTGCGAATAGTGACTACGGTGCCGCTAAACGCGCCAGCTAAGCAACGGAAGACAATCATCTGCCAGATAGTAGTGGCCATACCAAACAGAGATGTGGTTATGGTTACACCAGCCATGGAGAAAATAAGCACCGGTTTGCGGCCGAACCGATCCGCAGCCTTTCCCCACGGAACCATGACCAACATTTGAGTTAAAGAGAAGAGTGATTCGATCAAGCCACTGTAGAAACCTACGTCAGTATCATCAAGCGAGCCATTCTCTTGACACATCTTGTTGATGTATGGGAAAATGGAGAAGAAGGCGATGGGCTCTATCAGGCGTGCTGCACAGAGGAAGAAGATTTGTGCCATAGGCAGTGGCTTGCTATCAGCGCCTGTGCCGTGTCCGTGGCCACCATCGATGCTAACTTCAGTAGCACTACCATTAGGCTCGCAGATGGTGTCGGCGTGGGAGGGTTTGGGGCTGGTGGTTAACAATGGCGTATTTTCGGAAATTTCGTTTTCGGTGGATTGGGGAGCATCCTGCCCAGTAGCGGAACCTGCTTTGCTAGAAGCCATTCTGATGCCTTGGTTTTCGACTTTAAGATGGTTTAAGGGAGACGAGCGTTTGGCCCCTCCCTATAGATTTTCACAGAGAAGTGTTATTGATACTAAGAAGCTCACTGGCAACAACAAAATGTTAAATGACTGGTGGATGACTAATATTGTTGCACTCGTCCTGAACGCGTTGGATGGCACGCGAGCCTTGTTTATTCTCGGCCCAAAACTCCTTCTCTCTTCGGCCAATGAATGATTAGTACCGACCCAGTTCCCAACGAACCTATTGGGGTTGAAGCATCAGCCCATTTGTTACCCTCGTTCTCGTGAAATTTATTAGTTAAGGTTGCCCTCGTCTTTTGTATTTGAATCGATTACAAGTAGGTCCATTGCTAACAACCACTGGAAGCAACCCTGAATCTTGAAGGTACTCGTATCGATGGCGACGACAGGAACCTGGCCCATTTGTTGCAAGAACCAGGACGCACTCCATGTCATTTTCGGGTACCCATTCGGGGCAATCTTCAGTTTCCCAATCAGGACAACTAGGTGGTCCCCAAGGACCCTGATACCTCCATACACTACCAATGCACAATTCCGGCCCTGCGTATGTATGGCAGAATACGCAACAATCGTATGCTGTACCATTGGCCAATTTTACGACGGCCGGTTCGCCTGCGTCCGGGCCCGACTTATCGGCAACGATGAACCGTTGTCGTGCATCCCATGGCGGACCCTGATTTCTGTCCCCGCATGCAAGATAATTTGTTTGAACCGGAAGAGTGATGGTGGTGGTTGTCTGATATTCCGTAGTTGTCCCAGCGGTTATCGTCGTGGTTGAGCTTAGGGTTGCAACCTTGGAACTAGTGATTGTTGTCCGTATTGTTCGCGGGTTTTTAGCGGTGACTGTAACGATACCCGGCCAAGCGGTTATGGTTTTCCAAGCCAGAATCTTAGTAGTAGTGCTCGCTGCTTTTGTGGTTGTCTTCCACAGATCGCTGGTGCCGGTCTTCGTAATGTATGTCTTGGTGCATGTTACACCAGTCACGTATTGTAGCACTGCAGCAACAGGTTCGGGCTCCGGGGTTGGTTTCGGTTCCGCGTTACGTTTGAGGACGTCAAATGGTGCGGACCTATTATCGGGGTCGTCATTTACGCCTATGAATCCAGATGGGGCTGGGATCCCACGCGTAGGTGGGGTGATGGTTTTGGTTGTGATCGGAAACGTTACAATAGACGCTGGAGTTCTTGTTGTGAATATACGGGTCGAGGTCGATGTTTCGATCCAAATTGTGGTTTTACTAGTGATTGTGAAAATGGTAGAAATCCTTCGAGAGGTAATCGTTTTGGTGCCTGTGACGGTCGCTGTGTATGTGGGTTTGGTGGCTGTCTTCCAGCGTGTAACTGTGTACGGAATACACTTATGGACAATTTCTGTTGTCCGGAAGGGCTTTGCGACGGCATGGTCGCAGTAGCGAGTGGCGCACCTTTGAGTGGTGATTACCGTGCGAGCGAAGCAGAGTGTAACGGAAGTAAGAAGGGCGAGCGCCCAGATACCGAAACGAGAGCTGATCATGGTTTGCTTGCTCGCAACACGGCGTGGGAAATGTAGCGAGTGTCTGTTTTTCTGTCGCAAGTGCGAAGCAATAAGCTGTCGAGTCGTCACAGCTAATGCTGGGCCGTGGTACCCCTTTAAATAGGCGCCTAACCGTGATAGTGGGAATGCTGATGCATGATGCTGAAATTCTCTGGTTAGGCCTTGTGAACAATGGGGCATGGGTTACACGGAATTACAGTGGGCCCAAAGGCTGTTGTGGATTCTGCCAAGAAGAGCGGCTTCCCGCCTAATTTGCAATTTTTATTACTTAATGGTAGAGTATGATCTCGCGTGGATAAAACCTGAGCCTGGACCCCTTTCTCGCTGATAGCTGGGCCCCAATTAAACGAATCAGGTTCTTGGTAGTTTTGATAGTGCCCGAAAGCACCGTTGAGTACCCCTCACTCTGGTGAGATTTAGTGTTAGTATACTCTTTCGAACTTTGTTTCTCTCACAATGAAATTTGCATTTGTCACCCTTTCACCTCATTAGCCTGCGCTAGCAACTTTACAAACCATGAATATTGCTGGGGCTGGTGGTATAGGTGATTATCACCATTGAAGAACCCCTTCGACAATCAGAGAACCGAGCCTCAACACTATAAAAATTGTTAGCTAGCAATAAGAGATCTTACCAGGTGTGTTGATATACGGTGTAGGGCTGATAAAATACGACAGATCAACTAAGTACTTACTGAATGAATATTTGTAATCAACCTTGAAGCAGCATAAATCCTAGCTAGTAGGTTTTAATTGTTTCCTTCGCAGACTTCCCTTAAGCCTCCCTAAATTAACCATAACCAAACAAGTTGCTCTCTTATAATGATATCTATATGGGAGTACTAGAGCTATACCCTCGTATCTGCATATATAATGAAAAGAGCCGCCCCGTTCTGGCCTATCTTTTGGTCTATGTCTCAAGTCTGCCCTCCTACTCATCCTGCTTGACCTACTAACTCTTTAGTTCAACAAATAAAGATTGAATTAGATATGGTAGAATGATTTATAAAGTTGAGAGGTTGGTTTCTAATTTGATAATAATAATACTAGCACTGTCAAACGCTACTCTAGTACTATAAGGCATGGGCAATTGAACCTATCTGGTTAACTCTCGTCTTTATCCTCTTCCTCTTCCTCTTCTTCCTCTTCTTCCTCTTCTTTCTCTTCTTTCTCTTCTTTCTCTTTCTCGTCCTTCTCTTCTTTCTCGTCCGTCTCCTCTTTCTCGTCCTTGTCCTCCTTTTCGTTTTCCACCTCTTTCTCGTCATTATTCTCTTTTTTGGTGCTCCCATCTGCTTCTTTCTTGTTCTTCTCTTCATCTTTAGACTCACTTGCTTCTTGATTCTTATCGTCGGGGTCTAGTAGAAGCCTGGTCTCGTCCTTCGGGCGGATAACGTCTACTGTAATACCCTTCTGTTGGCTGTACACCCTTAATCCAACCACAGCAACGGCGTTCCATAGGTTTTCTTCGCCGTCACTATCGCCATCTTTGCCATCGGTGATGGGAACAAGCATGTAAGAGATTGGTTCCGGCTTTGCATTGTCCTTTTCCTTGTCCTTTGGTATGTCATTTTCTTCGGCACTGCCATTGGATGGCCCTTCACCCTCCTTGTTGTTCGGCTTTTCGGTAGTCTTGCCGCTAGAACGACTTGTAATAGTGGTTTCTTTCTTCGGGGCTGGCGCTGGGTGCTCAGTGGCATTTGGTGTTGATGGCTCTGGAGCCGATGCTGAGTCCTCGCCTCCACCAGCATTGTCCCTTGCTTCTTCGGCCTTCTTCAGATCAATTTCCACTACTTTTGGCGACTTTTCCTGTTCGGGATCCCCCTGTTTGGAATCTTTAGTTTCACTCTCACCATCACTGTCGTCGTCATCCTCCTTGCTCCTATCACTGCCATTGTCGTCACCCTCGGCATCACTGCCATCTTGGTTGACGATAACGGCCCTGCCTTTCGAAAAGGCCATGTCATATGACATACCAACTTGTAAAAATTTCTTCCGATTGTTAATACTTAGTTCTGGAACTGCCTCTTCGACACTCTTTCTCCCGTCTAGCTTGATAGCAGTGATCTTATAGGCAACATGCCACGTGCCAGCTTCCAGTTCTACCTCGCAGCTAACGCTACGATTCATATGGCAATTTGCACGGCTCCGGACAAAATACTCTGGATCTTCTAGTCGATGGAGTCGAAAGTGCAGTTTAAACATATATTCCCCTTCTAGCCCTTTGAAGTATCGGCCATCAAGTTGTTGAAGGACTATTATGACCTTTGCTGCCTCAGGGAGTTCGATTTGGAAGCAATTCTTTGAATAGGCATTTTCCCATTCAACAAATTCGGATACCCACGCCGAAGATACTGACCAACTCGAGTCAAATAAGCGGGTGCGCTCGATGACAGAAAAGGTTCGGAGAAAGTCTCTATCTGTATCAATATTGTCAGATTGTGTAATTTAAATATCGCGTTACTGACCTAGAGATCTTACATGACATCCACTAATCAAATCGTGGTTAGTACTCAAGTTTATTATACTTGGGATGTATTCACTCGCAAAACAAGAAACTCACAAAACTGCCATCATCTCCAAATCTATGGTCGAGCTGTTGAATCCAGTATGGTGTCCACTCTTTACTACCGTCGCTCCAAGCGCCCTTCCACTCGGATTCGCCCCAAGGATTTCTTCATATCTTTGGTATCAGAAACGCCAAAATATCTACGCGAGATACGCAATAGGCAACATGCAATGTTACACTTACCGAACTAGCACAAATCGCTGACCATCGACTTCATGAGCTTTAAGGACGGAGTATGCGTGCCCAGAAAATATCCCGTTCCGCTCAGCATCGGTTATTGAATTCAAGCCCCCGGCGAAGAGGAACTCCTGGTTAACGTTCATTAGATCCTCTTTCCAGAATTTTTCTTTATTCAGGATATCTTGTGAGAATATCTCTGAGGTCACTCCGCCTGTTAAGTCTTCCACGGCTTCGCTGTAATGACGTCAGTCTCAGATTTTTGTGTGCTTGTCTTATAATCTCATTGCAGGATATAGGATTCGCACCCAGTAAAACCACCATTGATAGTGTTATAGTCACCATGGGCTTTGGCATAGGCTTTCTCCAGAAGAGGGAGCCATGTTTCATTCTTCTCTTCGCAGCTTGCAAAATAAAGGGCATCGGAACCTTTCAGGAAGGTCTCGGTGTACAGGGCTTCTTTACCCTTCCCATGGAATGAATGCTTTAGTTCGGATTGGGATTCGTGATACTCTTCCTGGGCTAAATATAGCTGGTCGTCTACAATGCTTGAGATCCATTCTCCATCTACAGCCCATTAGCTTCTCAAATAAAAAAGGAGGTTACCCCAAGACCGAGTGATTGCCCGCACCTCGAAAGAAAACGAAGCCGTAAACACCCACTTCTTCATCTCTTGCAACGCATATTTTTTCCAAGAGACCCGGGACATTGGTGATCGTAGCTAGCGCTGCTAGAAACCAGCAGTCACCCTAAAAGTTTAACTTTAGCTATTTTGCAAGATGGCAAATAAACGTTTATACAGGAATGAGAGCTGTCTTACAGTTGATCCCTGTCTGATATCACCTGGGGCGACACCATCTTTAAAGAACAAAGGGTTGTCGAAAATATCCTACCCATACAATGTTAGAACTAAGCCAGCAGGGCGCAGGGACTTGGCCATAGTTGCCGGGATCCCACCTCTACTCTCTTAACAGCCTTGGGTTGTATTTCCGGGTCGTAATCAAACCCATCCAGGCAATATCGCGGATACTGAACACGGGGGTCGTCGTCGGCAAGATCGAAATGATAGTCTCTATAATGTGGATAGCACGTTAACGAAAGTGTTGAATATTTCGATCACTTTGGAATTGAAATACTCGAATATGGCTCTACAGGGCATACCTATACTTCTGATTAAGCTGACGACACTCCTGCGCAATCCGCTCAACCTTTGCTTTGCAGTTAACTGCGGCTTCGTCAAATTGCGCTGTAGCCACACAAGGCGGTGTAGGCCCGTAGCTAGGTTTCGGGGTGGCAGTAAACGGGTTATGTGGAAGAACAAGAGTGGGGCGGCCAGCGCGATTGGTTCGAAATTTCTTCCAAAACTTATTAAGTTGTTTCTGAGCGGAACCTGCTGGGTGCTTCCTGCTGATTTGGGGGGCCGGCTTAGGATCTTCCGAAGGATGCTCTCCGTCGGCACCGTCAGCTGGGTGGTCCTCATCCTCAGAATTGGTGGCTGCGTCGTCTGCTGGTTGCTCGACATCACCAACATCTCGGTGGGATGTACCCCTCCTAGCGCTACCTGTACGCTTGGTGCCATTTGATGTTACAGCTCTCGACGGCATTGCAGTACTGTCAGTTCCAAAGTTTACTAGTTTTCGAGGTTATGAGATGAAGGTATCCGCCAGTGCGTTGAATTTATCTCTTGAAATGTAGATGTTTGGGTATGAAATCTCGTTAGCTGAAGTGGTATTTATAAGCAGTCTTATGGATCCTATCGCCGTCATCCATCCTCTATGCTCTATTTCATTACCTGTGGTCTTGCTTTGTTATCCCTTCCGTTTCAAGTCCTGGAATTGACCTTGTATTTGGCTGTATGTCAACTACCCCGCGGACGGCGCCGCATTAGATCCTAGTTCCTTCGCTTAAAGCGAACAGACACGTTCGACCTTAGGTGCGGCTGAGTGGTTTAGGATTAGGACCTTGGCGGGCCCATCAGGCGTGCGCGATCCGAGACTTAGGGGCACTACATGTAGTACTATGAAGCGTGGAGATCTCCCATCTATTGGCCTTGTTATTGTGGCGTTGTTTCTATAAGGAAGTCGGATCCATTCAGGATTTTCGAAGGCATGGAGCCCTTAAAGCTAAGAAACACAACGCAACATATGCATGAAATCCCGGAAGGGATTACTTGAAACTGGAGCGTGGACCGTTGTGTATAATGAAGCAAGTTACACTATGGGCACTACTACAAGCAAGCATTCACGATAGGTGAATCTATATCTTGGAAAAAACTGTAATCCGACCATCCATATTAACAGTTATCCCAAATTTCATATGGAGATCGTGAAAACGACTGAGTAGCTAGTAGATGGCAGCCATAGAATTGGTGTTCCGATGCTGAGCAAAAAGTCATTATTTTTGGGAAACTCTAACGCTCTTTTACCTGCCAAGTGCCGCCCACAGGAACGAGCGTCACGAGGGACCGACAGTGGCTCAACAGAAGCAAAAATTATTGCCGAGATTGTGATTCTCAAACTTTGGTCGCGTTGGAAGAAATTCATATGATTAGCAATGAGCCTGAGTATTAGCCCTACACAAAGGTGCCGAAGACCGATATCTTGCATATTATGTAGGCTCGGCTGCATGATCGCAGTAAGGACCCGGGAGCCGACAGCCAGCGACTCTGTCGTTGCACCCCTCGCAATCGCGAACCCTTTCTCCATGTTGTGTCTCTTGATCCCAGGAAATTTGACCCCATCTTCCGAACAGAGCACTGATATCCCCCTTTGGCAACACATCGCTCCTGAGTAGACTCCGATTCTGAGAGGGGAGAAGTTTTGGTTATTAAAATCAATGTAGCTCCGACTTCTGGATAGCTCTGGAGCTATCGTCCAAATAACCCATTTTGCTTGGTATTGCGACGTATGAACACCTATGCCTAGCCTACTAATACATGGTGACTTTAATTTAACAATTGGAAGTTATTGTTTACAAGTGGTATTTGTGAGCGAAGATCCAAAACTTGACTGAGTATAAATTACAGACGGAATGATAACGTAGTAGTAAGATTGTGATAAAAAGAATTAGATAATAGCCAAGTGATAACGTGAATAGTATAGTAAATAAAATGGAAGGTTACTTGAAGTATTTCTTACGCACCGAAAGGGCCTCACACCCTTGAAGACCCTTCCCAGAGGATAGTCCCAAACTCCGAGGTGTTTTATGCCAGAACAAATCTCAAATCATTCTGCCTTTGGTTTGCAATCAACCGGAATATTTCCTTCCAAATATTTTAAAGATATATTACTTTTGCTCTGTTCTAATGCGCATGTCCCTACCAGCGTGTAGCAAATAGGCAGTCAGTAGTACTTTTTTATCTTGGAAGTAATTTAAAGATAACTTAGACTTCAGCTAAAAGCAGCAAACCATGTAACCAAGACGTTTATTTATCACCCAAGTCAGGCTAGCTCTGCCTAGATTGGCCTTGGCAGCAAGGTTGTCCAAACGAGCTACTCCCGCCAAAGAAAGTCGAATTATCTTACTCGGTAATCAATATCTGGGATGTTGAGGAACCTTCTTGATTACAAAGTTATCTATCGGTTGGTCTGCGCGATCGGAGGAAATTACAGATCTAGTCCTATCACATGGGAAAAACGACCGAAGTCATAATATAAAACGATAGAGATGTTTTTGCTTAAGATTGCAAGAATCTGGAGGACTCTAAGGTCTACTCTATCCAAGCTTGGTCAGTTGGTCAGTTAAACATCAGCAGTCGGAGCAATGAGGGGAACCCATCTTCTCAGCCTCTGGATTCTAGGCTTCGGGGTTAGCGCATCACCGATTATAGATCCAAGAGACGAAGTAACTAAAGATTCGTCGTTTAGAGAAGTATAATGCCACCTGGAGCGAGCCTTTGCCTACTACAGCAATTGTGTCTAACAGTTTGAACCGTATCATAGATACCTGGTAACACTGATTTGAAATGGCGCCCGTGTGGTAACGAGACATGGGGATATGAATGTGCTATGTTAAGCGTAAGTCTATACGCGGATCCTTAATATTTATTGAGTTGAAGGAGAATCTCATCTCTTGATATTAGGTGCCCCTAGACTACAAGAAACCCAGAGACGGCTTGAGGGCTTTTATTCCAATCATAAAGGCCCCAGCAGAAGAGGATGTTCCGTACAAAGGTTGGGTTTTGACAAATTTTGGAGGCCCTGGTGCTGCCGGTACACCCGCAATTGTCCCCCAGACCGTCAAGAGGATCCGAGCCAATAATGTTGGACCGGGGTGGGATATACTCAGTTTTGACCCTCGTGGTATTGGTGCTTCTTTGCCATCTGGAGACTGTCAGTATTCACGTGACGGAATCGATATTCGTGGGAGCCAACTTCTGGTGACTTCTATCAAACCACCCTAATCTGATGGATAAGATACTGATATTTAGCCGATATAGAAAAACAATCCAAATGATATTCAAGACGACTTCGCCTTTGGTATTGCTTTTCCAAGAGGGGCTCCTTGGGAGTCTGAAGTCGAAAAGTTAACCTTAGAGTCCGAGGAGTTCGCAGCTGCGTGTGTCGACAATACAGGCAGCTATGATCAAATTGGCCCCCATATGAATACGGCGGCGGTCGCTACGGACCTTCTGTGGATTGCAAAGGCCCTAGCTCGTGAAAACGGTGAATCAGAAGACGACGTGCTCGTGAACTATCTAGGGTTTAGCTACGGTACAACTATTGGACAATATTTTGCGACTCTCTACCCTTCGCATGTTGGCAAGTTTCTGCTAGATGGTGTCACGGATCCGGCTATGTCTACCATTTCGGCATGGTACAACAGCACGCGTACCGCCAACGTCGACGAAGCGTGGTCGCAGTTCTTCCCCGCCTGTTATAACGCTGGACCTTCTAAATGCGCTTTTTTCGCTGAAGGGGGTGCGGATGGAATTCGCGATCGATTTAATAACATTACGTTGAGGCTCGATAGAGTGATATATGAGGATCCGGCAGATGTAGCAGCAATTGATAGGGTTCTTAAAAGGATGCGAGACATTCTTTATGATGATCTGTACAGGCCGCGAGAATGGTGGCCGGCAGTTGCAGAATACTTGAAATCTTTAGAGGCCGTCATGGCCAAAGGCACCCCATCAAGCTGGAACACAAAAGCTGCAGAAGCTCAAGCTATAAAGCCAGCGAGCAAAACTAATCGCCCGTTTTCGATTTTCCAAGTCGCATGCACCGATGCCCGCGATATACGAGGTCTAAATATCGATTTTGAGCACCAGAGCCAGAGATACAATATGAGCAGGCTGGGGGGTTTGACAGAGTTCGAATCAACATTTAAGTGTACTAAGTGGAATATTCGCCCTTCGTGGGAGTGGTACGGGCCCGTCGGCGGTTCCACAGCCAACCCGATATTATTTGTTGGAAACGAATTTGATCCGGCAACACCGGGCCAACAGTACGTTCTACTATGACCCGTTGTATTTAAACTGGGCAGCTGCTGACATCTATCATAGTGCTCTAAAAGCCAGCAAGCTTTTCCGTGGATCGAGAGCTGTCATCCTCGACGAGATTGGTGTAAGTACTACTCTAAATTGGTACTGAGTCGGTGGCCCTCCTGCATTTTGTATGCACGTATGACTGACAAAATAATTCTTCCAGCATTGCTCAAGCAGCACGAATAATACATGCGGGTTTAACCATATCCGTGAATATTTCCAAAATGATATTGTGCCTAACTCGGAGGTTACCCGCTGCGGTAGAGAAACAAAACTGTTCGCCTAAAGAAGCGGTTGGTAATATAATTATAATAATAACCCAATGTCCCCCGCGATTGAAGGTTGGGTCGCGGACATTTACTGTATATCAATGTAAATCTAGAGAGTGAAGAGGCCTAGAGGTTGTAGTGTTTAGTATTATATGATGCGTATTCAGCCGCATTGCTCTATTTCGAACATAGGCATCAAGTTGACGTCTGCTTAAGACTAATAAATCTTCAGTCTCCGTGATATGGGTACTTAGGACGAAATTTAGGAGTAATATTTCAAGCTTATATATGGTTTATTATTTAATCTAATTCAAATCTGAATGTTTGTAGCTGCCACTACGCAGACAACTGAACAACTGTAACAGCACCGCAACGCTGCTCAAGCATCGGGTCAGCCATAAACAAAACAATACGATGCGATGCAAACACAAGCTGAATTGGAAACAACAAAACACCAGCTTTTCCTGTGGGCCATTAGATCTAGTCTGTGTCCGCGAAAAAATCCAATCCTTACCTCTCATAGCCAATATCGAGAAGCTGGACTATCCCAAGGGACCTCTCCCTCTCTTGCCTAGGCTCACATTATAATAGAGTACTTAAAGCACCCTATATTTCTCATGTTTATACAAATATCTATCTCAATCATATTCTCACATCCTCGTCAGACGTCAGTTACACCACTGGGGCGAGCCGTGGTATCACCCAGCCCTAACTAGCCGGCGA
This sequence comes from Drechslerella coelobrocha, assembly GCA_036971555.1. Classification (NCBI taxonomy): domain Eukaryota; kingdom Fungi; phylum Ascomycota; class Orbiliomycetes; order Orbiliales; family Orbiliaceae; genus Drechslerella; species Drechslerella coelobrocha. Next base: position 39,484 of record JAJTUH010000013.1, on the reverse strand, counting down.
GCCAAGCAAACAATACTGCGATGTTAAGGTTTGGCCTCCTATTGTATTTGCATGTTATATACAGATAGTTTGCTCTGCCCTTGGGGTAAAAGTCGCAGCCACCTAAACATTTTGGCCGCCAAGTGCCAAGTGCCTATAAAACTGCATAATCTAGAACCCCACGTCAGGCTGAACAAAAGCTTCGAGATCAAAGACCAAAAAACATTAAAGGGTATCCCTGTTTGCTAGATCGCAGACGACATGGGCAGCAACCTTGTATAATTTCAAAGAGTTAGTAATAGTTATAGAAAAATTCCCACCTATGATAAACTCTGTAGGGAATTGGTGAGTATATTATTTACCTTTGAATTAAACTCCAACATGCTAGCGTTTGTAAAGTCAAAGTTGTCGCAATACAGAGCATCGCATGGGAACGGACTGTCCCCAGGATAGCCGAATATCCCGAATATTCCGCCTGCTGGCTTTCCAAGTTTGGTCGCGAAAGGCCAAAAGTCAGCAAACCCTAACCAAGGGACTTCAACTGTGCCAACCCCTCTTCTAGCATATTCGGCCTTGAAGAGACTCTCTATAGTTTGGGAGCCAACAGGACCTGGGCCTTCAAAACTACCTGGGCCCTCGGAATTACCTTGAAAGCTCCCATCACCGTCAAGAATGCCGAATGTGCCATTAGCAAGTCCCACAAAGTCTACAACTGCAAAAATAGAGTCCTTCTCAGCCTGCGAGAGGGAAGCGACATAGGCTTCGGCACCATAGTTATTATTAAGACCAAAACCAAACCATGCAAACCGAATTTTATTCTTTGGCCAAAGGTGCTTGAAGATATCGAAAAGCTGCAGGAGAAGTGCGGCCCCGCTAGCGTTATCATTAACGCCAGGGCTACCTTGGTAGCTATCGAGATTAGCTACCAACATAAGAACTTTATCCGATTCACCTTCCTTGCTCTCTGCAAACACATTTTTTGAAGGCCTGATTTCATTAAGCACCGTGGGATAAATCTCAGTGGTGAGTGTCTCGCCGTTGTCAAGAAGGGTTATCAAGGCTAGTCCGTCAGCGCGATTAAGGTAACCCTCTGAAATAAACCTTTCTGGTACCGGGTTAGGGGCGTTGGCGTCGGTGAAAGCGGTATCCACATTATTGTAAATAAGAACCCCGCTCGCTAGCATTGACGGAGCGCTAGCATCGCAGTTGTCCCTCTCGACTAGCAGTATAGGAGTGGTGGGGTCGAATTCCACGGCGATCGTCGTACAAACATCTGTTCCGATAGGGCCTTTAACAATAGTTTTTGTGTCGCCTATGATAGAATAAGGGACAGTTGGGCGATATATGTGATATTTTTGCTCGGCAATATTAAAGTCAACAGATTGTATCTCGAAGTAAGGAGCGTTGAAAGATTGGCTCCAGGTGTTGTAGTTTTTAGAGATAGCGCGGCCCTCGACGTATTCTGCGGAGGCATCATAGCCAGGACGACCAAAAGCGCGGTCGCCACCATTTTCTTTCGCAATATCACCGAACTTCTTAAGAAATCTCCTCAAGCTGAATGATTTATTAATATATATTGGGGTCGGGCGCTTTCAGAGAGAGTGGAGCAACAACTCACGTTCCTAATGATACCTCGGCATCCAAATCTACAATGCTAGAGTTGCAATTGGTGTGGGCTAGGACATTGATGCTATAAAGAATGACGCCGGTGATAATACCGGGCAAAATGGTCTTCATTTTAGGCGATAGTCTGCTAAAGTCCACGATTCACGGCTGTTTGTAAGACGGGGTTTGGAAGAAGTGAATTTATATGTTATAGACTGGGCAGAAACGCCCCCTTAAATACTAAAGCTGTGGGTAGATTAACATGGTTCCTACAAGCTTTCTTCCTAGTATCGAGTCAAACCTAGGCTGTCCTACCCGTCTCAACCCATATCTTAGTCCTATTGTATCCCATATGTTCAAATATAATTATTTACAACATATAGGTGGAGTGGACTGTAATCAAGCAGCTGAGCTCATCTGATAGAGCTCTGACTCGGTGTCGTTGCAAGTCTAATCTTTAATGCGAACTGTGAGTTGAAGCCTGAGAAAACTTGCATATCGAAGTGCAGTGATATAACTGTATATCCTGATGTTATAGCAAGATAATAAACTATAATATTATAGATTAAGTCAGCTATATATATAGTACAGGGCCGCATTTGCGCGCTAACGTATAGAGCGGCTTGGTTAGTGGTAGAGTCGCTAACCGAGTACAGTAACAATCCGGAGATATCTACCAGTCTTAGAGACGCTGCCCTTCGGATAAATGCTACAGTACGCAACTTCAAGGGTTTGACGCGCAGGGTTTTCATGGTGGCTGACAAGAGGGAGCGGGGTATGCTAAGCTAGATTAAATCATAAAGCGAGCAACAAAATCACTAGAGAATATATGTTTGTTATTGTTAGAACTAATAGGCACAATCCATACTCTAGCTAAATTGGGGGGAAATAAGAAATTCATAGAGACGAGTGGAATGATAAGGTGTTTAAATTACATCTTGTTCACGACGTTACCGATCAGATACCGAGAGAAATTGCAGAAGCGCAAGATGAGAAGCCACAGAATTTGTGTGTGAGAATTTTTGGGTCATCGGACGATTTCGCTTGGAGAGCCAAGACGTTTGCCCAGGAAAGAAATGGGTGATGTCTTCTGCAAGGACAGCGCAGCAAACCCACCTGCGATAGACACTTAGGAGCTCCTTAAAGCGGCGCCGAAATAGCACCGATAACTATATCTAACCAACCATTCAATACCCCTAGTGGTGTAGGCAACTGCTCGTATCAGCCAACGAAACGGTGCTGGAGTACAAATTAGAAATCAATAAAGTACATAAAATAGGCGGCGGTAAATTTTGGGGTCATACATTGCGTAATGACAATCCTACTGGGGGCATTTCAAGATACAGGGACTACAGCGTGCTTTGCTATTTTGCTAATCGCATTTAAGAGCCTTTTTCGAGAACTTACTTTAATGTTGTATCAACGCAACGGGGCTACAGACACAAAGACCAGTTAAAACCGTAGGATAGTTTTCTAGCGGTGTAGCGAATAGGTAGATATGCCGACACTCCGTAAAATATTATGGGTCCAAATATACGTCGCCTGTGCATTGCATAGAGTGGGGACCCGCGAAATTTGTCACCGGCGCATTGCATACTCGTCGATCAGAAGCGCGATAGTTCGTTCTGCCGGACTGGAAAACTACCAAATTACCCTAACGTTCAACAAAAAATTTCCTTATTCTTATATACCTTACTTAATAGTGCAGGGGTAATAAAGACGCAGTCAGGGATTAATTGTAGTCGGCTCGACACGATACTATCTTATCAAAGTCAATCAAGCGGCTATATAACGAGGTAACCTATGGACGGGTATACTATTAGTGGCGACACGGAAGACAGCTCATATTATGCTTGCTTAATTGAACGCAGCAACCCCGCAGTCATAACCCCACCCTTACTAGGAACCCAGGGCCTTAGCTATGCTTGATCGCTATTGGTTTCCATGCATAATGTGTTGCACCAGGTCATTTGGACCGCTTCCATTATAGCTATAGGACACTCTCTATAACACACAACCAGGGTGTATTCACTCCACTTCTCGCCGAATTAAGCTTGAGCAGAACCAGCACCATCATCCAGCGCCAGCAGCAAGCAGAGAGTTAAATAAGAAACAAATATTTGGAAACAGAGGAAAAGATATTGATGGTGTGGGAAAAAGATAATAAAGCAGATTTGGAAATTAGGTGGGGAGTTGATAAAGGGAAAAAATAAAGAAATGGTGCTATCAACATAATAGTGTTTATATGATTAGTGTAAATTGCAATATCAACGAACGTGAAGATTTATTAGCCTCAGGCATACATCAACTGGGCGCCCGAGTATTTGGAATGGAGCAATACGGCTGAATATACATTATAGTATAATTTATAATCTCTCTTGGTACCAGTTCCAAGAATGGAAAGTGAGTACTGCCGTGAATAAAGTCGTGGATGCGGGTCGGGCCATGTAGTGTATAATCCAGGTTTCCGATCTCCGTGCAACAAATCGTTGGACTGTATTGGTGCCAACAGGTTTCTCCCATCGGTCGGTCTCCTAATCCTACCCACATTCGTTCTACGGGTCTACGTGGGGGAACGTTTAGTTTGTCTTCGAGGGATTGCTTGTTCAAGTTAGCCTTACCGCGCCTCAAGCCCTCAGCCGTTTACTAGCAAAGCCTTCGGCATCATGCAGGGATCTAATAGTTAAGTATTCAGACCGGTGGAAATAGTGCTGTTTTGAATAGCTGCCGTGTACACCCATGTTGCGGGCATGAAACCTAAAAATTACGAGTAATAACTAGCCCAAGTTTTTGTGCAAAGCTTCATGAACTAGCGCCTTACCGGTCGCTGGATAAAATGCTGGTCGTCGAGCTCCCTATGCCAGCAAGCCGATACTGAACAAATCTACCTAAGTTAGAATTTATGATAGGACATCTCCGCAATAACCCTTGCATCTATAAGCTGGCAAAACACCACACGGTAACATTGATGTACACAAAACTTCCTTGTTAACGCTTTCCTAAGCCAAGGTGCTCTAAATTGTTAGACCGAAGATTGTCATTCCAGTAGCTTTTTCATCAACGCACTTCGTACGCCCATCTAGCAAACTACGTATTATACTGATACTTGTATCCACCTTTTTCCAGAAGGGGAGGTCTTAGTTCTGTTGGTGTTAGTTCCATCTTTCCATATTAGATTTGCGAAATCCACGATGCTTTCGTGGTCTCGTAGATTGATACTTGTGAAGACCCGTAGTTCCGCAATGAACACTTTCATGGTGAAATAATTGCTGATAGTTCCATCCTCCCCAAATTTCTAAGTGATGTATTTTGGAGATTTAGGCACCCTATCGCTTGCTGTGACTGTACCAAAGCTCCCACCACTAATGTATTGAGAACGATAGCGATGGTTCAAAATCGCTCAGTATTTAAGAGGCCTTTTTTTGCAAGCTAGACGGGATATATAGGTGTGATGCCCAGAACTCTTCAATACGTATGAGGAGTGCGATAAAGTCAAATCCACCAGGGTTTCGATTTCGGTATACATAAGTCCATAATACTCAATATTATATACGTACAGTCAGCATGAGGAGACAAGGTCGATGGTAACACGACTATGTCGGCAGCGACGTTCAATTGATTAAGCCAAAGATTTATCTAACTATTCTGTGATTGGAGTTCCCGATATTTGTCTTTCCGCTTTCGTCATCTTTGTTATATTCTTGGCTGGTTTCCCTACCAAATTCGATTAAAACACTTCTGGGATTGAAAAGGGCTAGCATATTGTTCAGAATAGCCTGATGGAGGTTTTCATCTTTCGTTCCATTGAAGTTCAAACCGAGTTGATCCTCATCTCTTTTTTTGTACCGGTATTTCGGGAAAAGAACGGATATCGGATTATAACACGTTTCCGATAGACACAGGACTCCAATTTGTACCGGGAGACTTCTTGCTAATTGATGCCTTCTTTGAATAAGGTACCTAGGTATTCAATTCCTACTTCATTTTAGCTCCAATACAAGTTTATTGTGGATAAGATTGTTTATACTTGTTTTGTGAATGCATTTATTAAGTGTTCAAAGTTATTATAGGCCGTGTTAATGTATATTGAGGCGTCACGTGTACCGATATTTTCCCTTAGCAAAGGAAAAGTGGGCGAAATTTAAATTCCAGGCTTCCTGGGTAATAAGGGCAGGTTATCGAGTAGTTTTAGTTTTGACGCTGCTATTTCGCGCAACGCAAAGTGAAGGTTGATATAAGACTAGTCTTCGCGGGTGGTGATATTTTTCGGCTATTAGTGTTTGGTAGTTTTACTTCTGAACAGGATGGCCGCAATACATGCGGCTGAAGAACCTATTATGGCGCCAAAAGTATGTTCGCACTTTTGTCGCAAGGGCAGCGCAAGGGCGTTGGTTTAAGTATCTAGGAAATCCTGCGCGTCCCTCCTATTGACTCAAGTAAAATATATCTCATTATTTTAAGAACTTTATTAAACGCTGACATACCGATATTGATTGTGGTATTGACAAAATGAGGAATATTGTATTGTAAATTGCGCTAATGGTATAATATATATCAATGAATAGCTCTGACTTATGAAAGGAAAATTAAAGAAGCACGATTGAAAACGGGGGAATGGTTTGCTTTTATAAATGAAATTTAGTCCCGCAAAGCCGGAGTTACAATTTTCAAAACTTCAAGCCATAATACGCCTACCAAACCGCGAAGTATTATTGCGTGCAACCAGCTATAGAAAGTGCACCTCAGGATTTGTTACCAATGGGGAAAATAAAACAAGATGGCTCGAATTAGAAATTTTGCGAAAACAATTTGTCTTAAAAGGGGTTACTATGAGGTGTTTATGTTGACTTGGGTCAATCACTCGCCTGCAAATTTTATAGAACATATTTCAACTTGGAACGAGAGCAAGCGGAATTTGTTGTATACTTTTCTTCTCTAACTCATCAGGGTACAATCAATATGCACGCATAATGGTCTACTCCTATTTTCCCGGCTCCGCAACATGGGCCCAGCGCGGCGGGCTTGGGGCGGTTAGAAACAGCAAATTTCCGTGTTGATCTAGCCGACTATGTGTTGTTGAGAGCTTGAGAGGTTGATGGGATCGATTGATTCTTTTAGTTACAAATTCTAGGTACAAAGTATATTTTATCTTAATTCTGGTAATCGCTTATGTAAGCCGATTATCCTTCCTGCACATCAGTACCATTCCTCTCAGTTGTCTGACCTTCATAAGCCTCAGGTTAACGGGCTACACAAAATATAACGATCTAACCGAACAGAACTTACAAATGTTGCATAAGAAACTAATCTCGGGGTAGCATCCCAGAGACTAACAGTAAGACAAACATAATTAGGGTTGGTTTATGAACGGGCGGTTCGCTTTGGGAGTGTAACTCGTAAAACGGTGCCCAGAGCTACCTCTGGCAACTACAAGTTGAGTTCGGAACTTCTAAAGCTATAAGAACAAAAAATCTTGCTTTCCATTTGAACTTACTTGCTCTCTTAAGATGGCTATATACTTTAGAACATAGCCGGCGTGCGTCTAATTTACAACAAGTTTCATATCTGAATTGGGAGACGAATCGCCTCTAATGATGAACTGGAAAACCCGGTAGGACGAGTCACTAGATAGCAAGGGTGGAAGAAAGCCACAACAGGAAAGGTGCATTAGAGGAGGTATGTTGCAAAATAGACCTACCCTGTAATATGCGGATAGCTTTTTCCATTCTTCGGCGGTATTTTCGGGCTTTGACTTCATCCAAAGCCGAAGCGTCTCTTTCCCGGACACTTGAGTCCGAGGCTACAGTGTGACAGCGTCTGCACAAATGATCAGACAGAATCGTAGAAATAAAATGACTAAGATATAGGATAATCAGCCATCCCAGTATTTTTGGACCAGATGCAAAGGATGGGGGGATATACTTATATCTGGATGAGCAGCAAGGCGCGGCAACTAACCTGAAAATATTGTAACTGCTCTCTCTAGTGGGGCTAAATACTCTGGCTAGCAGACTCTTCCCGCAGTTCGGGCTGAAATTATGTCGATAAACTACTGCTGAAGCAATGCATTTTGTGAAGGTGAGGCAGTCCAATACAAGAGTGATAATTTACGCATAGCCTAACAAGGAAATCGGATGGAGACTGCGATGAGAGTTACAACAATAGCCACAAACGAAACCTAGATAGCCTACAGATTTGATATCAATGTCACCCCCCTTTGCGTCTGGTTACTTAGTATTTATTTTTGTCCGTTATTATCGCTTCTCTTACCTAATACTATCAACGCGGCATTATTTGCCGCTAGAGACGAGGTCTATAGCTATAGGCGTCTTGCATTTTGCCTACCAATCGGAAAGCCCTGCAAGATTAGATAAGCTAAGTCGAGTATCAACGTGGCAAGGTCTAGTGATTCCTTCCTTTGTCCTAATAAGCCGATTGCCAACCCCTGTGATCTAACCTCTGAAGCCGTGATCTCTTGAACCCGTTCCGGGCGGCTGGGTGCGCTCTATACATGACAGTCCTGCATTTAAATGCTCAGATCAGTTGACAGTAAACGCAACAGCTTGCAACTTCAAAGACAATCCAAATACGGGACTAGAATTCGGAGAATTGTGCCAATAATAAACAACCCCAACAAGCCTAGGAATACTCAGGAACACCCGTAAGAACTAGGTCCACCGTGGGGTAATTCGTATCCGCTGTGGAAGACGGGTCCAGTCTATCCAGCAGAAGGCGGCCTTACTCCCAAATCCTCCCGCGAACAGTTGCTAGTTGTTGCAGCTGCCGCCATCACCGTCAGGATCGGGTATGGCTGTGTTCGCTAATAACGGCTAATGAACACGCAGTCCTCCGAGTTTGCGAATTTACCTTCCACAGAAAAGCGAATATATCTTGATAGTGGGCCTGGGTCCCATTTTCGGAGTATAGTTTGCTGCATAAGTGATTCTCAACGCTGCAAGAACAATATCATGTTCTCTTTAGCCGTAAGGAGCTAGCTCGGCAAGAGATTTCCAACTCTTGAAGGTTGTAATATATTTGTCCGATTTGCTGCGTAGCAGAGGCTACATCTTACAAATTCTCTCAACGCTGCGGTCGATTAACGATTGGAAATAATTGCTGACATCCATATAAGCTGATATGTAACCTAGGTTAACTTTACTAGTATTCACATGGTAGGAGGGTATATGCACCAGTACCTCCAACTTCAGCTCCCCATTAATAAAACACATTCCTAGTGACAGTATGTTTAAAGCCTTATAGCTAATACTTTTTACTACATGCCAGGTAACTGATACACTCCCAGCAAAAGGCTTGGTAGATATTGTCAGACTATTTTAGAGCAGCAAGGCTCCCATTTCTTTCAAATTCGGTGACACTTACTCCCTAGACTGGCGCGAATCATTAAAATTGCCAAAGTGGAGCATGCTTCTTGCCAAGGCCTTTTTTGTGGTTGAGGGCTAAAGAGAATGTTGAAGACGTCCTATAAATCTTATTCCGTATCTTATATATAACAACTCTAGGGTCCCCAATATTAAAATACAATACTTTGCTATCTAACTCCCAACCCCAATATCTGAGCCAAGCTCAGGGAAGTGCATAAGTATCTTTGTAAGTATAAGAAAACTTTATATGTTTTAGTAACCGGAGCCCGCAAGGTGTGCAATGATGTTTGCAGAACCATACCGGCCAGGCATAGCCTTGGCAGCCTCCCCTAAGTGATGTGCCTTTTCACGCATAGTCTTGCTTTCAGGACTACCGTCGGTCACCTTCAGTACGGCTTCGCTGATGCACTCTGGAGTCCAGAATGGAGAAGTCTTCGGGCATGCCCAAACACCAATGTCAAGAGTCTCCACAAGGGCAGCGAAGTTGTAAAGATCAACCCAGAGGGGGAGAATGATGTGCGGGACGCCTCCGCTGTTTCAGTTAGTAATAGGACAGTGACAATGGGCTGTTGAGAACTTACAAAACACCCTCGTGATAACAGTTAGCTCCTCCATGATGGACAAACGCAATAATGCGTCCGCTCTGCAGAATTGATGTAGGGTCAACAGTCAACCACCGCTCAACCTTAAGACGTCCGCTCGCGATATAATCTTGAAGCGGTATTGCAAAATCGTCCGAATAATTGCCAACCTTGGCCATTTTCCACAAAATCTGTATATCGCTCATATCTAGTATTTGCTTAATTGCTGTTGCCATAATTGTAGCCCTCTTTTCAGTGTACTTGACAGAGCTCCCGAGATTGATGAGAACTGTTGGTGCGTTCCCAAGCCAATTATACATCTTAGGATCTTGATCTTCAGCCGGTGCTATTGATACAACAATTGGCCCAACGGCAGAGACGTTTCGGGGTATGACTTCAACTGGTACGCTGGCTCCGTGCGTGGTTTGTGTGATCCATGGCGCGTCTTCGTGATGCAGATTGAAGAAATCAATTGGGTTCTTCAGCCCTTTCTCTCTCAGGAATCTTTTCTTTTCGTTAATCTCTGGGGTATAGAGCATCCTGAAAACGAAACGGAGTACCTGGTATGTGTTCGAAGGAATGTAATACCAGGGAATTGGAAATGGCAACCCCGAGCCCATACTGTATGAAATGAGTAATCGACATGAAGAGGTCGTGTGATTTGAAGGAAACCTACTTTGGATACTTCCAAAGCATGCCACCCCATGGCTGCTGGGACGCAAAGATGTCCACTATTGTGTTAGGAGAAATGGTGGCATGCAACCTATTACTTTCTCGCACCGCGTCAATAGCAGGTCCGAAGAGAGAATCCAGAACGACCACCGCAGGGTCGATGTCCGCAATCAACTTCCCAATCTCTATGTAGATATCAAAGTGCTCCTGGGCTGGCCACGGTGACAAGTAAAGCTGCACATCGCTGCAAAACTTTCCAATACCAGCGACCCCGGGTGGGCTCACCATATTGTCAATCCCATGGCCCAATTTCTCTGCAAGGCCCAATTTTTCTTCAACTATATCGTCGTAGTTTCGTCCTAGGAGCGCGTGAAAGTCGATGGGCTAGGCATTTGGGTTTCGCTTCAAGCCCGAGTCGGAAATTCTTTTCACCTTGCTTTCGAGATAGGAAGGGAAAGATACAAACTGCATTCTGACCTCTGGGTGCCGTTCCATGAGTGCCTGGGCCGTGGCTAGGTGGACGTTTGATAGGCCATGGTGAGGCAGCACAATGAATAAGGCGGTGTTATTCTTGCCCTGCACTGGCGGAACATATGCTGCCTCTCGTCTGCCAAGCTGCGTCGCGATGAAGGCTAAGGTTGCCACAAGTACCGCTGTAGCGGCGGAAAGCACGCGCTTTGACATCCTAGATATCCTCAACACTATTAGATGACTTTCTAACGAGAAAAGGAAGCCTAGAGTCTTCTTTCTAGGAGGGAGAGATGGGAAGACTATATCGCAGCGAGAGTTGGCTATCTTTCGTAATACTTCAAAGGGGTGTCAGCTTCGTCACGTGCGCAACTCGCGAATCGCGAACCGCGAACCGCGAACGAAAAAGGGCCGAAAAAGTAAAATATTGACAAAACTAAAAATGTGTTGCGTGTTTAGCAATTTGCTCCCAAACAGCCACACTCACTCCACAAAAATCTAATCAACCAAGCCGCCACTCCACCCTGTATCGAATTAAGATTGTCTCTTGTGGTTTAAATCGCCCCATGTCATTCTCTACATACAATTCAGATATTAGATGATTGTTGTAAAAACATAAGTATAGGTACACTATTAGAAATAAAAGCAAACTCTAGATATTCTCGCATTCCTAGTATCGTAGGTAAAGCTTGGGCAACAGTGTCTGGAGGGGTTTTGCTACATTGCGATTACGTGTTGATACTGAAGTCGTAGGTTGCATAATTGACGGCTGGACCAGTCTCTGGAGAGTAAATCTGGTAACTCCCTTGGCCCCACTCAGGATGATTGATACCATCAATCCATTGTTGCGTCTCAATAACAGCCTATGGAGTGTGAAGATTATGTTAGCAGGTTTGAGAACCTCGGAGCAAATAGATAGTAGCCTTACGCAGCCGTATTTCTCAACGTAGGCAGTTTTACTCTCGTGTTGCTGACTCTTTTTTAAAGGTGTAGTACCAGTTTGTCCCACGCAGGAATAGAACTGTAGGGATTGCTGGTTGGTCCGAATATCTAGTTGAATCCCCGTTAAAGGACTGGAGAGCGAAAGAACTACCAAGTTCGAATCCTCCTTGCCTGCAGAACGAGGTCGGTCCAGGATAAACGCGTTATCGTAACCTGTGCAATTAAACCCGCAAGCCATGGCATTTTTTATATCCTTTCCTACCGTCTTTGGCTCGATAAAGTCGAAGGGTGTTCCCGCAACTGCCTTGAGCTCTCCGGTAGGAATCAAGATGTTGTCTATAACTTCCATTCTCTTTGAATAAGGCATGTGAAGGACATGGTTCGTAATTTTAGCGCCATCAGATCCACGCGTAAACGCGTTAAGGTTCCAATAGGCGTGAGAGGCGAGCATTATCGGAGTTGGCTTGTCCAAGGCTAGTGATACAAGTGAAATGGTGAGGCGGTTCGTAGTAACTGCGTAAGTCGCGTGGTTGAGCTTTAAACATCCAATTAGTCTAAGCTGGATAGTATAGAGGGTAGAGTAGTTAGTACTTACGACTTGTCCAGGGAATCCTTCGTATCCAGGGTCGAAGAGAGTAAACGTGATGGAGGTTTTATTTTGGGCAGTAACGGTCCAATTACGCTAAAGTGAGCAACAGGGTCAGCGATGTATCTCCAAGTACATGAGTCCAGCACAGTCTAGATAGCCCACTTTATCGTAGCCAACAAGGCCTCCGTGGAGCGGATTCAAGCCGCCATGCTCGTTCAGGGAGATATGCGACGTCTCTCCATCAATTGTGAATGTGCCATTCTTTATACGATTGGCGTAACGCCTAGAATTCTCTTATTAGAAAAATGCAGCCAAAGAAAAGTACTTTCGTTTGCTACCAATGATATTGATTAACGCATACCCTACAACTGGACCAAAATAAGAAGTATCGTTGAGATAATCCTTAGGATTGTCGTATCCTAACACCACGTCTTGCATCTTCTCCTGCTTGTCCTTGACGAGGAGATTTGTTATTCTAGCTCCATAACCAATAAAGGAAACTTCAATCCCCTTAGCCTTTATAGTGTGCTTTTGGAATGGGTCCTGCGCGGAGACCAAACAGCAGCTAGTAGCTAGTAAAAGGAAGAGAGAAACCAGCATATTGCTAAATTTTCTAAGAGTAGGATTATAATGAAACCTCACGCAGGGCGCAATTGGAACGAAAAGCTAGATGCAGAGGAAACCGGTTAACAGGCTAACATCCCCACTTCCTACTTAAATCTTTAGCAATGGATCGTTCGAAACGTTTCTTATATGGTAAAATTTAATCATATTTTTTTGTACGCGCAGAAGAAATCTAGAACTAATAATATCTAGATATTGTAGGTCGCATTCAACTTCCCCGCAATTAGCCTTAACCCTTATGGTCGGCTAAATGATGTAATTGCTGACGATAGAAATTCCGTCAAAAATACGACTTCACTGTTTTGGTTTGAGGATAAAGCTTCGATATATAATACCTATGCCGGTCGGGTTCAAAGGTCTGCCTTGCTAAGTCGTATCCGGTCGACGTTGTCGCTGTGTTCCTCCCTCGGCTCCTGCAGTGCAACTGTGAAATAGGCTAATGTGCTTTATCCGTTCATTAGATCCATGGGCCTCCACAGTCGTCAACCATGGATCAGCGCGGCAACACACCACATATCGGTAAGTATTATCGGAAGCCATGAATGTTTTTCGTAATCCATTAAAATTTCCTGGCGAGCGACGGACAATATATTTCCCGTAATGCGCGAAGTACATGTAGGACCTACCTAAATCCCGCATGTACAAGGATTCCGAGGCTAAGCTAAACGATCAAGCTTTCTTTCGGTTACAACGCCGGTCTGCTAGATGCGGGTGGCTTCTTACCGGATAACTAGCTCAAAGTCACGGTTGAAATCGGCCAGTTACTTGCTTCCTTTAAAGCGTCATTCTTTCATCAGGTGTAGCTAAAATTTATCAATCTCGTAACAGGGAAGCGGCAGAAATGCCAATCATTCATTCGACGTATAACTTTACTAGGCTTACCGGAACTCAGGAACCGAACCGTGCATTATACCATTAGATCGGTGGGTATTTAGATCGGTGCCTCGCTTTGAGGTTGCTGAGGGAGAGTTTAGTTAAGTAGGCGACGAAGTCCAGTTGATACATTGATCAAGCCTATAGGTAAATAGTTACCATAGCCTCCGAAATAAGGGTAAACCCAAATTAGAGTATAAAGGTAAAAATCTTCAGAAGATTAATATACCAGCCCCAAAATTGTCTATTATGCCTTCTAGAGATGTTGGGGAAGTTAAATCTCCAGGCTATTGGCTGTTTAAATGATTAGCACTCGATGCAGAAGGTTGAAGGACGAAAACCTGGAAGGGATACGCGCGCGAAACTAGACATTTGAAGTCGCGCGAGAAAATGCCCGCCCCTTTGGTAGGTTCAACATCCACCCATAACTCCCGACCAATCGATATTTTTACTTTAGATCAGACGGGCGAACGGTCCGATTGAGACTTTTCAGATTAAAAAAAAAAGCGCTAAAGCATTACAGCGGGAAGTGGGCACTACAGGGAATGGAATTCGAAATGCAATATGAAGCTTACATAATTGTAAGAGACATGAGATCAGCAACACAACTAAATAGCTGCTGCCACAACTGGGGGAGGGAATTTTAAAGTTGCAGAGGATAGTTAGGTCAAATTGGATATTGAGATCTACAATTGTCATAACGAAATCGAACCGAACTGCTGTGCTAAACTTGGGTACAGTTCAGTTTGAATAATAAATGGGTAACCATATAATCTAGCCTGGGTTAACTAGACCGGTTGATTCCACTCGATAGAGTTGTCCCCTGTATGTGATGCCGCTAGCCCAGTTGCGATTGCGATTGCAAATTCGGTTGCGATCGTATTGCAAGCGTCGTCACTAAGTGGGGCATTGAGTCGCACTCGCTTGCGGAATTGCGAGCAAATGTCATTGCAACCTTAAGGGCTATCGGAGATAAACTTTAAAAGCTGCCTGCTTCCTCCTCAGGCCCCACTGTGGGGACAGTGAAAGCACCCTCCCTATAACCAATCAGGGCGGGGTTAGGAATGCATGGCTGGAGCTGAAAACTAGACTGCATATGCATCTCGACAGGAGGAGGCAGCTGAAGCTTAGTCTTGGACGCTTGAGAATTGCTTGGGATTGGTCGGGAGGGGCGGCGTCGCATTCACTTAACCCTTGTGGAACGGTGATAAAAGGAACGAACGATAGAATATATATTAGACAATATCCAACCTATAAAGCAGTATTCAACGGTGCCACTAGAAGTTTATCAATTCCACAACAAAACCAGCTTCCTCAATACTGAAGCTCAATATGACAGCCAAAATCGACAATGACCCCCTCGCTGGTGTCGTCGACCTAGACGCATCTAAGCCGGATAGTGCGACCCCCATCTCTTTTCCTCCTGTGTCTTCTGGCCTCTTTATGATTTTTTCAATGGACACAGGCTATTACCTCGATATCCCGCCGCCTGATGGAAACCGCTCGATAAACCCTAAGCAAGCCCTAGCGAGGGAGCTCGATGATCAATCTCCTACCGACCCCCCGTTGTGGAAGCTTGCTCAACTCGATAACGATAGTACCGGTAACAAGGTCTTCAGCATTGTCCTCGATAAATGTGGGGCAGAAAGGACACGAAATGGTAGGCTGGTGGTTGCGGGTTCAGCTCCTGATAGTGAGAGCGATTTTGAATCCTGGGTAGTTATAGAACGGCCTCAGCATGGACATGGAGTATACACGTAAGCATATACGCGAATTTGAACTGTCTTACAGTGCTAATAAGAGCGTAGAATTGAGAGTAAAGACCACTCCGTTGCCTGGACAACATCGGACCAGAAGGAACAGAATGTACCTAAAGCATATAAAGTCAGTCTTTCCATCACTTAATACATTCTCGAATTATTTCATATATGACTAATGTAAAATGACTCAGTTTAGGTGATGATACAGCCCCTCCTTGCGAGTAGTAGCTCGCCACCAAATTTCCATGCTAAGCAACTATTTGCTATCTTGAAAGGTCCTGAGAAGCTGGATAAGACAGCCTCTGGAGGCAACACATCTCAACGCAAGGGTGCTTACGTTACGCTTGAGATGATAAGGAAATACGCGGAGTCTAGAAGACATTGGTAGCAAAACAAATGTGGCTCGAACAATAAACAAATATATTCACTGCAGACCCTATGTTGAAAAGCCGCAGAAAGATAGCTGCTAAGTTCACGCAATTGTTATTGTCCGCCGCAGAACGCGGTTGAGTCGGCTTGGAAAGTCATTCCTGTCAAAGCCAACGCAGCGACTTGCCGGATTGGGTCGACACGAGGTTCCGTGTGAGCGTCCCGTGGAACGTGGGTAGCACTATTCCTGTTTCTCAGCAGCCAAGTAGCTGTTCGAGCCCTTTTACGCAGGATTTTTGTTTCAGAATTTTCATAGCCTAAGAGGCATCAGGGGTAGCCTTGGCGATAATACTCTCAAGCTTTGTGACATGTGTCAACCCGCTAGGGCAACTAATTTTACAAATTTTGCCGAAAAGTCTAATCTGGACCACGATATCCATATCTAGTAGCTAAAAATCGCGTACACACCACTCAAAATATCTACTTTCCTCCTATTCTACGATCGATATTCCTTTTTTTGGAATATTAATTCCCACTGGCAAATTGACTCTTCGCTCGCAATTTGGGACCCCATTTCCACAAAATAATCGGGCCTGGCCAGCCCAGAACGATACCAATCAGCGCGAGCGTGGTATTCCCCCACCCATACTCAAGCCTCTGATACATCGCCGGAGCGAATAAAGGAAATGTAAAGGCGGCCAAACTTCTTAAAAAATAAACAGACCCTATAGCGCTTGCCGCATATTTTGTGTAAGCATCAATCACATATGTTTGCATACACTGGAATCCTATTATACAGCCTGCGCTGAAGATACAAGCGCCGATATTTGGCAATATCCAATGAGCTCTCGCCTGCGCAGTCCAGCCATATATAACAAGTCCTATTGGCACGAGGACAGCACCGACTGGCATGAGGGGCACGCGGTACTCTGGAAGGCCGATATTATTCCTTTCTCTAAGTCTTCCGTATATCTATTTGATCACCATTAACAAAGGATATTCTATAAATACTTAGGTACCACGGTAAGTAAACAGTTTTACCTTATCATTAACTTGAGCACATATCTGCGTTCCGAGGAAGAGACCGAGGCCAATAGAGATATAATTCAGACTACTAATACCAATTGATTCGCTATACCGAACCTCCCAGAGTGGCGGGAACGTGGAAAGGACAAAATATTGCATGCCATACAAGAACGCCATGTAGACAGCCAGGAATTGGATAATAGGCTGAGTCCCGATAAGAATAAACGGGCGCATAAGAGCGGTTTTTAGATTTTTACTTAACTTTGTCCCTTCTTCCGCTTCAAAAGGTGTGTGGAGACGTGTATTTCCAGTTTCCTTTTGTAAATAGCGGGCCTTAGTTGCGAGTAGTTTTGGTGTATAAGTCTCCTTAAGGAAGAAGAAGCCTAGGATTCCAATTAAAGCGTCAATAATAGAAATAAAGTAAAAGATCCAACGCCAGCCAAGACTTGATTGCACGACCCAGCCACCAGCTATTGGGCCAATCGCTGGTCCCAGAAGCGGAGCCACTGTATATATAGAGACACCTTTTCCACGTTGATCCGCAGGCTAAAAGTAGAAATTATTTCTAAGTAATAGCGAAATAATATCCGAAATCAATACCACAGGCTTACCCAAATATCACTCAAAACGCCACCCCCAAGAGCAAATGGCGCAGCTCCACCAGCACCCGCAAGAAATCGGAAAATAATCATTTGGTTTTTCGTCTTGCTAGCCCCGCATGCCGTGTTGAAGATTAAATAGAATAAGTTGGATAATTGAAGGATAAGCACCCGACCAAATATCTCACTTAGAGGCCCTGCGAAAAAAGGCGTAATAGCATATGCGAGCATGAACACCGACATGGTCAACTGTTGATTAATAGTACCTGTAATTTTCAAATCTTTTGATATTGAAGCTATAGCAGGAGCAATCATAGAAGAAGAAACCGGTGATATAAAAGTAAAAGCAGATACAACTATTGTTGTTATCCATTTTTCTTTAGTACTCCAATTCAAAGGGTTAGCTGGGTCATCAGGCCCATCCCATGTTACCTAGATGAAATCGCAATGTTACTTAGTCATAGGCAAAGAAAATGTTGGGAGTATGTGCTTCTGTATTAGCTTACCAATCTTGGGTCTCTTTTCGAATCATCCTCACTGTTTGGATCAGATGAATCTGCAGCGACTTCTTTAACCTCACCGCTTTCATCATGAGATCCCAAAGTATCCTCTTCCAGCCGTTTTTCAATATCAACATTTGCTGACAGCCCGCCTGGTGTGAGTCTACACTTTTCGACCGTAGCCATGGAGATCCTGGTGTTAGGAGCCAGAGCTCACTTTTGAGAGGTCTCAATGGCCAAAGATAGCAGAAAAGTTAAACGCCGTAGGGACAACGGATACCAACTGGTAATGTATTTAAGGTTCGGACCAGTGGCTAGAGAACTTGGACAGCTGAGGTATTGAATATTAGCACTCCACGTTCTTCAAACTTTCGTTTGAGAGACTCGAGGTCGAAAAGAAGTTATACTGATAAACTTGATCATAAAATACTATCATTAACTTAAATTCTCACTTCTATACAACCTATTTCAGCAAGCTGTTCCAAAAAATGGGCAATTAGCCGTGGATTAGAGTATAAAACGCGAAATTAATTAATCTCAGGAGGAACTCACCTAACTGAACGGACCAAGTAGCCTGAGGAGCCTGAACTCCGCGGAATTCCTTTAGAATTGCGATCCACTCCTACTCCGTATGACGGCTGTCATTGTCGTCCTGTTTACCTTCTTTGGGTTATATCTGCTTAGCTTACTCTCTGAGACGATATCTCCGCTGTTCACCGTATCGTTCCATATGCAGTCATTCGATACGATCCAGTCTATCATCCGAATAAAAATATACTAGTCCCGTATAGCTCTAGACCGAATCAAGTTATCATGATATGTCGCGAAAGTTCAACTCTTCTCAAATGTGACTGTGAATATCCCATGTATATAAGTATAAAAACCTCTATGAGATCGAAAGTTTAAATAAATTGTTGTCTAGGCTAGGCTCCTATCCTTGATTCTTCTCGCTTATCTTTCTTTTCGCTCCATCATGTCTATTGTACCCTCTAGTCGTCCTGAATCCTCTAGTCGTTTTGCTTCTTCTACTACTTCTTTTTCTGTTGGCTCCCCTTCCCCATCCCCTGGTGTCTCCCGCTCTGCTTCCCCTACTCATTCTTCACTTAGAGTAGAGCCGAGTAAGGTTGGAACCTTTACAAAACCTGACGCTTCGCTAAGCTCTGAAAACAGTCTTTACTCCAAGACACACTGCGAGAATGCGCTGCCCAGTCTTCATGGGGCTCACGCCAAAGGAGGAGACTCCACCGTTCCAGAATTTTCACGATCTCAATCCCCTCCTACCATTGCTCCTGTGTCACTACAGAGCACTAGCTACCTGTTGTCCGCTGCTCAACAATCCATATGGTTCGCTGAGCAGAGAATGCCTGGTCATCCTCAGTACAACCTCACCCTAGCTTATCAGTGGTCAGAGGCTGTGCTACAGGAAGGATATAAGCCTTCGTTCTGCTGGGCTTGCTTCAGACATGCCGCACTTACTCTAGTGTCCATGCATGATTCTCTGCGAGCCACGTTCCCTGCATCTGCGGCTTGCACCGCGACCGTTCATTCGCTTACGGTTTCCGATCTGCTTACCTTTCATACTACAAGCGAGTGCTGGCCACATGCAGAGGATACTGCCCCCACGCTTCCCGAACAGGCAGTCTCCAGCCTGTTTCACCGCTTGGACGTGGAATCTGCCACTACCGCTGAGACAACACTGCAACACAAGCGGCTGCTCGACACTGGTTTTGATGTGGAAAACACGCTCCCCATCAGATTCATCTTCCTCTCTCAGCAGTCGCTCACTCCTGAGCAGCAACTGCAACGTCCAAGTCTGCATCATCAACTCCATATCATCGCACACCACCTGGCGGCTGATGGGTACACCATGACCCAGCTGATTCATATTCAGGTGTGGTCTCTTTATGCACAGGCACACAATGCTATGCATGTAAATAAAAAAACCGTTCGAAGCCCAGTAATAGCCGGTACGCCTCAATTAATTGGTGCCCCTTCATTCTTCTATACCACGGGATCCACCCTGCACAACATCGCACTTAGGGACAGAGTGGCTACCGTATTGGCGTCGAATGAGAATAGCTCTCCTACCGGAGATAGTGAAGTTCTTGCATTCATCAACAGTCTCAACTATCATGCAAGATACTACAGCGACCCACAGTACTGCAACAGTAGTGACATCAAGTTTCCTCCTCTTATTGATGCTGAAGCTGATTCTACTCTCATCCAAGCTGCGCATCCACAGCTCACACTGTCACCCTCTTCACCTACCTCTACTGTCTCCTCCATCAAGCCACCGCTCAAGATTAGATCTACCCTGCAGCTACCAGCCACTTCTATGGCTGCACTGTCCTACATGCACACTAGCACTGATTTCAATCTATTGCTCTCTCTCACATGGCTGTTGTTGGCAAGATACACAGGGAGCAACTGCTTTGGTATCAACATTGCAGTGTTGAATAGGCCTCGACCCGCCAATGCGGAACAAAGCAAAGAATGGCTCGGAATGGTTGGAGAGTTTGCTAGCAGCCTGTCTGTGCTTATCAATGCTACGAATCTTAACACAGTTAGCATGAACGATCTCGTTGCCACGGTCACCAAGAGTGTCAATGGACTGAAGAAGCATGAACAAGTTTTACTGAATGATCTCCATCTCTTGGGCAAGGAGGTAGGCTCTTCTATACTCAAGCTGCCCAATCGATCTCGAGTTAGTCTCTCTGCCATTCCGGCCTTGTCTACCAAGAATGCAGCCTTCAAATCTTCACTCCCTGAAAATTTCCAGGCTAGCTACATCGGATATGGAGAATCTGACCTCAGCCTGTACTGGCTGAAGGAGAAATCGCAACTCGTCTGGTCCTATTCCATAGCTGCACTATCCCCTAGCACAATCCAGCGGATGCAGGAGAACATGCTCACGCTTATTGATTCAATCGTCCAGCATGGTCTTGATCAGCCCTTGAGCAGCTACGCTTGGGTGCATCCAAAGCAAGTGGAACATTTGATGGATAAATTCCATACAAGAACTGAAGTAGAGACTTTTAATCAGACTCTGCATGGATTAATGGAAAAGTGTGTGGAAGAAATGGGCGAGGGAGAGAGCCAAATGAGAGTGGCTATCATCGATCGTGGCAGAGAGCTGTCCTACTCGGAACTCAATAAGCGATCGCTAGCACTAGCGATCTTGCTTCAGCAATCTCCAGTTGCTATTCGTCCCAACAGCAACCAAACGGTGGCCATTCTTGTCGATCGGTCTCTCGCCTGCCTGATCTCCCTGCTCAGTGTGATGCGGGCAGGTGCCACCTATCTCCCTCTGGACTGCAAACTTCCAATAGAGCGTCTGTACTACATGGTGAAAGACGTGAAAACAGACCTTATCTTGTGCTGTCCTAGTAGTCCCTGTGTGAAACTCTTCGAGGAGCTTGGCACCGCAGTGCGTGAGCGAGGAGAGATAAAGTGGAATGCATGGCTGATGGATGATGAAGGAGGCGTGAAGAGCATGGTTAACACTAATTCAAGCGGCGAGCAGTGCTCAGAGCTCTTTTCCACGAATGTGAGCTCACTGTTACGCTTGGCGGTATCTCCGCTGACGGTTGCGTTCCTCATCTACACTTCTGGAACCACTGGCAATCCCAAAGCTGTGCGAGTTCGCCACGGAGGCAGCAGTAACACCATCAGTGCTATGCAGGCATTGTTCAAATTTGGCCCAACCGATCGCCATCTTCAATCCGCGTCATTGTGCTTCGATGCGCACATTGTGCAATGCTTCGGTCCTTGGGCTCATGGTTCTACCGTCGTCCTACTGGATGACGACATCGGCATTGCACAGAGCATTAAGAAGTACGGGGTGACGACGGTTGATCTTGTTCCCAGTGTCCTGGGCACTCTGCGCCATGACTCCAACGAGTACGATTCTCTTCGCTTGGTGCAAGCGGCTGGTGAGGCCTGCCCACTCAAAATCGCCAAGGCCTGGTCCACTCGCTGTGCCGTGATGACAAATGGATACGGGCCTACTGAGACCTCCATCTGCTCCCATATCGCTCATATTCGACCCTCTGATACCCGAGTCCTTATTGGTCGACCACTGCCCAACACCTACTCCTACATTCTCGATGAACAGCTCAAGCCTGTCCCCATTGGAGTAGCAGGATTGCTGTACATCGGTGGATACGGTTGTGCAGATGGCTATCACAACTTACCTGAGCTCAGCAGTGCCAGATTCCTCCCAGATCCCTTCCATCCTTCTTTTGGATACGGCGTGATGTACAACAGTGGGGATCTGTGCAGATGGACAGCTGACGGGCAGCTGGAATGTCTGGGTAGAATTGACCATCAGGTGAAATGGCACGGCATGAGGATTGAGTTGCAAGAGATCGAAGAATGCATTCTGTCTGCTGATCAACAGCTGATCAAGGCGGAAAATTCTACTTGCGGCAAGCTTCAGATAGACCAAGCTGCTGTGATTCTTCATAAACCTCTGGTGGGGGAAGGCGAGCCTTTCTTGGCAGCCTTTGTGAGCCCGACTAGTGTAGATATTCCCGCACTGAGGAAATATCTGTCTCTCCATTTGCCATATTGGATGGTACCATCTTCCTTCAACCTCATGACTCGCCTCGCCCTGTCTACAAACGGGAAGTTGGACAGAAAGCAGTTGCCTACTCCTGCTCTGCCTCACACCGTAGCCGCAGTTGCTGCCGCAAAGCTTGCTCCGAAGAATCTAACCAATCTTCTCTCTGCTTTGCACCCTCCGCCTCCTCCTGTTTCATTCAAACAACCCACATCAGGATTGGGAGGGACCATTCGAGCGGTCGAACAGCAGCTGTTTAGCATCTGGAATGAAGTGCTGGATTATCCTGTGCTGGACATGGACGTTCCTTTCTTTAACGCCGGTGGGCACTCGCTGTCTCTAATGAAGTTGGCAGATAAGATCAGAACGAGCTTTGATTACTCCGAGGGTGCGGCCATCCCCAAAGTGGGCGACCTGTTCGTGCACACTACGTTAAGAGCACAGGCTCAGTTGATCTGGCCGCATGTGAAGCAGAGAGACGTTCGCCCCACCGCTCCTCCGCTGCTCTCACGCCGTCACACGGCTCCTATCACCACTCCCAGGCCCACCCTTTTGCATTCCTCCATGTCTCCTCGTTCGACGCCAGTCAATCTCTCCGTTTCGAACCCCTGCGTCCCTGTTGTCAACAGTTCCTCCTCACAAAATCAGAGTAAGACTCTAGGAGATTTAGATAACTCCATCGCCATTGTTGGGATGGATGGAATATTCCCCTCTGCTGCAAACATTGATGAGTTCTGGTCTTTGTTGATCCGAGGCGAGGATGGTGTACATGCTTTGAGTGAAGCAGAATTAAAACTTGCAGGGATATCCCCATCTGTTTACCAGGATAAGCGCTACGTGAATGCAAGCGGTCGGCTGAGTGATGTGGATCTGTTCGATGCGGAATTCTTCTCTCTATCTGAGCGTGAAGCGATGGAGATGGATCCTCAGCATAGATTATTGCTGGAGAGAGCCTATAACGCACTCGATGATGCTGCCGTCAACATCTCTCAGGAAGGCTCATCCGTTGGAGTCTTCGTGGCCGCAGGTGACAGCAAGTATCTGCATCACAATCTGGGCAATGCCTACAACAACAATCAGACAAGCAGAGCCGAGAAGTACCGCATGCGTCTGGGAAACATGATGGGCAGTGCAGCCACTCGAGTTGCCTACACGCTCAATCTGCAAGGCCCTGCTCTCTCCATCAATACAGCCTGCAGCAGTGGCCTAGTCGCCGTGGCCACTGCCATCGATCAATTAGGCCTAAAACGCTGCAAGTTGGCTCTAGCATGCGCAACCAGTGTAGACGCTCCACAGGTTGGATATCTTTATGAGGATGGCATGATTTACAGCCGGCAAGGCAGATGCAAACCATTTGATTCGAGTGCAGATGGCATCGTCCTAGGGAATGCGGTGTGTGCCATGGTGCTGCAACCGCTGAAAGATGCCGTGAAGGAGGGTCGTTCCATCTATGGTGTGCTGCGGGCTGTGGCTCTTAACAACAATGGCCATCGACAAGACCAGCTGCATTTTGCTGCTCCTTCCATCGAAGGTCAAGTGGAATGCATTCGATCCGCCCTGGAACAATCAAACCTCACTGGAGCCGAGATTGGTTTCGTTGAAGGGCATGGGACTGGCACTCGTCTCGGAGATATGGCGGAAGTGAATGCCTTGGCTCAGGTGTTCGGGGGTGTGTCTCACACCAACCAAATCGTTCTCAGCAGCGTGAAGGGTAATTTCGGGCACACGGACACTGCTGCTGGCATGGTTGGATTGATGAAGGCTGTCCTGGCAGTCCAGAAAGGCTTCCTCCCAGCTACCTGCCATTTCAAGGACGGCAATGCAAGTATTGATTGGCCTAGTCTCCCCTTACAGGTTAGAAACCAAGGCACGGTGTGGAAGAGCAACCATCTTGGCTCCACTGCGTTCAAGGGGACTACCAGTAGCGGTAGTATCGTGGAGATGAGCGCTCCTGCTCGCCTTGCTCTGGTTACTTCTCTCGGGATGGGTGGCACCAATGCCGTCGCTATAGTGCAAGCCCCTCCTGCGGCGGTTTCTCAGAAGAGATTGCATAAGCCTTCCTCTTCGTTGACAAGTTCACCTCCACAGCTCATTCTTCTCAGCGCAAAGTCCAACAAAGGTTTACAGACTGTTAAAAGCAGAATGGCCGAAAGAATTCAAGCTCTTAATGGGAAAGATAGTAGTAGCGATTTCAACCTTACAAACGTGGCTTATACCTTGGCCGTGGGAAGAACTCCCCATGCTCATCGATTCGCAGTGGCAGTGAATTCCTTTGATGATCTCCTGTGCGCATTGAGCAAGCAAGAAGCAAGCCATCATAGGGATGTTGATCGTGTGCTATTGATGTTTCCAGGGCAAGGCAGCATTGATCGCGCACTGTCTCGCGCCTTGTACACCACCCTTCTTCTCTTCCGTCAGCACTGGCAACTCTGCAAAGCCGTGGTGACTAAGCATTCAGCCGGTCTCCCTCAGATAGATCTCACTTCTCTTCTGCTTTCTGCCGACACGGTGAACGTGCATGAATGGGAGATCCTTTTGCCCATCCTCACTTTCATCGTTGAGTACTGCATGGCACAGGTGTGGCTCAAGGTGATGAAACCCCCTTTCGTCTTCCTCGGCCACAGTGTTGGGGAATACGTAGCGGCTGTGTGTGCAGGAGCTCTCAGCATGGAACAATCTCTCTCCCTCTTGTGCGCAAGAACTCGTGTCATGACGGAGTATTTCATCACAAATACTGTAACGGCAGCTTCTAGCAATGGCAGCAATATGGTGGCAGTGCGGTGTGATGCTACGGCAGCTGAAGAGATTCTACTAGCTGCGCGAGAGCGAAGCGATGAAGTGGTGCTCTCTATTACTGCATTCAACTCTCCCAATCAATCTGTGCTGGCTGGAGATAGCAAGGCCATAGCATGGTTATCGTCTTACCTAGGTAACAAACAGATCCAGTATAAGGTGCTCCCGCTGCATATCCCTTATCACTCGCATCTCATCCCCGAAGCTGTGGTGGAGAATTTTAAACAATCAATGGAGTACAAGTGTACGATGCACCCCGACCATCTCCCCACCAGATTTTCTCCCGCGGATGATTATGCCTTGATGAGCACAGTGACAGGGCAGCTCGTCACCCGCTTCGAACCCATGACTTCCGATCATTGGTGCAAACATATGAGACAGCCTGTGCTCTTTCATCAGGCTGTGCAGACTGCTCTCAAAGATGAAATATCTCGAGACTCCGCATCGCTCTCTCCAGTCTACCCGATCTTTACTGCTGAGCCACCCTCTTCCTGGTGTCTCTGTGTAGAGGTTGGCTGTGGTACAGCCCTTACCAACATGGTCAAACACTCCTCCGCCCTAGCTACCATGGCTCAGAGACTTCTCACCCCGCTGGCCATCTCTTCTCTACCGCTCCTGAAGCAAGTCAAGTCGCCTTGCTCCACGACGGCAGCACAAGAAACCGAGATGCACACAAGGACAGTGCTGCTCACGGCTGTGGGCCAAGTTTGGGCCAGTACAAGCAATTTGAGCATCGATTGGAAGGTTCTGTGGCAGTCCATGAATGCGGAACACATTCTTCCTAGTCTCTTGCATCTGCCCACCTATCCCTTTGATAAGAAGAGTTTCTGGGTGCATCAAAGACCATCACAGCAGCTGCAGCCATCTCAAGACCAAGTCGACTCGGAATTAACCGCTGCTCCCTCCACTAGGACGTCTTCGGAGCAGACTATTGTCAGTGTTGAGAGTATAGTCAGCCCAGAATCTTCTATTCTCTCTGTCATTCTATCCATTATCACCGAGGTCATCCAGGTTCCCGCTAAAGGATTGGATGCGGACCAGGATTTCTTCTCGCTGGGTGGAGATTCCTTCACTTCTATCATCATGTTGCATAGGTTGAAGACCAGATTCGAAGTGGAGCTATCCATGTACGCACTGCTGGAGAACACCAGTATGAAGGCGCTCAGCGTACAGATTCTGGCTCTGAAAAAGAGAAAGGAGCAACAGGCTGCCCCTTCTGCGAACGGAGGTGTGACTGCCGCCGCCGCTACTACTATCCCGAGCAATGAGATGTTCCATTCTCACCATTTTGTAATGCTGCAAGCTGGAGAACCTCAGAACTGTCCTCCTTTGCTAGTGATTGCTCCTACGGGCGGTACCCTGTTCATCTACAGAGATCTTGTCGCTTCTCTTCCCAAGCAGGTCCCTGTCTATGGCATCAAGTATCCAGAAGGTAACGATGAAGCAGAGAGCAGTGTTGAGGCGTTGGCTCAGTTCTATGTGAATGTCCTCTTATCCTTCAAGATGACCAGTCCCTATCAACTATGCGGGACAAGTTTTGGAGGGATGCTCGTATACGAGATGATGCAGCAGTTGCATAAGCTCAAGCATGTCCGAATGGCTGAGAATCAAACAGCTGATTGTACAATGTATGATTGCTCACTGGTTGTGATGCTTGACTCCCCAACCTTGGCATCTCTAAGAATGGATCCCCCTGCGCCATCCATTCTTGCCTTGATGTTCGACGAGAAATTCAAAATCACCCCTGCTGAAAGGGCTGCCCTGGCGAAGATGCGAGATGACGAAATGCTCAGTTTCGTCGTGAAGAAAGGAATCTTGCCCTCCAAGGCAGCCAGAACGGATGGCGGCAATGTTTGCGATGGAAGGGAGTACGATCTACTCGAATGGGAAAGATTGCGAACCTACATGCACATTTTCGAATCCAATATCAAGATCATGTGCAATTATACGCCTACGCGCTTCCAAACCTCCGCCATCCCGGATTCCGCTATCCCGTCCAGTTCCACCAAGATCCTCTTCCTCGAGCCTACTCAACCCCGCGAGTATGATCCTATCGCGTCCAGCAGAGATTGGTTGCCTGCTGTGACTGATGCAAGTGGAGTGGAGTTTGTTGTGGGGAAGACTGGAGGGAATCATTTGACCATGATGTTCCATCCCTATGTCGGAGTGGCTGCTGATCTGATTAAACAGAGATTGGCGTTGGCCGTATAGATCTATACCTTTATACTGTCACTCAGCCGGTGGAGTGACGGGACAACTAGCTGGTATACAAACCAAAAACCGAGATGGATAGTATTTTTTACAAAACCGAACCAAACCGCCCCATGTCATTCTCTAATCCGCGTACGAATTCCACGTTGTTTTTTTAAACTTCCTACGAAAATGCTTAATATTCTAAAATACGATGTTCTTCTCAAGCTTCCGATATTGAATTTAGTTGTTGTAAGTAACACTAAAGATTTTGAATCCAGTAGCAGTAGAGTTCAATGAAAGCTCACCCTTGGGTGATAATTGTAGGCTCTCGCCATAAGAAGCTTGCAAAGTGTATCCTTGACCATTTCCAAGATCGTTGATCGTGAATACTTGTGCCGAAGCTGCGCTGCCAGCGAACTTCAACTCACTTCCGATGTATTTACCACATGAAGCGCTGCTGATGGTAAATTGGTTATCCCCAGCTTGAACTTGATGCACAACCCATCTCTGGGATTTTGTACTATGTGTTAAGGTTGCTTTTGTTGCGGTGACGGCTCCATTATCTTCAGCAACTGCATACCCATTCGCTTCTAATACAAGGTATCTACCCTCGGTTAATTGGCCTCTAACGGCCTTGAATCCGTCCTCAGATACCAAGCTCGTGGCGGCGGTCTGATTTCCGTATGGTACTGGGGGCCTCTGGGTAGGGAATGTAGCTTCGCAGTGAGAAGATCCATCATATATTCCAAAAATGGTATGCGGAGTAGTGGCTGTTGGTATTGAGGGAAGGGAAACGTCTTCAGTGGAAAAATCGAATGCGTTGACTAAATTGGACATGTGTGCTCGTCTCCATGCCGGAATTTGGTTAGAGGTCACATTGTAGCCCTTAGCAGCAAGCCATTGCTCTACAAACATAATTTGTGAGCTATGGTCGGCGTGTTCAGTAAAGACATTGCCACCGCGGGTCCAAGGTGAGATAATGTAGAAGGGCAGACGGAAGCCAGGGCCGGTATAGACCTGACCGAAGTCTCCATATGGATCTTCGATCCATTCACCAGCAGTTCCTGCAGGGGAGTGATATGGTGTGACATGGTCACCCCAGCCACCTGTTTCATCATATGAGATCATCAAGACAGTATCGTTATAAGACTTTCCATTAATAATAGCGTTAGCAACTTGTTGTTGCAACCAAGCGCCATCACTAGGCAAATATGGAGGATGCTCGGAAAGCTGAGTAGGTCCAATAATATAAGAGATTTGAGGGAGATTCCCTGCCATAGCATCTGCGTAAAATTTGTCAAGGCTGTGCTCAAAAGATAGACCACGCTTAGCGAGCTCAGACCAAAGAGGAGCATTCTGGAATTGCTCAAACCAGTGAAGCGGGTTATCATCAAAGTTATCAAGGTTCTGATAAACTTGCCAAGTAACACCAGCGTCTTGCCAATATTCGGCAGCAGTTTTCCATTTTACTGGATAACAGTTCAAGTTTTTACCCTCACACCCTGGAGTTTCATGGTTGTCGATCATCATGCCTCCTAGGTCCGGAGACTGAGGGCTACCAGGGGCATTAATTGATCCAGAGGCCCAAGATATACGGTTAGGGTCCGTCGATGCAATAACAGACTCTTGGTACATATCACCAATAGTCCAGCCCTCAGCAAGGGCGAAGTGAACTGGGATATCCTCTCTTTTAAAGTAACCCCAGCTCCAGGCAGTATTGTTGATGGCCCATTTGTTGTTCTGGTCGCCGTTTAAAGCAGCATGATTGCCGGTCCAACCGTTATCACCGGCTGTCATGCACTGAGTGGCACCCTTAGACCATACGCCGCCCAGATAGTTCAAGTGCCAAGGGAGGAGATAGTCGGCAGGCGTCGATTTAGTGTTGATGACATCCTGATAAAACACGGAGCGACCATTAGAGTTTACTTGAACATTAGGGTCGGAGAATCCTCGAACGCCAGCCATAGTTCCAAAGTAGTGGTCAAAAGCTCTATTCTCTTGCATGAAAAGGACGACATGATTGATGTCTTTGAGAGACCCCGCAGCGGCGGCAGTTGCAGGGAACACGAGGCCAACAGAAGAAGCGACAAAAGCCCACTTATTCAACATTTTGAAGATGAAGGCGATGGCAATAGTTATGAACAGTGGCAGAATCAAATCAAGAAGCTTTCGCAAGTTCCATTACTACCTTAATATATGTAGCGATAGAGCGACTCACTCGCTTTTCTCCACTTTGAAATGAGACATTCCTCATTTCGCAGGACCGTAATAATATTTGGAACGTTCTTCTCTAGATCTAGATAAATTTCTACTACCACAACGATTGTTTGGGGCTTTACGCCTCCCTGTTACAAACCGTGCGAGGTTAAACGACAGGGCCAAGTTGGAAGGTCACATCAAACATGTTGTAAAGTATGAATAAGCCTACGAGGGGAACCTGGTCAGCTTCCGCGCATGCATATTGTTGCCTGCAGATAAAATTTCCAACGCAGCGTTGGTCTGGGGGCTTTTCGTCCAATCAGGAGTAGCGGGACACTCTCGTGTCTCTGCGCGCGAAGAAACATTGTAATAAGATTCCGCATTTACATATTTATCATTAACCTGGCGCTTGAGATATTATGTCGTGCATGATCGCGGCTAAAACTCTTTTTGTTGTAAATAAACTCGCGTCTTCGAAAGTCTCGGGATTTGTGAAGATTTGGCAGTTCGGCTAACGGTTCGAGAATTCTAGAAATCGCGCCCCCAAACTTCTAGAAATCGCGCCCCCAAACTTCTAAGTTAACATGTGGGCAAAGGAAAGTAAAATTGATTGCCCTGACGATTGGCGGACAGCGAATAAACGAACATGTATTTTAACGTAAATCCTCCCCAGTGTTTTATTTGCAAATCCTTCCAAAGAACGTAAGTAGCGAAGCTCGGAATTTTAAAGGTTAGGATTTCAAAGGTTAGAACTTGCTTGTTTGGGAAGATCTCGCATGACTTACTAGCACCGGAACATGGAGCCTCGCGCAATCCGCGATCGCTTTACAGGTCAGTAGAGAATTACAAGTTATACTCTCCACCCGGATATCTATTCTTCGATGGTCCGCATTTTTTTTGCAACCTTTATAGTTCAATTCGCTGGCAGTTTGAGTGGAAATCTCTTGTTTCTCGCCACGAGGAAACAGATAACTTTCTTTGCTCTTTCGATAAACGCAAAACAGCGGGTAGTCATGGTCCAACTGCGCAGAACCAGTCGAGCGGGTCTTATATTGTGCCGCGAAGATGCTCCGGAAGCAGGCAATGGCAGCCAAGATCCGATAGCAAACCCAATTTCGAATCTTAAGGCGAAATCCTCGGATGAGGATCTCCAGGCGCTGAACTCTGCAGCACCTAGAATAATACGGTCCAGGTGGCGCCATAGGCAAATAATCTTACTTTTTACCCTCTTTCTAGTATTGTCAATAGCTAGCTACCTCTACATTGACTATCTATCTTTCGCTCTTCGACTTTTGCCAATACAACTCGCGTCACCTTCCATAAATTTAGTTCAGTCAACTTCTACGGGATTTACAGCTGTACTCAGCCCTGAATATCATAATACACGCAGCCCGCGAGTATTCTACTACAATTGGACTGTTACTTCAGATACAAGACGTCCTGACGGCGTCTTAAAACGTATATATCTTATCAACAACCAATTTCCTGGCCCGACGCTCGAAGGTCGACCGGGAGATACATTTATCATCAAGGTTGAAAATAAGCTTGTAGATGAAGGGCTATCAATGCACTGGCATGGGCTTTATATGCGAGGGCAAAACGAGCATGACGGTGCCGTTGGTATTACTCAGTGTCCTATTGGGCCCGGCAGAGCCTATACCTATGAAATCACAATATCGGAAAACCAATATGGCACTTTCTGGTACCATGCGCATGAGCAGGTCCAGCGAGCTGATGGGGCATATGGAGCTTTTATAATACATAAAGCCATCGAAGGAGGCACCAAATCAGACTTGATTCAGTATGATTATGATAAAGAGATTGTGCTTTTGATTGGTGATTGGTACCATCGTACTGCTGAGGAAGTTATGCGCTGGTACATGCGTGCAGGGTCATTTGGGAACGAACCCGTCCCGGAATCGATCGTTATCAACGGATGGGGCAAGTATAACTGCTCACTCGCGGTGCCTGCCAGACCTGTCGACTGCATTCGATCTCCAATTAATAAACTTCCTGGAATTATATTGGACCCAGATTTACGATACCGAATTCGCCTTGTGAATACGGGATCTCTTGCCGGGATTTCACTAAGTTTTGATGGATTTATTTTGATGCCAATTACTGTGGACGGAGGCCATACTATTAATAGTACTTTTGGTCAAGAGATTGGAAACCTATATCCTGGTGAAAGGGTAGACGTTATTTTGGCTGCTCAACCACAATACTCTCATTCAGATATCCATATGGAAATTACGTTGGACAATGATAGTTTCAGATATATTAACACGGCTCTTGCTAGAAACCAAGCTTATGTTATTGAGTCTAAAGGTTCAGGGACTAAATCACCCAGTTTGAAGATCACTGCAACGGACCCCCAAGATAAAGTCGACATACAAAGGCTTGTTTCCACTGAGATATTACCCCTAAATTTTGACGAATTTAAAGCCACTATGGTCATATATACTACGACCCTCAAATTAGCTAGGCTTTCGAACAAACCACATGGTTTTATGAACCAAACAACATGGAAGCCGCAGTCCGAACCAAAGCTTCCCCTTGTATCGTTATCTCGATCAAAATGGGACAAACATCAATTCGTTCCCTTTGTACGCTCAGAATCTCGTTGGATCGATCTTGTCATTAATAACTTAGACGATGGCGGCCATCCTTTCCACTTTCACGGTTACGACTTTTATGTTTTATCCACCTACGGAGCACCTCTCGACCAGCGTATGTCATGGGGATCCTACAATCCATTCGATCTTTCCAGGCCAGCTCCAGGAGGCGCATATAATCTCGAAAATCCAGTAAGAAAAGACACTGTTTTTATACCGCGCCGTGGATATGCGGTTATCCGCTTTTTACCCGATAACCCGGGTGTTTGGATGTTGCACTGCCATCTTTTATGGCACCAGGCGAGTGGAATGTCAATGGCTATTCATGTGGGCGAAAACGAAACACTAGATTGCGATAGTGAACAATGCAAAAAGGTAGCAGCGTGGGCAGGTCAATTGTGTTAAAGAGACAAAAGAAACTAGATTGAAATTAACTATAAAAGCATATTAGTTCCTCTACAGCTTTAAATTAGAAGGACAAATACACTTGGTCCTAACCACCATATATTGGGAATACTCTACCATAACTCTAACCGGGAGGTTTCGTGGGAACCAGGCCGGTTCAAGTTGACTAAAACTTGAAAGGAATAAATACAACCCGGTACACTTCACGCCTTACATCTCTTGATATGTATAAATAAAAATATAATTACTTTGTTATAAACAGTATTAAATAATTTATACGTAAAAACCTAGTTTCTTCTTTTCCTATTGATAAACCTAAAAGCATCACCAAATGCTTCCTTTACATCATTTTGATTAATTATGAATCTATTGGTTAGAACTTAGGTTAAAGTGTAGTAATTTCAACTTGAATATTTAACAAAGTACCAGATCCTAATTTTCGACATTTTTGACCCCGACCTGGCCTGGGAAATTTGGCTGACCTTTTCGGTTACAGATTGAAAAGTGCGCCAGGAAAGGTTACATGGATTCCTTTAATTTCAGAGTCGGCGTGATTCTGAAGGCCCTCAGCAGCTTTGGTTTCTGACAACAGTATTCCATGACGGTGGCCCATCACGAAAGACCTGACCCTTGAGGGACGAAATGAAACTGTGGCCGGGCCAGTCTCTGGCACACTTTCCGGCGATATCACCAAAGTCTCCCGCAATGTTACCGCACCAGACACTAATTTCGAAATTATTCTAGTATTAAGATGTTAGTAGCTGCTGAAATATTTATATATGGATCTCTACACGATAAAAAACTTACGTCGTTGCAGAGGAAAATACCACAGCCATGCGAGCAAGATACACGTGAACAGCCACTTACGCCCTTAGGCGCCCCACACCAACCATTCAGACGATTAAGGTAATCAACGCCCTCAGCACACTGGGTGATGTAGTTAGGAACCTCATCTCCCGAGACGCCACATTCAATCTAAAATCATATAGAAATGGTTAGTACACTAGCTAACGAGTAGTCCACAATCAAAATCGACCTACCCCCCCTCGCTTCTCTAGATTACCACTTCGAGTTGCGAGGATGCTACCCTTAGTTAAACCCTTCTGGGCCATTTTTTCCTGATAGTCAGGAAATTCCCAAGCATCGTATTTAGGGTTCATCTCATGCAATTTCTTCCAGATATAGTCCACGGTCCCGGTAATAGTGACATTTGGTCCGCCAGGAACAGCTGGACCAGTAAACGTGATTGGGGGAGCATTGGCAAGAGCACTTTCAACAAGATTAGTGCGAGCAATAGTGTATCCGGCAGTATGGTATATCTATGGATTATTAGCTAGAAGAGTCAAGTCTTGTTGAGGTTTCACTTACAAAATTGCTGAGAGCAGCAACGGTAAGGAAATTGACCTTCATTTCGAATAAGTAAGAAATTTAGAATATGGAGTCAAGGATAGCGAAATCCGATACTGCTGTTTCTGAGATGTGGATAATATCCGATACTGCTGTTTCTGAGATGTGGATAATGATATTCCCATTCAAGTCGGGAAACATAAGGGTTTTTATATCTTTCTCGAGACGTATTGCGGATGAGTCTCTCTCTATAGGGCTTCCAGCCTCTGAGACGGATGCTATAGTTTGGAAGAGGGTTAACAATAGTTTCACAGGGGCCTTTTTGGTCACCTACTCTTGTTGGAAACCAGGGCGTATTATGTTCAACCTGCTTGCTAAATGTGGCTCCTGCTTTTGATAAGCTTCTATCATCACAATATTTGATCGGTATTCCTTGATTGCATGTTAACCAATAATTGACATTCTTCTGCTACGCAAGTTATAAGCTAGACTAGCACAGGTGTATTTTTGATTACTCTATTATTTGACGGCAGTTTACCAACTACACAACTGCAATTTGTTTGTGCTTGTTAACTACAGTCCCTTAGTATTGTACAAACCATATAGAGATATCGCTGTGTCGTCGATTATATTTTGGATAGCTACCAGCGACTTGGCTAATATGCCATACAAAATTCAACACATTTGAACTCGAAATAAGCTACCATTCAAGTTTACATCTTAGCGCCAAATAAATTGTCTAAATATAAAAACATCTACACTGAAGCCTAGTTTACGAGATAATATATATCTATACGATTTGAAATCGTATCTACGATAAATTAGAGAAGGTGGAGCGAGGAGTGACATGGTCTCATACAGCTAGATGGACGGCCTTCGTCGCTTCGTATCCAATACCGTGCTACATTTCTTAGAGTCTGAAAATTTACATGCGAAAACTTACATGCGAAAAAAATATCTCGATATGAAGACATATACAGTGAAGCCTAGTTTACGAGATAAGATATATCTATACGAGTTGAAACCATATCTACGATAAATTAGAGAAGGTGGAGCGAAGAGTAACATCGCTTCGTATACCTAGATGGACGGCCTTCGTTGCTTCGTATTCGGTTATGCATCGGAACCTGTAGCCGAACCAATTGAACACACCTTTAAACCAAGAAACCCTAGCTTCGACCCAAGCCTTTGCAGCAGTTGTTTTCAACTTCTGTGCCACAAGGACATCCAAAATGCAAATTTTAATGGAAGGAACAAGCCCACAAAACGTCAGTGTGGCGTGATTTTTGAACCACCCCGGGCGCGCAAAGTAACCCCAAAAAAGGAATAGCAAATAATATATTTAATACCTACCCTATAGAATCTATCAATGGTTGTGGTCATAAAGAATGCAGGAGGCCAGGCAAGGTTTCCAAGATTTAATGTTATAAGTATTTCGCTTAGCGTTACCTCCTCTAAATTTATATATAAAATAAAAAATGGTGGTACCTCGCTTATTCTCGCTTAATCAACACACTGTGTTGCACACTATTACCAGCACCACCACAACTAAAATAGAATATTAGTAGGCAAAAACACATACACACTTTGCTAAGGTTAAGGACAGATTTCTCGGCCAGCTAAGAAATAAAAATAAAAATAAAAAAATAAATAATAATAATAATAATAATAATATTTATTTACTTAATCTCGGCCAGCCGAGAAATAAAAAAACAAAAAATTCAATAAATAAATAATTAGATAATTAAATAATCAAATAATTAAATAAAAAATTAATTAGATAAATAAAAAAAATTAAATAACTAAATAAAAAATTAATTAACTAAATAAAAAATTTATTAACTACCTGATAGGTTTAAACGGAGGTGCTGGCACCGTCCGATTAATAATTAGTCGGAATGATTGAATTTTGCTCAATTAGGAAATTTCTTAATAAACAAATATTCCATTTTAAAAAATCGAACAATACCAATACTATTTAATTTTTTAATTGGTTGTTATATTTTAACTAGCTATCCAGCTAAACATGTTTCACTTCTTATATCTAACTTTTAATTTAAAATATCTGGGTTCTCAGATCAAGAAGTATATATGTTGTGAAATATCAAAGATTATTAATAAAGTGTGTAATAATAATAAGATTTAATAACAAAAAAATCAAATTATATTTAAATTGATTGATGAAGAATTAATTATTTTATTAATTTTAATGATAGTTTTATATATATAATAATGTTTTATATAATAAATGGTGTTTATATTGTTTGTGTGTTTGTATATAATTGTATAAGTATATAAGTATTTAATTTGTAAATATTTATATATTTATGTCACAGACCTACGGTCTTGACAGCACAAATATCTGTACTTTGTTCTATGCTATGTCGTTCCCAATCCTATATACTGCATTTTCTCCAGTTCTAATTATAACACAAATATTATTTGTCCATAAGTTTGACTACCTACTTCTGAACCCTGTCATATAGTATCAAGATGTTATATGACATGCTTGTATATATCCCTGTTAATATATGAATATCTGTAGTTAGATGCTTATATGCTTATACGATTGTATGCAAGTATATGAGTGATGTGATCACCACCCATTATATAAAGTATTATTATATATATAAGATTATTGTTAGGATTGATGAAGTATTAGTTCTTCATCGGTTAATTCAAATATAATTTGATCTTTTTGTTATTGAATTTTATTATTGTTACATATTTTATTAATAAGTTTTTGATATTTTATAATATATATGTTTCCTGTTCTAAGAACCCAAATATCTTAGATTTAAAGTTAGATGTAAGAAGTGAAACGTGTTTAGCTGGATAGCCCAGTTAAAGTGTAACAATTTATAAAAATTTAAAATATAAATATATTATATAATAGATGTTATATAATAAAGTTTGGAAACCAGTAATTAAATTTATAAATAAATATTATTTATATTATAATTGGAATTGGAGAAAGTATAATATATAGAATTAAAAACAATATAATATAAAATAAAATATAAGTAATTATATTATTAAAATTGTAGATTTATAATATTATTATTTTTTTTTAAAATCAAGATTTATATAGTTTTTAATTTTATATAAAGTAAATATAAAATATAAATATAAATAAAATAAAAATTAATTTTTTGTATAGGAGGGTTATATTATATAAAGAATTTTTATATTGATTATAATTTTATATAGGATGGTTTTAAATATAAAATTTTGATAATTATATTAAAATTATATCTATATAAACTAAGTTTATTTTATAGTAAAATTATATTATTTATTGTTTACAAATATAAACAAAAAATGTATAAAAGAATAATAATCAAAATTAAGATAGGGATAAAAATTTAAATTTGGAATAATTATAGTATAATATATTTAATTAATTAAATATTTATTAAATAAATGAAATTATATTGATTTTTTTGTAGGTAAGTTAGATGGAGATAAGTATAATATATTTTTTTTATATATATATTTTTTATTTTATTATTATTTATTATACTGATTTTTTTATAGGTAAGTTAGACGGAGATTTTTTTTTTTTTTATATATATAGATATATATATATATCTATTATATTTTATAGTTTATTATTTCTCGGATGAGAAATCTTTTATTATTATTTTATTTCTCGAATGAGAATGTTACACTTTAATTGGGCTATCCAGCTAAACACGTTTCACTTCTTACGTCTGATTCTCAATCTAAAATACCTGGGTTTCAGATTAAGAAACATATATATCATAAAATATTAAAAATTATTGATAGAGTATGTAACAATAATAAGATTTAATAATAAGAGGATTGAATTATATTTAAATTAATTAATAAAGAATTAATACTTTATTAATTCTAATAATAATTTTATATATATAATAATATTTCATATAATAGTAGTAATTGTATTGCTTGTGTATTTATATATATAAATAATATAAATATATAAGTATTTAATTTACAAATATTTATATATTTATAGGGGTTTAAAATGTGAATATATTATATAATGGAGGTTATATAATAAAATTTAAAAATAAATAATTTAATTTATAAATAAATATTATTTATATTATATTTAAAATTGGAGAAAGTGTAATATATAAAATTGAGAATAATATAATGTAAAATAAAGTATAAATAATTATGTTGTTAAGATTGTAGGTTTGTGATATTATTTTTTCTTTTTAGGATTAAAATTTATGTGGTTTTTGATTTTTTGTAGAATGAGTATAGGGTGAAGGTCAGTTTTTTGTATAGGAGGGTAATATTGTGTGGGGAATCTTAATATTAATTATAGTCTTATATAAAATGGTTATAGATATAGAATTAAGTAATTATGTTGAAGTTATATTTATATAGATTAAATTTATTTTATAATAGAAATATTTTTGTAGATGATAGATAATATAAGTGAGAAGTGTATAAAAGAGTAGTAATTGAAATTAAAATAATAAATAAAATTTAATTTTAAAATAAATATAATATAATATATTTAATTAATTCTAATATTAATAAAATAAATAAATTAAAAATCAAAATAAATTTTTTATTAATATTAAAGTGTTTAGGTTAATTGAATTAAAAGATTTAGTGTTTTAGTGTTTATCCTATATAAATATTATATTAAAAACAATTATTTCTATATTGTAATGTTAGAAAATACTAGTTGTTTTATTTATATTTAAAATAAATAGTGTGGTTGTTTAGTTAATTTTTATAAATATTCTTTTGGTGTTAAGGGTGGATTTGGTTAATGGTTTATAATAAAACAATTAAAT